>CM065363.1:2954194-4180888 GCA_033032245.1 Poecilia picta
GGAGCCTAGGGACCTGGTTTCTGTGACATGGAACAACCAGAAAAGGAACCCAACTCTTCCTTCATAACTGAGTTAAATTTGCAGCCAAATGTCTGTAGAGAAAGGTTTCATCGAGCCACAGCGAGAAGAAACATGTTGGGAGGAGGAAAGATGTGGCAGAGAACGCCATGACAGACCTGTCAAACAGGTGGGAGAACCATCATAACGCAAGATCCCCTCCAAAAACCCTTATATTTTATTAGTTCAAACACAAAATATATATTAATACACACAGCTGAAACCATCTTAGCACTACAGATTTTTGCAGTTTTAAATAACTCTGCTCTTTGTTGTCTTTTAATAGTACAGTCAATAAGCATCAAGAAAAATTATTGCAGCTCCTAGATTGGTTGCTTTGCTAACGGCAGCCAATAGTGTTGCATTGTGCTGCATTTTCTTTTTCTAAATATTTTAGATGTACTCTACAAAATAATAATAATAATAATAATAATAATAATAATAATAATAATAATAATAATAATAATAATAATATCATCATCATCATAAAAAAACGCAAATAGTTGGAAATCCACTCCACCTCCAATTAATTAGAACTTTCTTAGGAATTAATAAAACTGTTGAATTTTGAAAGCAACCAGGTGTTGAAATAGGACAATAGTCTCAAATCTGATCTTGGAAAACACAAAGGAGAGTAACATCCAGCTTCAGGAAACTGCACACCTCTAAAAACACTGGCCAAGGCCTCAAAGCCACATCTCTGGCAGGTAATTAACCGATTCAAAAGGTTTGTACCATTTGTGCCAAGCAGAGAGGTGAAAGGTCAAACCAGATATATGCCAGAAGGTACAAAAAAACGGCAAAGTCGAACAGCAACTTGGAAAGACAAAGCAAGCAAATATCAGTAGGAATGCAGGTAAATATCTGAGCATGTGTGGATCAGAAAAAAACAATCAATTTTTTTAATCACTGAAAGTAAAATAAATCTACAAAATAAAACACTAACATGAGAATATATCCAAGTATTAGATACTTTGCTTTCTTTCATATTCTCTTTTTCTTGTAAAAAAAAAAGACTGGCAAAAAATAACCAGCAAAATATTTATAATTAAGAAATAAGCTGTTCTTGCCATCAGAAAACATCCGACCTGATGACTATGTGTTTGTTTAGATAGTGAGGTTAACATAAGTGAAGGTTAAATACCTTGTTTCTAAAAATGTTCAGTTTTTCAGCACTAAAACATCAAACTTCATTATTCCCACTGAGTAACTTAAACAATTGGGGTGAGCGTTATTCACACTGATGTACATTTCAATACCAAACCCCTTAAATTCAGCTTAGTAGGACGGCAAAAGAGGAATGAAAAGATTATTAGTAGGGAAATGTAGTAAAACTGTCCTGATTAGGCTTGGTTTCTTTCTCATATGTTATTCCCGATGAGATTTTTTTTATTTCACCATTAAGTTTTTATAAGAAAGTTAAATACTAAAAATGGAGGAAGAATAACAATCATAGAACGGTCAGGGTGTAAATGTGATGGACTCCTGTCAGACACACAATCTATAACCGTCAAAGTTTTCATGTACTTTAATCCCTGCATGCACCTCGACCTGCAGCTAAAGATGCATCCTCAGATGGTGTGGTGTGTGTGTGTGTGTGTGTGTGTGTGTGTGGTGTGTGTGTGTGTGTGTTTTCAGAGCTCAGAGTGGGAGTGAGGCAGCTTAACGCAATAAAGCATGTTGTATTGACATCTGTGTTGTGTCTATTGATTCCCCATTATGGAGCTAACAAACCCGCCTGGACGCTTTGTCATTCGCAATCACGTTAACACCGGGACTCGCCGACAAACGCTGCCCCTTTTTAAAACCCGATCCATACACACACACACTCACACACACATGCATGCATACTAAGGCAGGTGCACATGAATGCACCTTCTCACATTCCTACACATCCACCATCACCGTTCACGTTGCCGCACACACTCAGACGTGGCGGTGGAAGGGAAGTCAATGCCGGCTGATCAATACCGGTGGAAGGTTAAAACCACTCACACAATGGGCAGCTATGAGCTGCTTGTGGTTTACCACACACGCCGGAATGATCCATAACCGACCTCAACGTGCAGTTTTCAAATCGTGCGCCCGTCTGCCGGGTTTGATTCCAGTTTGCATGAGTTTCATCTTCCCTCAGATGAAAGGGAGACACGGTCACTCTGACCTGATCCAAACATCGGATCAGGCCAACACCTCCAAACATCCCCACAATCCGAGTGGGAAAGGTCTGCCACTTCATGCACAAACCCACAGAAAGGCAATTAATGCCGACGGACGGCGACCTCTACACAGGCTCAGTTAGGTGGAGTTCAGACGCCACAAACCCCCTGCTGAGCTCAGAGAGGTGAGGATCCGGAGTGCGAGGGCAGGTAGTTATCAGCACAGGGTTTCTGCAGGCTTCAGCAAGTCAAAGCTAAGACTTTTAAGACCTTTAGTAAAAATTAACAACAATAATGGTTGGGGGATCTTGGTATGTTGCAATCAAGCATAGCAAAAACAATGAAACTTCTAGAGTCTGTTTGTGGCTGTTTGTGAGGTTTTGTTATCTTTTATTGCACAAAATGAAACAACAAATATTTTCCTGGCAACTGACAGTAAATTTGCACTTAACCATTATAAACAGCTATCTAGCTAACCAGTTGCTCATTTCTGACCTGATGTGTGGAACAGGTCAAAAATAAAATACAGTTTCTAGCTAGCTAGTTACCAACAGTATTTCATTCAATTTCATTCTTCATTTCATTCACTCAATAAGAAATATGAACAAAGTATGTAGCATGTATGAAACAAACCATAAATGAAAAGGAGGAGAAATAAGTGTGAACATAAAATATCTGCCCCCTATTCACATAAGAAAATTAGGAGACCAATACAGACCTACTTCGAATGCACAAAAAATACACAATAAAACATCAGCTTAAATTTCTTTAAAATGCAAAAAGAGGTTCTGCATCGTTTTATCCCTCTGTCAGGATTGTGCCATATACTGATGGCGGTAACTGAATCTAAAGTTTTTGAAAATTTCAGTTCCTTTGAAGCTGAATTTGCTTTCTTTTTTTTTTTTTTTACCAATCTATGTTACAGTAGCAGTAGCATCAATCTAGAGTCAACTGCCTTGAGTAAAGCAAAGATGTTCGAGCGCGATTCAAACCTTTACCTGACATGGAATATACAAGGTTAAACACTCACGCATCAACAACATTTAAGTCCAATTTAAGGCCAACATAATTTAAAATAAAAGGAATTTAAGACAGGAGCTGCACAGTGGCACAGTTGGTAGAGCTGTTGCCTTGCAGCAAGAAGGTTCTGGGTTCGATTCCCGGCCCCGGCCTTTCTGCATGGAGTTTGCATGTTCTCCCTGTGCATGGTGGGTTTTCTCCGGGTACTCCGGTTTCCTCCCACAGTCCAAAAACATGACTGTCAGGTTAATTGGTCTGTCTAAATTGCCCCTAGGTGTGAGTGTGTGTGTGCATGGTTGTTTGCCCTGTGTGTGTCTCTGTGTTGCCCTGCGACAGACTGGCGACCTGTCCTGGGCGTACCCCGCCTCTCGCCCGGAACGCCAGCTGGAGATAGGCACCAGCACCTCCCGACCCCATTAAGGGACAAGGGTGTAGGAAAATGGATGGATGGATGGAATTTAAGACATTATAAAACCTTAACTTTAGAAACAAGAATATAAGACGTGACTTTTTAAAGATCTGCTGAAGGTCTGCAGCAGCACAAACTGCATTTATGTATTTGTGAAGGTTAGTGCATGTGTGGGCAGGAGGTCTGTGCTTTGAACTCTGCAATAAAAGTTTCTCTGCAGCGCTGCCACTGCAACACAGCCTCATTGTTTCCTTACTGTGGTCATTTCTAACCTCCAGGAGCTGTTTTCTCTCTTTGTTCCCTTTGTTTCTGTTGGCATAATCATGAAAGATAATGGCTTCCCATCACATTCACTTCACAGCGTCTGCAGAAGATCGATGATGGAGAAGTTGGAGCGGAGCAGCCGCAGCCTGAACAGGAGGACTCTCAGAGTGGCCGGCATAAATAAAGCATCTCTCTCAATCCAGAATCTGACAGCTCTCAGTTTTATATGGGCCACAGTGGCCCTGGAGGATTTTACAGCAGTGTACATAAAATAAAAGAGCATTTAGATTTCCTTGTTGTGCTGCAGAGCGGGACAAAGCGGAGGCAGCTACAGGTCCCTCTCCGCCCTGCCTGCCCTCTGAAAACCACACAGCAGAATAAAAACCCTCTGATCAGATCTCCGAGCTGCACAAAAAGGGAGGATTTAACTCTTAGCAGCGATCATCTGATGCTGAATATAATTCTGACAGAATGGTTGGCTTGCAGAGCGTTTTATGACTAAAATCAACAAAAAAACCCGAAAGCGGCTGCGTTTTGGGGAAAAGAGGATTCCCTTTCTTCTTTTGTTTGTTTCCTATCTGGTTTGTGATTGACATGAATGAGATGTTGGAGTTCCTCCTGAGGATCACAGCAGGTGCAGAACTGACAAAGACCGTTTCACTTTGTTCATAGTAAAAGTAAACGTATCAAAAATAGGAATGCAGAAAAAGTAAAATTAATTGAAGATTAGTGGCAAATTTTTTAATTAAAAAAATAAAAAGTATGCAGAACTATCTTCACATTTTAATGAAATACATATTCTGATATATTTCCATTAATATTTAATTAGCAAACTGCAAAGCTCTAAATGAGAAAATACTTTTCCATACCTGTTTAAGTGATAATAGCAAAATAAACATTTTGTAAGCAGAAATTATCAACAAGTCCTATCAAAACAGGGGAAGCAAGCTAGCATTAGCCTAGCAGCTTAGCATACGTCTTCCTGTCCAAATGCAGTTTCTAAAGCCTTTTTGTCGTGGAATCACTTAGAAACTAGACACTCCAGCAGGCAAAATGTTGGTCAAGCTAACAAAAAAATCCAAAACATCATTATTTTTGTTTGAGAGGTACGGTAAACCAAAAAAGGTTTTTTCTTTACTTTCATTGTGAATACGTCTTCTAGGTTTTTAACAATAAATTTGTTGTATTGGGGAAATTCTACACTGTTAACATAATGAAACAATTTTAACTAAAGAACATGTTTACCTAGTGAAACAAAAATATGGAAAATTAAAAATATTTAAGCAGGTAATCTTAACGCAGACAGGGCCCAATATCACTGTATTCAAAAACTATTAAAACAATGTAAAATATCTTAATATTTTGACATCTTTTTGTACCTTAAGTGCAATTTATTTTTTATTCTTTGATGTAAAATTAAGTCAAATTAAAAAAATTTAAATAAAGTGGGTACTATTTGTGTTTTACCGTTTTACATTAGAGCCAGTTTGGATCAAACCACTTCTGCCATAAAGAACATTTCATTAACATGTAATCAGTAGTTTGAGGCCTTAAACATGACAGGAATCAGATTTTGACTTTGCACACACACACACACACACACACACACACACACACACACACACACACACACACACACACACACACACACACACACACACACACACACACACACACACACACACACACACACAGCTTTACTTCAATGTCTATCAATGTATTTTATTGTATTTCTGTTATGTGCTATAACTGAATATTTTCTATTTTCAACTGTATGCTGCCAATCTTTATCCATGTCTTCTTGAAAAAGAGATTGTTATCTCAATGGGACAAACCTGATTACATAAAGATGATTACCCATCAGGAGTTACAGGATCTACTCAGTTTGATTATGTTTGCATCCATAAAAGCCACCATTCCTCAGCATGTTTCTGTAATTTTCTAAAGCTAGTAAAGCAGAGTGACAAGATCTATTTTACTGAAAGGGAGCAAACAGACATCCTGCAGCAGCGTGAGAGTTGGAAATGTAATTTGATCAACTAAATAAGGGATTTTAAAGCAGAACCTCAGAGGGTTTCAATTTGTGCAACTGGACTGAAATCAGTGATTTAATCACTGGACAGTTTAAGATTCAGGCTGACAAAAAAAAGAGTTTAGATCCAGCAAAGAGCCGCTGTCAGCTGTTTTACTCACTCACCTCATCTGGGACACACCCAGATCGGTGCACACTCATACACACTCACACACATACACACACACACACACACACACACACACACACACACACACACACACACACACACGGATGCATGCACGCACAGTGAGGTCTCAGATCAGAGCAGGACTGTGGGTAACAGATTTAGCTAAAGTGGCTTAAAAGGCCCGACCAATACACCAAAAGAAAATCCAATTCTGCAAGCTGGCCGTCCGCAGGGACGAGCCGCAGACTGGAGGAGAGTTTGCATTTCCGTGTCGAGTGAATCCTACTTCACAGAAACGGGAAAGACAACAGGAAACAGCAGATTCTCCGTTTGAGTGTCTCTGGAGAGCATCGATGAAAGGCGGAGAAAAGAAGAAACAACTGAGAAAAAAATGGCCAGATGAGTGTTTGCTCTCTTGTACAGTTTATTTCTCTCGTGTGTATCGGCTGCTTATCACAGCAATGTGATGTGTTTAAATAAAAAAGCAGTCGGAGCAGGAACTCCAACCTGTTCTTTTCCTCACATGTGGAAACACACACAGGGGAACCGGCTCGCTCTCAAACGCTCACATTTTACACGCCGGTCAGATTTCACTCACACTCCGCCTTTAATCGACGGATTCCTCCAAACAAACAATCTCTAATTCTTATTGCTTCCATTCACCGACGAGCTCACCTGTTCATTTGCTGACCCTCTCACTCATTCATTATTCATTCATGCACCCGGCCATTCTCTTATTCATCCAATCACTCCCTGGCTCTGCTGTTCCTTTAACTTTAATTTCTTAGAGGCCCAGCCGGCGAAGGGACCCCACCCCCTCCAAAACAGAAGCTGCACTCCGGTTATGTGTTGCCTGTCAAAGCAGAAAGCATTTCTCTCCTCCTGACACCTACTTAGGCTGATAACCTCAATTACTGCTGCATGGTTCTGCTCGGAACCATTATTTTATTTTCGACTGAAAATGATCCAAACATGAACAGTTTATAACTTCATTTGAGTTATAAATGGTTTTCTTATTAGCTCTAGCAATAAAACTGCATAAATAACCCAGTGAACAAGTGGAGACATTTAAGACAATGATAAAATCATTACAGCTGCAGCAGGGTATTGATCAGCAATTCACCAAAGCATCATTAAAGTAGTGATGAGGTATTTAAGTGAGCATAAAGGCAGGCGATTATTGACCGACAGACTCACTTCAAACCCAATCAGTTTTATTTATTTTACTCCAAATAACAGATTTTTAACTCAAACCGTTATCGTTTGTTCGCTAAAGTTTCTCCCTTCTCTAACTGGACTCCTGTTTTCCCAACAGTCTGGGATCAATACATCCTGATCAATAGACGACCATGAATATCACCCCTGAACCCGAACCCGGCCGAGAAAGACTGGAGGAGAGGAGAGGAGGCAGATGGGATGGATGGAGGAGCAGCAACATCTCTGATGGATGCTAATGAGATTAAATATTCATGCACAGTTTTTTTAGGAAGGTTTTCCAAATGCAAGTAAGTAACGGAGCAATTTTTTTTTAAATTAGTTGAAATATGAATTATATATTTTTGTCTTACTCACTGTAAAACAGAGGAATCAATGTGAATTATCAACAGAAAACTCATCGGAAGAATTTTGATGGTTTAAATACCATTTCTAAATATATCCTCAAACTATTTCTGTGATTTATCTTTTTTCTGCAACCTTAACATATTGAAAAGTAGATTTTTTTTAAAGGGAAAATGTGAATATACATATTTTTCCTGCTGTAAGTTGAAAACAACTGAACCCAATTTTAGCAGGATGTAGGTAAAACCAAACTAACTGACGTGTTGAGACGGACCGACATGTGTGCAGGTGCAGCGCGGAGGGACAGGCGGCTTACCGGGGCTGGACCGCGGGACCAGCGAGGACTTGAGTCTCCAGGCGCTGAAGTCGGACGCTGTTCTCTGAAAGACGAAGGGGACCGGCAGGGGGACAAACATGGTCCTCTGTCGACCTGGTGGTCGTTGGATTTGTTTTTTGGTTTATTCTGGTCTCACTGCGCTGCTCCTTCTATCCGGGGTCCTGCCTCGTTCTCTGGCCTGCCGGCTCTGCTCTCCTGCTCTGCGGACGCTGGACGCTGGGACGGTTCAGGAAGTTCAGGTGTTTTTCCTGCGGGGAGTCTGGACTCTTCCTCGGCAGATTTACATCGCTCTGCTTTCAGATCTGGTGGATGTTTGTGATCGATGCCTGATCAGTGGTTCTCCAAGCAGGCTGGCGGTTTCTGAGCTGCTCTCATTGCGCCCATGTGAACAGTCGGAGCGGACACAGTTTGTGCGTAAAGCCCGGCGAGGTTCCGTCTCTTTGCTTTGGTTTTGGGTTGAATAAAAACTGATTTCTCCTCCGGTTCTGTCCGTTAAAGTCTCAAACTGTCCACCCGTGAATCCTCGGGAAGAAAAAAAGAGAAAAGAATAAAGAAATAGAAATGTCCGTGTCTGAGTGGGGATGATTTTAATTTTTGGTTCTGGTAAAGATTTGGTTAGTAGCTGGCTGGTCTGCAGAAGAATACACAAAGAGACACAATAATGCAACGTAAAAACATTATTTGGTAAAGAATTAATGAAATAATAAAGTAAGGCTGTAGGCAGGCAGCAGCCCCTGTTTGACTTTCGCTCCTCCCTCTCCTCCTTTCGCTGTATCCCTCTTCCTGCTTCTCTAGCGGGGGTCACTAATTAAAGCAGAATCGATAGAAAAATAAACGAGAGAATCCATATCAATCAGCGCAGCGGTTCTCCGTTTCCTCTCCAGCTGAGGAAGCGACAAAAAGAGGAGGGGAAGGGCGATTTCTCTCAGGCTCTGGTGTCTTTTCTTTGGCTCTGCTGCTCCATCCTCGGTCTTTTCTCCGCCGCCTGGATCCTCTCCTCTCTCTCTCCCTGGTGTGTGTGTGTGTGTGTGTGTGTGTGTGTGTGAGAGGGTCGGGGTGCCTTCGGTTTATTTTGGGAACCCCAGCGGTTTCAGCTCCGACGCTGCGCAGCCTGAACGCACTGTGGCTCGGCTCGGCGCTCCGACCGGGAGACAGACGGAGAGACACCCAGCCCCCCTTTGCTTTTACCCCATATTCCCTCCCCTTTCCACCCCGAGCCCCGTCACCCCAACACACACACACACACACACACACACACACACACACACACACACACACACACACACACACACACACACACACACACCACACACACACACATTTCCTCTGCACTTTATATTCCGTATTGTTGCGTGTTGTTCACACATTCATGTTCAACCTCGTGCTTCACATTTCATTACCACCATGATCCTGTACAAGATCCAGCCATTGATCATCTGATTATTTCATTATAATGAAGCCAATAATCACATCATCGGCGGCCTCAGAAAGATCGATCCGCTGCTCACAATGTGCGGACATGAATTCAAAGGGGAGGAACCTTTGATGCATATTTCAGCAGGTGGATCTCTGCCTCTCTCTGTATGGATTTACGCAGCTCCGGCCTGCACAAGGTCACCTGCAGATCTCGGCTAATGTATTTCTTTTCCACAGAGGCGGACACCTAATCAAAGCCCCCACGATCACGCGCGGCTCTTAAATTAGTAATTATGTTGGGCTCTGGAAGGCCACGTGCGTGTATGCGTAAAATGTGCGTAAAATGTCAGCTGAGTTGAATTTAAATTGCATGCTTTTCCCATTAAGGGGTGTGCGTAAGAGGTGAATGTGCCTCCCGGCCATAACCTCCCTCTCTCTCTCTCCCTCTCTCTCTCTTTCTCCCCTCTCTCTCCCTCCTCCTTCTCTTCTTCTTCTTCTCCTCTCCGACGCACTGCGTTTACACTCCAGATTATCACCAACATGGATTTTTTTAAATAGAAAAATCCATGCGCTAAATATCGCGGTCAATGGAAGAAAAATCGACCACAAGTGCGCGCAGCTCTCCGTCTCCCACCTCCCGTATAAACTCCGAGGTGAGACTGAGCTGTTAATAAGTTATCGATCAATTATGGCGCTCATAGTTAGAAAGGCCCCGGGCTCCAAGCCAATGCTAATGCGCATGCAGGGAGAGGAAGGAGGGTTTATGAACCACCTTGCTACGTGGAAGCAGCATCATCAGAGGCCCGGGTTGCTCCTCTACTGTTACTTTACACCCAGCAGTAGAGAAACTCCTGCAGCTCATTGAAGTCAATGCAAGACTGGACTAAACGCTGCTGTAACAACCTTTACAGGAAATAAAGATAAGTAACTGTATAACAGGGGTGTCTCTAGGAAGTTGGAAAGTGGTGCCCATGCACCAATAACTGATCCATAAACTGAAGCTGAAAGCCAAAAGTGGTTCCCAAAACGGATTTTTCTTGTTTCTGTGTTGTTAAAAACACTAAAACTACTTTTAAATAAGTTATATCCTCCCTCTTTATTGGAATGGTTTATATGTTTATATGTAAAAACAAAAAAGAAACTATTACATGAACTGAATGCTGAGCTATGGTCTTTGTCATTTTGTGCAGTAGCTTGGCGTTGCACTGCTGGAGATCAAACTGAGCATGTTGGGGTCAAAGGGCCTTTAATCCGGTGCTGAGATTCAGGGTGTTTCCACTGATAAACCGGCTGATACTCTGTTCTACTGGGGACCAAAATGATTTGAGCTTCTGTCGTTGGCTTTCACACCAAGTCAAATGATCCAAACTAATTGAAAAACCTGTTCCTCTCCTCGTCTGCGGGGGCACTACAGTAAGAACCACTGAAGAAAATCACATGAAAACCTCAGAAGACGACACTGAGCACAACTTCCTTCTTTGCAAAGTGTAAACTAAAATGAAGTGGAGTCAGATTTTAGTAGGATTTCTCTTTTGTCATTGGTAGACGGATGTTTCTAGGACAAACAGGGCTGGAGATGATTCTCCCTTATTTACCTAAGGCAGCGTCTCTTCTAAAGCCAAGGCGGCTGGACAGCAGAGTGACTGAAACTCGTCTTCTCGTCAGGTTGAGCTGAATGAATTAGACCAGGTTTGTCCATCTCCAGTTCTCCAAAGCCATCATGCTGCAACGTCTAGGCATCCCTGCACCAACACACAAGGCTCAACTCCTTCATCAACAATCTTTGCAGAGGCCTGGTGACAAAACATTCACTCAACTCAGGTGTGTTGGAAAAGACATGCATGCAGAAGACAACGCTTTGATGTTTCTTTTCTTCAGATGGAAATAGGGTATCTGTCAATATGGAGTAAATAAAGAGCATTTTCAAATACCATTTAATTTTCACACTTCAAACAACCCAAAACATTACCAGGTATATGTCTGTTTTCCAGCGCAAATATCTTATAACACTTATAATAAGACAACTAATTTACATGGGAGCTTATTTTAAGTCAGAAATCCCTTAGTGATGAAAATGTATTGGTTCCCCTGCCCGATTATTTCACTAACGAGACATTTTCCCCATGTTATAAGTGAATTAATCTGCCACGAGATTATTACATCAATATTAAGGGATTATTTACTTAAAACAGGCTCATATCTTGCTGAAAAATCACTCCTAGGTTACTTTTGTCTCTCATTTCAGCAGGCTTACATATTTAGAAACTAGACTAGAAAATACTTGGGAAGATTTGATTAAAAAGCATCTTTGGTGGAAATGTAAGATTTGGAATCTCGAGTCCAGAACTAAAGCTGTCAGATAATCTGTGGATTAGAGGTATCCTTACAATCTGACAGATTTGGAAAACATTTAAAGACAAAATGAATAATGATATAGAATATTAACAAAAAGAACTGAATGCTTAATGTGAATCAATAGTTTAAGTTTCTTCACCTTATTTAAGTGGAAAAACCCGACATGTTTTTACATCTACTAACTTAAAGCTCATTTTGCTGCCATTTGTTCTTAATCTTAAATCTAATTTGGAGCCGTTTCCGTTACAAGCTGCAGCTTTTGATCTCCACCATGAATCGGCACACGTCACATCACAAAAGATCCCTCCACCCCCCTTTAAACTTGGAGAAAAAAAAAGCTGCTCCCATTTGACAGATGACATCCGCGTGCCCAACGAGAGGCACGGGGAGCGAGAAGAAAAGGAGCAGAAGGAGAAGGAGGAGGGAGAGGCCGAATAAAGAAACGACCAGTTGTCCCTCATGATCCCCCCCTTCCACAGAGGAGGGCAAGCGCACAGGAGCCCCGATACAAACTCCTTCCAGACAAAAGCAATTATTTCTTGCAGAATATAGTGTGTTTTGTGCGTCCAACGCGAAGAGGAGGAGGGATGTGTGTGTGTGTGTCGAGGGGGGAGAAGTGTGGATCTAAAGAAGAGGTGAGGAGCACAACGCACAGCCGGCCTCGCTAATATTTCCTTTTCCCTTAAATCCACTCTCAGAGGATTATTGGTTACAATATATTTCTGATCAATCGATGCAAACAAGGAGCCAAGAAAACCTGGAAACAATGCAGACACATTTGAAACTACAAATATTTGACAAAAAAATATTTATGGTTTGAAATGTCATGCATACATCAATTTGTTGAAAATATATAAATATACTCTCAAGTGAGTAAACATATTTATTACAGCACTGCCAAAACAAAATCGTATCAAGTATTTTTAGTCTAGTTTCTTGTAAAAATATACTAGTATACTTGACAAAAGTCAAAATTAACTTACAAGTAACTTTTCGAAACATTTACTTATTTTAAGTCAATTATTCCTTCATGTTGATAAAAAATACAGGTGCAATTTGCAGATTACTTCACTTAAAACAAGATATTTTTTCCATGTTATGTGGAAATAATCTGCCATCATCAATATTAAGGAATTAGTCACTAAAAACAAACTCATATTTATTTCTGAAAAATTACTTGCAAGCTATTTTTATCTAATTTCCAGTGCACTAAGATGTCTGCACTAGAAACTCAACTAAAAATACTGGACAAGATTTAGTTTTTTGTTCTGAGGGTTTCTGCAGGTTTCACCAACAAAATGTTTTTTAAGACCATTACCAATGAAATCTAAGATTTAAGATTTACAGAAATGTGGAAAAGAAGATTTTATATAGTAGTAGTGCCAAACCTTTTAGCACAGAAAAAATGCAGCATTGTAAGAGCTGGCAAGAGAAATGAGCCAACGGTGAAGATGAATGTCACCCAGTCAACCGGTGATAAGTTCACACTTTACACTAGCTAGCTGGGGTGTATTAGCCGCTAGTTAGCGGTAGCCATAACCGGCTCAAGTCACCCAATCCAATGAAGATATCTGCATGTGATGCAAATTTTAACCTGACATTAAAGTCCAATAACAACAACAAAAATAATTGAAACATAGAATATGAGATTAAGGTCTGTCATTAACATGTACAGGATAACTTACATTAAAAAAAATATTTAAGACATTTTAAGGCCTGAATTTTAGATACATGAATGTAAGGCAGAGGATATTAATATAGCAGGGCGAGATCTTATCTGAATGCGCGCGTGTGTGTGTGCGTGCATGCTTGTGTGTGTGTGTGTGTGCGTGCGCGCGTGTGGTGTGCAAGAGAGAGAGAGAGAGTTCATTGTTAAATGGCAGTGTCACGTTGACAAACGAGTTGGTTGAATTAAATTCTCCCTCATCAATAACAAGGGGAGCCAATCAATACCGGCTTACAATTATATCACCACAAACCCCTCCGCTGCTGCTGTGACCGCGCAAACACACCACACACACACACACACACACACACACACACTGCAGCAGCAAATGAAGAGTTAGAATCATTACCAGGCTGTTACATGAGGCTTATTAAACCATAAAATATTAACACACAAACTGAAGGGAAGACAAAGTTTCTGTTTAATCCCGCAGACGGGAGGGATTCATCTGCAGCCATTCTGGCGCATTATTTTTAGATTTTTTCCTCTCGTTATCTCTCATTCTGTTCGCCGCCTTTCCTCCCGCGGCCTGACTAAGTAATCAATTCTGACAGCTCGTCAATAGGCCCGTCTCGGCGCTGCCAATACCTCTCCTGCGTTTCCATTATTCCTCTCAGGCCGCAGACGACAAACAAAAGAGTAAAACACGACGCCGTCGATACGCCACCTTGATACGATCATCGAGGCGGATCAATGCTCTTGCTTACAGCTCACGAGCTCGACCCGACCCCGAGCGCGCTGGAAATCACAGCGAGCGTGAAAATCGGTTTGTGCATACGCTTTCTCCCCCCCATACTGTGTTCTTATCTCCATAGCCTCTATAGGGATTTTGTTCATGTATATTCTCTTTCATTTTCACAGGTAATTTCATTCTGGCTTTGAAGACGCTCTTCCTGCCCTGAATTTGCCCGTGTTTGTATTTCACACGTGTTCTGCATCCTGCTTCATCCTGGATGGCTTGTAATGGATTTAAGATTTAAAACGCAGGACAGCGCCGAACAGAGGGAAGGAGTGAGGGGAAGCAGAGCTGAAATATTGACTTTTTTTTGCTTTTATGCCTTAAAGTTCACATGTAGCTTCATGGATACAAAGCCAGACGTGTTCTTTGCTGCCCAAACATGCAAAAAATGCCAGAAACTGACAAAATCTGACATTATATCCATGCAGACACACACAGCTCTGGTTCTTGAGCCCAAAGAGCTTAGCTTAGCACAAACGCAGCATGAAGGCTTGAGGTAATGCCAGTGACATGGATGGAGCTTTCCGGAAGGTGCAGGCGATGTGCGCTCGCTGCAGAAATGGTGGGAGATGAGAGCCTTAAACTCTGAGCGGATCAGACCCGGCTCTCCTGGACGCCACAGAATACGATCAGGAGAAACCAGAGAAACAGTGTGTGTGTGTATGAGTGTATGTGAGGAATGAGGGGAAAACCCTGAAAAGTGTTTTATATAATTTAGACAACACTGGAGCTGAAGAAGAAGGACAGAAAATATTGTGATAATGAAGGAAGTCTCGGTGCTTTTCATCTGATTTTTTATATCTCATTAAATTAAGTTTCACCGTTTTCTCAGCAACTTTATTTAATTTGCTAATGTGCATCAATTTTAACCATCAATTTCTTGAATGGGGCAACATGCAAATTATTTCTAATCTTTCTCTGAAGATCATTTTCTTATCCATTTGCTGTCAAATTTGAGATCCTATCAACAATTTTTCTTCTCAAGAAAAAAGCTCTTTGTGAGATTCCCCATTTATAGCCAGTCATGCAAATTAACATATAACTGGATTATTTTCAAAATACTAAAACCTGTACATTTCTGTATAGTCTGAGAATATTTCAAAGTTTTCCACTGAGCAGGATGAAGTTTAAAAACCAGAATATCAGGCCTTCATGCAGATAATGATTATGCATCAACCTTTACATAAACATGCACTGTTTACCAAGAATTTAGAAAATTATTCAGTAGAAATCTTCTCTAACAAAAATGTCAAACTTCTTCATATTTTTGTATATTTAAATAAATAAATGAGGGAAAACATGAAACTGGGCCAAAAGATTCAATTTATATTCATTACTCTCATCACCGGCCTACATTTTAGGAGCCATTCGGTATCCTAATAATCCAAGTCAGAGTTCAAATGCCTAAACAAGGGACAATTATTAATTGAAAATATAAAAAAATTGAAATCAGAAGGGGCTGCACAGTGGCGCAGTTGGTAGAGCTGCTGCCTTGCAGCAAGAAGGTTCTGGGTTCAATTCCCGGCCCCAGCCTTTCTGCACGGAGTTTGCATGTTCTCCCTGTGCATGGCGGGTTTCTCTGGGTACTCCGGTTTCCTCCCACAGTCCAAAAACATGACTGTCAGGTTAATTGGTCTGTCTAAATTGTCCCTAGGTGTGAGTGTGTGTGTGCATGGTTGTTTGTCCTGTGTGTGTCTCTGTGTTGCCCTGCAACAGACTGGCAACCTGTCCAGGGCGAACCCCGCCTCTCGCCCGGAACGCCAGCTGGAGATTGGCACCAGCACCCCCCGACCCCATTAAGGGACAAGGGTGTAGGAAAATGGATGGATGGATGAAATCAGAAATAAGAAAAAAACAAAAGAAAAGTGAAGCTGGGTCTTTTAGATCCAATCAAAAAACCTAGAACTGGATAATTTGAGCCCAGTCAATAAACCTAGAAATATGATCTTTTGTACCAAACCGTTACATCTAGAACATGAACTTTTGGACCAAAGTGATGAATCTAGAACCTCGTCTTTTAGTCCCAACCAATAAATCTAGAACTGGATCATTTGGACCCACTGGATGCATCTAGAACTGGATCATTTGGACCTTCAGAAGAACACTGATCACTTCTACTTCAGAAGATTATGATAATATCTGGCTGCTGTGGAGAAAGAAAGAGAAATGACGGATGATTCAAGTCTTTTGCTCAAAACAGTACATGTATAATCAGTACAACTAATTTGTAACAAACTTAAAATCCTCCAGATGTTGACTCAAACATACATTTTCTCCATTTAGCTCCACATAAAGGCCAACTCTCGGATCTCTGGTGTTCCCTCCTTATCTCAGTATAATTTACTTGTTCGCAGACATCCTCACAATCATACAGAGACACAAGCTCGTGTTCAGCCTGCGTGGTTTTCCTGGCGAGGAGGGAGACAGACACAGAGTGTGTGTGGGTAGATTTAGAAGTGAGGATCAATGAGAAATGTAGAAATCAATGCACTTAGCAGTGGGAAATCAATGGGGCCTAATCGGGATGCCAATGGCACAAGTCAAAACAATTAAGAGGGAAGAAAAATGTTTAACAACCCCTCATCCCCACCCCTCCCCGATGCTTACACAGGGGCCGAGGAGAAACAGAGGAAGGAAGAGGGATGCAGGGAATGCGAAGATGAGGATAACGGCGAAGGCTGGATGTTCCCATGAATCAACAGGGTTCGGTGTGTTCGCCTTGTACGCTGCTTTGCCTTGCTGCAGTTGCAGGCTTGACTCTTTAGGATCAGTCTCACCTGGAGCTCCAGCAAACGGATATCAAAGAGGAGGAGAAAATGCAGCGCGATTCTGGTTTGTAGGACAGGTGAAGGTGCAGCAGGTCTCACAAAAGTAATCACACCCCAAACCAGTTAGTATTTAATCAAACCTGTATTTGACAGATCAACATAAACTAAATTGTGATGTGAAAGCGAAAGGTCATTTTTTATGTCCAATAAATTCAGATGGAGAAGATGGACTTTGACTAGGCTATTTTAAAAGTTGAATATGCTGTTTCACTGCATCTTTAGCTGTATGTTTAGGGCCGTTTTCCTGCTGGACAGTTAAACTTTAAAGGCTTCTGCAGCATTTTCTTCCAGATTTGATCTGGATTTACTTCCATGATTGACCAGCTTCCCATTCGTTAGAGTGCTTACACCAATAAACACTGAAACGTAAACATATGAAAAACTTCTCTGCTCAACTAGAACTAAAACCCAATGAGTAAAGTAGTGTTCTTAAAAAAGATAGTCGCCATTCTGCACAGCGGTGACGTGATATTTAGGTACAACCAATGTTGCCACCAGTGTGGCGATGTTACAGTAACATCGCCACATTGGACCTGATTGGACCTTGATGTTCTGGTTAGTGTTCAGATACTGTGGTGCCAAACCATTAAAATACCAAAAAACAAACAAAAACAGTTTGAACTGGAATGTATAACAATTAGAGAAACCAGTGAAGGTTTGATCAAATGATCAAAATACTTTCATTTCTAAAAAGAACAAGATTTTGAATCTCCACCAACTGGTGAAGTGAGCCTTCATCACCTGAGCTGCAATATATTATATATCAATATATAAAAAATGGTTTCAAAACAATAATATTATTTATCATGATAATAACTGGGACAATTTACCACCCTGCAAAATGTGTCATCATGACAGTCCAACTAACCATGAATAATTTATTTTTCATCTCAGAAAGACCATTTATTGATTTATCACAGCAAATCCCAATCAAGCATAACTGTAATATGTGAAAAAATGTCCAAGGGGTACAGCTTGAACATTTTCACTGTTTTTGCATAAGATGGCAGAAGAAACTATGTTAATTGCTTCATTTTAACAGCAGGTGATGTTGGCAAAACAGTGGATGAAAATCTTTTACTTGTTACAATGGATCAGATGGAGGTCTGATAAGTATATAAACCTACAGGTAGATGTGAGGAGGCTCGATTTCATGAAGCCCTGGTCAGCCTGGGTGCTGCAGGATCTGTGTTTGGAGTGTGCGGCGTGGCGGCGGTGAGGGAGGGCGGGCGGCGGGGGTGGATCTGGGGCCAATCAATAGCGGCCGGCTCTCCTACGACCCCCGAGTTCCTCGCGGTTTGGCTGGCGGGCTGGAAATCGATGTGCCGGACCAATAACTCAGGACGGGGTGTGGATTAGTGAACTGTCAACTAATCAGAGAGTTCCTGAATCTGACACTGCAGCCATTAACCTATCGATATGACACTTGGCACCGGCACACACTCTCACACATGAAAATATATACAAGCCCTGATGAGGACACACTCGTAAAAAACCCAGCGGCTCGCACGTTTCTGCACGTCAGCACGGGCTTCACGCAATAAAACAAAGGAAAAAGTCAAACTGAATATCAGAGGAACCTTTATGAACTTTAAGTGATCCACAGTGTGTTTTTGTGGAAGAAATCTGAATATGCATGATATTTGTGAACAGATCTAAATTTTGCTGCTTAATCTTCACTTTTGATTTTTATTTTCTCAACGTTTGCCTCCAAAGTGTTCTTTGTGTCTCTGACAAAAAGCACAGAAAGCTCAAAATGTCCCCTTTAAATGTTTTTCATTTCCAGCAGTAAATGTTTTGGAAGAAAAGCTGGAAGAAGTCGGCGCCTGAAGGTCGGATGAGCCACACAAAGAGCATCTAAAACTTATCGAAGCGCTGCATTTAAACTGTGCTCTCTGGAGTCACTCCTGATTTACGGATCATTTGAACGGCCGTCCTTCAGTTTCATTACATGCGTTGTGGGCCGCTGCTGCTTTGACCTCTGACCTCCAACCAAATAAGGACCGTCTGAGCTGCTGAACCAGAAATTTCAGTGTCTTCCACCTTCGTCGTGCATGTAGCCCAGCTGTAACAAGGCAATTCAATCCTGTTTTAGGTATTCAAAGGTGAAAATGTTAAAGTTTCTGATGCAGTTGCCTTTGCTAACAGAGCTCAGCTTCAGTCCTGAACTTTCCAGAAAACGCAGCTGCTTTTATTCAACCTTTCTGCTCTGGGTCTTTATTGAGTCCACTGAGGTCTTTTCATATTCTCGTGTTCCTCCGGTGTGGCGCGATAGCCTCATTCTGCGTGAAGGCTGCAGCTTCATTTTGCATTATTCTTCTTTATTCTCATGTCTCTTTCTACTTCTTTTTTTTTTTTGGGGGGGGGGTTAGGAGCAAAAAGAGGGATTATTTTGGGGGGGTAATTCCATTGAAGCCGCTCTGAAATAACTTGACTTGGCATGTGCCTATACAAGGCTGCACAAAGGCCTGCAGGAATACCATTCAGTAATGGGGTAAAGCAGGAGAAGAATCGGGACAAAAAGCCCGAATGTGAGTGAGAGAAAGTGTGTGTGTGTGTGTGTGGTGTGTGTGTGTGTGTGTGTGTGTGTGTGTGTGGTGTGGTGTGCAGCTGAACTGAGAGAACAAAATCACTTGCGAGGAAATAAGACAGCCAGAGGATGAAAGGGCAGCAGACTTGAGGAGGAAATAATCAAGTGTTGAAGAGGAGAGTGGAAACACTCACTGCATCAAATTTTATTCAATTTAGACGTCAATTTCAGGAAAATTTCAATATTCGTTTAGGATAATATGCCAGGTGAATTTAAAGGTGATCTACTATGCTTCCTTAAAGAGGTTAGGATACAATAGAAAATATGTTCATTACATGTTTTTGCACAAAATCAATCTTAGATAGTGAGATTTTACTCTGATCGGTTCTGCCTAATTTGAGATCTTTTAGGATCTGTAGCAAGTGGTTTCTGTATGTTAAGTCAACAACAAAGCATTTGTCTTTTCCAGCAGCCGTTGTACAGAACATCCAGCAAGAAAACCAGCTGACCAAATGTGCTGGAGCTCCGCTTGGGTTGCAAGGTGATGTAAATGTAATGGATTACAAGTTTCTTTCATAACTGCAGCAGCACAACACACTGATACACACCAATAGCGTCAAAAGCTTGATCAAACATGCAAGCAACAGCTGATTTAAAAATAAAAGAAGAAACTGAAACTGACAGAAATATCTAAACATAAACTGCAACAAACCTTTCAAGTGGTTAAGAAAGTGCAATTAGGAATTGTAAATATAATATAAGAGAAATAATAAAGTACAGATCACAGACACTCTCACTGCACCAGATATAGGATTTTTTCCAATAACGGGACCGATACAGATACTAATATTTGATTGATGCATCTCTGGTAGTGATTAAAACCATCAGAACTTTTTTGAAATGACTCATCTTTCAAACACCAAACAACATGAACTTATTAAGCACCCAGGCTGTTTTTAGAAGCAGTTGAGACCCAAATGGATGTACAAAAATGTGAAAAATGCCAGTTTTGTATAATGGGTGCCCTTTAAACGTTGTGCAGTTTTTCACATGTACTCGTGACAAGTGGATTTCCTGAGAGACAAGTGAGGAAAAAAAACAGAACATGTTCACTAGAAATGAAGAAAAAGCAGAACAGACAACCAGAGGAGAGCTGGACGGGGGGGAGTGGGGCGGGTGGGGAGTGTGGTCTAATGATAAGAGCTGCAGGGAGAAAGGCGGAGAGCTGAAAGAAAGGAGGAACGGAGGCAGGTTACCGCATTACAGCCGCCGAGAGAAAAGGCGAAGGGTGGGGGGCGGGTGAGGAGCGGGCCTCCCACACACTCCGGATTAGGAAACATATGCAGTGGAGTAGCGAGGGATTAGAGGGTGAAGGAGAGCTGGAAGGAGCAAAAGAATGGTTTCTGGGAGGAGAGGAGGGCTGTAGGTAGTCGGCCAAGCGTGTGTTTTTCTCCTGCACCCCTTCCCCCACTCAGTCCTACCTTCATCTTTGAAGCTGTGGGATGATTAGTGTGGAGGGAGCCGGAGGAGGCCGTCTGCTGGAAACGTCCGTAGAGCCGGTCGGTTCCTGAATACGAGACAGTAAAACTTCAGACCAGAGAGCAACGGTCAGAGATCAATGAGGAAACACGTGTTTTTTGTCATACATATTTTGTTGATTATTAGTTTTTGTACATCACGAATGGGGCTAAACAATAAATAAATAATATACAGACATGTGATCAACAAATAATATATCTGATTGAATATTAAATATATAGAATATTCACTAAACTCTGATCCAGAACCGCACAGCATTCTGGGAGATGTAGGCAGTGGAAAGACTTTAGCCGCTCAACCTCTGACAGCTAGCTAGGCTAGGATCATGGCATCAACTAACTGTCTCACTCTTCGCTTACCTAGCAACTCTATCATTCTTTGGTTGCTCGGCAACAACCTGGTGAGTAAATTGCGCAGCAGCAGTTTAAGGTTTCACCAATGTGACTCCTAACTGCTTTAAAATAACAAAACAAAATGACATGAAAGGAAAACTGTAGATAAAACAGAAATAAATCATGTCACCAGTTTTGCAGCAATTCAGATATTTTAAACAAAAAGACTAATCAATTATCAACACCATTTTTATTTTTTTTGTATTGGAGTAATCATGAAATTACTACTTCATTTTCTGAATATTACGACTTCATTGTGGTAATATTTCCACTGTATTGTCACACAAATTAAATTAAAAAAAATTAAGTGATAGAGTTGACCTGAATTCAAGGTCCAAATAGATACAAGCAGTAAATTGCACTCCACAAACAAAATGGCCGCCCTGGGCGTGCTGACATCACTCCAACAAGGAGTGCATTGGTGGAAAAATATTGAGATTTTTCAAAGATTAATCAAACTTTGTGTTTTTGAGGATTTAACAAATATCCTCATAATCGATTTATCGCCAGGCTCTTCTCTGTGGTTATTTCAGCAGGACGACACAGAATCCAGTTCAGATCTGTGTCCAGCTGGGAATATTTGAGTCTCCGGCCTCTTTCACAAAACATTTCCGTCATAAACCCGTGAAGAAGAGCCGCCAGCCCCTGAGCTCCATCGCTGTCATCTCCTCACTTGACAAGTCAGGTGTGTAACGGAGGCCAACTGACCTCTAACCTCCTCCAAAGCACATCAACATGGCAAAATGGGGCTGTAAGTGTTTTGTGAAAGGAGTTAATCACAACAAGAGACACTTAAAACAATCATTTTGAATTTCTGTCTGCTATAAATGGAAAGAAAATTACAGATTTAATGTTTATATTGATCAATGACTCCCCTTATTTCTTCTTCTTTGATGAAAACCACAGACATTTTGGCTGATCTAGTTTGTTTCGAGCCCTTAATTTGCACATAAAAATGTGTAATCTGAAATAAAAATCATTCACATTTTTTAAATTCTATATCTAAAAAGTCCAGGAGTGTTAAACATATATCACCTTGTTAATGTGGAGGGTAAATGTTAGCCATCTGTTGTCACAGGACAGAAAACATAAAAACATCCCAACCCTGATAGATTAAAAATAAGAGTTCATCCAACTCACTTGTTCTGGATTTAATATCTTAAACATGAATATGTTTTTAAAATTACTTTTTTCATAAATCTTGTTTTCTGCACACTCCAATTTCCACTGATGATGATAAACATGCTGCAGATTTTTCATTTTTATTCCCATGTTTCTGGATTCACTCTAAACATTCATATTAAACTTTGATACAACTTTCACTTGTTATCATTAGTAACAATAAAATTAATTTAAAGCAGCACCTTAACCTAAAAGAATCTGCACACTTTGACACAGTTTTACAAACAAGTGTTATTGTACGTCTATAAAGAGAAAATAAGATATTCTCTTAATTGTTTTGGAAAATTAACAAATGGATGCATGTTTATGTTGTTTATTTCTTTTAATATGGAAGCATGTTAAAAAAACCATAGAAAAACGATAACAGAAGAGCCGATCAGAGACTTTCAGTGACTGTTGAGTTTATTCTGCATAAAGAATCAACCAGGCTGTGTGTTTTGTTAGTTTGTAATTGTGTGTTTCCCAGTGTGTGTGTGTGTGTGTGTGTGTGTGTGTGTGTGTGTGTTTAGATGCTATGTCATGGGCCAAGGTCAGGTGATGATTTACAGGAAATCTGTGGTCAGATAAAGGGAAATAGAGACAGGAAGTAAAATCGAGAATGATGATCCTGAAGGTCAAAAAACGACGACAGTCACTGATGAACTGCAACTTTTCTCCTCATGCTTGTTTACCTTTTATTAATGAAAACTAATGATGTGAATTTAAAAGCAGAAACATGTTTAAATCTGCATCCTCTTTTCCCTCAGACTTATTCGTGTACACACTCACACACACTCTCCTGCAGCAGAAATGCCAACCTTTGTTAGATGAGGTCAGGCGTCTGGGATGAAGCTGACCTTTGACCTGCAGGCCAGACCAGCTGGACGGAGAGCCGGCTGATGTGTGTAGCATACGTGATGTTTGTGTTTCTGTGCATCAGTAGTGAGGAGCTGGATTTACCTCATCAGCTCCAGAGCGACGGCGACGGGTCAGTCGGCTCGTTACGGCGCCTGAACACCGGCGCGGCATCGATCCGTCCGGGTCAGACGCAGCCCGATCCTGTCCTCTTTAGTCCGGCTCGCTCGCCCGTCCTCGTCTTCTTCTTTCTTACGTGGGTTAATATCTCATTAACTGCTATTATCTTCACACCAGTCACCGCGGCAACAGCCGCCTGGACACGAGCCGGCAATTCCCCGTAGCCCTGCATCCTGCGGATCAGACAAGCAATGAGCAGATTATTGGAAATCAATCCCTGGGAGTTACTGTTTTCCTGACCTCCCAGGCTGCGGCTGCAGTATTTACACAGGAACGCTGGTCAAATGTTGACTGCGGTGGAGTTTACACACGTGTCGATACATGCAATGATGGGAGTCAATAGGGCATGAGAGGGAATAATCATTCTGAGGTTCATAAATCATAAAATACAAGAACAGAATGATGGTTTTTGATCTCATGTTTACCTTAAAAGTGGATTAAAACATTTTCAAACTCATGATTTAAAACGTATATTATTCCATATGATTGGTTACTTTGAAATTAATGCCTCTAAGATTTGTGAGAGTCCCTGAAACGGCAGCAAACCATGGGGGTAGAGTGGGCCCCTTATCAGCGTCTCAGCAGTCTTGATCCGTATTTTCCACGCTGCAATGAGGAAATATTATTTAAGGGTGAGCTGGTCAGGTTAGGCTGCACCACTGGCCACCCAAATATACTAAAAATTATTATTTTTCTTTATTAAAAAATTTATTTCTACATGGTAATATATTTTTAAAATACCCAAAACTTCTAATAAAAAACTGAATAGAATATTTTTTTAAGATTCATTTCCTGTTCTTGAAATAAATTAAAGTTTCCTCTGAAATTAATATCTACTGCATGTTCTAGTGTAGTTTATTCTTTTCAAAAAGGAAACATTGAAAATTGCCTTAAATTTTTAGATCCTGCTGTAAAATTACTCCAAGGGAATCTTAATTTATTTACTTGATGTAGAAGGAGACAGAAAAATCCTGCTGTAGATGTTTTATGTGATTTGTTGTTGTATTTAAAATATTTTAAAGAATGAAATTGTCTTGTTTTTATCTCGTTTTGTTGCTGTATATCCCAGGACACTTTTGTATTTCTTATTCTGGTTAAATAAAGTTTATAAACAAGCAAAAACAGTCAATGCCTAAGAAAACAAGTCAGAATTACATATTTTTGCATCAGAACTCTGAGATTAAAACATATACTAAGACAAGATGAAATATATTTTTATTTGACTTTAAAATGGAAAGAGTTTTTAACCTGCTACTTCCGGGGTTTCAGAGGGTTGTTGTCGCTAATTTAACAGTAAAGATGACTGACTAATGTTTCAGTTTCAGAGTTCTGGGGGTTTAAACTTAAGCTACTATTTGTATTTTCCGATAAATATTTTCTAAATAATGCCACTAACGCGTGGTTGACGAGCTAAAAGCTAATTTTGCTAATTAAAGCAAAGAAAACTCACCTGCCTCTTTTTTGTGTTGCTTAGCAACGACAGTGAGGCGGCTGGAGGAACTATGCTGCCGCTGCGGGCGGAGGGATACCTTGTAATTTATCAAATAAACACCAAACTAAGTGTTTTAGAGGGAATTTGTCTCCTTAGGCCTTTAAAACGACCCACCTCCCCGCCGCTTCTCTTGTTCCTGGTAGCTGATCGGCTGAGGGTTTGTGCCGATGGGAAAGTGGCCGGCTGACCTTTAACCCTGGGGTCGCTCCACAAAATGACGGTCCTAAAACAAAAGGTAAAGCGGCCGTCACCATATACAGATCATGTTTACCGTGAGAACAAAGGCAGAAAAATGTAGATCATGTCATGATTATTATTATTTGTCACCCTTATTGATTGTTTATCCGCTCACATTATGCTCATCCGTAAGGAATAAATGTAAAACAGTAGGATTTGTATTTGTATAATATTTATTATTCTTCCTTTTTATGAAAGAGTGAAGCAAACGTTTTATTCTTCTCTGAAACAGGGTTGGACTCCTGGGGAACATGTGGCCCTTCAGATATGAATCTGTTATTATTCATCAATTCAAATGAAAGTCATGAAAGTGTCACGACTCGGACGGAAAATCGATCGATGACAAATTTGAAAGTCTTTTTCAATCACAATGAGGGGATTTTTGTCTTCCAGAGGTCAGTGTCTGTCTGGGTTTGATCTTCAACTTAAGGAGAATAAAAAACATCAAATAATCTGGCCTCTGGACACGTTATTTAAAATTTACATTTTTATCTGTCATAAATAAAAGAAAAACATATTATTTATAAAAATATATCAAAGCTTCCTGCTGTACTTAACTGGGCCTATATGTCATTTATTTTTAGATACACATTTGATGCTTTAAATTTCGTTAAATTTCACATTTGTAATTGTAACAATATGCAGTTTTTCCTCATTTTGTATATTTTTTATTAGAAAAACTTCTTCGCATTGCTACGGTGCGACGTTCAGGTTGTTTACAGCCAATAAATAATCAAATTAACGGCAGATCAATAATTATACGATTGAAATGACCAGATATTATTTTTGTGTTGATTTATCATGGAAATAAAATCTCTAAATGTCTATTTTCTTAAAGTTATTCTCATTTGCATACAACCAAATGTGTCCTAATTTTGCGGGCTATAGTAAAACTATTTTGTTTCGTTAAAAGGTTTCTATTTGCAAAACGAAGCAATAAGATCATTTTTAAAATTCGTAGTTAAATAATTTGAATATGTAGATTATTTTATTTTCAAAGCATTATTTCATTGTAATATTATAAATATTTGAAAGGCTGTTGATGTGCATTTTGATCTAAAATGTATGCGTTGTTTTAACGGAAATACATCTGGAAAAATGTATGTTCATTATGTAAATAGCAGCTGATTAGCGAAAATCAACTAAATCCGCGTTGGAAATACAGTTAGTCAGATATGCTTTAATTCTTGACAAATCATTTTTGCACGTTTTAGTTTTGTTTGTATCCTTTAATAAATAATCCAGAATTTAAATACAATTTTAAGTTTTTCCTTGCAGAATCCACCAAACGGAGTTCACCTCAAAAAATGTGCAAATGTTGCAAATAAATGAAATATTTTCTGTCTCAGAATAAATTATAGATTAATTGTCCTTAAATTAAACGCATATTATTGGAGGGAATAAAAATGTAACTGGCAGTAAAAAGTGATCGGATCGATCAGGTTATTGATCTGGGTCAGGCGGCGGGAGCGGCGGGTCCGGTCCGGTCGGTCCTGCTGGGTTCGGACGGGATCCGGGTCTTGGACTCGTTCTTTCAGAAGAGATGGAGCAGAAACACCTGATGGATGGAGGAGATTCTTATGACGGCTCTTCTGCCGTCATTTCCGGTCTTGTTTAATAAAGATCAAATGATCCAGCGTGTTTTTGGTGCAGCATGTCTTCCTCCCTCCTGCTCCGCTTTTAATTGATTTACACCGTAATTAACTCGGTGTTTCCATCGATCTCCCTGCGGCCGCCTCCACATCAGACACCTCATTATTTCCACGTTAAGCAGAATAATCCCGGCTAAATAGAGAGAATTCAATAACAATTAGAGCTGCTGGTGATAAATACTCCCGCTCGGCTCAGTTTTCTGTCCCCGAAAAGGCTGTAGATCTTAAGAAACGGCGCTTGTTTAGTTATTATTTTGGACAATGCATGACTGAAAACCAACAGATTTATACTGGACACCTGCAGCTCCTCATGCAGACCAATTACCCGGATTAAACGCTGCAGCTCCCGACCTGCACATCAGTGTTTGGTTCGGGGAGTGAAGCATCTCTGGGTTCGGTTCAGCAGCTGCAGGTCAAACTGGCCCCGGACTCCTGCAGCCTCCTCCCGGTTTCACCCAACGCTCTGCAGGGTTTTCTGCTCCTCACAGCTAAATCACCATCCTGTTGGGAGGCATGGCGACCGGAGCTGCTCTGACCACAAACACAGTCCCTGGACAACGAAGTTCAATAATTAGCACTATGCAGATGATTTTAGTGGAAATACAGATACTGCCAGGCTTTGATTTGTGTTTTCTCTCTCTGAAGAAGCTCAGGTTTGTGAGAAAAGACAACAGAAAATCAGCTAAATGCCTTATAAATGACATGTTTGTTTAAAAATATATATGTAACTGTTGCAAAAGGAACAAAAAGCAGAAAAACAAGCAACAATTTGGAGGAATCTCAAGTGAAAATTAACATGTAAAGCAGATAAATGTTAAAATGACAAAACAGGAAGGAGAATTACACCCATTAACACATCGATAAATAAATCAATGATAAGAACTGCTAAGTCTAAATACAAAATATAAATAAAGTGCACACTGTCCTCCTGCCATAATAAGTAACATTCTCTCTCTTTACTGTCCATAAGAAAATAGAACAAAAACATCTGCAAAATGCAAAACAGCAGCTGCTTTATAAATCATGTGAAAGTGTGTGTGAACTCATTCAAAGTTGTGTATATTGTTTATGAAACAATTTCCCACCTGGGATTAATGAATGATCTATATATGAAATAAATAAAAACTGGGTTTTAAAAATTACATTAAAATGCTTCAAAACAGTTTAATGAATGATAAGTAGAAAAACATGCATTGATTTGGAGAAACAGCAAGTGGAAAAAAATCAACTAGAAGAGATTAAAATAACTATATACTTAAAATGAATTAGAACTACAATAGATAAAAATACTTGCAAATAAGAAATGTAAATAAAGTGAACACATTCCTCCTGCCTCATAATCAACAGCTGATCATTTTTTAAAGAGGAAATGCAGATGTTGAGATAGAAAATACAGAGATGAAAATCTGAGTCCTGACCATCAATCAGAAAATGCAACAAAAATCAATATATTTGAAGTCTAAATCTGTATTTGATACGTTTGATAAAAACATGTAAATGTTGCAAAAACAGCAGAAATCATGCAGTTCAAATATTAAGTATTACCTAAATGCATAAATAAAGTGAATGAGAGCTGCTAAAAATAAAAAAAAAATATGCAAGTAGGAAATAATGAAGCGCACACAGTTCATATTCAGTTGATTTTTATTTTTACAGGAAATACAGACTGAATCAGATAACAGAGATAAAAGCCTCCAGTAGAAAACATAAGCAAAAAATCTCTGTATGTTTGATGTCTAAATCTGTATATTATATATGTTGGATTAAGAAAGATATATATATATATAAATGTAGTAAAAACAAGTTTTATAAATAAGAAGCAAAAAAAACAGGCATTGATTTCGAGAAACCAAGGAAGTGAAATTAAAATCAAGAGCAGAAAAATATTAGAAGACAGTAAATAATACCTGAATAAAATGAAATAGAATGGCTAGAATAGACAAAAATAGATGTAAACTGTTTTTTTAATATAAATATTCTGTGCACAAACAGAGCAGCTGTGGATCAACCTGCAGCAACGCTGCTTTGTTGCATTGAGGATCCAGCGACCCGCCAGCTCTCTGCTCCAGTGTCATGTCTGGGATGGGAGGCATCGCAGGAGAGGAGTTGGAGAGAAAGGAAGGGGGACAGAAAGTAGAGGAAGAGGGAGGGAGGAGGGCTAGATGTGTGGGTTAAAAGAAGGGGGCGGTTAAAGCTTGTGAATTAAACGCCGTGAGGCCCGGTGTCCTCGGCACGTGCACAGGGGCCCGAGAATAAAAGGAGCTGCGGCCCATCTGGCTTTCAGGAGAAAAGAGAGAGAGGAAGGAGGGGGGAAGGCAGAGGGGGGGGGGAGAGAGAGAGAGAGAGAGAGAGAGAGAGGGAGGGAGACGGAGTCCTGAGCTGTTCAGTGGGCAAAACGCGGCGTCCGAGTTAATACAGCCACACATTCAGGACATTTGACTCCAACTGGGGGTCAGCCAGGCTTTAAAATGCAGACCTTAACTGTAATTTGCCTCTAAGTGAGGCTGTGCTTTGATCCTGAAAGGGTCAGTGAGGCGAAAATCAAAAGAATGAGGGAAAAAAAAGGAGGAGAGGGGGAATTATGTGAAACAGAGAAACTTTTTGGAACCAAAACGTGTGAAGGTGAGCAAAACGGCGTGCAGAAACGCTCACCTTAAATCCATACGGAGGGTTTCTCCTCACATCCTGTTCCTCCCCTGCACTCAGCATCTTAGCTGTTTCCATGGCGACGGAGTTGAGACTGCAACCTGTGTGTGTGCATGTGTGTGTGTGTGTGTGTGTGTTTGTGGATGGCCACAGCAGCAGGTGATGAAGCTCAGCTCGCGGTCGACAGTGAGCTTCAGCGTCTGGGAAAGTGATTTCTCTCCCGTCTAATAAAACTTATATTAAGGTCATAGAAGATAAAAAAAAAGAACAAGAAAAAAAAACCCAGAGACATCATTAGAGAAAGAAAAACAACTTTAGTTGGAGAAGAAAGACCTGGATGAGTGTGGGAGGAAGCAGAGAGTCAACGGGAATAAAAACACAAAGCCGTCAGTGAAGAGAGGAAGCTGATATCAGAGGCTAAATCATACAGATACTAAAGCATTTAACCAAAACCACGCATCTTTAACAAGTTTTCATGAAATTAGACCTGACTCAGTTCTTCTTTTCATGTTTTTACAGCATTTCTCAGGAAAAAGCCCCAATTTTAACACGTTTAAGATGATCTGTCTGCAACCTGAGAGGCGAGAAACTGATAATAAAGACTCAAATCCTTTGACACGTTCAAACATTACCTGGACAGTTGCAGCCAAAAGAGATAAAGCTGCAGTTGAAAAGGCTTTTAAACATTTTACAGTCAGTAAAGTAAAGGTAAGGAATGACAGCGGCGGTGAGGCAGCAATATACAGCAGGAGGCTCCCTGATTGGAGGAGAGTCGACTCTTTATATCATGACTTCCTGCTGGTACACAGATTAAAATAGTCTCATATGCCTATTTTGATCATTCTGATCATAAATATTCTTTTGAATGATTACAGGACATCAATGTGTTAACTAAAAATGTTTTTAGATTAAAACAAAATCTTACCAACCGTTTCGATTTGGTTTCTAGTGCAAATATCTTAGTACAATTGAAATAACACAAAGCTAATTTATGTAGGTTTTCAGCAGGATATACCAGCTTAAGTCAATAACCCCTTTATACACAAGTTCAATTCGCAGATTATTTCATTTATAACATGTGAAAAATGTTTTGTCTCCTACAGACAAATGTGGATTTGATGTGAAACTTTAGACTTCATAATTCTTTTCTCTTGTTTATGTTTATTTAGACTTATTTTTGCATGTAAAACACAATAACAACAACATAACAATGGAACAAATAATTAGGCCGTTATTCTCTATGGAACACCATCCAGGTCAAATATATGTGAAATTTTACAGGAACACAACAGGTAGACAAACATTTCAACAATATGCTAAAATACGAGGCTGAGAGCGGAAGTTTTATGCGTAATGCTTTTCCCCAATAGTTTCCCCACAAAAGTTAAACTTCAGAAAACATTTTTTTCTTGATTTGATTGGTGTGTGTATTAAATGTGATTCCATCCGTTGAATTCAGGCACCTGAAGGAAACATCAGGGAAAAAATGCGGAAACCAGGAATTAACTCTTTATCTGGAGAAAACCCATCAGGAAACATGTCCGCTCTAGGCTTCCATATTAAAACGTTGACAATGTGAAAATATAAAATATAAACGAGTAGATAACATGTGACACCCCGACTTTAACACATGTTGTTTACGTGTTAAAGTCACGTATATTTGGAGCTGGATGGGCCCTAACGGATGTATATTTTTGAGGAATTGGGGTAAAATGAACCCACCGAACCGGGAGACTCGGGTCCAACTCGAGTCTCGTCCTGCTGCGGATGGTGGGCGGACACTTCCCGACCACAACCCGGAACCTCCGGGAACACGAAGCTCTGAGCCGCTTCAGCGAAACTACCGAGCGGAACCAGGTCAGGTGTCCATCTGCGGGCCACATGGGGGACGTGGACATCAGCCTGGACGAAGGAGAAGATGTGAAGGTGGATCCACACAACAACCGCAGGTACGAACCTCAACTTTTGCAAGTTTCCTGAGCAAAGCTCTTCATTAACTGGTGACCTGTATGTAAACACCGCGGAAAGTGGAACCAAAAACAACCGAACTTATTAAAACTTAAAGGATTAATTTGATTTGAACCCACTAGGAAGAGCTGAGGCCACATCCAGCTGTTATTTGAACGAGATTGTCTAATTTCCGTTTAGATTTCTGCTCAGACGGCTACGGGTAAATGATTTACAGCGGCACCTGGTGGCCACATGGCCGAACTGCAGCTGTGGCAAGCAGAGATTGGGCGACGCCTCGTTCCTCCTGGTCCTGAAGGTCCTTTTCCTCTTCTGCCTCAGCTGGTCTCTCACTGCGTAAGGCGACATTTATTACATTTGTGTAAAAAAGAAAATAAAACATGGAGAGAAAAAAACTTCTGTTTTCATTTTTAAAGTTCAGATGTCAGAAACTGTTAGAACATTTCAATCATAAGCACTTACAGAAGAAGTTAGAGGTAAGCTTGGCTGGAATTTACATTTGGTGTCATCTGTGTGCCCAAAATGGTAAATTAGACACTCCAGTTGTTCAGATTTCCACTATGGAAGTTATGAATCATGTAATGCAGGGGCGTCAACTCATTTACATTTTGGGCCAAATCAAAATCATGAATGTTCTCACAGGGACGGTTGTGAAAAATGTATTTAGAAAACTACCCATTAAACTGTTAAGCTATTAATAAGTAGTTATTTCTACATTCGACGAGAAAGTCTTGAATTTATATATGTAACAACAGGATATGTCAAGTACATTTCACTGTCAGTTTTGAGAAGAATTTGAAATTTGAGTTTCAAAAGTCAAAAATATTTGACCACAAACTGCTGTGTGATCACATTATTGCTCGTCTGTTTTACGTTTACTGTTTTACGTTTCAAAAGTCAAAAATATTTGACTTTTGAAACTCAAAAGTTTTTTTATTTTTAAAAAAAATTCAACCAAATTTTTGAAAATTTGCCAAAAAAAATGTCTATTTCTTTACTTTTGAAGCAAAATTTCCCTCCCAAAAAATTCCCAATCAATTTCTGAGATTAATCTTAACATTTCTGAGTTTTTTCGTAGCAAATTGTTGCATTTTCACACTTAGAAATTAAAAAAAAAATTTAATTATTTTTTATAGCTGTTTCAAGTAAAGTTTACACTTTTAAAGTTCAGAAATTTATGAGCTTCTCTGAAATTAATCTAAACATTTCAGAGTCTTTTTGGTGAAAATGTCCTCTTTTTTTCTGTCTCTAGAGTCTGGAGGGCCACATAATTACCTATGGCGACCTGGATTTGGCCCCGGTGCCTCGCGTTCGACACATTATCTAATGTCATTGATAAATCCTCTTTTTTCCTCTTTCATAGGACATTTGGTGAACTCTACATTGCTGGGTCCTTTGATGTATTGCTCCCGTGGAGGGATCGGATTTTTAACCTCACGTTGCCAGGAATCGTGTTCCTGGGATTGTTCGGTGAGTGAAACCTAAACCTGGATCTGTTATTTCTGCCACAAAGTTTCCTTAAATGGAGCAGAAATGTCTCACACACGCGGCCGTTCAGGCTGCACAGGGACTGTTTGATAACCCTGCAGAGGTAAAGCGCCATGCTGGAGGAGGGGGAGCGGCCAGAGATTGGCTTTGCACGGACGCCTCGTGACTTTAAGATCCTATTTGGTCCACTGGCTTAAAATCTAAAAAAAAGAAGGAGGAAATCGTAGAAGTAAGGTGCTTTTGAGCAGATAAGTCAAGCTGGATGTGAATTAGTATTCTGAGCCACATCTTGGTGAATTAAGGTTTCTTTTAACACAGAGTCAAACCCACAACTTGACACACAATCAATGTTTTGGGTAAAAATAAATAAAAATGTGTTGCAGCTCTGTCTATTGAAGTCTTAGATGGAAATATATATATAAAAAATTATCAAATGAAGTCTGTTTTGCTGTCATGTTACTGTAGAATCTCATCTGAAGTGTTTTCTGTCTCGTCCAGCTGCCATCTTTGTGCTTATTGTGCTGGTGTGGATGAAGAGCAGACCTTCATCAGAGGAACGCAGGGTGGAAGTGAAAACGATCTCTGGTGACATGCAGCCCCTTCTGTCAAACGATGAGCTCAGCATTAAATCTTAGCTTTAATCTTTACTCCAAATATGGTTCCTTTAATAAAGTATCAGCTTGGAGGTTGAAAAGGGAAATATGTCGACTATTGACTGCTTTTACTCTTAGACAACAAACTGTAGATGGATGAATTCATGCAACACTTGTTAGTTACTCTGTACACTGACAGCACTTTACACTAACCTCACATTCACCCAGCGGATAAGCGGACGGAGGGCAGCTTGGGGTCGGGGTGCCTTGCTCAGTGGCCCATCGATGTATTTAAATTGTCATTCATTTTCGCTCTGCATGCAAATAATCTCCAGTTTTTGGCCAGTTTGATGAACTTCCTGCACTTGATGCCCAAACATGACTTACGTTTTAGTGACAGAAGACAAAATCTCTCAGAAACCGATGAAGTTTGTATAGAACATTTTATCAATAATCATTACATTATTGCTAAAATGTTCTATACATTAAATATGTTGATGAATGTTCCATTTCCTGCTTAGCTGGTGAGGAAAACAGAAGAATGAAGCGTATGAGTTATTTGTAGCAGATATAATCACAATAATCAACTATAAAATTATTTTAGCATTTTTTTCCCCAGATTTTCTCTTTATTTTAAGTTTTCTTGTTTTCCACTCAGTTTTTTCCCGTTGAGTTTCTGATGTTAATTTGGTGCTTTGAGATATTAAATCTGCATTTATGTGTCTGCTGCAGTTAAGAGGATGATCCACAGACGTCTTGTCAACATTTACATATTTGCTTTGGTCAACATGTTCACCACAAACTGCTGTGTGATCATATTATTGCTCGTCTGTTTTACGTTTACTGTGATGTAATAAACGTTGCAGAAACTATTTTTCCAAAAAGAATGATTAAAAACATTCTTCTGCTCTCTTTGTGAATGTTTGATATTTTTTATATCTAATTTACCTCCAAAGTTTGAAGCAATTGAAAGTTTTATTATTTGGGGGAATAAAAACTACAATCTCCAATTTTTTTTATTCAGATGGGAAGCCAATGACTCAATTACTGAGGCATCATTTTTTGTATTTTTTTTAAATTCTGAGTTATGTTGTATCATGAATTCAACATGCAACAAATTGATAAAATGATGCATAAAATAAAGTTTTTCATTCAGAAATTGTCACATTCAGAGAGCAAAGATCTGTTTTTTGTTGCATTTTGTACAAAACAACAGTTTTTCCACAGCAGTGGGATAAACAAGCCATCACTTTTGTATCTAAACATACTGTAGCTATAAAATAACATGATGCTGTTTATTTATATTGACATGATATATTTTACATTATTCTAAACTGAGTTCACTGTAAAAATCACGATTATTTTAGAAACTGATTATTCTGATGATTAATTAATCGGATAAAAAGTTGCCACACTTTGGATATTTCTTTCTACCTCTTGAGCCTTTTTTAGGCAATATTGAAAATATATTAAAAGATGAAAATACACATATAATAGAGTTGCTTTTTAAATGAGACATTTAAACATTTTCTTGCCTAAAATACAACAACATAACTTTCCTTTAGTGAACGTTCGATCCGTTGTAGCAGAGTATGGATCTGTAGCTAAAAAATCCTTCTAACACCAACATGTGCAAAGCTCAGCTCTTTCTGTGCAGAACTGCTGATTATTTAGTCGATTAACCCATTAATCAGGAAAAAGGTGCTTAATTGATATTTTTAACATAATCTGAATCAGGTGAAAGTTAAACTGCCACTTGAGGAGTTCTGGATTGAACATATTTACAGAAAAAGAAGAATGTTTTTTCTTAAATGCAAAATGTTATTTTGTACAATTTTAGTTTAATTACTATTCTGAGCCTGTTGGGTTTTTTCCCATCAAAACTGGCTTTTGTTTGGTCTGTATGCTCTGTGCAATCAATTCCTTTTAAAATCTAAAGCTGTCAAATATGGAATCAGCAGGTCAAATCTAAAGGAAACTCCAGAAACCTGCATCAGCCAGGAGAAACCTGATTGGTGTAGGTCTGGGATTTAATAAAGTCTTTCTGCTGATGAATCAGCAGCTGGGTTTCCATTACAAAATCCCAAAATTTTACTGTTTCCTTTAAATAAGAAACACTATTAAAATAACGTGAATAAATTTGTTCACACACCACATAACTGACTTTCAACCACTTCCTGTCTTCTTCATGGTTTCTGCCAGTAGAAACATCCGGTTGTTGATCACATGACTGGTGTGTTTCCACTGCAGTTTTATTAAACACACTAATTTCAACATGGCTGAAAGCCACCACATCCTAACGCAAAAACCTTTTACTACAAAATATAAGTTTTGTTTTTCAAAATTGCTGTGAAGCCATTGATTAATCAAATTTGTTTTTGTAACTCCAAGTTATATGATTGATGGAAACACAGCTGGAGATCATTTTCCATGTTTCTGGTCGAAAACGTGTGAAAATATGAATCTGTGAACCGACGGCGTGTAGGAAGAGACGCTCAGATGTAGCGACCGCATGCAACACTATTCATTATTAACACACTCAATATAGCAGCACTGGACACACACACACACACACACACACACACACACACACACAGTTCCTATTAACACAAACACACACTCGCACAGAGACAGAAGCCCTCCAGGACCTCCCCCTGACCCTGCGACCTGGACGCCATGGCAACCCTCTGACCCATCCTGCTGTTGCTGTGGTAACAACCTTGGAGCATGTCTGACCACTGCCCCCCCCATCCAACACACACACACACACACACCCTATAGCCCTGCAGCTGCCCCCTCCTCCTGCTCCACGCCGAGCCGAGGCAAACCGATCGATATTCTATCACACAGAACAGTGGAGCGAGAGAGAGGAGGCCACGGGCCAGCCAGATTACTGGAATGGGGGTGGGGGGAGGTGTGTGTGTGTGTGTGTGTGTGTGTGTCAGAGGAAGCGAAAAAGGTTTTAGGGAAGGTAGAGTGTTGGGGAGGTGTGGAGAAAGGGGTTTTAGTGTGCGGGTGTAATCGGGTAGGAGATTGAGAGATGGTGTGTGTGTGCGTGGAGAGGATAAGAAAAGGATGTGAGTGTGTGTGTGTGTGTGTCATAATGAGTGGAGTGGAGTGGAGCTGCAGCGCTACGAGGCATCTCCTCTCCTTTTTATATTCTAACAGATGTTTGCCGGTGGATCTGTGTTTGCGTGAGGCTGAGGATGAGGAGAGGCGGCGGCGGACGACGCATGCAGCGCGGCAGACGTGCAGAAACCGCCTCACTTCCCCTGACTGGGAGCTCTGAACGCAGCTCATCAGGTCTGGGAGTAAACTACGGAGAAAAACTGAAACTCTCCACAACAGAGAAGTAAATCTGTGAAGGTTTATGGAGATGAGACGTTTTCCACCTGTCAAACTGTCTTCTTTTTATAAAGTCAGCTAACAGTTGTGAACGCAACATGCCAGAGTGACTCATAGATCAGAAAAGAAAATACAATCCTGGACATTATAGAAGGAGTTATTATTTACTGTTATTTCAATACAAGCTAAAGATTTTATTCAGAAATATTAACACTAAATGTTAAAAGGTAAAAGTCCTGCTAATGTATTATTAGATACTATATAAATTTAAGCATCAGTGATAAAAAATATGTTGAATTAAAACTAAATAAAACAATTTAAAGGATGATTAAACTAAACAGACACTGAAAAAAAAACACTGGATACGTAGATTAAATAAAACTAAAATGTTTCAAGGCCAAACTGAAAATCTCTCCTTTTCTCAATGATTTAAATCCCTGTAAATACATTTATGGGAAAAATGTGCCACTAAAAATCATCACACATCAGCATTTTCTCAGTTTTTCATTTTCATAAACTACAAAAAAAAAAACTGACGTTCTCAAAAATATGATATGCCAACTAAAATATTTTAGTTTTCATTAGTTATTACATGGAAACGCACAAAAAAACCTAAACTTTTATTTGTTTAATCTGGTGGAAAATATCAAAAATGTCAAATATCATCACATCCCAATCAGTTATATTCATCTTCTTTGACATATCCAAGACTCTAATCATCCTATTTATTTTGTGACTCATGCATAACTTTTTTTCATTTCAATAAACAACAACTCTATAATGAAATTAAAGAAGATAATTTAAATGGCTATAGTTGAGGAAATAAGTGTTGAGCTGATTTAAGAGTGTTTTATGAAAAAAAAAACTGGAAAATATAGACAGTGTTCATATTTTCTCCCACAGGCATTCAGAAGAGAAAATGCATCACAGGAATGTAAATGACTTGAATTTCCATTAATCTTTGCTAAAAAAATAACTAGATAAAAACTAGTTTAAAAAAAATAAATGATACATTTATAAATGATGGAAATATTTCCTATTTTAATCGACCGTCCAGCGAGACTTGTGCACGTTTGTGGAAAAAGAACCTTAAAATTGATTCTGAAGAGGAAAATCTTTATATATGATGTTTCACCTCCATTTCTGTCCTTTTGAGGGTTTTTTTGAAGCACCAATGTTGTCAGTTTTTTTATTTCTAAAACTGAAGCAGGTTTTAAAGATCCGCGTTTGGGCGGTGGGTGGCTGGGGGTTCAGGCTGTAGAGAGAGATGGGATCTACATTTATCTGTCATTTCCAACAGGGCAGGATGTCGGGAAGACATTTTCAGCAAAAGCTTAAGTCAAAGATCGTTATCAGAAGGAAAGTTCACATCACACAGGTGACCTTCTGTCCTCCTGCGGATGGTAAATGTGCTTAATAAGACATCCATCCTTCCATTATCTGCTCGGCCTCATCCTTCAGAGGAGAGCGCCGACTCGGGGGGGGGAAGGGCGTTTTATCACCCTTTTTATATCTGGGCTCTCAGGTTTGTTTTAGTCTTATTAGAAGACGTCTCAAACTGGCTCCTGATTTACTTTCTAACCACTTGCAGCTGAGGTCTAATAGGCACATTTCTGCAGTTTTAAGCAGAAAGTATAAGGAGGTGACCCATTTCCCTGGGTTACGACGCTGGGAGTCAACTGGGCAGCAGCACTCATTTGCTCCGTGAGCCTTGTAATGGTATTCATGAAACATGAACACCAGTGCTCCCAGTCTGAGTGTGTGTTTATTTGTACAAGTGAAGGGATCTTGCTCAGAAGAACCAGGGCAAAGACCGCAGCTGCAGGTGACCCACATGTTTCTAAAAATTTAGATGAATTCCTGCTGTATGCCAGATTTCAACATGGCTGCCTTCTTGTCTGCTGGTTGGTCAGTTGATCACCGTGATATGATGGTTTAAATATAGACATTAAAACGGGTTTTAACTGTGTAGACACTGATGAAGATGCTGTTTGAGCCGAGTGTTGAACAAAGTAGTGAAGGACGAAGCTCCTTGGTTTGAAAATGGAGGATATAACAGGGCAGCTTGACCTGCAAAATGATGAAACAAATAGCAAAGGACAAAATGTTGCTTTTATTTATGTCCAAGTAATAACCAGACCAGAACTTTAGGGATCATCTTTTTAGAATTTTCCCCGTATAATTAACTTCTAATAGTGATTCATAGATTTGAAGATTTAATGAAAAATAAGATGTGATTTATACAAATCCAGGGGTTGTACACTTTTCTAACAGTACAATTCAAAAACCTTTCAAGCATTTTCAAACTTTTCCTGAAACTTTGTAGGAAACAGATAATATAAATGTAGTAAAAAGTATCATCTTGTGATTGTATACTACATTCTGTTTTGAAATATTTCTCCCAACACTCACTATCCACCTCACTAGTCTGAGAGTTATAAAAAATGTCCTTGCTAAGTTTTCTGGCATTTAGCAAATAAAATTATTCTGGTAATCCTAACTGACCCAAAACAAGAAAAGTTTATTCTTCAACACGGGTGTTGCTGTGGTGGCGCCGGGGTTAAGCACAACCCACATATGGAGGCCCCAGTCCTCGACGTGGCCGTCGTAGGCTTGATTCCTGACCTGGCGACCCTTGCTGCTCGTCTTCCCCTTCTCTCATTTCCCACTTTCCTGTCAATTAACTATCAAATAAAAGCCACTAGAGCCAATAAAACCATTTTTTAAAAAAGGAAGTTTATTCTTCAACTTCAGCCAATGAGAAAAAATGTGTCAATAATTTCCTGGTTGATTCATGCCACCATTATGTCATATCTACATCCTGAGGGAAAATCCCTGATTAGAACATCCTTTGTTTGTATTTATTCATAATTTATTAATACATGTTGATATTTAGCTTACTGAAAATATTCTGTATTGCATTTTGTGAAAACGTCTAAAGTCAGTATTGGCCAACGTTCCTCTGTTCCTCCACATGTTGAACGTCTCCCTACATGTTTCCTATTGAATCTCGGTCCAGAACTCGACTGGCTGCTGACTTCCTGTTTGGCTTCTTTAGTCCGTAAAATCACAAATTGGCTTTTTAAAATGACCTCTTCAGGTACGTTGATGGATTCAAACTGACCCCTAATCACCTGCTATGGACATCACATGCCCTCATCATGACGCCTGCACCGCCGTGCATCACAGTGGGAACCCAGTGCCAAGATGTGGTCAGCTGACTAAAAACACCAGGTTAGACCATAAACACATCTCTGGTTTTCTTCAGTCGTTATCCAGTTCATTTTGTTACTCCTGTACTCAGAGCTTTACTTTTACTTTTAGCAGGATTTTTAAGATGTTCTGACCAAGTTTCACCATGGCTGAATGAGTGGGATGATATTTAAGATTACATTTATAAGACAATTAATGAAATTGTAAGAACAAGAACTCCCTTTTAGGTTAATGTAGCGTCTGAAGTTTGTTACATATATAAATGTAATCCAGGTAATGTGGGTTCTGTAACATGAACCATAATAAAGGCATTTTCAGTCCTGACTTTTTTATCTTGACTTAATGAAGAGACAAGCTGACACTGCAGCCACATGTAAGAGTTGGTCACAGAATTTATTCCCATTTTTTTGACATAACTCCACACAAAACAAACTGGAGATCAAGCTGAACAAGAGAGATCCTTCTGTTTTTGTTTAATTCAACTCTCTTTTTTCATCTGCTGCTGTTTCAGGAGCTAAGGTACAGGGCCTTATTCCACATTTTCCTTAGATTTAAAGACTGAAACTGGAGAGAACTCTCTTTTTCCTAGGACACAGAAAGATTGTTTTCTTTATTTTTTAAAGGGGAAAGGAACAGGAGTGAGATCTGGTCGGGGTTCAAAAGGACGGAGGGTTTCCACAGTGTTCACAAACAGACAGAAACTGGGACAGATGGACAGGAGGGGAGAGGTGGGGGGGGGGGGGGGGGGTAAGAAGAAGAGGGAAAAGGAGGGACGGTGTGCTTTGTCATGTCCGAATGAAAACAAGCAGCTCTCAGACCCACTCTGAACTTAAAAAGAAAAAAAACACAAAACTTTTACAAACAATTGAGTTTTTAAAAAACACGCAGTCATCTATTAGAAAACGATGAAAAGAGAAGAATACAGGGATGGGAGGAGGGGGGGAGTGGAGCCTTTCTTCCACCCTGCCGGGGGCGTCGGTGAGCGCTGGGCTCACTGGCGAGAAGAGGAGGAAGACGAGGAAGAGGAGGATGGCAGTGAGTAAAGAGGAGGAGGAAGAGGGGAGGAATGGCAGTGATTACACAGCTGGATCTGGACCGTTCGACTCCGGGAGGTGGACAGAAACGGGACGTCCGCTCCGCTCCGGAGGCGGGCGCCGGAGCCGCCTGCCTCCGGAGGAACAGTCGGGTTTTTTTAACTCGTGGATCAGGATGTTTGCGGAGCAGCGGCAGGATATCGAGCGCGGCAACGATGAGCGGCTGAAGCCGGCAGTGGAGGAACGACGTCGGCACAAACCGTGGCTCTGGCAGATTGGTGCTGTACAGACTTTGGATAGAAAAAAGGACAGAGGGACGGAGAGGATGGGGAGGGCTGTAACAGGGCCGCGCCTCCCCCATCCTCAACCCTTCTGCTGTTGGTCCTCTCGTTGTCTTGGCAGTTGTGTTTTTAGTTTAGAAATGAACATGGTGGAGTGAGGAAAAGATGGAAGGAGGAGTAAACATCATTTTCTCTAGTATTTTAGAGAAAATGAAAGGAGCAACAGATGAGTGGATGGAGAAGGAAAGGCAGGGACAGAGGCAGGGGCGAGTTTAGGGGAGGATGGGATAGAAGCAGAGGATGCTTTGATGATTTAATAGTAAGTCTCTTTTTCCACCCAGCCTGCAGAGACAGAAGAGGAAGAAAGGGACAGGAGAAGAAGAGGGAGCCACCAGTTACTGACTCAGGTTCATGCCTGAAATGAGCCTCTGCTATCAAAGTGGGCGAGGGTCTGAACTCACCTCCAGGGTCTCGGCGAATGATGAGTTTTCGGATTTCGTCGTAAACAAAGATGAGGAAACTGTACGGAAACGCACAGAACCACCAGCTGAGCCTGAGGAGAGACACGAGTCAGAGTGAGAGCGGATCGGGACAGACCGGGCCTCACAGGGAGGAACAAAAACTAAAGAAAGGAAAATCACTATGCCTTACTGAGCTGCTAAAGTAAAGTAGGAGAGGAGAAATAGGAATACAGTAACTGGATTTAAAGAAACAAATGACCTTCATCTGAATTTATCGTCCTTTGCTGTAGGTTTCTTACTTGAGTGGATACATCCGGAGCCCCACGTCCAACCCGGGGCAGTAGGACAGGAACGCAGCCAGAGCCGTTTCCTCAAACAACCCAAAGATCAGGATCTTATTCCTGCAAAGCAAGTGAAGGGGAAACGATTTGAGCGATCGCAGGTCAAATCCAATGTTAGGAGAATTTAAGATGGAGCAGGAAATCCAGAGTAACAGAGGAGAAAGGAGGAACCCAGAGTTCAGCCAGAAAAAAAAACAAGTGTGGACTCGTCTCAATTTGCTCTGTAATCACTTCCTGACCAGGTTCTAAATGCTGTCAGAGAACACCTGGTTTATCACTGCCACCGTGTGGCTGCAGGGAGGAACTGCAATGATTGAAAACTATCTTTTCTCCAGATTTTTCACCTGCCATTAAACTCAGACCTGCTTGATGTTGATTGTTAAATAAACTTTCTGGTTCAAGAATTTTCTGCCAATTTACTGGAAGACCTGTAATCATCTGAGGATACAAGCCATTTCTTTGTAAAGAAAGATTTTTTTAAGGTGTATTTTTGTCAGTGCTTTGAGATCATTTCATCCTCACTTCATTCCCTGCTGGAAGACGGAGTTGCGTCTGGTCTTGCAGATGATGACGTCGGCCCACTGCACCACCACGATGCTGACGAAGAACGCAGTGTGGCAGGTGAACTCCACGATCTTCCGCTGCTCATAGGTCTGGTAGAAAAACACAACATGTTCCTGTTTCAGTGCTGCTTGCCTTCACACCATCATCACATCATAGAATTACAGTTATTGTGATGCTCTTCATGTTTGTTCCATGTGGCTGACATCAATAGAGACGTCAGAAGGCTAACAGGACAACAGAGAGATGGCAGGAGGAGACCGGTACCCATTGCTGGCCGTAGCTGTCCTCCAGGTCGTTGTTAGAACGATCGTCCCAGTTCAGCCGGATACCGACAAGGTGAGACGGCAGGAAACCATTTTCAGCCATGATAACAAAATAGGCAAAGAAGCCACCAAGAGCTTGGATCATGCCTGCAGAAACAACATAGCATGCGTGTTAGCAGAAGGCTAGTTAGCTCTCTGTGGCAGCCATTTGTGACTGAATGATGTTAATCAGAAGCGATTAAACTAAATAGAATAGGATTTACTGCACTAACATATGTGAATACAGTTAATGTTTTATAACTCACCAATCTGTCCATATGAGATGCTGATGAGCCTCTCGTTGACCAGCTTGTCCCTCTTCGGGTTCCTTGGCTGGCGCTTCATGATGTCACTTTCTGCTGCTTCATAGGCCAGAGAAATAGCAGGAACCTCAAACAGAACAAACGTGGTTTATTCGTCAAACCTCAATCAATGTAATGGAAACGTAAACAAACATTTCATTTACAGAAAGAAAAACTATTTCTAAAATGTTTACATGAACCGTTTCAGAGGAGCAGAAGAAAAAGTTACACTTTGTTCAAAGCATAACCAGCTCAACCGATCGACAGTAAACAAGTGAAGGAGCTCAACTTGAGATTTTTCGCCAAAGGGGCAAAATACTTTAAGTTATTTTATCATTCAGTGAGAGAACAGGAGCCTGAAAGCTGTGAGCCTCATCAACACTATAACTGTAGAAACCATATGGATGTGAACAGAACTCAATGTTGGTAACAAATCTACAGCTCTGTCTTAAATATAGAAAGACAATTGAAAAATGTTACATGACTCGGATTTGACCTGAAAAAAGTGATAAATTCACTGGTGTAAGAGCAAAATTAAACCTGACAGATAAAGAATATTGTTGATCAATTTCTGTGTTTTCTTTATTCTTCAGAAAGAAAAGTGAACATACCAAAGAGAAGTGAACCTTTTCATTAGCCGAACTCTAAGAGTTGGTACTTTAACTAGTGTTGGTTCTGTATTATTCTTTAGATACTTCTCCATTTGTACGAGGCAGTACTCAGACAGTGACATCATGATAACATTGTTTTTGCAGTTTGCACCTAATTTGCAGTTACACTCAATAAGTCATATGTTTCCTAGTGACTCATTAATGGATATTGTTTATTTACAGCTCATATATTTTGATTCTCTCTGCATGCAAACATATCTATACATCAACGTGTGTAGAAATGCTGAATCTGTGGGAAAATGTAGGATCTAGCAGTGATGGGTTTCCTGACGGACACTTTGCTCTCACCATGTCGGTTCCCAGGTCGATGCAGAGGATGGTGATGGTGCCCAGCGGCAGTGGGATGTTGACCAGGATGAAGAACAGGAATGGGGTGATCTCTGGGATGTTGCTGGTCAGGGTGTAAGCGATGGACTTCTTCAGGTTGTCAAAAATCAGGCGTCCTAAAGACAAAAAACATGACAAGTATTTAGTCAGGGTTTGGAGACACAAAAGGTTTGGCCTGTAAAATAGATCATATTTACAATATTAAAGCTATTTCAATTGTGCTTTTATTTCAAGTTCACTTCTCAACTTTTTACTTGCTCCAATCTCTAACACCTGCTCTGTTTTTAAATCACACACCTTCTTCCACGCCAGTCACAATGGAAGCAAAGTTGTCGTCCAGCAGGATCATGTCTGCTGCTTGTTTGGACACGTCAGAGCCAGAAATCCCCATGGCAACGCCGATGTCTGCCTTCTTCAGGGCCGGGGAATCATTCACGCCGTCCCCTGTCACAGCCACGATGGCTCCCTGAGGGAACGTTCCACACATCCATGTTATCAGACCAAATATACAACAACAGGAGATCCACCAATTAACAGCTAGAATCAACTGTACTGTTTGTTGACTCTACCTGTCGCTGGCAACCTTCGACAATAATGAGCTTCTGCTGTGGGGAGGTTCTAGCAAAGACTATCTCTGTGTGGTTCTTCAAAATATCGTCTATCTGGTCCTTGCTCAGATCTTTCAGATCTGATCCGTGGATCACGCAGGCCTTGGCATCCCTACAAAACAAAAACCATTTCAAGCAACAGTTTCCTTCAAACGACAAACACAGCTGTCATGAATTTAATTCTTATATTCCTTTTGTTGGTGAACTAAATAATCCCTCATGTCTTTCTTTCATCAACGGACTAATAAGACCAGATGCATAAATGTCGGCCTGCTGTCTGACCTGGCGTTAACTTGGCTGATGGGAATGTTGAGACGAGCAGCGATGTCTTCCACTGTTTCATTGCCCTCAGAAATGATCCCGACTCCCTTAGCAATGGCCTTGGCTGTGATTGGATGGTCACCAGTCACCATAATAACCTACAGAGCAGCAAACAGGAGGCATAACTAGAAAATGATTTACCAAAATAAAATGACATGACGTTGCTGAACACACTAGGAAGCCTTTCATTTAATGTTAGAAATGACTGATGCATAATGAGAGCAGAGTTGATCTTCAGAGTTAAAATGATTGGACAAATAGACGACAATAAAAATAATCTTCAGAAATATGATTTGCCTAATAAATGGTCACACAGTGGATGCATTTCTCCTTGTTTTTTGTGGCAGCATAAGCTTCTTTATATTAAAGTTAAATTGAATTTGGACTGGAAACTGTATCAAAGAGTAGAACTGCAATAGAAAAGGATTTACAAATGTTTTAACTGTGCTGACTTTTGGGGCTTTTCTAATTTTAAAGTTTCACCTTGATGCCAGCGGAGCGACATTTTCCTACAGCATCAGGGACGGCGGCGCGAGGAGGATCGATCATAGACATGAGGCCCACGAAGCAAAGGTTGTCTGTTTGGAAGTTGACATCATCTGTGTCGAAGGAAAAGCCTTTGGGATATTTGTCCTTTGGCATGAACAGGTGGCAAAAACCTGGGAGAAAAGGGGCAAGAAAGAAGAAGAGTAAATACGTTTAACCTTAGTATAACAACGTACAAAAAATGAAGTTACAATAAAATTATTGAATTCTAACTGAATAAAACAAGAAAGGTTTGGTCTGGTTTAACTTCAGACAGTGAGAAAAATGTGCATGTGTCTTGTATGAAAGTATCTGGTTTCAAGTGTAAATACTGTTTTCCAAATTTAGGCATTAATCAAACATTAGATTGAACTTTATTACAAAACTCTACAGTTTGAATATCAAGCACTTTCCAAACCTTGAAAACACCAAAATGAAACGTAAACATTTTCTAGGATTTCACGCACCAGTACAAACTCTCAATATATTTCAGTAACTTACAAACTTGCGATTCTTCCTGTGTCATTTCTTTGTGCCTGGCATTAACTGGGGTTTATTCTTACCCAGTACTCTCTCCCCCAGTCCTCCCAGTTCCAGGTAGGCGTTCTGGAAAGCCTCCTTCATCTCGTCGTCCATTGGCTGCTCTTTGCCCTGGATGATGATGGTGGAGCAGCGGTCCAGGATCCTTTCAGGGGCTCCCTTCATCACCAGCAGGTACGGACTTGCATTTTCTTCCACAGTTTCATGAATTGAGAGCTGAATGGGAACAATATTTTGTTGTCTGTTTAATAAAGAGTTGTTTCAGAGTTTGTGGCTTCTGGTTTGACTAAGTCCAAGAACTATTTGGAGCGTCTACCTGATACTTGTTGGTGGAGTTGAAGGGGATCTCTGCCACCTTCTTGTACTTGTCCCTCATGCCTTTGACGCTGCCGCAGGACAACTCGATGCACTTGAGCAGAGCTGACTCAGAGGCGTCGCCGGCTACGTCACGTTTCAGGATGGGCAGAGATTCCTGACCGGCCTTGAACACAGCACGGTTGCACAGTCCAGCAACGCGAGCCAGAGATACCCATGTTACTGAACTTTTGTCGAAAGAGGAACCTAAAAAGGGTCAAAAAGAAACAACTTCATCCGATGTCTGGGTGTTTCCAGCTACACAACTAAAATCTGATTTCTCATCGAGTCTCTTCTACAATGAACTCTTGAGAACTTAATGCTCTAAAACTAACAAGACACATAGCGGTTTGGTTTTTTTGTAGATTGTTGAACATATGAAAACTTTAGCAGCAGTATAAATTTAAGATTTATTTGAACCTCTTAACTGTCCTGGGACCGGTGTCCTCACAGACCTGTTGACCTACATTTAGGCGATTCAGAAGTAACAAGGACTCATGGTTAGAAATCAGATAGATGACATGCACAGTGTGTGTGTGTGTGTGTAGGTGAAAAACGATAAGAGCAGAGTTGAGCTTTAGTTTTACAATTAAGATATTATTGAACAAATAGGTCAGAAGATACATTTTTATTTTCATAATACCAACAAGAGTAATTCCATTGTTTGGTAAAACTATCATTTTATTATTGTGCTGTTGTCTTTTAGTCTGTCAGTGTTAATTTATATGGTCTTAAATATTGATTAAAACAAAGTTTCCAGTCAGTGTTGATGAATCTAAACCAGAGCCCAGCAATGACCTCCTCCACTAATGAGAAAAGCATTTAATATGTGAATGAGAGCAGCTGGTTGGGAATTCACTTATTGTTAACATATTTTTATAGAAGACAAAATGAGAGCCTAATGAGAACATATGAATTATCTTACAAATGCTAGGCGATGACATAATCACGCTGCTAATTGTTTATTGATGCCATGAGCTACATTTAAAATAAGCTACATAAAAACCTGGTTGAACTCAGAACTTGTTAAGGACGAACTGAAACTCCTCCCAGCCCGTAACTCTCACCTGACTGGTCTTCAGTCGTGTCGGCCTCATGGATCTGATTGTCGAACCACATGTGGGCCACGGTCATCCGGTTCTGGGTCAGGGTGCCGGTCTTGTCGGAGCAGATGGTGGAGGTGGAACCCAGAGTCTCCACAGCCTCCAGGTTCTTCACCAGGCAGTTCTTACGGGCCATTCGCTTCGCAGTCAGAGTCAAACATACCTGGAAGGACAGAGCGATCGATGCCAGAGAGGGAGGCAGAGGAGGAGACAAACGGAGGAAGAGAAGGATAGATAGATGGCGATTACAACAAAGAAAGAGAAGAATAAAGATAAATTAGTGCTTGACATAGGAAACCTGACGTTAGAGGAGCATCTTCTTGAGCAGAGTTAATTAGTAGCAAACTAAACTAAATAAGAAACAACCCAAACGAGATTCCCCAACAAATGTATTCTCCTTAACAGCTCAGCAAAATGCACTAACATCAAGATTCCTTCTGAGAAGTGTAAACAGCCAATAAAGCGATGCAGAGGCATGACTGAGTGAGGTGACATAGCAGAACAGCGATGCATTTTGGGACATGTGTCAAACTCGAGGCCCAGCGGCCAAATCTGGTCCGTCACAGCTTTTTATGTGGCCCTCTGAACTCCAGGGCCACATAAATAGAACCTTGAAGAGAACAGCTGTGTGTTTAAATATTATTTTATCAGTCAAATCAAACCAGTTTTTATCTGTACACTTTCATCAATCAGTCCCTCCAGTTTTCTACGACCGCAAAAATTCATGCAAAATCAACAAAGCACTGCATTATTATTATAAAGCGCAATTGTGAATTTATTGCAAATTTTCTGCAAAAGTGGTTTAAAACTTTGGGTTTAAGCAATGCTAACTCCCACCTGCAGGTGGCAGTGTTTCTTAATTGTAATACCATGCTGCCTCAGTCTAACTTGATGTCAGGTTACAGTCTGAGTGATAACAAAAAGTCACATTTACTGTCATACATAAGCGTAAATATTGCAAAATTCCATGCAAGTATTTCTAAAGTAGCACCACAAAATCTGTGATTTTGATTGCTAAATATCAAAAAAACAAATTGCAAAATCTTGGAGGGACTGATCAGTGTGAAAATATGATCAATATGTATCATTTTAAGAAGTTCTCATTGAATGCAGACACAGCTATTTATTAATATTTTAACTAAGAGGTCAATAGGTTTTAGCAATACATTCTGGCACAATCTGCCCTTTGAGAACCTTCATCATCTTGGTATGGCCCGACATGAAAATGAGTTTGACACCCCGGCATGATGGTATTGAGCCAAGTACAGCAAGGCCAAAGGGCCAAACAGAACAAGCCAAGGCCGAGCCAAGGAGGCCGAGTTCAGACTATCAGGCTAAAAGGTAGCAGACCTAATGTCATTACATTAACTAGCTGTTGTCATTGCAGAAAGCCCCGCCCTGGAAAAGAGGGGAGAGACATTACAGAGAGGAGAATGGACAGAGAGAAACACAAACACACAACCACATGAGTGCTTTGCTACAAAGACACACACACACACACACACACACACACACACACACACACGCGCACAGAGAACTGATCACATTCAGCACAGATACAAAAACTGAGCCAGACACAAAGTCACAGCACAAAACACAAAACTAAGAGAAAAAAACACCACAGGACAAAACGTTCAGCAGAATCACTGTAGTTACAAAACACACACTGAAACAAACACAACAGGCTCACAGTCACACAGACTGACAGTAACAACAAATCTACCAATGGTCAGTAAAATATTTTAGTGAAATGTTTTTCAAGTGCATTTGTGTTTGTGTAGCTATGTAAGGAAAAAGTTACCTAAAAAAAGTAATAAATAATTCTTATCGTCACTTTTATCATTATCAAAATACTACCACAAAATATTGTGATAAAACTTGTAGTCCATATTGCCCTCCCACACCCACAACAAATATACAGGACAAGACACAAATGTAGCTATAACAAAATCCCAACTGGACAGAAACATTACAGAGACGATGTGCTAACCCCTCCGTATTTTTCAAAGATAAAAACGCTACAAACACTCAAACCAGTTTCTCTGAAAACTCACAGTGACAGTAGCCAGAAGTCCTTCAGGCACATTAGCGACGATGATGCCGATGAGGAAGATGACGGCCTCCAGCCAGGTGTAGCCAAGGACCAGCGAAAGGATGAAGAAGGTCACGCCTAGAAAGACGGCCACGCCAGTGATGATATGGATGAAGTGCTCAATCTCCCTGGCAATGGGTGTCTGAAAAAAGATGACAAACAAATTCTTGTTCAAACTTAGATCTTTTTTAAGAGTGCTGGCAGCTTTATGCTTTAAATAACCTGTTTATGACCTAAAATTAAACGATAAACCTCATCTCTTTTTTTGAAGCTCAGATAAGCTGAAACTACTAGAAAAAAAATAAACGTACACAACCATCAATAAACCCCAAAATAGAGAAACTGGATGAAGCAGGCATAAATATTTGATAACCATCTTTAACTGATGTTCTTGTGAATCAGGAGCTTTAATGCGCCGCTGCAGGGCGCGGCCTGTGGACAGGTGATGAAGTTGTCACCTTGCCAGTCTCCAGGCCTGAGGTGAGTGTGGCGATGCGACCCATCACTGTACGATCACCGGTGCACACGACGATTCCACGAGCTGTTCCTAGAGACAAGGTGAGAGAACATCGTTACACTTAAGGCATTTAAAAAACACAGCAAGTTAAAAACATAAACTAATCAAAATTATTACATAGAATCACAATAAATGAAATCATAAACAGGCTTGACTGTTTGATTCAACTTCAAAGCAGGAGATATGAAATTTGACCACAAGAGGGCACCAGACGAAAGATGATAAATATAGCAGAATTTGAAACTATTGTCTAATTAGGATCATCATAGCTTTATCTTTAATAGCAAAATGCATAACAAACATATGAAGCTGAAGTTGGAAAACAATAAAGACATTCACATAAATGCCAAAATATCCCCGTAGTTTTAAATACATCAGTGCCTCTTCTATACATGTCTAATCCACTTATTAGTCTATTCAAAGCATGTGGAAAAAGAATGGAAATCCCCTCCAGCCTATTATATGTTTATCCCTGAAGGGGTCGCGAGGAGTGCTGGTGCCTATCGTCACCCTGGACAGGTAACCATAACCGTAACCCAGGGCAACGCAGAGACAGGACAAACAGTCATACACACGCACAACCACACTTCAGAAGAATTTAGAGAGACCAATCAACCTGACAGTCATGCTTTTGGGATGTGGGAGGAAGCTGGAGTACCAGGGCAGAACCCTGCATGCACTGGGAGAACATGCAAACTCCAGACCCCAGGCCAGGATTCAAACCCAGGACCTTCTTGCTGCAAAGCAACAGTACTAAAACCTGTGCCACTGTGCAGCCCAAAAAAAGGGAAGTTGCATTATTTTATTTAATAAACTATGTTACTTGATAATTGTCTGCTTCACCTTTCTACTCTATAAATACATTGCACAGACGAAAGGGTTGTTTGTTATCTCCATCAATGTTAAATTTATGAAGATCATTATAAACTTGACATTAGTGAAGTTACCCTCGACACAGTTGGTGGAGAAGAAGGCGATGTTTCGGGTTTCCAGAGGGTTGTCATGGGTACACTCAGGTGACCTGGTCTGGGGCTCCGATTCTCCAGTCAGGGATGAGTTGTCCACCTGGAAACGCAGGAAGAGTGTTTAAAACTAGTTATTTAAACAGAGAAGTTGCTAGAGCTTAAGTTTTTTTTGCTTGTGCACACCTTGCAGCCATGGGAGGAGATGATGCGGAGGTCAGCGGGGATCCGGTCACCTCCCTTCACCTCCACCAGGTCTCCTGCCACCACCTGCTCAGCATCGATCTGCATCTTCTCTCCCTCTCGGATCACCAAGGCTTGCTGGGAACGGAAGGCAGTCATGAGAGATTTCATAGCTAAATGTTTTAACTGGTATACAAAGATAAAAAAGTTGCAGCAATAAAGTTGGGTATCAACTGGTACAAAGCAAAAAGTTCTACAGGAAAAAAAAATAATGTAGAAACATCTTACTGCCATAAAAGTCAGTTATCGGTACATAAAAAAAATGAAACCTTGAAATTGTGCCAAAAAGCGTTTGGGAAGCGTTCGTTTTTTAAAACACTATGAAAACAGCATAGAACTATTCATTTTCTATATTTCTAGAGATTTAGAAAAAAAGCAAAAACCACAAAAAATATTTGCACCTGAGGGACCATGTTCTTGAAGGACTCCATGATCTTGGAGCTCTTAGCTTCCTGAAAATAGGAGAAGCAGCCGGTGACGATGACAACAGCCGAAAGCACAATACCCAGATATAACTACAGAGAGAGAAGAGAAAAAATAGGAGACTTTCAGATCTGATGTAAAAATCTGTCAAGTTAGATCACTTTTCTAATCTAAAAATATGTTGCTTCCAAGCAGAGAGAAAAAAATACACCTCAGTAGCCAATGTTAACATCAAACAACTGACTGAAAGAAAGGAAAACTATTTTAGAAAGATGTGAAGTTATCACTGAAGTCTTCAAATGTTAACTTGGTGAAACACATTAACTATCTTCTCAAAGCCCAGTTATCCGTATTTGTTTATGGCTGGTCATCGGAGCAGGAACTCATGTTTTGGTGGCTAACAGACAGAAAAGCTCATCCAGGATCAACACTGCTGCTGTTTCATGACTCCTCCCTGCAGACTGACCCACAGTATTTTGTCTGGTCATGCTGTGTGCGTCAGAACCGTTTAGCCTCTGTTCTGTGCTCTGACCCGGCATGGAAACTGTGCTGACCCGACAATATCTTTCTCTTCCCCAAACGTTCCAAACACCAGGAGTCACCGTCTCCCTACGGCGCCATGAAAACGGACGCTAACAGGACGGAGTGTGTCATCCTGAAGACGGGCCAGTTGGCAGCGTCGGGACAAACAGCCGACACACTCATCCCGGAGGACTCTGCACAATGATCTCTGACGAGATGAGGGGAAACAGAGCAGCAAATACTCACCCTAACACTGACACGTCTCCACAACTATCAGGCAGAAAATTATGACCACTGGGGGAGGAATTGAAAAGCACCAACACTCTCTAATGCATATATTTAGCAGCAAGAAAACATTTTCTTCTGAGATGATTGTTTAGAAGCAGAAGAATTGGGGGCTCTGGCCAAATTATGATGGGGAGTCCACTCTGTTGGAGTGTTTTCCCACCTGGTACTCTGGTAGAATTGGTTCCACTGGGGAATCAAAACTGAAACATTTGTTACATTTGCAGCTGCTGCTGTTCTCTTTCCACTGACATGAGGGGGCACTGCACCAAGAACGACTGAACAAAATGACACAAAAACCTCCAAAGACATGAGCACAACTTCCATCCTCACCAAATGTAAAAAAGCAGTTGTAGGATTTCTTCTTTGGAAAAGTCCGCACACCATTTCACCAGCTGGCGCTAGACACACATTTGTTTTGGTTGTATTTACCCAGAATGCTCTGTGTTACAATCTGCACAGAGGTCTCATGGCAGTCGGTTTTAATTAGTAGTATGAATTACCACACCAAAAAAACAACATAAAGATTTCAGCAAAAATTGAAATTGAGCATCAGACCTGCTGTGTGAACCCAGCCTGATTCAGTATCTATCTGCCATAGTTCCACTAAAATCACATTGCCACAATGTTAGAAGCTACGTTTCCATTTAAAGCAACATCTCTTAAAACATGAATGTTTGTGACAACCGTCCACTTACATTATCCCCAGGAGGATCATCCTCTGTCGCAGCCTGGATGGCGTAGGCCAGGAAGCAGAGGATGGCACCGATCCACAGCAAGATAGAGAAGCCACCAAACAGCTGACGGCAGAACTTGATCCACTCTGGAGTGGTGGGAGGTGGGGTCAGGGCATTGGGTCCGTCCCTGGCCAGGAACTCTGCTGCCTTGGCATTGGTCAAGCCCTGGGTGTGGTAAACACAGAGAGAGGATGCATTACCAATCAGTAGGAGGGCCAGAGAATTAAACAAACATAAAAACAAATCACCAAGAAACGTTGAGCCCAGAAGCAAAGCATTCAGGACGGAGAATAGTTGTTTTAAACAGAACATTTTTTTGGGGAAAAAAGAGGGTTTTGAAAGCGACGCTCTAACTTAGGTGAAACTGCAGTAGTTGTCCTGAAACCTGAAACAGGAAGTTTCAGACTGATCTGTGTGGTTTGAAGCCAATATCTTACCTGAACCATATCCGTGTTGTATTTTCGGCAAATCTCCTCAACGGACATTTTATGTTCCGTCTGCAGAGAAAACAGATGGGCGGTGAATTTAAAAACCTACATAAAAGGCAACATTCATGAAGAACATTTCAAGTCTTACTGGTGAGTCGCATTCACCTGTTAACACACAAACTTGAGCACTTTAACACTATCAAGGTCTTTCCTAAGACAGTTTCAACACAGGATGGTGGGCAGGTGGAATCAAACCAACAACCTTCCGCTGACAGATAAATGTCATCAAAATTCATGTCACCTATTCTTATATAAATTCAAAATCTGCACCTGAAAACCACTAAACGTAAGACAGCAGATCCTTGTTTTTAATATAGCAAAGCATTTTTTTTATCTTCAGTCTGATATTACTTCATCTGAAACATGTTAAGTGGCTTTAAATCAACAAGCTATGCTGAGTTTGAACTTCTGCCTCTTAAGAGAAACAAGTCACTCCACAAACATATGAAATTGATCGTCCATATTAAACCACAGCCTGCAGCACAAAGTGCTAAAAACATTTTTTTATATCATCTAATTTTTTATATTATCTCATTTAAAAACATCTCTGCTTCCACATTAACCATTATTCATCAAATGAACCTGGCTAACACAGATGAATGCTGAACATCAGCATCTGAAACACAGGAAGAGAACGTACGATGGGCACTTCTTTCTTCAGGTCATCCATGTCCTTTCCTCCCTTCTTCTTTAGAGCCTCCTTGTCATCCTTGTCCTGTGTGGTGGCCACCCGGTAGCTGTCCGACCGTCCGTACTGGAACACACAGAGGCCAAAAAGCTTTGTTTTAGCCCTTCATAGTAGAGAACAATATCTACTAATCAGGAACAAAATGTAAGACAAAAGAGGAATGAGATACCAGGTGATACAATCAGGACACAGACTGATGGTTGGTGAATCTGACCAACCATCAGATTGGTTGGTCTGTAGAGGATATAATACTGATATAACAAGAGGACCTTCAAGTTGAGATCAAAATGTGGAAGGAGTCTTCTTGAGTAAGAAGAACATGAAATAATGTTTCCAGGTTAGGTGTAATCTGCAATTTATCCCATAATCCTTTCTGATTCTGTTGTTCAGACTGTGATGGAAGGAAGATGCAAGTTACTCTGACCTGAGAAAAGAATATTCAACTCAGACTACACATCTCACAGTAGTTTATGAAAACATACAATAGCCCAGTCTGCTGAAACGTCCAATCGTTGACTTGCTGAAGGGATGCAGACTCAGGACCGGGGACTCAGTTATTTTTCAAAGTAGAAAAGCAAACACTGCATGTCATTCTAGATATTAAGATTGTTTACTTTACAATAACTACATTCAACTGGTGTCGATTCACCATTAAAACGGTATCAGTCTTTTGGAAACATCAGATTTAAAACTGAACAAATATAACTTTGGGAGATAAAATAAAGCAGCAAGAAGAGATGAGAAACCATGAGCCAAAAAACATGAAATGATGTTTTTCTAGTCTTAGCTGCCCTCATTTCTATGCTGGTAACCCTTATGCGATCTAGGTAGTTTTAGGGCTGCAGGTCACCTCCAGTTAACATAACATTGAGAATCAAGCACTTGATGTCATTTGTTTAATAAAAAGCAGCTTTTCATTTGAAAACTGACTTATTTTCTTTCCTGTTTTTGGCAGTTTTATAAATACCGTTACATAGATAGAATTACATATAAATATAAGCTATAAAAGACAGAAAATCTAAATCTAAAGTTTCATTTGTTAGTATGATGGGCCACATTGTATTGATCAGTTGCAATGTCCACTTTTGTCAGAAGAAAAGATGTATTTAGAGATGATTATTAAATAAAATTGACTTTTTCCATCATAGTTACTTCTATGGTTGCTTGATCTAATTATTTGCTGAACCTTGGATTAATACATAAAATACTGGTTATAAATGAAGCATTGTATAACACCTCATTAATGACTAACTATGTTCGTAGTCCTGGATTTCAGTATTTCACTGTTGAAGCTTTACTGCGCTCTCTTTGCACTGACAGAGGAACATCCTGTGGGTTCCTGCAACAGAACTAAAATACCAGCCGGCTGCTCTGATAAAAACTGCTTGTCCCTCAGAACCCAGAAAATGGCACAAAGGAATGAGGACAGGAGAACTTCTTTTTCATTCCCAAAACTTAGTTTGCTTTCGGTTTATAAGTTGTTTCATTTCCTAACAAAACAAAAAATCAGATTCAGCCTTGAACTTTTGCTGACATTCCCAATGAGACCTCAGTAAAATCTTATCACTGCTGTATTCCTGAGAGATTATCTCCCAAAGGAGAAGGATCAATCCTCCTGGAAGAACCTGCAACAAAAAAGAGACAATTTCTACTTGCTGGAACAAAAAGGCCAGTCATCTAAATATCTAAAATATTCAAAACAATTGTTATAAAGATGATATAAAATCTTATGTGTCTGCATCTATGAAAATATAAATAAAAACAATTCGAAACAACCTGATATCTAATGGACATGTTAAGTTTTCTCTTAACATGTAGGAAATATTTCTGAATCCTATCAGGACATCTTGCAGTTCATTATGTGTTGATGAACCAAGTACCAATAATGTCATATAAACATTTATATTTGTATTTAAGGGTGTCATATAAACAGAATCCAGTGTCTGTACATGTGAGGTGTAATTAAAGTCAAAGGAGAGAAAAATAGAGAAACTGATTAAAGAATTTGGAGCTTTGATGAAAAAATCCAAATAAAAAAAAAAGATTAAAAAACTGATACTGATGAACATGTGTTCTTCCACGTTTATGTGTGAACACGTGGATTTACAAACCCTGCATGTTGACGTATCTCTGGCCATCTGTCAGAAAGAGTCCTGAACCCTGGACAGTAGCATGTTTACTACAGCCACAGATTAACCCACTGAACAACAATAATCCCCCTCCGTCACTCTCTCTCTTCGCTGCTTCTGCATTTGTAACAAACACACGTTTGTGCTGTAGTAACAGCACAAACGTGTGACGATTAAACATTTTGTCTTTACAATTTATTTTCTGAAATAACATGCTTCTTTATATTTAACTTAAGCTGACAAATTTGATAAGATATTGCAATTTGTTACTTTTTTCACTAATGTTGAAAGAAATTGTATAGCATTGAAATTTAATAGCATAAATGGTGAGCGTAAGAATAATTTCCCCAGACATTCTGGTAAAACACATGGTAAAAACTGTAAGCTGTACTGAGATTCGAGCCTTTTTGAGGTTTAAAAACAGGATCTGGTTTCTCCTGGTGGTTTCCCGTTGTGCTGTGCTCACCTGCATTACAGGTAACACACTTTATTTTTGGTAGCTGGTTAAATCTGGGTCTATAGGTCTTTTTAACCCAATATTGCGATAGTGGGAGTGACTGAAGCCACTGTGGCTTCCTCTGGGTCACGTGACCAGCAGCTTTGCCAGCTACGCTCAGGTATGCAGACAGCTGCAGTTAGTGAAACCCTAAACATTAGTCGTTACATTTTATTAATAAAAACAAAACTCTAACCTACTTAAACAGAACAAACTAAGTTTTTTGCATACATTTAAATAGAACCACAAAGAAAAATGTTAAAACTAAATTAATAACTCACATCAAAACAAGGTAAATATGCTGTTAGCAAAAATAGGAGATTATTTAGTATATATGTTCACTTTGATTTGTGTTTATTTGATTAAAGTAAAGTCTGGTGACCCACCAGACTTTACTTGGCCCCTAAGCATCGTTGGTTTATTTTGAGTAGGGTGTCAGTAAAGACAAATTAGGGCAGGTTTATAGTTGGGGCGGTGAACAGCGAGCGAGGGGACGGCCCTGCACAAAAACACGGTGACCCACCAGCCTAGAACCCCTAACACCAGGCCTAGCAGGTTTTCTGGAGGAAACTCTGCTCTGTATCCACTGATGTCTATTCTCAGTAGTTGTCAGGGACAGAAAGTTCTGATGAGGACTCTCCTCCTTTCTGCCCCACATTTAAATCAACCCAAAATGTGCATCTCTAACAAACTGAGCACAGACTGTAATAGATTAGCAAAGTGGTGCAGTTGGTAGCACCTTTGCTTTGCAGCAACAACCTCATGTGTTTGGATCCTGACTTGAGGTTTTTCTGCGTGGAATTTGCAGGTTCTCCCTCTGCATGTGTGGGTTACCACAGTCAGACTGTTAGCCTAAACACTTACTCCAACTTGCCCTTAGGACTCTGCTGAGAAAACCATGTGTACATAATGGTATGTCTTGTGTACAGGGTGTACTCTGCCTCCTCAATGGCTAGAGAGGAACACCAGCCCCCCGACACTGTGCAAAAATGAGAGCGAATAAACAGCGAATGGATGTAAAAATACATGAACAATCAGGTTCTGGGATAACTTCTTCTGACACTCTTCCCACCAAAATTATCTCAAATCTACACCAAGAATATTTCTCAATCCCATAAATTACCATATCGCTGAATATAGGAAGGATCTGATCATGTAAAATACTCTGTTTACATGCTCAGGAAAGACGACAAGTGAGGAGAAACAACCTTTTTTCTCAAGCAACTCAGCAAACGGTCCAAAAGTTACTACACTTTAAGACTTAAAAACAAGGACCACACACAGGAACATGAAGAATCCTTGTATTCACCTGTTCTGCTAGTGAACTGTATCCAGACCAACATGTTTTATTTCTGAGCCGAGTCTGAGGAAAACTGGATTATCTTTTTAATCTGCAGAAATCTGGGGTCAAATGTTGACATCAGACAGAAATATTTTATGGCCATACCCCAGTTTGGGCAAACGGGAGTTTGAAAAGATAACAATCCACTACCAGCAAAACCTTTATCAGGTCTTTACATCAGCAGACACAGTAACAGCAGCCTTCTTGGTGAAATATCTGCCAGCTGGCACCAATTCAGTTGGTATTTAACCCATTTTTCAACCTAATCTGATGATGTTGCAGTGATCAGAATGTCACTCTGCCGGCTCTGAGTCTGAATGGAGGCTCCCGTCAGTGTAGCCCTGAGAGCAGAGTAGTAGCTCCGGTTGTGCCACATTAAATAGATCATAGTTCTGCACGCAAAAAGAAATGGATTACCACACAGCTCAGCGAACTGACTGACCTAGAAAATATTGAAGGACTGCTTGTTAAACACACACAGGCAATAGCATAAGACGGGTTCTTCATCATCAGTGCCTCCCTAAGCCCTCCCAGTTTGTTTACACTCTCCTCCCTCCATCTGCTTCAAGGCTCTCTTCCACTCATCTGCACTGAGGTTCAAACTGGAGGAAGCTGACTGGACCACAAAAAATGACAACTGTGCTCATGTTTTGTAACCTATGATTTGAAGAGATAAAATCTCCAAGAATTATTCGTGTAAAATATTCTTCATCAATAGCCATTGCATATTTTTTAGTGCGACATGACGAACAATAACATGAAAATAAATTTGCTCATGATGAGTAGAGTTGTAAAAATTCACTGAATGAGTTAGAAGATCTAAATATTTAAAAATGATGCCTTAAAGCTTTGTTAAATTATGTTTTACTATTTAGCGCTCTCTTCTGGCCAGATGATTATTTTTGTTGTGAAATGCTCCAACGTACACCAATGAAGTGTTGATGAATGCTAAGTGCTTCTAGCAGCTATAGAGGGAGGATGTCCAGGACACGCTTAACACTTTAGACAGAAAAGTTTAACTAGCTCAGTCCACTGCATAATGAAATTGGCGTTTCACATCAACATGTCTTCCACAGTGCAGCAGGAAACATTAAAGCTTAATAAGTTGAGCTAGTTGTAGTCGTAACTTCTGACCTTATTTTCTGTCTTTGCTCACCAGGCTGAACTACCTCCTCCTCCATTTAGACCTCAGTAAATACATTAACAAATCTTTACATTTTGCATTCTTTCTCTGTGCTGTATGTAATGTAGGCTTACTAAAACTCGCCATAAAAGCCCGACCCAGAACTTAAGCACATAAATTTGACGCGACCTGAATTTTGAGGTTACTGATCTAAAGTCTAAACATCCACTATGTCCATCAAGCTCATTTGTAGCTAACAGGTGAGGTTTTTTGTTCCCTTTCGAAGAGACAAACATACCTGTAACAGCTACAAAAATATATTTTCCTATATATGTAGAGCATGCACAGGAAAAATATTGCACATATTTGCTGATCAAGAAGAATAATGATGCAAAAAATATTAAAAAATAGAAATATTTTATAACAAAAGCTTTTCATACATGAAACTTTAGACTGACAGCAAAGTATAATATAAAAGGCATTCAATTTTAGATAGCTATTGTGAAATGTTTTATTTTTCAGTTTTTACACTTAAGTTTTTTCATACTTCAAACTTGAGACTAAGATGTTTGAATTGTACAGTTTTTTAAACAATTAAATTCATTAAAAAATAACTGAATTGTTTTTATTAGCATTTTCTCCTTAACTAGCTAAGAAGCTACTACAGAACAGGACAATGTCTTATTCAATTATTCGTCAGATTCCTCAAATTGCTCAATAACTAAAATAATCAGTCCTACTGATGCCATCAAATTCCAATTGCTTGATCTACATCTTCAAAGCACTTCCAATAAAATGACTAATCTTAATGCTTGAAATCACTAGTGAAGTGATTTAAAGGCCACAATAAAAGTGTGAAAAAGGTCATATTTAGGCTTTTAAGTAATACTGTTTTTTTCCTAACATGAAAAGATATTCCAGAAGGCAAAGGGACGTTTTGGAAAACCTCAACATCATTTTGCTGTTAAACAGGAAACAGAGTCAAATGAGTCGCACAGACTTTCACAAACTGTCCACTGCACTGAGAGCAGAATCAGTGACATTGGTGATCAACAATGGGTAATTGTAGTTGCAGTTGTTCAGATCAATGTAGTTTCTTACACTCTGCCTCACAGATGGAAACTACAGAGGGTCCTGAGGCTCAGAGTGATTATTAATGAAATATTGACTGACTGCAGCAATTACACAACAAATTATGTGAACAAAAGGGCATCCACTATTTGACATTATGACTTCTGCCTATCACTGAATAGTTTTTTCCTCAAGTTGTCAAAAAACTGAGGATGTACTGGACTGTCTGACATGTGCATGTTGGCAAAGAGTCTAGCTAATGAGCAAAGATACTTAGGGAGCCAAATTAGCACTGCATTAAATATTAAAGAGAAGATTTTCCCAGCATAAAATCTCAGCTGAACCAGAGAAAAATTTAGTTCAGTGAATATTTTAGATTGTAAATTTCTTTTAAATAGGTAAATTCAAAGTAAACATTTCCACCTCTAATTCAACAGAAAAATCTATAATAATTCTCACTTTAAAAATGACAATTAGCCCCGTCTTTGAGGAAAACTAATATAATATGTATAGAACATAATGTAATAAATTGTCAAACATATTTTGTATAAGCTTACAACATAAAAAAAGAAGTAGGAATGGATTGAAATGGCATTTGTTATGAACTGAAGTGACCTGGTGGGTGAGTCTCTCTGTCTGCAGAGCAAATCGGGACAGTGGCTGATTTTCAGACCCATGCAGAGGAGGATAGGATTGGCAGATGAGGTCAGTTTCTCGGATCACAGATCTCCCAAAATTAAGGAAATCAGAGCTGATTTATTTAAGCTAGCTAGGCCACACGAGAAAATATTGACTGAGTCACTTTTAGGTTGGATCGACTCTCACGGCCTGGTAGTTGCTGCTTAATAGCCGAAACTGCTGAAAATGGAAACAAGGTAGTTTTATAGATGAGCAAAGTGAAACTCTGCCCAGTTGTTAAACGACTTCGCCTTTTGTGTCGTTCAATCTTACGGGTATAATTATGGGTATAATTTTTAAATATTTTATTAAAAACTGAACATCAACAATCATCAAGTAAGTTGATGACTAGTGAGGAATTTGTCTATTGAATGGTGATTTATTTATCTACAGTAGTACAATGGAGCACCTCAGAGCCACTGCTGCCACATACAGACTTGTATTTGTATGTGATAATAATGTGATTCTGATTTGGTGATTGCCATAAGAGCAGCTTATTCAGAGGAATGTTACAGCATTGACCCTTGGCTTCACCATGTATGGATGACATAGAGTCAAAGTAAGTTTAGCCATAAAAGAGAGCTGGCTGTGTTAAATGGATAAACACCATGCTGTGAATCCCATACAGTGGTTGGCTCTCATCTTAAAGCATCCTCACGACGGTCACTTCAGCTTTGTATCAGTGCTGAATCCTCCATCCCATCTCTGCATCACAAATATTTCCCAGCAGCAGCTTCCTTCCACTTCCTCCATCCTTGCCAGGTTGCACTCCTCTCAAGGTGAGTCTTTGTCCTTCCATCTCCATCACTGTGTCTGCTGTAAGACGTAAATCAGCTGACCATAATATCACTTCTGCCTTCCTTGTCCTCAGCCTCCACCCTGATCATTAGCTCCTGTCCTGATCAACTGATTGGCTGATCTCAAATGGTCCCAGCTGCTTTGGAAACTAACCCTCCCTCTGGTCTCCATCTGACTCCATGACAGCCCATTTTACTTGCATCTCCTCTCTCACTCCATTCATCCGACGGTAAATCAGAGAACACGGGAGTTTCCACTCACCCTCTCCACCCCCATGAACTAACAAACCACTGTCCCCTCCTCCACCTCCCGCTCTTTAACGAAGTAGCCAGAGTTGTGTGCGGTGTCCCCCTCAGGCAGTCTAGCGGACATAGTTACAGAGCAGCGGCGGTGCTCTGCTCTAGTCTTCTCTTATCCCAACCCTCTACAGCTGGATATGGAGCACAACAGAAAGAACTGAAGAGTTCACAGAGTTCCCTACACTATATATTCTGATTTATCAGAATCCAAGGAAACGCTGAATAACAACCAGTCAGAATCAGGTAAAAAATGAACCTCATAAAAACAGCACGGGATATAAAAGTGATTTCATAAAGCCTAACATTGGGTCTGGATCAAGCGTCAGTGTGGTTTCATTAGGCATCGGGGATAAAAGGAGACGATGAGGGCTACCCTCAATGAGAGCATCTTCCTCTGGGACCCATCAGTCTACATGTTTAGGAGCGTGGGGGGTTTAGAGGGAGGATTATCACTGCTGAGGAACCATTTTGATGCACTTGTCCGTATTGGATACCCGAAGCTCAATTGTTGCTTTGCTACCCTTTAGTAAACCCATCCAAAGCCTCATCCATGGCAGCAGCATCAAACCTGCTGTATTATGTAATGTGTAAATGAGTTAGTACTAAATGGCGTTTGGGGAAATGAAAAGGGAAACACACCAGAGGCAACACCCTCAGCAGAGAAGGGTTGCACATTTAGGCATCTGTGTCATTTTATGAATGTTTCTGCTTTAAGGAGAATAACTGAAAAGAAAACTCAGTCTGCAGCCAGTCAGGTAGGAAAGACTAAACTCGGCAGCTTGCAGCTTACATATTAGTCCATATCTGTGCTTTTGCACATTTAATATCCTGGACTATGTGAGATATTCAGTTCTGGCTTGTTTTTTGGGAACGTGTCTGCCTTTTAGTTCCAGTGCATCTTAAGACCTCATGAACTGGACAACGGATTTGTCCTGTTCTTAACCCCAAGCTGCTTTTCAGATCGCATAAAAACAACCCAGATCACGTCTGATGCCACAAAATGAGGCGACAGGCTGTGAGAAACACAAACGCCCCTGTTTGGATGTGGAGTAAATGTACCTGAGCTTCAGTCTGTGTCTGTAGGTGATGAGAATGGAGACTCCTGCATTTAACGTGTCATTTAGGTGAGCCTGAAATAAGGCCGCTTCAGTATCTGGATGAGTCAGAAAGCTGCAGCATATTCTCCACAAAAATAAAATGAATAAAAATCGAGTCCAGGCAATCCCCCCACTTTCATCCCACTTAATCCCGTTTCCATCGTTACACCCGCAGATTTGGTGTTATAACCAGCAGATAACTAATGTAATGACTTTTCTGAGAGGAATTAGATCCGTTTGACTGCATTACACTTTTTGATAAATAGCTAACCGGCCGCGTTCAATGTCATTCTAACGTCATGCCTTCATTCATTTTAACCCTCTCATCTCCAGACTCACCTTTTAACACAGTCGAATCCGTGCCAAACAAACAGCCGACATTTTTGCAGCGGAAAAACCAAAGTAGCATAAATAAATGTTTCTTACCCCCATTGTTGCGCTGTCAGTCGGTTCTCCTCCAAAGACGATCTCAGACTTGATTCAACCAAGAATATCTGGATTTTAAGACCAGAAGATGAAACTGAATTAAAAAGAAAAAAAAACGAACTGTCTTAAAATGTCGTCCGTAAGCTAACGTTAGATAAAACCGCAATGTGGAAAAATATGTTAACTGGCTAAAAGAGAATCCTGTAAACTGATATTTTTTTGTGAGGATTTAACACAAGGTACACCGACAAGGCAACGTCTCATTAAACACCTCGACAAAAAAAAGCTTCACCCTCGTTCAAAGGGAGATGAAAAACAGCTCGTTATATATTTTTTTCCGCGTAAACTATTGAAATGAATCGCAGCCGTTGGTTCACCAACCGTCCACCCGCGAGGCGAAAATGATGCCGGTGGAAAGTAGAGCCGGCCAGCAGCCTTCTCTCTCCCCCTCTCGGATGCCGTCTCCCTCCGAGGCTGCACGCAGACCGCCGTGACGGCCAAAGACCTCATCTCCCGACAACCGTAACTCTCCGCTAAGTAAATAGTTCCCAGAATGACTCGCAAAGGTGATTCTATTAAGTGGAAAGTTTTCCAATTTAATCGAGTTATGGCATTATTTATATAATATTAACTCCGATTTGACAAGTTTAAAAACTGCTATGTCAGGACACAACTATTTTGTCACGGGAGATTCGTTTGGGTTTCAGGAGCTTTGGGGGGGAAAGAAACGAGTGCAGAGAGTTTTGAGAAATAGTTTAATCAGATTCTGAATATGTGAACATAATTAATGTTCAGTGAATCCCGACACACTAATCTCACTCTCCGTTTTAATTTTACACAGCGGAGGGTTTGTCACATTACTGCAGAGATTTTATAATTTACAAACTGAAAGAAAAAGTTTTGAAACTGAAACTGTAAAGGTTTTTAAAAAACTTTTCAAAAAAAGTTTTGCAGGTTTTTAGAAAGTGTTAATTGGAAAATTCTGTTGAAATAGTATGAAAGTATTAGGGCCACACAAATAAAATATTAAAAAAATCCGAGTTTAAAATCATAAAATGAGAATAAAGTTAAAATCTTAGGAGAATAAAGTCAAAACAGTGAATGAAGAAAGTCGTAATATGAGAATGAAGTCGTACAAGTCAAAATAATGCATCGATAAATTTGAAGTATTGTGAGAAAATTTTTTTTTTTTTTAATTTTCATGCAAACGTCTGGGCACCAATTTAGCTCCATAGAATAGATAGAAAAGTTGAAGAAACTGGATTTTTTTCTGTAAGACTTGATGTAAAAACAAAACCATCTGACTAAAGCATCTCGGCTTGGCTTGCTACATATGTTTACTGATTCATAATGAGCATTTTGCTCCAGACTCTGCTTGCCTAACTCCGTCTGTCACCCGATACGCAGAAAAACACATTTGTTGCCCCATATTCCACAGTTCCTGGGAGTAGATGACGTTAGGAGGGCATCGAGCAGCCATGTTGCTGAGGGCGACCGACTGGATGATGCTCAGTAACTGCGGCTCTGGGACTCGCCTCTCATTAATCGCTCGTCTTATTATCGAAAAGGAAAACGGCAACGGAGAAAATCCCGCCTCTGAGTGAATTAACAGACCTGAAGCTGCAAAAACAGAAACATTCACTTATTAACCTGCTTGTTGTTATTTAAGACTGTTGGGGGGAAAAGGCTGGCAGCCCAGACGCAACACAAAATCCACCAACTCCAAAAGAACCAGTAACGAGCCTGGAGCAACTTCCTTCTTTTTGTTTCCATCTGAAGAAGGAAGTTGGAATTAAATGGTAATTTTATTACTTTATTCTTGTAATATATCAACTTTATTCTCGTAATCCTACGACTTCACAGATTATTTTGATTTTATTCTCATCCAACTTTTTTCTCACAATACTTCAAATTTATTGATACATTATTTTGACTTGTACGACTTTATTCTCATTATATTCACAGTTTTTACTTTAAAAAATGTTCTGTTGAGTATTCATTAACAAATTTAATTGCAATACTTTGACCCTTTTCACCTAAAAATTGACCAAAGTATGAAAAAACAAAATGTAACTAATAAAACCAATAAAACACAGTCTAAGTACTAATTAAAACTAACGGAATTAGACAAACAAAAAGTGACTATAACTGCAATGAAAAACCCAGAACTGATTAAACCCAGAACTATTTAAACCCAGAACTGATTAAATCCAGAACTGATTAGACTCAGAACTATTCAAAACTAGAAATGATTAAACCCAGAACTATTCAAACCCAGAACTGATTAAACCCAGAACTGATTAAACCCAGAACTGATTAAACCCAGAACTATTCAAACCCAGAACTGATTAAACCCAGAACTGATTAAACCCAGAACTGATTATACTCAGAACTGATTAAACCCAATTATGACTTTTAATTGGAATTGAACTGATTAGACCCAGAACTATTCAAACCCAGAACTATTCAAAACTAGAAATGATTAAACCCAGAACTATTCAAACCCAGAACTATACAAACCCAGAACTGATTAAACCCAGAACTGATTAAACCCAGAACTATACAAACCCAGAACTATACAAACCCAGAACTGATTAAACCCAGAACTGATTAAACCCAGAACTATTCAAACCCAGAACTGATTAAACCCAGAACTGATTAAACCCAGAACTGATTATACTCAGAACTGATTAAACCCAATTATGACTTTTAATTGGAATTGAACTGATTAGACCCAGAACTATTCAAACCCAGAACTATTCAAAACTAGAAATGATTAAACCCAGAACTATTCAAACCCAGAACTATACAAACCCAGAACTGATTAAACCCAGAACTGATTAAACTCAGAAATGATTAAACCCAGAACTATACAAACCCAGAACTGATTAAACCCAGAACTGATTAAACCCAGAACTGATTAAACTCAGAAATGATTAAACCCAGAACTGATTAAACCCAGAACTGATTAAACTCAGAAATGATTAAACCCAGAACTGATTAAACTCAGAACTGATTAAACCTAGAACTGATTAGACCCAGAACTAATCAGACCCAGAACTATTCAGACCCAGAACTATTTAAACCCAGAACTGATTAGACCCAGAACTGATTAGACCCAGAGCTGATTATACCCAGAACTGATTAAACCCAGAACTGATTAGACCCAGAACTGATTAGACCCAGAACAGATTAGACCCAGAACCGATTAGACCCAGAACTGATTAGACCCAGAACTGATTGTGGTGGATGTAGCAATACCAAGTGACTAAACATCAGGAAAAAGGAGAAACTGAAGATATACCAGGGCCTCAGGGAGGAACTGGGAAAGACCTGGAAGGTGAAGACCACAGTGGTTCCTGTGGTCATCGGGGCCGTCAGGGCAGAAACCCCCAAAGTGGAGCAGTGGCTAAATATATGGACCTGGAGATGCAGAAAACCCCATGCGGACAGAAACAGGTTGGGATTCAAACCCACGACTTTCTTACTGCAAGGCAGCAGTGGTACCAACTGATCCACTGTGCAGCCCTGATGTTTTATTCACACCAAAGGAAAATGTAGAGACTAATCAAGCCAACAATAATGACTTTAGATTATAGCAGGAAGCTGGTGCGCCCTGAGAGAAACCTGCAAACAGGATATTAACTTTTTATCGTTGAATCACAAAATTGAATGTTTCCTGCTCCTCTCCAAATCGAGCTTGGTTGCTTTTGAGAGGCATGGCAGGAGATATTGTTAGCTAGGATTTTCTGCAGAGTGTGGTGTCGTCTTCAGATCGCTTTAAAAACTGCCAACAATTTCTGAGCCAGTTGGAAAACTTGTACAGAGGTTGTCCTCTGTCGTTGTCATGAGGCTCCTGTCTTTATGGCAGCTTTAATCACAAAATATTTTTTTGTCATAGAAATTTCACCTTCTGGATCAGTTTTTCTGTAGGGAACACAGTAAAAACTGGTCCCAAAGATCCTCCTCTTCTTCCAATGGTAAACCACCCCGTCCGGGGTGGTTCTTCCTTTGGGACAAGGTCAAAGCCTAGTCCCAATGTCTTTCCTTACAAGAAATGTTCAAAGCCTGGTCGCAAAGGTCCTCCTCTTATATGTCAATGTCTTACAAAAACTATGTCAAATTCTTGTCATTTTTTATGCACACATTGTCCAGTATGCTGAATCAATCAACGATAATAGCTAAAATAAAACTAAGTAAAAAAGAACAACCAAAGTCCAAAGAAAAATAAAATATTACAGGAAAAACTGGCCTGCTTAGAAGCAAAAATAATGAGAAATAAAGAATGATTGTGCTTTGAACAATGTTTTATCCCCCTTGGAAACTTTGATTAGGTTATAATCTGATTTGCTGAATAAATCAGTAAAGCATCTATCGAAGAAACCCTTGTCAACATTACATTTTCATTACTCTAGAAGTCCATTTACAGAACATTTACTGGAAAACTTGATATTAAGAAGAATTTAAAGCTTATGCCCTGTATTTATAATTCAGTACAGATGGACATATTTTTATCCAGTGTTTAGATGCTTCTTAAATTGTGGTTTATTGACATCTCTTCTGAGCAGAACTAAAGCTTTATTTATTGATGCATATCTGCAATTTGCATGGTATATTTACCCTGGTATAGGGCAAAGGAGGAAGCAAAACAGCAAAAGAAAATAGCTGGAAGAAGATAAATTCAAAGAAATGAATCAGATCAATTTAACTTGGCCAAACTCAAGCACAAGTGGAATAAAATAAATCCCAATACAAGGTGGAAATAATGTCACATTCACAGTCTGTTGTAACAACATTACATGACAGATTGTTTCTGTGCTCATCACCTGCTGTGGAAGATTGTATACAATTAGAGACCCTAATGCACCAAGAGGAGCTGCTGCCATTAATGCATAAATGTATATTAAGCAGGAGATTAAATGACACCAAGCGTGGTGTCTTGGAGATCTTTTAGTATTTCATGATATAGGAGCATATTATTCAGTCATTTTTAAGCATACATGCTGCTGTGAAAATGTCTGGATGTGATTGTCTGCAGGCATTTCTGTGTCCAGGTAGGATCGATACTCTATCATCACTCCGGAGTGACCTGGTTTCTGTGCTGCTCAGGCATCCATCAAACACAAACAATCTCTTTACCTGGGATGTTCCAGAAATAGAAAATGGAAATATTGTGTCAGTAGTGTGCTGGGGTTTTTTCTTAGAAAGAAATGTATAAAAATGTGATAGTTGGCAAAGTAAAATGTCTTTTTATACAGGAATGATACCAGCAGATTTAGCTGAACTGATCCATAAACATTAGGAATAAAACAGTGATTGTATTTTGTGAGTGGACATTAACTACAGGTGCACCTCAGTAATTAAAGAGTTAATGTATTTCATAATGCCAATTCAGATACCAAAATGCATATAATAAATGCTATAAGCAATAATATTTTTTCTTGTATTTGCAATTATTGTTTTCAGCTGTTCCTTTCACTGTGTCTGTCCGGTGCACATTTTTGGCAAAAAGTAAAATAATCCAAGAAATTTCCAAAGACTGGTTTGTAGTCTTTGGAAAGACTGGTTTACAAACGAGAAAAGAGCCAGAATGTATGATAATACATTCATACTCACTGGTCTCCTTTGAATCTCCATTCCTCAGCTTCCTCCAGCCATTTGATCCTCCTCTTTACTTTCCTCTCACAACCGCAGCCTCTCTTGCATGTCTCCAGCTGTCAGGGTGTGTCAGAACAATGGAGGCAGCACTTCTCAAACGAGAAATATTACAGTAAACCTTTCCTCTCTCGCAATCTGTAATGACTGGTTGGAACAGGGGAGATTTTTGAAAAAAAGTGTTGAAAGCAGGACTGAAGGTAACTAGATGCCAAATTCATGTTTCCATGAAAACAAGAACGCTTATTTTTATTTTTATGCAGTTCAGGGGCAATATACAGTACATTTCCTAAATAAATGTTTTTATTGTCTGTTGTAAATAAACAAGTACTTTAAAAAGTAATTTGAAGGCGAATTTATTAAAGTTTCGTAGTTTATGCGGTTTTTGTGTTTTAAATGTGATGATTCATGACCTTTGACCACGGTTGCAACAGGTTTATGAGAGAAACTCAGATCTCCTAGTGGTTTCCCTCCCAGGATCTTTCTGTTTGAATTTAGAAGCATTTCCAGAGCAGAAGTAATAAATGTATTTTTATTGCTCTGTAGAAACCCTTCTGATTGAGAACTAGCAGAGCGGAAAGAAAAATTTATCAAATTTTACAACATTACATAAAAAAAAAACACTATAAACCTTCAGCTGGTAAGACTTTTCTGGGTCGAAACGGTTCAAGATCACCTAAAAAGATGTTTTAGCACTAAAAGGTTTTGTGACAGATGGGTTTAATACCACCAACACATTCCAGTATTCTATTTTTATGGAGTGAATTCTCAGAAAACCTGAGTTCTACCAGTTACATGTAGACTCCTCTCGTTTTAGGCATTTAAACTGCAGTTTATGTCAAGATGTCTCTGGATGGTCTTGAATGTAATTTGTTGTCCACATTTTGTCAGGAAACAGTTTGATTGATTTATCAAAGAAACCTGATTGGACGGCATGTTTAAGAACTTGAAGATGTTTTAAAACAAACAGGATTTAAAAAAAAAATTACAAAAGTTATTAAGAAGCTCTAATGTTTAATGTTTTTCATATTCTGTAACTTTTGCTTTTTCCTCATCGTTTCTGGTGGTGTACAGAGCTTTGGTGCACAATGCATAATTCACTGCACCTTAAAGAATTTTCTATTTGTGTCGGTTTGTGGAAATCTGCGTGTCTGGATGGTTCTGCCTCCCACACACTCTGTGCACCTTCATGCTCCAGTCAGAGATCACATCTTTTAATGGAAACACCTGAAGGTAGAGAGAGGCTGGGATCACCAGAGTAAAAGTTCTGTTTTATGGTTTGGGGAGGAGAAACAATCAGAGTTCTGGATTTTAAAGTAAAATGTCTGCCATATTCCTCCTACAGTATGTCTACTGTTCACAAGCCAGTAGTAAGACACAAACTCTCAATTTGAAGCTCATTCAGCAATTTGCTCGCCTATAATGCCAAGATGAGGACTTAAATTAATTTATTCAAGTCTGTTTTCTATTCACAATAAATAACCTGCATAGAGTTTGGAGTCTCAATCCTTTTTATTAATTCTCTTCTATTCTTTCACATCATTTTCTTTTTATGTTGTCCATGTGAGATATCCAGGTAAGTTTACGATCTAAAACTACTAACCTTTACTTTGTCTTATTGTTAGCGCAAGATTCAAGATCCATTTCAACAACTAACAAAGTGTGTAGGTATTTTAACTGCAGCATGTTTTTCCAGTTCTTTACTTTTCCATTTTAAAATAAGTAGACATTTTTACAAAAAAAAAATTGGCATATACAAATTCAAAATTTTACCTGAAAAAGAAAAAAAAAAAATCACGCTACGCCGTTAGTGTGAAAACACAGGTTGTGCGTTGTGTTAGTTACTGCAAGTACAGCTTACAGCGGCTCATAACTGCTGATCAATAACTGAGGGGCAGGAAGTGAGTCTGACCTCGCTCTCTATTTGGACCCGTGAACAGATCAGAAATCATGGACCTGCTGGCTGCTCTGACCGCTATTTTTAAAGTGTGTGATAAATATTTTAGGAGGTAGTTTGGGAAAAATCCATGAGACGAGCAGAAGTTGTCAAACAGTCACGCCTCCTCCAGCTGGTACTTTACTCTGGCAGACATGGCTGCCAAAATTTACTATGCAGCTGTCGCTTTAAGAACCTGTTCCACTGTGACGGTCAATCACAGACAGGAGAACGTGTTTTAGACTGTCCTTGTCAATGACCTTGAAGGAAGCAGGACGGTGGAGATGGAGGATGAACTAAGATTGGTTTAAAGACCAGTCATCTTCCAGTTTTCCTCTCTCTGTCTGACCAACCAACCCATCGACTGCAGCATCACCTCATCCCACTCACACAGTCCCCCCCCCCTCCATCCTGTCTCCTGACAGGCCTGTGGAGCGTTGCATAATTCCCAGAGTGGGGAAGGAGGAGAAGATGGGCGAGAGAAGAGAGAGAATGACTCACGATGCAACATAAAGCCGAAGTGCTAAAGCCTCATACGTACATACAAGCAGGCAGGAAGAAACTCCAGCAGTTTTTCAGCAGCTTTATTATTAAAGCGAATGTATCAGTTATATTGCACACATCATTAAAATTTAACTTTGTCTACTGAATGCAGGTTTAAAAAGATGCAACACTTGCTCTCAATGTGAAAAATAATTACAATTCAACAAAAAGTGTTGGATAAATGTGCATAATAGATTGATGAGCTAAATGTCAATTCAAACACACAATGGCACTGAAAAAAGATTGTGAAAAATATTGAAATGTTTTACAATCACTTAAAAAACGGTACCCACACCTTTTCTATACATGTAGATGGTAACTGTACAACAGATTCTGCAGAGTTAAATCACCACTATGCTGAGTCTATGTGGTCCTTATCAGAATTGGTGTTAATTTAACTCGTACAGAGTTATTTCAAAAATAGTTTGAGTAGTTCTAACTTTTTCAAGTGTTAAAATGACTTAATTTCTTGTTGAAATAACTTCAATTAAATTAACACCAATTCTGATAAGGACCACATAGACTCAGCATAGTGGTGATTTAACTCTGCAGAATTTGTTGTGTAGATGATCTGGATGTAGAATCTCACTGCAGTTTTCCTCAGAACTCCACTAACAAAGAAGTGAATTTATGTCACTAAACTGCACACAGTAATTGTTCTCAATCATGCTTTTGCATTTGCTGACATTTCTGATTTTCCTGTGAAAAACAATGGAGAAAATGGCTTAAACTGCATTTCTGATAATACAGTTTTGTTTATTTGACATCATTAATTGAAATTTATTGAGACAATGATAAATAAAAATATGATATTTTTTGCGATAAATGATAAACGATCAGTAAGTGAGAGCCTGGTGCACCCTGGGTAAAATGCTCCAAGAAACATACCGAGTTAATCAACGTCACAATCAAATAATGGATATGAATAGTGCAATTTTACCTCATTCTTTATTTACTCAGTTTAGATGATGAACTATTTACTAAAGTTATCTTGATAAATGAAATTCTCGTAATCACTTACACGTATGAATAATTTGCCAGTGGAAGTATAACTTTATCAATATCAAGGAATTATTGACGCAATACAAGCTACTATATCTTGCTGTAAAGTTACTTGTATGTTAAGTTTGTCTTTTTTCAAGTGTACCAAAATATTTGCACTAGAAAATGAACCAAAATTACTTGGCAAGATTGTATGTATTTGTAGTGGAGGGAAGAACAGATCTGTATATTTTCACAGTGTATTAATTCCACTTGTGTGTAAAGAAATAGAAAAGCAAGAAATTTGTCATCCATGTAGTAAAAATCTAAGACACTCAAGTGAATCAATTTGCAAAGTAAAACCTCAAGTCTACATATTCTAAAATCTATCAAAAGTTTGACCATTAAATCCATCATATTCCAGCAAGTTCATGTTCTGAGTTAGGTCGTTTATATTGGCTAAATACTTAAATGCTGCTCCTTTAGGTCTGCCAACCAGCTAGCCAGAGTAATGAAACATTCTCAGACATTCATCTTCTCTCTCCCTGTCCTCTTATCTTCTGTAATGCTGATGTTTCATTTGGCCCACAAACAAATGCCGCCCTGGTTTCCCTGGGAATCCATGTCTGGGTGACTTTGTAGAGGAAATCACGGGTCGTCCATCATGTACCGGCGTAGGGAGCCTTAGATTCGATAAGACCCGAGGATAAAATTGGTTGATTTACTCCACCAGGGCCACACGGGGCTTTGCTGCGCCCGGGGAAATCTACAGGCATTAAGCCAGTTATGGCATCCTAAATGTTGTAATTTTTTAAAAAACACACAGGGTTTTGAATTTTCTGTATAACTCTTCCAGTTCAGGCATAGCAAACCAATAGATCACATGTGTCAAAGTCGAGGCCCAGGGGCAAAATCTGGTCCATCGTAGCTTTTAATGTGGCCCTCTAGACTCCAGACGCTAAATTACCTCCTTCCAGATTTTTTACATTTACGAAAACATCAAAAGATTCACACATATTTTGCTCCAATTCATGTCAGATTTCACTTGAAATTTTCCACAATAGTGGTCAGAAACATGCGGTTTACATGCGATTCCCATCTGCAGGAGCCAGTATCTCTGACTCTACTACACTGCTGACTGAGTCTTATTTAATGTCGAGTTATAATATGATGATCTGAAACACTGAAATGTAACGAAAGAAGCAAAAACAATTATATGGTTGTACAAATAAGCAATCTAGTTGCTTTAGGTGTCTTGTGTTGTTTAGCACCTTCTTGTCTGCCACCCTCTCTTCCATTTTTCCTCTCATATCAGTCACACTTTTCTTTTGTGTCTGCTCGTCTCTCCCTCGCAGCCCGTCACACCGTCATCTCTCAGGCTCCATCCATCCATTACACAGACAGCTGTTCTTCCTCTCTGATTGGCTCTCCATTTTAGCCCGGCTGTGGCTCGGCGCCGTCTAAAATGGATCCCCTTCGTGGGACTCATGGGGACATTGAAGCTGCAGAGTGATTTAACTTTGTGTGCCGGCAGCTCTGACAACAACGTTAATAGGAAAAAAAGTCTATGATTTAGTGTGTTGAGGTTTGTCTGCTGAGGACTTTTATGATGTGAATTTCTGACATTACGAGTCGTTTATAGTGCGTTAGCGTAAACATTTGGGATTTTTTTTCTGTTCATGTTTAGAGATTTTGGTTTCTCTGTATGATGTGAATATAACTGTGATGATTGGATGGCCTTTCACAACTAGGCCTTCTGTCCTCTCACACCCACATTCCCGACGTTCCCTGGTCGCCGGATCTCGACCTTATTTCCACTGCATCTATGAATGAATATGACAAAAAAAGTGAATGAAAGAGAGAGATGGAAAGAGAGGAGGGGGATTATAGTGAGTTTAATTTTAGACGCCACACGTAATTCCCTCGTTTTTCCAGGGCTTCTATAAATAAACTCTGCTCTCACTCTTAACCCCTGTTCTCACGCACACGATCGCTGTTCGATGGGTAACATGGGAGGGTGGGGGCTGTTGCTAAGCAACTGTATCCTGAATTGGGAGGTCATGTGATTGGCGGATGTCTGCCTCCATGTTGAACCCACATGTAGGCTCAGTGGAAACATCTCTAGATATCAGTCTTTACTACAATAATAGCTCTTCTTCCATTCTGTGAGCTCATGATAAATCCATCCACAAAGTGACAGACGGGTTTTTCTGCCGTCTGACTGCCTGATGGGTTCTGTCTGGTTTAACTGCAGTGTTATGTAACGGCACATCCAGGCTTTTAGGTGGTGGGATAACGGGCTGCAGCTCCTTTAATGGACGGCTGTAGATTAACTCGACCTCTTAACGCATCACTTAGAGCCCAAGAACGTAATAACTGAGGAATTTACGCTCACCGTGGATATCTAGTGACTGAGCAGCAAGTGGGAGAAAATGCAGATTGATAATAAAACCTGTAATCACTGGTGACAGTATCTGGGTTTGGCGAAAAGATTCCAATTTTCAAATATTGGTGACTTTAGAGTCACTAACATCAGCGATTCGCAGCGTTTCCCAGACCGTAACAGAAACTTTCCCATGGATCTCAACCAAACTGTGACATCCCCCTCCACTCTACGTGGAGGGATCCGTCATTCATTAATTGCGTTTGGTCCCGAGGCGAAGCGGAAGAGGCGGGACCAGGATTCACCAGGGCCAGTGCATCCTCACTATACAAGCAGCCTGCTCCAGTGTGTGAAGACAGGGGAGAGGAGTTGAAGTTGACTTGGAGCTGAGTCGTCTTCTCCACCCATCTCTGCTCTCCAGAGGTGGGTCTTCTCTGACCTGCATGTTTGGGTTTTGTTTTGTTTGACCTTTCTTTTCTTTTGCAGGACTTCCCCGCTCACCACCAGCATCTGAGATGCAATTGGCCACAGGAAGGGGCGGGGGGGGGTCGCCTGGTCGTTTGCTGCTCTGCTTGGTTTGTTTTATATGTTGCTCAATAAAGAGCATATTTCCTGTTGAAGGCCGTGTCTCCCTGTACGGCTCAACCAGCCAACAGCGTAACACAAACACTTCCAGTTCACCTCAGGTCTGTCACTAACACAACCAGAAACAAGAAGCAATGATCAGTTAACTATACCTTCCTTTTCAAATCTGTTCAAATGACTCCGCAGGTCTGATATGATTACAAAAACACTTGGTCAAAAATCATCTGATACATAGAACTGGTCAGACATGGACAGCAGCAGGAAAGGCTATTCATCACAACAGAGCAGAATACGCTCAAACAAGAATGAGTAATCTCAGCTTCTGTTGGGTAAATAAACTCTAAAAAGTCACCTAAAGCCACAAAAAGGAAGATCTTCATCATAGAGATGAGTTCTCCTCTTTCTGCAATTCTAAAATTGAGTTAGAGACAAAACTTTAATTGAGTTGAATTAGTTGTAATCTCTCAACAGTACACTCAAACTCCTGCTCCTTTCCCACCACTGAGTCAACATCCTGCATCCAGAAAGTCAGATTATGATGTTCAGGGATTTCTCCTGGCAGAAACCAATTAAACATGGAGGGGGCTTCCCGACACCGGCTGACCCCCAGGAGCCCAGCCTCAGCCATGCTCCCGGCCCCCAGGAGGGAACCCTGGAGTCGCAGTCCGGGAAATGTCTGCCGATTGCTGTGGTCTGCAATTCATCAACATCATGATTCACAAAATATGCTGGTGCTTTTTGTCCAGCCGTGTGTAGCACAATAAGCTAATTGATCATTTTTCTGCAGGCATCCATCAGGACGACTCTCCCAGTGAGCATCAGGACAATTAGAGAATCCTCTGGACCACAGCAGCGTTCAGAGTCCGCAGAAGTTTCTAAAGCTTTCAGAGATCCAACAGATTCAGCAAAGTGTTTCTCTTTCTTTCACTCCAGCTTTAGAAAAATTAGTAAAATGTTGAATACTTTCTGTGCAGATTTTCAGATGAAAACATCTCAATTAAATGAATAAGTCAGATTGTTCCATATTAATTTGCAAAATGGAATAATTGTGCCTGCAAAAATAGCTTTGAAAACCAATTGTTGGTTGGTGAAAAAGGAGAAACCATCCAAGTCCATATTCAGAAACAAAAACTATGCTTTTTTTCCTCAAGAAAAACAGTTATTGATCTTTTTTTCTGTCATTCCTTGAATTGCGTTTAACTTTAATTTAGTTTTTTCTAGTTTAATTTATTCATGCCAATTTTCAGTTTTCAACAATTTAATTTATCACGGTATTCCACAAGTCTTTTTAAATTTATACATAAGAAAAAAAACACAAAGAAAAGAATATAACTGTCACAGTCTCTTCTACTGCTGATCTGATGACATTGTCAGGCGAAAGAGGAAGTGAGCTCTAGGATCACGCCTCCCTGAGCCTCCACCTTGATGGGTGCACTAAACCCCCCTATACACCCCTCTGTCTGGCTCTCCCATTGGACGATCTACGGGAACGGAGTCTGCTCTGATTGGACGCCGAGACCCAGCCTGTTGCTGGGCTGTTTCCATGGAGATCACTATCGCCTCATCCAGAAGCAGACGAGCAGAGCAGGATGGGGAAGGAGTGAGAAATGATGACCGGCTCGTGGAATGTGTGAGAAATGTCGAGGAATTAATGGAAAACCGCAGCCATGATGGAGAACGTCGCTGCATCCTACTAATTTAACACTGTAAGCCTGAAAATGACTGTCCTCCAGCTGTGTCACACAGGAACATTATTAGCATTCGATGAACATTTCTGAACTGCTCACAATCGCTCAGGCAAGAATGGAGACTCCTGCTTCTGCAGCATTTTCCAGTAGGAAACAAGAAAACCACACAACTGTACAATAATTGTACTTATGTACAACCTCAAATAAATATTTTAATCTTAAAAACATGTTTTTCATGAAGGATTTTTCAAGATAAAGAAGTGAAGAAACATCTCAGCAAACCTTTCAGTCCTAAGCTGCTCTGAATGTCTTATTTAAAGATCCTTCTTTTTATCCCAGCTAAAAATAAAAGGTATCCGGTATGATTCATCTGAGCCCACCAGCTTGAAGAAACCTGCAGGAACAATTCAGACCAGGATAGATACCGCCCTGTAAAAACAAACTCAAACAATCTGATTTTACCAGATGCAAAAATTGCTAAATATATAACCAGACTTTAAAGTCTAGGTGCCACATCAATCTACTGCATGTGTTTATATTTAAAAGAAAACAAACAAACAAACACAAAAGAAAAAAACAACAAGAAAACACAGGTCTTAATTCAGGGCTCCATGTTCTCCTGAATCTGGCCCTCCGGATGTCCCATCACCCCGAGGTGACAGCGTAGCGTAGCATATCATAGCGTAGCATAGCATAGCATAGCATAGCTCTCAGTTCTCAGTTTTCACACTAATTTTGAAGTTCCTGACTGGACGACAAGAGAAAGACTAATTATGTTTTTCTTTTTTTAAGACCCACAAAGAAATTAAAGACTTTTTTGCCTAATAAGCAAACAAAAACCACAATCACACTCTTCAGAGTGGAAACTGTTACTGAGGAAAAAAGCTATAAGTTTCCAAGTTGGAAACTGATGTTTGTGATTAATTCAGGCTGCAAGAAAGAGCGAGACTTTCAGCAGATAACAGGAAGTACAGTAGTGTGTTTTCAACCACAGAACACACTAGAGGGAACAAACATATGCAGCTGTTTTTGTATTGATTATTGTTCTAATTACTATAAAAGAGTTTAAAATGTTCACTCTGTCTTAGTTTTAAAATAATTGGAGAACACTTATTGGAACGGATATCTGAAGTGATGCAGTGTTGCTCCTGCTATTATGAATATTTTATAACTGCTAATGTTAGGAAAGGATAAACACATTTTTAATGTCATGTAAAACTGTAACTGAAAGAGAGCCTTTGTTTTTGCTACAACAACTCAGAGAAATGTAATCTTTACAGATTACATAGTTGCTTAATGGAAAAATGCAGGTGAATCAAAAGTTAATAGCGTCATGAATCATCACTCAGAGCTTTGCTCCTTTCATGAACATCAAATTGCCCCTTTTGTGTCCATCATAAACTTTTCAGCAATTCCTTTTCCTGCAGGAAGCCAGATTAAAGACGAACAGCAACTTGGGCAAAACTGTGAGGGAGACAATTTATGGCACAGCAGATGATTTAAAAATGAAAACAAAAGTGGAGCCACCTTAATCAGATGGAGACTGAGAGGGAAAAATGGCAGACGACTCACCAAGCCAAGCTGTGATTTATCAAACATTTTCTACTTTTTAAAATGAAACCAACACCATTCAGAAACAAACCAGTGAAACTGTGTGGGAAGTATTCACTAGAACTTCTCTTACAGACAAAAATCAGTCAGTATTCTTTAAAAACCAACAGTTTAAGAAAAGAGTAATGAAAGTGCAGGAAGATTCAAAACATCTACAAAGAGATTAATCAGTAAGATTTGCACTTTATCTGCAGGTGAAAACTTTCAATATTTCCATAGTTTGAAAATGGAGAAAGAAATTCTAACATTCATAAGAGTTCCATATCTCCACCATCCAAAAACAAGAAATACAAAAATACAATTTCCTAAAATATTTTTTAATTTCTCATGTTTGCTTTAGATCAGGGATGCCCAACTATCCTCAAGAAACATTGAGCTGCAACTTTCAGACACTAAACTCCTTCGACTCCCCTCAGTCAAAATGCTGAATAACCTCCTTCGTTCCAACTCTGCAGAACTTGAAAACTTTTCTGTTAGGAACACGTGACTTTAAATTCAAAACACTCCGCCTCATTTCTTCTTCTGTGGTATTTCTTAAATTAAATTCTCCATGCATTTCTAAACTCTTCTGTAATTCCCCCCGTGTGGAAGATGGTATTTATTTTTACATTTAATTCATTTTTAATGAAAATATTGTTTTCCATATTGTAGAACTGTCAGTGCGGCTCCTTTTTTGATCAAAAGCACATTATTTTTAGTTTGTTTTAAAATTTAAATATAAAGCTTAAAATTACACCTGATTTATGTAAAGTATTTCAGTGTTACTCTTATGGCACCAACTGCAGTTTTAAATTCGAATTAAATGGCAAATTAAAGGTCTTTAAGATAAACTGGAAAATCAAGTCAGGGATGTGTTGCTTTGTGTCTCGCATAAGAAAACGAAGCATTACTTTTGTTTTTGCAGTAACAAAACATTTCATTTTAAGACTTTAGTGGTTATTAATTCTAGAAATGAGAATCCAGGTTTCATTCCTGACCTTCACACAAACCTACGGAGCCATTTTCACTAAGTGATGAACTGATGATGATGATGCCCTCTTCCTCCTGACCTTTCATCCTGTCTGCTGTCCTTCCTGAAGCTGAAGCTCCATCTCGTCTCCATCCATGAGGAGGAAGTGACTATGCAGCTGACTGCGCCCTCTGCTGGAAGCATGTTAGAACAACATCTAGATTGAGAACCAGAAAAATTCTTGTCATTTTTTAAGCAAGAAAATAAATAGAAACATGCAACTGTGTAAATGAAAACCAGTTAAACATTGTTAGATATTTACATAAATTATAGTTAAATTAGTCAGATCGGGATTATTCAATCAAAAAAAGTTAATCAGAAGAAAAATGTTTTATTTGGGAAAAGAATAAATGCTTAATTATAGCATTATAATTATAATAAGAATAAATGCTTAATTATAGCATTATAATTATATTATAATAATATCAGCTGTAATATTACAATTACAGCTGATATTTTATCAGTGGAAACTTATATTTTTGGTGTACAATATTTTTTGTAAAGACTTTTTGAATAAACCTCTGTTAAATAGTGAGAAATAAATGTCAGCTTAGTATTTTTGCATAATTTAAATATTAAGTTGTTCCTACCTCATCAGTAAATATTCAAACATATATTATATGTTGCTTACTATAAATAATGAGCTTTAAACATGCTTTATGAACAAGATATTTTCTGCAAAGATTAGATTTAATGTTTAGAAACCAGTTATTCTTTTCAGAATGTATTTTCCAAAAGTGTTTCAATTTCTATGACAATTGTGAACTGTTTGTCAAATAATTATGATTTCCTTCCAAACCAACTTAGCTATAAAAAAACAAAAAAACCCATAGCAATTTACACTAATATTTTTAAAGTAAATATAAATATCATGAATTCTAGTATGCCTCACTCATTTATATCTAAGCACAAAAATAAAGATTTTAAAATAAATTTAGTCCATCTAAATAATTTACTTAATCAAAATACGTAAAATTTATCATTGTTTATGACAAAGATTGATTATTTGAAAATATTTTACCCTTTTTAGCATGTTTTACTTTAAGTAAATCTTAACGTCCGTTAATGCTACACGTGACAAATCACTTTCAAAATACATTAGAATTTAGTTTTTACAAAATTTTATTTAATTCTACATATTTAAATGAACACGAATCATGCACTGATGGAGATGTATTAACTGCCACCATTCCAACCCCTCAGACTATTCTCTTAACTTTCAGACAGTGGAAACAAAAGTCTCAAAATTGGGTGGAATCGCCTTTAGTCATTTCCCAAGTTAGACTTCAATCGGACTCTAACTTCAGCTTCGTGTTACTCTTTTTATATGGTTCTAATAGACCTGGCTGTTCTGAGAAATAAGCAGTAAATCAGCATTCATCACAAATTACTTCAGGAGTTTAGGGAACATTGATGATTTGCTGAATGGCTGATTCACATCCACATCATTCCAAAAAGCTCTAAAGTCCTTTGTTAAATCATGATTTAAATGCATTTATCCTCATTTTTTACCTCCTTCCTGCCTGAATGATAAAAATCAAGAAGTTGCTCCCAATGTTAAAATTGTTTCAATATTTGTTGCCAGAGAACCACAATGAGAACCAACTATCCACATATGAAAAGACAGAATCCTAAAGCTCAAAAACTCATCCAATGTTTCACAGGACAAAAAAAACAAAAAAAAAAACCTCCACAGGTCTCATTGCCTCTAAGGTCAGAGGTCAAAAGAGAAACTGGGCAAGAATGGCCTCCATGGGGTTTTTCCAAGTTCAAAACTAAAAAAAATAAGAAACTGTGTCATGAGGTTCAGTTTTATAACTTGTTGATGCAAAGCAACACTTTTTAAAATGATAAAAACGGCTCACCAAGTCGTTCAGCTCCCTGCATTTATTGCTGAAATCATTTTTCCCCTCATAATCCAAGGCTGGATTTCCCAAAACACACATTCCTCCAACCTTGAATGTGAATAATTTCACTCCCTGAGTTCTTAACACAGGGGAGCTTTTACAGCAACTGTTCTGAGCTGCAAATCTAATTCATGAAATACAGTAATTTCCCCTTCCCTCATTTGAATACTGCTGACTGATTGGTTTACGACTCAGCAGCAGCTCCGGCGCACGCAGAATGCAAATTGTGCTGTTGACATGTTAATGGCTCAAACTTTAAGAGATGCAGAAGAAAATGGAGCAATAAAACGAGCAGAATGATCACGAAGACACAGAAACGGCTCTTTGATGGTGGAAACTACACATCAGAGAAGCTCACAGCTCCGAGCTCAAACTAATGCTAAATGCTGGAAATGTAATTTATACAGGAAATTACTGTTTAACAGCAGGCAATTGTTCAGCAGCAATGAAATCTAATTTATTTTATGAAGCTGCTCATTAAATGACAGGAGGATTTTTATTGAATTAGAGTATCTTTATTAATAATGCTCATAATGATAAAACATCCACACCCAACTACACACCTACACTGATGTACAGCAATGATAAAACATGCAGCAGGGATGATAAAATCATCAAATGTGGAAATAATTTGCATGGAGGATACATTCAGGATTCTAATAGTTTTAGGTTTTTCATTAGTTTAGTTATATTTAATTGTGACTTTGACTAATTTAGTTTCAGTTATTTTTTAGAGTGTGTTTGCTAGTTTTGATTAAATATGATTTTTCCCCCCCCCATATTTTACCCATAAAATTTTGCTGCCAAAGATTTTAACTAAAGCTTTGTGTTGTGATGACGCGTGCATAGATTGGGTAATCAAAAGACTCCACTTCCAAATAAATACATTCAATTATTGTTGAACAGAAAGTGCCACCAGGAGTATGAAGTGCCGTATTTTGCCTACAGCCAGTAGTGGTTTCTCACATGGGCAACCGCCCAGGGCGGCATCTTGTGGCATGAAAGGATCAACTTACAACATTTTTATTAAAAGAATAAAATGTAAAAAAAATTTATGGTGAGTAGATAACTACAGATTGTGTTGTACATGTTTTGGTTTTTCATTGTTTTTATTGTGATTTTTATATAATAAGTTAAATATTTGGGGGGTTTAATGACTAATGGAGTAATTTAGTTTAATTTTTTGACTATGACAGGCATAAATAAGCCTTGTGCTTTTGCCTTTACCTTTTCAGTGAAAGGATTTAAAATGTTGCAGTGTTTTGATGTAATTGATGACTGAATCAATCAAAGCATTTACTAAAATGTTGTGCGTGGTTTTCTTGGATGTCTCGAGCTGCATTTGATTCAGTTTTTATTTTCCTCATCCATAATTATCCCTGCTATATCTGACCGCTTTAAGACTTTTCCACTTTCTAATAAATTTGTGATTAAACATCTCATTAAACACCAAGCGCCTCCCGGCGGGGTTGTGCTCCAGGCCGCACTTCCTCTGCGTTGACACCAGGGGGCAGTGTTGCCACAAGCAGCTGTTGAATGTCTATTCATCGGAAACACACGTTCACCTTGCAGAAGCACACATTTGAGCATGAACAGAGTCAATAAAGTCTATTGTGTTTGGATCTGAAATGGTACCTGGCAGCTTGTTGCTCCTGCTCTATTCTGTACCCCCCCCCCCCCCCCCCCCCCACACACACACACACACACCACAATAGAGGGATGTATTCATGAGAGTGTGTTTGGTTAGTTTCCACACTGTGAATTGTATGTGTGTTGTATGATGTATGTGTGGATACAGTGGAGCTATGTGTGGGTGAATATGAGGAGAGCATGCAGGGGGTGGATGGAGGCGCATTTCTGAGAAAATGACAGTCAGCATGGGAACGTGTGTGTGTGTGTGTATGTTGCTGTGTCTGGGAGGTTTCTGAGCCAAATTCATTTGTTGCTCCAGCTGAGACAGACATAACTAATCTACCTGGATTTGTCAGAGAGAAGAAGAACAGCAGCCTCCCAGGTCTGTAATAATCATGCCAACACTTGGCATCCTGTGAATTAAAATATAATTTACAACAGTAATAAAACGCTTAGCATCATGCACACAGTTTTTGTTTCACATCCACTTAATTTAATAAACACCAGAGTTTCCTTTTAATCGCAGGCAGATTCACAGATTGAGGAGGGAGAATGAAGTTTGCATCCAGATCTTGGAGTGTTTTCATAAATTAAAGGATTACATGATCCTCTGGGTCTTGGTGGGGACTTTGACCAATCAGTCACAGGAAAAATGGAGGAGCTGAGTGGTTTGATGCACCTGTGGTGAAGGAAACGCAATTCAATTCAGTTTGTTTATATGCCACTGATTCACAACAAATTCTGTCCCAAAGTACTTTACAAAACAGATTTTAACAAATTAAAGCAATAGATAGTGAAATCAGACCAGATACCTAGAGCTAGCCAGAGTTGGCTAGCAGTAGTCCACAAAAGATGGTGTCCTGAATGTTTCATTCTTCGCTCCAACTCATGCGTCTCCAATGGTTTAATTACCTCCACCTGGTTCTACAGGAGGCTTATAATGAACCATTTAATTTAAGAGTGTTGGACCAGAAACACTAGAGATGTGCTGGTCGGCCATCTTGTACACATTGAAAGTCTGAAATAACTGTCTACATCAATCACTGCCGTCAACAAGCTTATCCACATAGAATTTTAATTTAATGTTTTATCTAATGGAAACATTGTAATTGGGAATTTGTGTTTTTCCAACATTAACAGAATGTGGACAAAGATTTATAGATATTTGTAGTGAAAATGCAGCTGATGACTCAAATCAAACTGTTAGCTTTCCTAAGATCAAAAACTGATAGAATAATGAAGTGAACTAAATTTACTGTTTGATGTGACGCATGCATGACTGAACTGAAGTGTTTCAAAGTGTCTTGAGATGACGTGTTGTGAATCGACATTATTTAAATGAACTGAACACATTTTCAATGTTAAGTCTATTCTGCTCATCTCAAGTTCTTGTTTGCATTTTTGTTTAACATAAAGACAGAAAACTTTAAAGACAGAATTTACCAACGGCTTTAAATTATTTTTAAAGTCCAACCATGGCCAGTCTAACTGGTTATCTAAAAATCTAATTAGCTTTTAATCTGCAGTGAAAATTACACCTAAAAGATTTTGTTTTGAGCACCAAATAAAATTTAAGACAAAAATTTAAGTTTCCTAAAAATAGTGGAAAAAAGTCTAATAGTAAAACTAATGTCAAAGCATTATTAATGAACTGAAGAACTTGAGACATAAATTACAATCTACAAGACAATTCAGTTTCTCACTGTCTTTTTAAAGATGAATGCTGCGTCGGCTAAGAATTTAGCTCATTTAAAACTAAATACTGTCAAGAGGAAGATTATATTGATGGCTTGACTCAAAGTTTTATGACCTACTTTTAATCTTAGAAGGGACTTTAAAATGTGGAAATTAGGGAAAGAAAAAAAAAGGAAAGTTCACCCTTTAAATGGCACCAGAGACTCAGACACCGGTTACAGAAAACTAAAGAAAAAAGTCCCATGATTTAAATTGGGAAGTGGGTAAAGGTGGTGGTGGAAGATGATCGGAGAAACCAAAGGTCTGATTTAAACTGTTTTAAATCAGCGACGTTCAAACGGAGCAACTTTATGGAGAAAATAAAGCACACACACCTACACACACACACACACCTACACACACACACACCACACACACACACACACACACACAATTCACTAACTTAATCTGCAATAACTTCCATTCACTTTTCATTAATTTCTATTACCTAAGCTTAACTCTAACTCAGAGGTTCCCAAACTGTGGGGCGCGCCCCCAAGGGAGGGCATCGTGCCATTGCAGGGGGGCGCGGGAAGCCATCCGGATGAAAAAAAAACAAAACATGAACGCTGTATGCACTGGGTTTTTACCTTAGAATGGCCAACTCTGTTATTCCTCTGTCAATTTGATACAATAGGGGCTTCCACACTTCCCATATCTGTGTCCTCTCACTTTTATCAGCAGTTAAAACTGTTTAATTTGTTAAGATGTGGTAACCTGTTATTCCGAGTCGCCTTTAAACGCAACATGAGCGCTGGGTTTACACCTATGCAGAGCTACACAGCTGTGTTAGAATCATGGCAGCAAACCAGCAAAACGCAAAGAACTTTTCACAGTTTTCCCTCCAAACTAACCGACTGAGTTGAGTAAAGCTGTTGGATGCAGGTAATGTTAGCTAAAAGATGACTAGCTAACATCAATATATCACCTTAAGCTTAACAAGTAGCCTGTAGGCTGCCGATGTTATGTTCAGCTACATACATTCACTTTGCCCTCCAAAAAAGTCGATTCCCCCTCCACCCACCTGTTCTTAGAGACAGAGAGTTTCTAAGAATCCAAAATTCACTTTTCATTAATTTCTATTACCTAAGCTTTACCCTAACTAACCATTAGCAGTATCCTAACTGTAAATCCAACCCAAACTTAATTTACTCCACTTCTTCTGGGGGCTTCAGGCCCTGTAAAGTCCAGTCTGCAAAAACACTTGTTGGAAAATGATCCTTGCAAAGAGAGAAATGCTAAAACAGACAAATAAAAAGACCAATTCCCATTTCGGCTCTTGCATCCATTATCTGCTCATGGCATTGGTGTTACAGGCAGAGGATGATTCGATAATGAACAGAGGGAAGACAGAAGGTCTGAATCTTCATCAATAACCCAGTAAAGACAAATATGGTGGAAACTAAATTCTGCTTGTTAGCAGCAGAAATTTGAAAAAAATTTTACTATAAAGGTTTGAAATGATCAAAAATGTTCCCTTTTTTGGAAATTAATGTAAAAAATAAAAAAGTTTCCAAAGAAGTTACAGAGAAAATAGGTATAAAATGTTACAGGTAGAGCAAACGTTTTGGACGTTTCTGTGCAAGGACTCCAAATCATTAGTGGAAAACTCGCCTATACAGATTTATTTATTTCCACAGAGCCTCTCTAAAATATTCAATTGACAATTCAGCTTGGGAAATTAAAATACCTGATTTTTACTACTTATTGAGGAAGACTGATTGCAACACTCTAGCAACAAACTACGTGAAAGTTTGCAGTGAACATAAAGTATTTCTTTCTCAGACCAGACTAGCAGCAGATGTGATGATTTGGAATACATTTTGGAAGAAACCTCGATTTCTTTTTTAGGTTTGCTCTTGTTTACAGCCAAATGAGTCTAAGTGAGGTTTACACAGAGCTTAACTTATTTGTTGCCCTTCTTATCATAATTAAAATAAGGATATGATCCAGCAGAAAGTGGAAGCAGTCACACCCACCTGATGGAGACCAACGTCCTGAAACCGTCTTCAGCCCAACCAGAACTCTCACTGCTCCAGATGGGAGTGATTTTACCGCACCTGTCCCTCATTTACACCAATCAATCTCTGGTTCTGATGACACCCACAGGCCGCTTTATTAGGTACACCAGGTGTAATCCCCTTTGCCCTCAGGGTTTCCTCAGGCTACTAGCAGCTGGATAAACGTCTAAACATTCATGATGAGTAACTTCTTTAATTTCCTGCTTCTGAATATTATCAGGATTATTTTCTCCTCTGTTTGACTGAAATTCTGTCTAACAGACGAAAAGCTTAAATGGAGCCAATCATTTCTAAAACAGTCAAACATCCTGTAACGTTTTGTGGGTTTTGGTCTGAGTTATGGGTTCAGTTATTGTCCCATTTCAGCCTCACACAAACTTTCAACAAGATTTAGCAGCTTGATTTCAGACAATAATTTCTAGGACTTGTTTCATTGGCAAATGACACTTTCCCATAAGCCAGTGAAACAAGCACTTTTACCTCAATTTTAAGGAATTATTGACTTAAAAAAAGCTCCTATATCTTGCTGAAAAGTTACTTGAAAGTTAGTTTTGAATTATTTCAGGTATAATAAGGTATTTGCACTAGAAATCAAAAATATAGTTGGAAACATTTTTTTGTTCTGACAGGAGCATTTGCAGCTCTGAACAATCTATTTCACTATTCCATTGACACTCTTTGGCTGCATAAACTGATTATTAAAGCTACTTTTGCCTTTTTATTGTCTGCCAATTATTCTCTTCTCACTGGACATTTTCTCTGCAAACTTTTGATGTTTTTGCATGAAAAACCCAGCAGATAATCAGTTTCTGAAATGATCTGTCGTCTTCCTCATTCAGCAAGTCGTCTTCACATCCAGGAGCCTAAATATATTGAGGAGCTGACATGTGATTGAAAACTATTTGTCTAAACAAGCATCAAAACAGGTGAACTTTGTTTTTTGGGGTTGGGATTTTGCTCTATTCATTTTTATGTATCCAGTCAAGTTTTCTCTTGCATTTCCAAAATAAAAGATTTATTTGAAAGGCCTTTTGAACGTCCTGCTGAAGTATTTAGATATTTTTAACGAATTTTGAAAACCTAGATGCACATTTTACTTCATATCGAGTGACTAACCACCTTAGCTTCAATTATTCACACTAAAGAGTCTGATTTCCAAAGCCAAAAGAGCTGGATTTAAGAACAGGCGGAGAAAGAGTAACGATTGTCGAGACGAGAAGAGGCAGAAAAGGAGGGCTGTGATTCTGGGACGTGAGAAAAGAAACGAAAACGTGAGATAGAGGGATTAGTGTAAGCAGGTAGAAAGGTAGACTCAGAGAGATTAAGACAGTCAGATTGACGGAGTGGGGAGTGAATCGATGAGCTCGTCGATAGTGAGTGGGAGAGACGAGATGAGAGAGAAACGTGGCCTGGAAGAGCAGGAGGAGGGAAGCGCCCCCTGCTGAGCTGAGCTGGCGTCCCGCTGAGAAAAACTGGCCCAAGAGAAAATGAGACTCTGCTGCGCTGATTGAGGAAAGCCTGTTTTTACTTTGTCTTATCACAGAAAACAGGTTTTTATATTCAAAATAGCGCGGCAACGGCTATTCTCAGGGGGAGCAGCAGGCAAAATGAGGTAATATAAGCTTAATGTTTGATTTGAAAAATGACTGAGACTGGTAATAAATCTTTAATAGCGGTAAAAGATTAATTATTCTGGGCTGAGGCTGGAGGATAGATGGATGGAGGAATAAATGGAGAAGGTAATGAGAGCCGTGATGCAGAAAGCCAGAGGCTATTTATTAATGAGGATTACCTGTAATGTTATCTGAAGCAAGCAGCACAATGACAACAAATAACAACACATGATTAAATCACTGCAGACAGTTCGAGGCAGCAGTACACAAAAGGCCTTTAAGCTGCAAACTCAGTCACTTTGTTCAGTCATTTTAACTTTAATCCATTATATGGTCATGAATTTATACATAAAGCAGTTTATAGATGTCATATATCTGTCCACAGTTAATTATTGTCACTTTTTAATGTTAGAAAAGCAGAAGCTTGTAATTCTTAGATATCTCAGCTGTAAAGTAATACATATTTCTACTGAAACATTATTGCCTTCTTTTAAATCAACAGTTAACACTTGTATAGACTTTAAGTCTGAACTTCTTTTGTATTTTTATATCATGTTGTACATGTTGCTACAGATTTGAATAGATTTAGTATACTTTTTGTTTTTTGTTTCATTTTTGATGTTTTTAATATTTTTTAACGTGAAGCACTTTGCAACATTTGTTTTCTAATTCTAACTATTATTGCATCATTCAGGTTTTCAAGTCCTGACAATAAACATTTTGGTATCGATTCGATATGTTTGATATATCATAAAACCCCTGATTGTTAGTTATTTTGTGTTTTTTTTTCCAGAATTTGGACAAAGTTTATTATAAGTGTCAGCAAAATACTTTGAAAACATATTAATATCACACAGAAACAATAGAAAAACGAGTTTGCGTGCATTTTGTTTTTCTTAATAAAGTGTAAAAATGATTTGAGAGCTCATCAAAACAACCTTTTTAGAGTAGAGAAACGTCAACACAAAAATAAAACTTTTGGAAAGAACAGGAGCTTCTTAAAGTGACAGAGGCCAATTCCAAAGCATCAAATTGAAAGTGTAGTTTGATAACATAGCTACTTGATAAGTGGAAGTATTTGACTGGAAAACACATAATGCTGCCTCTTTAAGCAGGTATTAAACATTTCTGTATTGAAATGTTCTTTTATTAGTTTGATGACATTCTAACTTTAAATGTCAGGTTTTCATTAGCAGTAAGCAGAAAACCATCATAATTATATGCATAGAGTCAGACAGTAAAACCGTCTATTTTTCAAATAGAGAAGCGAGTCTCTTTGTTAAGGTTTCAGAGGAAACTGTTGTGAGTATAAGCTACAGCAGACTTGAAAGTGAGTAGGTAAAATACATTATTAAACAATGCCTCCGAGTAACAATAAAGGGAAGAGAGGAGTGTAGAATATAAAGTACAACAGGTTTTTGGGATAAACTTGTTGATTGAGCTCATTTTTCCAGCTCTGTTTGCTTCTCCGCCTTCATGAGTCTCGACAAGCATCTTTAATCCGGATAAAAAAAATAAAAAAGCAACAACTGATCAGTCAGAGAAATCAAACTTCAGCTGCCAGACATGTCAGTTTTCATCCCGACACCTCCGGATGGGAAACATATACAGTTGAAGGTAATGCTGAGCTGCTGCCCTGGGGTTTTTCTTATTCATGCTGCTCCTCCGTCACCAAACAGATTTTATTTGAACTAAACGGCTTCTGATGTCAGAGCCTCTCCTCACTCACTTTATATCTGTGTCAAAACGCTGAGCCCAGCAGGGACCAGGATGAACTTAACGGTACGGTTAATTAGCCATAAAAGTGAACAAATGCTGGCTGACAATGAGCTTGTCTCATCTCATGTGATCTGACAGCGGCTCGGTGGCAGCTACACCGAAGGATAAAATGCAGACGCAGAAAAGAAAGTCAGGCAAATCCAACGGCTAACAACACGATCAAAAACATGTTCCACAAGCGTTTAAAGAGTCCTGGATTCAAAACTTAGCTTTCTTATACTTTTTCAAAAACAACCAAATTTGTCTAAAAACAATTTCTAACTGCAGAATTGTGCCAGAGTTTAATTTTATTAAAATGTATTAGGGGCATTGTAGAAAAAATAAAAAGGAGTACATTTCTAAGTTTGACAAGCTGAAAATTTGCTTTAAGAACCTCAAATTTCTTTTAGGTCAATCTCAGAAAAGCTATATAGAAAAAAAAAACTAAACAAGAAAATGTCTGAATTCAAAGTCAAAAATTAGCAAGAACAAAACTCAAATGTATTTTTTTAGCTCAGTATTCATTTTTCTAAAGAAAAAAAACAAAAAACAAGAAAACGTTTGAGCTTTAAGTAAAAAATTTGCAAAAAAAGTGAAATGTTGAGATTAATCCCAGAAATTTTCTAGAAAAAAACACCCCCCAAATTTTTGATTTATCTCAGAAATGTAGAAAAAAAACTCAGAAATTTCAGCTTTTTTGTAGAAACTTTCTCATATCTGAGAAAACTTAAGTTTAAGGAGAACTGCTTGGTGGCCATCTTAACTAGCCTGAGCATTCACAGCAGGCTCTGCTATCAGGAGCCTGTTGCAGAGAAGTGGGAATCAGCTGAGCACATCCATGATTGACAGCACTAAGGCCCTCCTCCTGGCTCTGATTGGCTGTTTCAAGGTGGCACTAGGAGATGACAGATTATCTCTCATACCAGAAATCTGAAATAAATCAAACTAAAAGTGTGGAGCAAAAACAGAAAGTTGAAAGACGCTTGATCTGTTTTACTAATCTGAAGATTATAAGCAGAGTTGTTCAGAGTGAATAAAATTGAGTTTATGATTTCATGTAGGGAGATTATTTCTTCATAGTTTCTACCATATTTCATTTTTTCCTGACATAATGATCACAAAGTCTTTTTGATTTACATTTTATTTGACAAGACAGTGAATTGAAAAAACATATACAATATAATTCCCCAAAAGCATACAAAATGATAAGTGATACATAAGAAAATGAAACGAAATCAATAACATTCACAAAGATGTGATTATATTTCCAGTGCATGAGAGTGGCTTTGTTTCAGCATTTCTATTTTCCTTTTCAAACACATCCTGTGTTTGTTACTCGTCTCATCAGCGCGTCTACTGTCAAAGAATAAAATGTGAGAATTGAAAGGCTAAAAATAACAAAAGAAGGCACGTCTGGCTCCGTGACGAAAAGCTGAAGTGACAAAGGATGAAGAGGAGAGACAGAAGGAGGAAAAAAATGTTGGAATAATTAGGCTTAATGAAGGAGAGGATTCAGACTGATCAACCTCATCGTTGACGTGCACAGCTTATGGTTGTGGCATTTAACCCGTAATTGTGGAGGTGGGGAGACCGAACAAGCACCTTGGCCGAAATGCAAAGCAGCGACTGAAAGGGACAAACTCTTCATCTGTTAAATGATCCGTCTGGAGCTGCTGCAGGATCTCCTCATTATGAACGTGGAGCCCAAGTTGGCCCATCCACAGACTCACACATTTGATTTCTTTGCAGATTTCGCAGTAAGTGTTGACCTTCACGACCGTCAGAAATTGGCAAATCATACATTTCAAGGTACCTCTAAATGACTCACTGAATACAAAGGTGAGGTGCTGGGTAAAGCCAAATGATTCTCCAATGAGGCGGCAGAACCAAAACTCATAACTGAACGCTTACAGAGTCATTGGTCTCTGATGTAATGTGTCCTGATGATTGTCTTTTCCCCCTTTCCTCAATCTATCAAGAGCAGCCTGCTGGCAAACACATTAAACACATTAACCCACAGGAAACTAAACATTCATTCATTTTGTGAAATTAATTTACAGACAAAAAGAGACAAAAGCGCCGCGTTCCCTCTTTGAAGACAGATTTTTGTTCTGCGGCAGAGATATAGAATACATCACACATGATTGTCCAACACTGCAACAGAAAAGCAAATTAAAAAGCTGGGCTGCTAATGTGACACAAGCTTTTCTGCAAAATATGGAAATAGCTTTTTTTCTCCCAAAATATCCATGCAGCATGCAGACATTCCCTTTAATGAAAAATAACATCAGAGCCTACAATCAGAGGAATTTGAAAAGCTTTTACTCCATTAGCATTCTCCCTCCCTAATTAAACATTTTCAGAAAAGAATCAAAACTTACAGAAAAGCAACTACTTTTCATATTTATTTGTTAGAAATTTTCCAATTTGACTTAAAAATAACGCATCTGTTACCTCCTCCTGAATATAGACTAAATATTTCAGTGAGCACGCTGTAGTAAAGGAGACACGGTGGTGAATGTTGTTTTCTCTAATTAGTTTTTCGACTGCTAGCGAACAGGCCGTGTTTTACTAGAAGAATCAGAGAAATTCTGGAAGTTGCTAACTTTAGCTACGAGCTAATCAAGCTAACAGCTACTTGAAACAGGGCCAATCTGAAGCAAAATTATGTTTATAAAAATAACTTAATAAACATAAAACTTTTTAAAATTATGAAGAAATCCTACATTATTAATGTTTTACAACTTTAACCTGATATTTGTTTATCTGCGCCATCTATTTTGCTATAGATGTTTTGCCGTACAACAGCCAGTTGAACCCATCCATTTCCAAAGTCTGAGCTGGGATTCACAGAAGAAATTTGAGAGAAAACAATTACCCGTTTTTCTCTGTAGATCAAAAGCAAACAGTTTAGCCAGAACTACAACCTGTTTGACTTGTGTAAATTGAGTAGCTGTTAGCTTAAGTTTCAGTTAGCTAGCTTCTCAAATGGGTCTTTTCCCCTCGGAGTTAACTGGTTATCAATTTAACTGCATCATCACAAACTATATTTTAAATTATTTTAAAATGCTTCATCACTTTTGCATGAAAGTTATGTCGTCTATTAAACTGTAAAATGTTTGTGTTGCTACAAATAGGATAAAGTAGATAAAAAAAAATCAAATGTTTTCTAGAGTCTGCAAACAATTGTTTAAAAATAAGCTGGAGTAGTGATTAAACTGCAAAACACGTTTTGTCTAGTTTCCAGTGTAAATATCTTTGTACACTTGAAGTAAGACAAAAGTAAATTTCAAGAAACCTTTCGGCAAGAAATAGGAGCTTGTATTAAGTAAATAATTCCTTAAAAATTTAAAATAATCTCAGTGGAACTAATACTTTTTCATGAATTATTGACTTAAAACAAATTCCTACGTCATGATGAAAAGTAAGTTTTGGTTTATTTCAAGTGTATTAAGATATTTGTAGTAGAAACTACACCAGAAATACTTTGTAAAATGTGTTTTTGCAGTGTAGCTCCTACAATTAGAATTTCTTAATGATTCTTCACATTATGGTCACATTGGATATTCAACAGCAGGAAAGATGCTGACTAAACACAGAAACTGTAAGTTTTATTCTCTTATTATCTCAGGAAATAATTGTATTAGGTTAAGAAAAAGTAAGAAATTATCCATCTTATCATTCACTCAGCTTTTACACGTACTGACCAGCTCTAGAAATCTGCCGTTTCTCCTCCACCTCTGTGCTGGTTGTGGCTGAGACGGTCAGCTCCAACCTGCTTTCTGACAGCCGACATGATGAACTCAGGACAATTTGTGTGGCTCAAGGAAGATGAAGCGTGGTAAGCAAAAAAAAAAACAAAGAAAAAAACAAACTGCATTTCTGTGTGTGTTGCACTCTGTGGCTGAGAGAAATTCAGTGACTACTGTACTTTTGGATTTGTGCTGAAGACAAACACAGGCAGCCTGGGGAGCTGTCACAACACAAAAGAACACATGCCTTAAATTAGATTTAAGCTTGTGGTGTACACGATTATGACAGATGCATCGAGACACAGATTGTAAAAAAACTAAACAAAAAGAAAAGCAGCGTTCTTTTCCGATATTCAGAAATGCTTTTACAAATGATGAAGATTTCTTCTGGGCAAACAGCCTCGGGAAAGTGTTTCTACAAGCCACTGATCATGCCATGCAGAGCAACATGAACAAGGAATAAAATCCACACCATTTATTTTTTTTATACTCAAAACATCTTCGTATTAAGTGACAACTTTAATGGACTTGTGAAAAGCAAAATAGTAATATACACTTTGTTTTTTTAAGTCGCTCGTTTGACGTTTAGCCGACTTCCATCCCCTGTACAGAGGCACTAATAAAACCTACACCTGTTTATTTTATGTATACACATGTCACCAACAATATATTATAAATCAATATTATCAATGCTATTTACAACTTTTATAATTTGGTACCGTTTGACATCTGTGTTGACCAATTTCCGTTTCAGCCAGAGGACATACAGCAGGCTGAGGGGAGCTTCCATCTGTTTCCCTTCTTAGCTAAAAAGCAAAATGGTCTGCATATATCAGAATAGTTTATCATTTCAAATGGTTGAAATGGTTTTAATGGCAGTTTTTCACTAATATATGCTCAGATTTGACACATTATGACACTGTCTATATATATTTTAAATAATTAAAACAGTGTGATTTGTGAAAGGAGGAATGTGTCTGTGTGACAGTTTGTGAATCTTTATGAGCGTTGTGTGTTGCTATAAGCTGATTTATGCAGCTGCTGCGCCGCCAGATTTTGCAATTAACACAACCAATACGGATCACGGCATCTTAATTATGGGATGTTGCCAGGTTACAGAGCTCCGAATTATGACTCGTCTCCTTTGTTCACGTTAACAAAGGCTTTGCTGCTCAGACAACAATGCCACCAGAAAATTCACTTTTCCACATACATTAGAGACTTGTTGTTTAAAGGCTAAATAGTTTTATTTAAGAAAAGAGAAAGTGAAAATGCTTAGTACCAACAAACTGAAAACCTGGTTTTCAGTCAGAGGTACATAAGTAAACCCTCCCACTGCTATTTCACTCAGAATGGAGCCACTTTGACAGCTTTCTGCGGCTTAATTAGAGTCCAACTGTGATAAATTCAGTTGACTGAAGATGATTTCGATGTTATACCTTTATCTACTTAAGATCTCAGACTTAACTTTTCATTGTAAATAATAAGTTCAAAGATTTGTCGGTAAACATTGTGGTTGTTTTTCTGCAGCAGAAACTGGGACACTGCTTTGCATTGGGGTGAGACAACCACCAAACTCAAAGACTGTTTTGGAGTCTCAGGTGATAATTCAGCTTCAGATTTTTTCAGCAGGAAGCCTCCAGAAGCAGATTTCAGATTATCTGAAAAGATCCAAACATCCTGAAAGACTCGAGTTTCAAACAAAACCCGAGGCTTCGATTGATGCAAAGTATTAAACTAGGGGTGTTATGTTTACATTTTTAAAAGACTTCAAAATGTCTGAAAACATGTTTTCACTTTGCTATGAAGGGTGTTTGTTGATTTTCTGTTAGAAAAATGTAATAAAAAAACCCAACAAAAATGGTGTGAATCCGTTCTGGTAGAACCGTTTCGTCACTGGTGTGTTTCTGGGAGTTGTTATTTTCTGAACAGATTGGAGGAATTTTTTTAAGGTGTTTTTTTTGTCAGACGAGTGTCACAATCTCGTTCTGAAATAAAAAAAAAATTGTTTAAATTATGTCCCATGGCTGTAAACAGACAAGCTGAGACTCAGCAGCCTCCCTCTCACACTTTAACAACAATTTGATGATGTTAAACGTCATGGCACAAAACGTTGCATAAAACATCTCATATTAAATCCCAGGAATAGGCAGTTTCTGGTGGAAATGTGGATTTTAATTAGTAACCAATCAGAGCTCCGGTTCATCTATACAGCGGCTCTGCATGCGGTTTCAAAGCCCGCCTCATCTTATGCATCGACACATATGATTTCAAAGGCTTCCTGGCTTGAGAAGATAGAAACTTTAACTGAATTTCACAAGTGTTTAAGGAAAGAAAACTGAAAAAAGGAAAATACAAGCTCAATACTTTTGTTAGCCATCCCGAGTTACAAGCTGTGGCTTCGATGTAAACACAGGAAAGGAAACGTGAACGCAGGAAATTAAACCGAAAAGTTTACAATGAAAAGCAGAAACAGGTGTCATGGCCTCTCCCTTCGTTTTCCTTTCTAATTTATGTGACCTGAAACTTTCCCGTGTGCCTCTGTTCTGGTGTCGTTGCTACGGCTACACATACATGGGGGTCGATACGAAGCTCTCGCCACGAGGAATGTTGCCGGACGAGGGCCCGTGATTGGACGAGTCGTTGCCGTGGTGACCATCGGAGCCGTCCTTGTTCAGGACCGGAGGGGCTCCGCCGTTCAGCGCGTCGGTGGCGTCCTCATCCAGCATCTGGGAAAAGGTCAACAAGGTCATGTTTACAGCATTTTGTCAGGAAAAACTCTATTCAGAAACTGTTCAGATATTTATACTGAACAGTTTTCAGGTAGTAACAGTAATGTTTTGGTGGTTAGTGTTGGCAATAAACACAAACTTTAATTTATTTTAGGGCCCCTAAAGTAAAATAAAATAGTTTTTCAGCTTTGCCAAAAATTCCTGCCAAAGAAATCAGGAGTCATTTTTTAAATAATGTCCATTTTGATATTTTTCTGGACAGAACCATCTGGAGGAACTGTAAGAAAAAAAACATTAATTTTATTTTATTTACCTATTAGAGTTTGGATTTAATTTTAAAATGAATAAAAACATACTTTTAAAAAATTAAGGTGATTCTTCATTGAATAATTGGCGTCAATACTTTTTGCCACATGAGCATTTTTGAAGTTTTTTCAAAAATGAGTTTGCATTTCCTGTAGTTATAATAACTTAACATGCAATATTTTGATAAAAAGCATTCAATAGTCTGACCTTTGTAGAAAATGGACTGAACTGAAGGAAATGTTGCAAACTCTTCAAAAAACACTTGTTGCATCCAGCTAAATTTAATAAATGGGAATACACAATTAAAACAAAACTTAAGAAAAAAAAGAAAATATAAATAAAAGATGTATTTGTCAGTGTAAATATACTTAAATGTTTTCTTTTACATCAACTGTTCTGGCAAATTTATGTCAGTTTTGAAATTAGATTGGAGGCCAGACAAAATTATTTTAAGGGCTGGAAAAGGACCAAACCGAACTTTAAACACTCTGAACTGAAATAATTCAAAGAAAGTTTTCTTGTGGTGACAAAAATACGTTTGTAGTTTATCATCATAAAGATAAATAGAGACATAATCTCAAGTTTAAATCCCAAGGTTTTGCATTTCAGGTCTTTACAGAAACAATCTAGTTCCCACATTCTTTGAAAGTTTCTCAAAGTGCAAAAAGAGAAATCCACATATATCCTTATATACCGACAGAGAAAGTATTTTCTTAGTATTCAAAACAAGAGAAGCCACATTTCTCTAGCATCTTAAGTTATAAAAACGTTCCAGTGAACAAGTGGAATATATTTAAAAGTCTGGGAGAATAGAAATAAACCTTTCTTATAAAAGGAAGGAAAAAAAACAGATTTGTTGGAGATTATTAGAGTATAGAAAAGAAAGATCAAAGAAAAACGCTGCACTCTGGACAAGATGGATTTTCAAGAGGTTTGTGAGATCACAAGGTAAATCATTTGTACTTGGCTCCAGGCTACGAGAAGCTAAAGAGAAAATAAGCAATGGTTTCTCTAAAACAGGTTAACTCAGATGCTCCTGCAATGTCATCAGATAAGACAGGAAAGGAGAGTTCTTCTGCTCTGAGAAAATCTCTCATTTAGACAATATTTATCGCTCAGTTGGTCTGTGCAGCTCTACATGGAGACTCAGCTGGTTTTTTAAACAATCTGAGAATTCACTCTGGATTATAAGAGCCAAACAGGAAGAAAACTACAGTTTGGTTCCAGACAGAACAGAAGAGCAACAATAATAACAGAAAAATCTGGAGATTTCTCAGCTTGCTCGTATAAACAGTTCAGTTTAAAGCGAACTAATAAAGCGCTGATGGACAAAATGACTGATAAGAACCATTTACTGCAGGAATCTATCACAGAGTTCTGCTTCATTGTTTCCTTTTTTCCTGGACTTCAATCTAAAAAGCAATCCCTAAAACTAAGACGAGGTCAGCAAAGTTTAAAAGAGTGCCAATTGGGGTCTTAGTAAAAGTTATGTGCTTTAAAACAAAATGCGTTTGTGTTGATGGGGCCTTTAATCCCTGCAGAGGAGACAGGAACCGGCTGGAAAACCGACCATCTCAGCAGCACACAATCACATCTTTACGGCTCTGCACTTAAACGCTTTAAAAGCTGCTGCATGACAATTTCCAAAGCGATGGCATAAAAAATTTAACACAGCTTTTTCAAGTATCCTGTGCTTGCATTATTTCACTTATGCACATTAAAAAAAATCAGAAACTATTATCCAAGCAGGAGTTTTAGAGAGATGATGTCCTTTAAATGCTTAGTGCTTGTAAAGGCAGGTCAAAGCTGAAACATCAGAACTGGCCAGTGAATAAAGCGCCATGCCAAAAGCAAAACAAAATCAGTTTAAACCTAAAAACATATTTGCAGCTTTCTCACAAGGCAGAAAGATGATAATTAGTAAAGAACTGTAAGGAAAATATCATTAAGAAATTCTCCGAACCACACAGGACAGAGACAAGAAGCTCTGGATTTTAAAGAACCTGTCAAGAAAACGAGGGGCAAAGTCTCCTGTGAGCCAATAAGACCTGCTGCAGTGATATTAATAGATTCCTGCACAGGATGGAGAGCAAGGAAAGCTCTGCATGCTGGAACCACATCTGTTGGTCAGATCTGTCTGGCCAAATAAAAACATCTCATCTTTGAGGAAAGAGAAGTGAAGCATGATGCTCTTAAGGACTGCAGAAAGTCCTGCCTTTAACTACAACAGATCCTGGAGGTTTTCTGCTAGAAGTGGAATTAATTTGTGTCAGGATAGAAAGTAAAAATAATTCAAAAATCCAAAACAAACACTGGAGAAGTTTACTTTAACAGTACTTCAGTAATGCTACTTCTTCCAGTGCTAAATAGGAACAACCAATCAGAGGCAGGAGGCGGGTCTTAGTGCTACCAATCACCCACTGTGTGGCGCTGCTCATCCCCTTCTCTCTCTCCCTTTTTTTCCTCAGCCACGCTGCAGTCAGCAAAGCTTGCGGTGAATGCTAATGCTAGTTAGCACGGTTGATAAATGGCTTTTCTGTAACAGTAAGTTGTTTCTCCACCATTAGCATATTGAGCAGCAAGCGCTGGAGGTTGATTGACAGCGCTAAGATCCTCCTCCTCGCTCTGATTGGTTGCTTTTGTTCTAATATTACACTGTCATAACATAGAGACAGTTTTAACAAAAAAACGAAACCAGTTATTTTTTGTTTTATCAAAGTCACATACTGCAGCTTTAAGCCACCATACTGAACTACTGCAGTCAGAGTTGATGCCAAAACTCTCACACTAAAGGACTCAAAGCTTCGGTACACAGTTACAAACTTCTCCTTACTACTCCACACAACTTCACTTCAAAAAAATCTGAACTGTTCCTTTAAGAAGGAGTGAGTGACTGGAACAAAGCGGACAGCATCATACTGGTCCATATGCATGCAGTTCTGTCATCGTTCGTCTCCCAGCCTTAAAAACATGGGTTTTGGATCTGTGTGCACGTTGTGTTTGTGCATAAACAGTGTGTGTTAGTTACTGTGACAGGCTCTCCCCCTGTGGGCTCGTAGTAAACCTCTCCTGGGCTCAGAGGCACAGTCTCTGTGGCTGTGGGTGGCTCTGACGGCTTGTTCAGCTGCATGCACACAAATCAGCGCAGAAAGAGAGCAAAAAAACACAAAACAGCACAGAAACAAGCAGTCAAGTGGAGAAGACAGGAGAGGGCCTTTGAAACAATTCAACAGAATCTGTTGAGAAGATAACACAGCTGCTTCAGGAACGCTCTGAATCGGACTACACACCCTTTGAAAAGAGAAGCACAACCCTTCACTTGCACAAACACTGAATCGTATCCTTCAGCTATGGCGCATTCAACAGCCTCTCATTTACATACAAAGAGCAGACACTTTGCTTTGACTCCCTTTGAAAATTATATTTTTAAACAGGAAAAATAGCTTTGGCATGAACTTTGAGACACTTGTTTTTCCACTGCAATTAAGCAATTAGTGTGGCACTTTGACAACATTTCCTCAGATGCATTTTGACCTAAATTACTTCAGCTTTCCTGCTCTCGCTCTCTTTTTTACCCAACCAGGCTCATGAATTGCTCACTTAAAACCAAACTGGTGAACTTCTGTGCCCTCCACAGATTAAAGCTGTGACTGATGTTAAGGTTCATTTAGGTCTTTTTAGGTGTTTCATTTAAAGAAACAAGCGACTGGTTTGTTTCTTTAAAAGAAACTCTGTCTTTTATTTTGCAATTTCAACTGTAAAGTGCGAAATAGGAAAGGTGCACAGGAAACAGGGTTAATTTGAGTTTAAATAGGGTTGGTAAGCAAAGCACAGCCGAACCATCACACAGGAGCTACAAAGTTACTTTGCTCGTTTTTCACCATTTTCCAGTCAGTTTCTCAACAAACAACCCTGACGTAAAACTCAATGTATGTTTCCCAATGTTAGTTTTTCCTTCACTCAACTTTCCTTTCAAATATAACAGAAGGTTCAATTTTTGAACTGAATTTACTTTTCAACTAAGTCCAGATTTATTGAGTCATAAAAGGATGTTAGCATGAACAGGTTGATGGACCAAATGGTTACATCTTCTAAAAGGTGAACATTAATCAGTCTTTAAGAATCGGTTTTGCTGAGATATTTTTCACAAAGATTTTCTGCTGATAGTGAAATGTAATGGATGACTATTTTCATTTTTTATGGCTTTGATTGGTTGGAAGGCGACGGTTTCATGATCTGGTCCTTAGGAGTCTTGGGTCTAAATGGCTGTGTTGGTCTAATTTTTAATTTACCCTTATATTTTCACTATAAAAATTATTTTCATTTCCTTGTTTGGTATCGTTATTTTCAGCACAACATAAGCTTCATGATTTTACAGTGCTTGTTTCATTTTGACAAAGTGCATTATCCCACTGGATGAAAAAAACACACAAAAACAAAATCGGAGTAAAAAAAAAAAATCATATTTGTAGGCTACTATATCATTAAAAAAATACTGATTATTTCGTTTTTACAGCCTAAAATGAAACTTTCTTTTGTACATTTTAAGAACTTGTGTACAAACATAGCCACAAACGAATTAGTTTACATATTTTTACAGCACATTGTGGGCAATTTCCCAGGCTTTTTTTTCATCATTTCCACGTGGTCTGCATTGAAGTCTGCCCGGACATAGACATAATATAATATTACTATAATATTATAGTAATATTATATTATGTCTATAATATAATATTATAGACATAATATAATATTACTATAATATTATAGTAATTAATATTACTATAATATATTAATTATAGTATATTAATTAATTAATATTATATTATAATATAATATAATATTACTATAATATTATATTATGTCTATGTGCCCATAGACGTATTAATGTCTATGTATGTGCCCGGAGACGAGAAACACAACATGGCCGACACTGCTTTCTGATTGGTTGCTTCAGACATGTGGTACGTATGAGGACATCAGGGAAAATTGACTTTATGTTGCATTCATTCTCTTTTTGATCACAAAACATAACGTCTTGTAATTGAAAAATTTAACGACAGGGGGCGCAAACACGATCGAACATATTTCTGGTTTTATTTCGATGTAAATATAAAACAAAACCAATATAGAAACACTACTTTTATAAAGTTAGAAGTCTCTAATGTCCGACAAAATTGAACTCAAAACTTCTTACGGCCTTTTTTTTCTTTTTTCTTTGAGTGGCTGAGGAGTTTTTTACGGAAGAGGATTAGGGCCAACGAAATTTTTTTTTTCTGAGATTAAAGTCAGAATTCTCAGATTAAAGTCAGAATTCTGACTTTAATCTGAGAATTCCGAGATTAAAGTCAGAATTCTGAGATTAAAGTCAGAATTCTGAGATTAAGGTCAAAATTCTTATTTTTTTTGGTGGCCCTAATCCTCTTCCGTAGTTTTTTCCCGCTCCACAGCGGGCGTCGACTCCTAAGGGCCAAGACCAGAGCAGAGAACCCTGATGTCAACTCACTGAAAGGAAAATTATGATTCACATCTCAGCAGAAAATCTTCCATTCCAGCCGCTGAGAGCAGACAGTTGGCCGAGCTGCTCCAGCATCAAACTGTAATTTATCATTTAACAAGATAACAGCTTGGGAAGTTATTCTTTCAAATTTGCATCTGTGGCCTGAAACTTAATTAGCCGACGCTCACACTGGACAAAACTCGCTCATTATGCAAAAAAAGAAAAAGAAAAGAAAGACGAGCAGACCGGATATAGCTAATTGTAGACAGACAGATAGAAATAATGCAATTCTTTAAATTCTTCCATTTCATTGAGAAAAAACAGATTTAGAGGTAAGAAAGTTTTGCTTTTTTTGTTTCTGTTTAACCAAAGGGAAGTTTTGTTGTTTACTTACACAGTTAGACTCAAGTGGTGCATTATTTTCCCAGCTAATTTCAAAGCACAATGCTAATATAGCTAGCTAAACAATGGCTGACATGTCTGTCACTTTAAATACTCAACTATTATGTATTTTGAAATATAAAATAATTTAGATTTTCATTTTAGTAATTTCAAAAAGCATGACATCAGTCAAGAAAGTTAAAGATGCCACTGTGGATCTACTGACCTAAATCTGTAATTTATCATTCACAACATGATAATCTCCAATTTTAGTAATCAGTTAAAATTAACACTAAATTATGTTTTAGTGAGGTTAAAATATTTTTTTCAACTGGTTGGCTGATTAATTGATTATTCTGATGATTAATCAGATTAAAACATCTGCATAATCTGCAGATTTTTCATTTAATCTTTCTTATACAATATTAGAAATACATTAAAAATACAAACATGCCTAAGAGTTTCTTTGTTAGATAAAGAAATAAACATTTTATTGTCTAATAAGAGTAAACTTAATCTTTTGTAGTAACAAATGCATTTAGAGCTAAAAAATACTTTTAGCATTAAGATGTGAAAAACTCAGCCCCTTCTGCTTGATGCAACATCAATGCAGTGCAGGATTGATGTGGAGATAATTATTCAATTAACCAATTAATAACTGAATAGCAAGAGCTGCTCAATGAGAAATTTAATTTAGTGAATTTGAACCAGGTGAAGGCAACACTTGAGGAGATTATTTACAGACAAAGTTTCATTTTTTTTATATCTTAAATGCAAAATGCATACTTTTTGTACAGTTTTAGTATAATTACTGCTCTGGCTGTGTTGTTCATTCAGTGACTGGTCGTTTTTCAGTCTGTATGCTCCAGTTAACGATTAATCGTTAATAATGTTAACCTGATTGATAGTTTCAGCTCTACTTTGACATTAACTCACTAAGACTGCAATAAACTGAGAGGGTTTTTATTCATAGTAAACACATGTGGGTATTCTGTATAACAATTTGAGAACTTTATCACCAAAGGTGAAGGAGTTATAAATGCTAAAGCACAGAGTATTATTTAAAAAGTGTTCAGATTTAGCCAGAAGACTTGCAGCCTCTCACCACCCTGAAAACCAGAAGCTTTAAGAGTCACGGCCTTGGTCATGTGCCACAGGTGCTGCTTCACGGAAAAACCTTTAAATGTCCAAAAAAGACCCTTTGGCTGCTGAACCACGTGAACCGTCCTTTTAGCCGGGGCATTAAAAGCCATTACAGGCCTTTTTCATGTCTAATCAACATAAAATTACTGAGTTTTTAGTCACATTACATAAGCGCACCAAAATGCGAAGGAATGATAAGGAAAATAACGAAGTGCTCTAATGGTGCTCTTTACAAACCAAGATAATTATTTGGGCACATGGAAGCCAACTGAGATCTCCAATCAATAGCCATTAGCCCCATTATGACTGCCCAAATGGACTGTGTGTATCTGAGTGAGAGAGACGATAATATAACTGTGGTGACAATAAGGATTGATTTGAAGCCACGCCGATCACTCACCATCTCCGTTGAGCTGCCTGCCTTCACCGGAGGAGGAGGCTTGTGCTTCGGAGGACCCCTGATTGGTCGAGAGGGGAAAAGCAATGTGGTTATTGATCTTCGTTTCGTTAAGACATCAGATTTTCCTTTGTGTTTTAAAAGATGGACAACTTTGGCCGCTGAGAGGCTGAAGGACAGAAATGAAATATTGACCGCTGAAGATGTCCCTTTGTGTCGCAGTTCAGTCAATGTTGTTTTTGCAGAAAATCCAGCAATCAGTTGGAGAAAGAAATACATTTTAGTGAGCTTAAAGATTTTATTTTTCTACTGGATGACTGAATTGATTCAAACACAGGTGGAGAAATCCTTTATGGGCGTGAAAGAAACCGTTCGGACTGAGCAGCACTGCTTTGCTTTCATCGTTGACTCGGTTAAATTGGGGAGCTAAATGAATGTTATTGATATTAAATATTTTCCTTCTAAACTCTCAAGATTATAATTAACATTTTAGTTATAGATTCCCTCTATGGTTCCAGTACATTAAATGGTATTTTTCTCTGGTAAGGGAAGTGGAAGAAAACGCTCTGCTGGGTTCAACAAAAACCTTAAAATGCAGATTAAAAAATGCACCAAAGCAGCACCAGCCTGCTTAAAGTCACAGCCCAGCTGATGTGGATGTAAAATTAGTTTTTTTCCCCCCAATACCGTGAAATAAGGAGCAAACCAAAATCAAGACAGAACCAAGAACAGATCCCGTTCTTCTCAACTGTTAGAAGATCTAAAACTTATGTCAGATAATCTCCATTATCTCTTGAGTTACTCTGAACATCTGAGCTCTTCTCTGCTGGCCGTAATGATGTTTGAACTCTTAAATACGGGCACTTTACTCCAACAGCCATTAATATATTAAATCAATCAGAGTGATTGATGTGATGCTCAATCTGCCTTATACATGGTCTATATAAAGCCCTGTCTGCTGGTTTATTTCATTAGTTTCCATTAGTAAGACATGCTAATGGTTATTTATACATCATCACTGCACAAACAATGAAGCAAGAACAATATAGATGAGTTATTAGTGGTGCTGAGGTGGAGTGGAGGATGGGCTTGGCTCCAATTAGGCCTGCTAATCAACTTCTACTGAAGGCTCCCATAAATAAAACAGAATCAGTATAACATCAGTTTCCTGCTCTACACTTACTACAAAACAAAAGTAGTGAATGGAGATAACATTATTATTATTATTATTATTATTTATGGCCCATTATAACAGAAATAATCAAGCAACAAAATCAACAGAACTTGATTCCTATAAGGGAAATTATTAACCTGTCAAAATTTAGCACATTAAAAAACTTCTGTTTTTATTTATTCTCATAGACACACCAAATAGAAACATAGACACACCAAAAGAAACATATAATATTATTTTTCTTTTGAGAAACATAATATTATGAAAAGAAACATATAATATTATGTTTCTTTTGGTGTGTCAGTGTGTAAATTCAGAATTAAACAATCTAAAGAGGAAGCTAATGCTAAAATTAATAATAATCTGTCTAAAATAACCAGAAAGAGGATCAATTTTTACTTTTGAGAAAATAAAAATATTATAGCAAGACATAATGAGTGCTATTTCATGACAAATATGTTTAATTTATTAAAGTTTATTTGATAGGGACAGACACACATTTACATAGACAAACTGAATGAAACAGCAGTCCCATGTTAGCATCACGGTGCAATAGCAACAGCTAATTCGCAGCACTTGTCCCTAGATGGGCTTTTTTTAAAACAAAATAAATAAATAAATAAATAAATAAATAAAATAACTCTAAAAATTGAAGAGAAATCATTTGAAATAACACAAAATAATATATACAAACAGAGAAGTGTAAAAAAAAATTTACTTTATTATTATCTTAATATATAAATATATAAAGGTGTATCTATATGAGTGACTGCTTATGAAATTTACTTCTCAAACTTACTTTTTATTGAAACTTTTGTTGCTGAAACATGAAACATCTTCATTTTAAACTGTAAAATAATTAAATAAACAAATAAATAAATGTCCCTGTTTACACAACCTATTTTCTGCTCACTATAAGAAAAATAAACCATTTCACCAACATCACTGATTCATTTTCCATCAGTTTCATAAGGCCAGAAAGACTCATCCATATGTTTGTTGCATTCGACAGAACTTTTTAAAACTGTTCTGAAATCCGAATAAAATTACATTTTACAGAATAACAGCTGAGTCTATTCTTTTCAAACCAGCAAGGTTTGAGATTTGAGCCAAAGATTTCTTCTGTTTGTTCTGATTTACAGTGTGAGCAGCGTCTCTTCCACAGTCTGACTGATGGCCTGGATGCTGCACCTTTTCCTTTGGATGCATCAAATTTTAATCACGACGTAATGAATGTTGGAGCTCCCATTTGCTCGCTCGTTTATAAAACACCCTGATGATCTACATGGAGCTTTAGTTTGGAAAATTGCATCTGAAACGTGGAGCAAAAGCCCAGAAGGTTTAATAAATCTCCGTCCTCAGCTGCGGCCCAGAGGAGGATAAATGGGAACCTTGAACCGGGTCGGTGCCGTAAACTTCAGGTCCGGATTTGTAACCGAGTCACCACTGCTGGAACCTTTAATGACGGGTGATAAGTTTTAATGAGCTGCAGCCCCAGAAGGAGGGATTAGTTTGCTCAGGAGGTTAAACAAACGTTTAAGTTAATGCAGAGTTAGTGAGGAAGACTCACTCCGTGTCCTGCTGGTACTTCCTTATGAGGAAGACGATGCCGATGATGATCCCGATGAAGATGATGGTGCCGAGGACGCCGCCGACCAGAGCGCCCGTCTGCTGCTCCTGGACAGGTTCCCGTTTCTCTTCTTGTACCGGCGGAAAAGTGGGTAGAGAGGGAGAGAAAGAGGAAACAAAGTGTTATTACAGGTTCATTTAAATTTCATGAGGCCGATCTCGGCATTTTAATGCTGCTCACTGGCGGTATTTGTGTTTTATGCGTTCTCCTGCTGAGAAGAAGGAATAATCTGCAGCCGTGTGATTCAGGAGTGCTTCATAAAACCGGAGCAGAGCAAAAACATGTAAAACAAACAAACAGGGTGACAACGCAGCGCAGCCATAAAACATAAAGAATTCATACAGGCAGCTCTGAACTTCCTGCCGTAAAAATGCCATAAAGCTCCGACTCGATCCAGTCAGAACAAGTCATTTCTCTTTAATTAAGGATTTGTTTATGGTTTCCAGAGGGATGTGAGGAATCTGAACTGACTGTAAAAGCTGCTCAGATTGAGCTCTTATTTGAAAAGGCAGCAGCTGCATGCAGCATTCCCTCGGCACAATCACCGGCTATCCCTGGGAATTTGGCAGGAACAACAAAGAGGAAGGCTGAAAGGTTTTCACAGGTTATTTAGTCCTTTGTTTTGATTTTTTTTTTCCCATTTACTCAGTGTAACTGAAGCGTGCCCACACCACTGTCTCTGGTGCAGAGATGATAAAAGGACAACCTGCGGTCTCTGTACCCTGACTTCACTCATGTTCCTGTATTTATTCACCATTCCACCACATCACAATTCCAGGAATATTGTTGGGATTTCATGTGACAGAACACAAATAAAAATATAAAAGCAGGTGCAGCTCAAAGTCTCAACATCAAATCCTTTGACTAGTCCTCTTTGAAAACAGTTCAAAGTCAACCAGACTGGACAGAAAGTGACTCTGAAGACCAACTGTTGAGTCTCTCAACTGGATTTAGGGCTGAACTTTGACTGGGCTGTTTAAACACATTAATCGCCGCAGCCTCTAACTGGTTTCTCTCCAGGATTATCCCAAGTGTAGCTTCATTCATCTTCTGACCAGACTCCTTGAAGAAAAGCATCCCCACAGCATGATGCTGCCACTATCACCTTGCAGAAGCATGGCTCAGGGTAAAAGTTTGGTGTGTACTCTCAGTCATCCAACATATAGTCATCATAAATGCTTAAAAGGAAGGTAAACAGAGTTATTTCTGTGTTTCCTGGAGATGTTTCTGAATATTCAGAATTGATAAATTCATGCTCCCATATTTGTGGGAACAGTTTAGGAATTGGAGTTGAGACATGAATGCAAAACCAGTACATGAAGTAGACTTGATAAGTCCTTGAATAACAGCATTGTTTTGGAAGAACTCGGTACAGTTCAAACTCTGTATCTCAATAGGATGGGTAGAATTTGAGCCAGGACTACTTGCCCAACATCAGTGTCTGACCTCACAAATACTCCTCAAGAAGAATGGTCACATACGATACTAAGAGAAATCCTAGTCTCTTTGGCCTTTAAGGTCAGGCTGAATGTCTGAGACAAAGTGAGAGAGGATCTACTTCTACATTTTGCAAAGATACTATATATCTCCTGACTTTAGCTAGCAAGGCTTCCAATGTCTGCACCCTTCCAGCACCAGTCAACTTTTTTATCTGTCCGCATTTCATCTCGTAGTACCAACTCAAACAAACAGCTTTACCAAAACTTCAGCAAATAAATACTTAGAAATCCATGATTTTCTAAAACCTTTGCACTTGCCTCCTGTCTAGATTTTTGTACAATAAGCTAAAGTTGTGACCTCCTTGTGACACATTTGGCTCTTGTGTCATCATGTTAGAAAAGCAACTTCAAAATAAAATCAATGCAGCTTCAGCCGAGACATGAGGTTAAATTAGAAAATATGTTTACGTGGGATGGACAGACTCAACCAAAGATGATTTATTATTGACTGAATTTGTTTTCTTCCTAAACAGCAGGGGGCAGCCTGTTCATATGCAGGTACATTAGACGGACAGGCAAAGCAGCAGCTTTTCTTTCACAGCTGGACACAGAAACAGACAGAAAACATCCAGACAGCTTCAAGAGTTTCTTCAAAGCTCAATTGATGTGTCAAAGATCACAATTTATATCTTTTTTTTTTGTACACAGTTAACAGCAAACCAGCTTCTCAACAAAGACCGGGTTACCCTGCTGCTAGGGAAATTCCCAACAGGTGACACAAGAGTCAGGATTTAATACAGGAACAGAGATCTTATTGAATTCAGAATTGAGGTGAGAGGAGGCTGCCTCCCACGAGGAGAGGACTGCTGCAGAGAAGATTGATGGAGGAAGCAGGGAGTTTGTTGGAGGGCAAATGCAAAACGTGTTAATAATCTATCAGAGAAGCCCATCGCATCTCTCTGAACAGAAAAAGCGCTTCAGGAATCCTCATCAAACACGACCGGCGCTCTCTCTGCAGGGAAACCAGAGGTGCACCAAGCAGTAATAACTTTGTTCTCCTGCACCTGCTCAGACGAACAGCTTGAATCCAGAAAAAAAAAAAAAAAAAAAAAAAAAACACGTTTCACTGCTGAAATGTCATTCTAAAAAGTTTTTGCATCTAAGCGGTAGAAAAGTTTGCTGATATGGAAAATATGCGAGTTGTTTTCTGACCAATATTATAATTACGGGGCCGATATTTAGCCATGTCCTTTACGGCAGCGCTGCTCCACCACGACGCCCAGAAATGAAAGAATGAAAAGGGCAGGAAATGCCAGGCGGTGTTTGTGGACACAGAGAGAATTTGATTTCCATAACTATGGAAATGTGTGAAATATATTATCAAACTCTGGGTGTTATCAGTCTCCATGCAAAGATTATAGGAGCACAGGGTCAGAGTATGAAGAGCAGAGAAAACCAGGAGGGTTTTTTACCGTTTATCTTCTTTTGGTTGAATTTAAAGCAACTAAAAAGGTCAGAGGAATCGCAGAAAATGGCAACATTTGTTATATTTTCAGCTGCTTCGATTCTCTTTCACATTGTTAAGTGTCAAACAAACCAAACTAATACCTGGTTCCCTCCTCTCCTGTGGGGGCACTGCACCAGGAACCACTGAAGGAAACAACATGAAAACCTCTGAAGAAACTAAAATGGAGTGGCGTCAGATTTTAGCGGTTGTAGGATTTCTCTTTTATCTTTGGCAAAAAAAAAAAAAAACCCGAACCATTTCTTGAGCTAGCCCTAGTGTAGCATGTTTGTTTTGGCTGTATTTACCCATAATGCCCTGCACTATAGTCCGCTTCCTGCTTTTTGACAGGTCTCTGGTCTGCTTGGAGTTTAGATATGCATTCAAACTGCACCAGAGTTCATTTCAACAATAGATGATGTTATTTTGCATTGTAGAAATTACCAGATTCAGAGAAACAAATTAATTAGTAATATAAAAATGAAATGTGACATTGTTGATTAACTGAAAAATGATTTTACATACAGCCAGGTTGACTTGTGTAGCTTTTGTTGGATTATTAAAATGAATCATGTTAAAACTGCATTTTGCTTCAATCAGATTATCTTTGTCAGATATTAAAATTAGTTTTATGATCATAAATTTCTTGTCAATAAACAAACAAACAAATAACCAGCCATTCTAACCTGTTTCCAGTTTGAGCAAAGCAAACTGGAGAGTGAGAACTTGGCGTGTGTTGAGGCTGGAACTGGGTTTTCTGGCATGGTAATTGTCAGACTAACGCCTCCACCACCACTACACCCACCTCCACCTCCACCACCACTACACCCACCTCCACCTCCACCACCACTACGCCCACCTCCACCACCACTACACCCACCTCCCACCACCACTACACCCACCTCCACCTCCACCACCACTACGCCCACCTCCACCACCACTACGCCCACCTCCACCTCCACCACCACTACACCCACCTCCACCTCCACCACTACGCCCACCTCCACCACCACTACGCCCACCACCACTACACCCACCTCCACCTCCACCACCACTACGCCCACCTCCACCACCACTACACCCACCTCCACCTCCACCACCACTACACCCACCTCCACCTCCACCACCACTACTCCCACCTCCACCACCACTACGCCCACCTCCACCTCCACCACCACTACACCCACCTCCACCTCCACCACTACGCCCACCTCCACCACCACTACGCCCACCTCCACCACCACTACGCCCACCTCCACCACCACTACGCCCACCTCCACCTCCACCACCACTACGCCCACCTCCACCACCACTACGCCCACCCTCCACCACACACTACGCCCACCTCGGAAACATTTGTATCCACATCAACAATGCATGCAACAGCATGTTCAGCTTGGACACCATCTTGCAGTGAAAATAGACTCTCAGGACCAATATTAGGGAGAATAAAGTCAGATCTTGTCCAAGAATTACACTTTAAACCACAATAGAGCATCATATATTGAAGAACAACATTAATATTTGACAGAAAACATATCCTCATCCTCACAGGACAGCAGCTTAGACTAAGGACGGAAATTACTGATTAATGAGTTAATCTAAAGTTGATTGATCATATCAATCGATTGTGGATTAATTGATAAGTGGATTACTTATTTTGTCAGGTGTATACTAATAATTTCTCACATTAAGAAACGTGTATTTATAAAATATAATACAACAGCAATCTATTTATTAAGTTTCTGAATAGAAAGGTAAAAAATAAGATAATAAGCAACTAACACTTAATCATAAACAGAGAGATGTTTCCGTCTCTAGTTGCTCTTGAAGGAATGTTTTCTCTGTTTCGTCTCCCGTTTTGTGTCTTCGTAGTTCAGCTGAATGTTTTCTTTATAGTGAAACATAAGGAGCTGGTCGAGTGCTTATATTTCAGAACCAAACCAAATAAAGTGCATATAAAAACCTGAACACCGGTCTCTGTCTGAACAGGTGACCTTTCCAGTTGTGCTGTTGCTCCGCCATCTTTGTTTCTCTAACTGGCTCCTCGTCGCCCTCTGCTGGATGGCGGCCAAATTACAACACTAAAAGAACGTGTAAGCTAGTTAAACGTTACTAGTCAATCAATTAGAACTAATTTTAATCTAATAACCTATTAATCGATAATTAGATGTTGATTAACTGTTTGTAGCTCTAGCTCAGACTTTAATGAGCGACACAAAACAGGCAGAAATTTGACTTTTTATGACATACATATGTGGAGCCAACAAATCCGCTGTTAGTTGGATTAGATCAAAGGTTTTCTCCAACTCACTGCTTTCTGGTCAGTTCTAAAATTGAATCAGCATATTAAGCATTGGTGTCCTATTGTTTTCTGCATTGACAACCGAACGAATGGGGACGTGTTGACTTGTAGAAGGAAGCTACAGTGGCTTTTCCCTCCAGATAACATCCTGTTTGTTTCTCGCTCCACCGCCTGTGTCAGCCTGAATCTGCACACATTACGCTACTATCAAAGTGACACTCAAATGATCTGAATTTCTGACTGCATCACATGCAATTTAAATGGATTTGAAATAACAGCCCCCTGTGTTAAGTGCTCCATTGCTCTCACATACAGTGTGGGGGCTGTATTAGCAATCAGAGAAACACACTGTGCCCAAGGCCTGCACTTAAACTGCCTCTTTCTGCTCTCTGCTGAATTATAAAAACACAGATTTCTGCTCCACAGAAAAACAAGTACTCTTCACAAAAAAAAGGCTGAAAATGATGTTCAGGAGTTTGTTTCCATTGATTCCACACAGCAGCTTTTACTGTTAAATAAAGATGTATCGCATAATAAAAGAATGGATATGTCAGTCCTATCGACAACTACGTTATAAAAGTCAATTAGCGAATAATTGAACTGGTTCATGTGGCCTGGGTCTGTTGTCTCTGGAGAGTTCAAAATATAATTTGATTATTGAAAAGCTTCAAAATCAAATCGAAGGGAAAAAAGTTGGTTGGGTAGAAAGTCTATGTACTTAATACTCCTTATGCTCAGGAGGAGGGATTGGTGCAAAGTCAGCTGAGTTGACTATTTTGATAACTTTTGACTAATATACATTATGTTCTGCATACTGTACATTTAGGATCAGTTTGGATTGTGTCTCATGTTATATCGACATAACTGAACCCCTTTTCTCCAAATTGGCCTTAATATGACATTCATTGTTCATTGTTAAAGTATAAATAAAGTCAATTTTAATGATTTGAACAGATTTAGCAAGCCAAATAATTTTTCTTTTTAATCCAAAAATTCTGTCTTGCTCACACATTTTTAAACAACACAAGTGTGGAGTTTGTCTCTGACAATTACAACTACATTTAGCCACACTGCAATAAAATGCTCTAAAAATTCAAAGAAAAGCCATTTTTTTCTGTAAACTAGCGGTTATTAAACAGTGTGAAAACCTGATGAGATGGGATATTACAATCCAATTCTGCAAAAAAGATATTTATTTCAGCTTTCCTACGTGCGAGTAAATTAAAATAGAGGGAAGAAAATAACTGGTACACTTCTTTTCATTCTGCCTGCTGCTCCCCGTGAATGTGGTTTACAGTAAAACTATTTATAAATCGCAGCTTCAGTGTTGGAGGGAAGGTGGAAAAGAGGAGGGGAGAACGAGAGGATGTGAGAGTCGGTGGGAGCAGAAATAAATGAAGGAGGGGAGGAGGGAAAAACATTTCAAATGAACTGAGAAATGGAGGAAAACAAGAGAATGTGGGTGATGCAAGGAGAGATGGAGAGAGAGAGAGAGAGAGGGATGATGCGGAGGGGTGTTAGCTGCCTGTGGAAAAGAGGAGATTTTAAAGGTCTAAACACTCCCGAGGGAGGCCGTGAGTGACACTGCAACAACAACTGCTTCTGTCTTCCACTTTCCCCTCCATCATCTGCTCTCTCTCATTTCTCATTTCTATATTCCAATAAAACATCCCCCCTTTTTTATTCTTTAAATTTAGTCCTTCATCAAACTCCGTATACAACTCCAATTACTGCGTGTAGCAGCATGAAAGCCGCCACCACGGGAACTTTGTTCTTCTCAAAACTGCCTCCCCCACATCACAACCCAGCAGCGGCTCTGGCAGCAACATTAGCTCCCACCATCAGCGCGCGCACACACACACACTCACACACACACACACACACTCATGCACTCACACACTCACACACTCACGCAAACACACAAACACAAAAATATGGCCTGCAGTGTGCGCTCGCCGTCGCTAAAAAGACCACTGGAGTTAGGAGTGTGCAGAAATGACTGCAATCAGCGAGCGATAATGATGAATCAAAGGGCACCTTTATTCCTTTCAGCAAGGCACTTTAGAAAAGAGGCATGAGAGCTGCTGCGTGGGAGAGGGAAAGGTGAGTGGAGAAAAAACACAAAGACCAACAGCTTTGGAGGGACCGCAAGTTATTTTTTATAAACCTGGAAACTCTATGTACATCTTTCTTGTTTTGACTCAATTTAGCATAATAACTGCTTCAGTTTTACACCAATTTATCATGTATGATGGGTGGAAATTATACAAATTATGAGGTAAAATGGAGATGAATAAAATGCATATTAATAAATGAAAAACCGACTTGATTATTCTGGTTTATGATACAGGTTTCCTTTGTGTGTTTGGACCCTTATAGGCTAATTAAGCACTAAACGTAGTAATGGTTTTGGATATTTCTAGTAAATATTTTGGTTTTTAATGGTTTATTTATTTTATATTGAGTAATTTAAAACTTCAAATCAATGGTAGACCACTTTATCTAGAATAAAGAGAGCAGCACACATCTACAGCCAAGTCAGGCTCACTTTCAGGACCAGATTAAAAAGCTACTTCAATGCTCACATGTGTGTAAAACGTGAAACACTGACCACCAGATTTCATGTGTATGATTTTGGTGATGGCACTCATCAAAAAGTAGCGCTTGTTAAATTGCTGACTGAATGGTGTTAACTTTATAACTTTATAATGTTGTGATTTTATCACTGCCTTGCTGACCAGGTTAGGTGTCACTGGAGTTTGTTTGCAGGCAGCTGCGCAGATATTGGAAGGGAAATTATTATTTTTTTTATTTTGTTGTTCCTTTCAACAGTCTGTGTGATACTTCAAAATTTGCATAAAGAGAGGTTATTATGGGGTGTCCAAATAATCTGTAGGCTTCGTCCTGGTAACAGAAACATTGACCAGATATTTGGCTGTTCTGTCTGCATTTGTATTGTGGATTTGAAGCAGGATTGTGTCATTTGTTTGGGTTTCTGTGGGAATATGAGTGTCAGATCCTGTTGATGGTTTTCTACTTCTTGGAAAAGAAGAGTAATAATAAAGTTAATGTAAGTGTATTGCTACCTTGGTGCAGATGTAGAGAATGGTGCTTGGTTTGCTCACCTTAAGGTGTTTTCTGCAAAAACACAGAATCTTACCAATTATTCTGCGTCTTCTTTCTAGTGCAAATTTTCTTCATACACTTGAAACACGACAAAACTAACTTAGATTGAAACATTTTCAGATAGATTTAGGAGCTTGTTCTAAGTTAATGTCTTTATAGTGATGAATGTCTCCACTGGTAGATTATTTCACTTATAACAATTTTTACTGTGGTTTAAGTGAAAAAAAAAACTGCCAGTGTACTTTTTTTAAATCAACAGTGAGGAAATTTACTTTAAATAAGTTGAAAATTAACTTTATTTAAAAAAGTACAACATCAACTCAAACATGAATGTCAGCATTTGATGGGCTGCTCCAGATTATAGCAGAAGCTCATTTGCATCTGCAGCAAATGAGCAACAAGTGACACAAATGAATATCCAATACAAGAAAAACACCCTGTATATATTCCTTATTTTCAATCAATCAATCAATCAATCAATCAATCAATCAATCATAATCAATCAATCAATCAATCAATCAATCAATCAATCAATCAATCAATCAATCAATCAATCAATCAATCAATCAATCAATCAATCAATCAATCAATCGTTATTTGTACAGTACATTTCAGCAACAAGGCCTTTCAAACTACTTTACATCATAAAAACACAAAAACATCAACTATATGTTGCTAAAACGTTATTTGCAAGTTAGTTTTGTGTTATTTCAACGTTTTAAGATATTTGCAATAGAAACAAGACAAAAAATACTTTTCATGACCTCCTGTTTTTATCACATCCTGTTTTTATGACCTGTTTTTGCCATGTAGACGATGGCATTCTGCTTGTACTCAATAGCCTTGAATACGTGGAGTGATTTGTAGTTGAGTGCAAATCGTCTCGTCTGAGGCCATTGTTGAGCTAAATAAATTATCGTTCACCTTTTAAACCATCAGCATGTTTTAATCTATTAATTTGGTATTTAACTTGAGTTAAAATGATCTAATTATGCTTAGTAGTTCCTTCTTACACCTCTCCATTAAAACCATTTGTATTTCTTCCATCTGTGTTATTATATTCCAAGCACTTTGCTGTGATGACAGCTTGACAATAACTACTAGCAGCTCTGACTCAAACAGCCCTCCCTCCCGTTTCATATTCACCGAGTCTTGAGAGATAAACACCGGCGGTCACAATCACATGCACACAAACCCACGCAGCAGCAGCCAGCGTGCGGCCTGCGGCCACCATCACTAGAACCACCACTGAAGTTATAAGTGCATCCAAATGACTGCAATCACCAAACAATTACGATGAATGAAAAAGGGAATGATTATAACGTTGGAGGAGAAAATGCACCTTTATTCCTCTCGGCGTGGCACTTCAGGCAAGAAGCACGAGAGGTGGTGGGTGAGAAAAGGGAAAGGTGAGTGGAATAAAGACAAAGAACGGCATGCGGAGATCCGCATAATTTAATAGCGTGTTGCTGATTTTTGTGGGCTGAGTGCTGCTGCTTTACATTGCAAAACCCCCTCCACTCCACCGCACAGGTCCCCTGCAGTAAAAGTCTTAATTAGAAACAGCAAACATGCAATTTTTGCTCCAGCTTAAGTCGACAAAAAGGCCAAAAACATTAAGAGTGCTAAACATTTTGCCGGTGGTGTTCGAAGACTTGACGAACCGTAGGAGGATGTTTGCACATATTACACATTTCCTGCCATGTGACTGTTTTTGAAACAAAGTAATGCTGTGAAAATGGAAAGACATCAAATATTGATGGAGTTTCTGAAGTTTTCAGCTAAACTTTGCATTAAATGGCAAATTTAAGCTGAATCACCATCATTTCTGGTTGACATTAATGGACTACAGAAATTGGCTAAATCCCACATCTTCCTTATGTTTCAGGTGGGCTGAGTTGTTGCCCGGGAAATTAAAAGTGCATTGGATTAAAAGGCTGAGAATTGATTAGTTTTTCGGTTTTACTAGAAAATAATACATTTGACTTCTTGTGCAATTTTCCTTCAAGCTTCTTTTTACTGTTGAAAGCAAATATTGATGTTTTTTGATTTTCAGCTCTTGTTATTCTCATCATTGTTTAGTATCAACCTGAGCCCTTTATGCTTTAACTGTTCCTTAATGCCTTACATCAATCCAATAGATCCCAAAGATTCAAGATGATCATTCAGAAAAAATCCACATTTATTTGTTTTGAAAGCTGCAAAGCTTTTATTTTGAAGGTGACTGATGGGGATTTCCATCATTGGCATCTTTGTTAATTATATAAGTACCTCTGCTGCAAAAACACAAAATCTTATCAAGTATTTTTAGTCTAATTTATTGATCAGACATCTTAGTACAAGAAACTAAACTTGTACTAAGTCTAGTTTAGTACAAGTGTCTCTTTTCTACACTTAAAAAGAGACAAAACTAACTTAAAGTAAGTTGTTAGGGAGATATTGGAGATTGTTTTAAGTGAATAATTCTGTACTAGTTCCACTGGAAGATTATTTCACGTGTAACAGAGGAAAATCTCTTGTTATAGGTGAAATAATCTGAAAGTGGAACTAGTACTTTTTTCTACTATCAAGGAATTACTAATATTTATCCATATCTTGATGAAATGTATTTGTAAGTTAGTTTTCTCTTACTTGCAAAGTTAGTTAGACTAGAAACTAAGCAAAATTCTGTGCTAAAGCAAAGCTGAGAATCTGCATCATGAGCACAAGAGCATCAGGAGGATTGTTTTTCATTTTTTCTTTTTTGTGATCATCCTGTTTACCTCAAATAAATGTAAAACTTCAGGTAGTGAAATAAAAGACTTTAAAGAGGCTTTGCCTGGTTGGAGAGAAGAGTTTAGCCTTTTAAGATGGCAGTGAAAGGTCTTTCTGTTTGCATCGCTGCATTTTGTTCTTCTACTTTGGAGCAGATTTGTTTCTGATTTTCTCTACACAGACCATGGAGAATCATTTAGCTTAAGCTAAAAGTCAGAGGCTTCTTGTTATTTTAACAAATGTGCCTCAAAAAGATCCAAGATCATAATCACAAAGTGTGTTTGTTGTCTGGACCAGGTGAGATCCTTTTCTCCATTTCCTGTTTTTATTGTGTGCTGAAACCTGATGCATCAAGACTTTTTCTCTCCTCTCTCAACTTAAAGATCAGCATCTGATAAATGCTTGATTTCTAATCAGCTTATATTATAATATTTAAAAAAATAATTCTCTTCTCCTAAGACATCCCGTCTAATCTGCAGTTGCACTGCAGAATTATCATAATTCCTCTTTGCTTGTTAAATTTGGATTTTTCTATGATTAAATATTCAACAGAGAGTAGATGGGTAATAGATTTGGTTCTGATCAAATTAGTGATTTTTCTTATATTGAATCATTTTTGAGTCGATTCTAATTAAACTTTAAATCTTGAGAAATAAATACAACATTTGTGACAGAGATCGTTCCAGTTAAGGAGAAGCAGCCATTCTTTAGACTTATATAGAAAATGATTCCCACACTGTTTTCCTTATTACTATTTATGTTGACGGATAAACAAAATGTTCATTTTGCAGTTAAAACTGTAGGAAAATGAACAAACTATACAGAACATCATCCTGTCATTTTTTCTTAAGTACTCCTATTGCCAATAGAGCATAAATATCGGGATTAATAGTGTGAGGATCTCAGGAAGGTTTGTTACATTTGCCCGTGAATTTCAATTTCTCGTTAAATCTTCCCACAATTTTTAAGAATCAACTGGGTCAGATAATTATTAGTTGAATTAAACAGCTGCAGTTTCAGCATTTCGACAGTTTTTGTTTGTTGTTGTTTCAAGTTAAGTTATGCTATTATTTGGTAGCAGCTTCAATATTTGCGTGTGTAAATGCAGTAGCAGAGTTGCATACATGAGGGCACAACTGTGAGAAACTTTCCAAGTTTAAATGAATTATATTAATGAACACAATGCAAACCATGTGATAGAATAACAAATATTAGTTTAGCAGTTTAATTTCACTCCATGATATTCTTTGTGGCTGACTTGAAAATGTTTCTGGAGTTTGTACAAAAAGAAAAATCGTAATTAAAGAGACAAATGCAACAACTGATTGTGAAAACACAACTTTGATCAACAGCAGGGCTGCAGCAGCGACCATCTGTTCTGTGAAAAGCTCTGAATGTCCTCTTTGCTCCTTTCATATTGAATTTGTTACATTTTCAAACTCGATCCAAACACATGGACAATCAATGCTCACATTGTATCAGATTTTAGTTTCTCTGTGGAGGAGAACAGTGGAGAAGCTGCAGAACAAAAAGGCTAAACATGTTTTTAATGACCTGAAACCTCAATGGTGAATATCAGGACTTTTTGTCCTCTAAAAACAAATATCGACTGGCTGGGAGAGAAACTTCGGGACCGATTGAAGATATTCTTTATTTTCCTTTAAAGAGCAATTATGAAACAAATGGGAAAGAAGCAAAGGGAGGCTGAGGATCAGCGCCGATGTGCAAATTGAGGACCCTTTGTTTGACGAGAAGAAGCGGGCCAGCAGAAGGATCATAAATAATTCTTAGGCAGCTCCGTCCCTGTGCACTCACTATAATTAGCCTTGTGAGAGGCGGCGAGAGTCATCCAGCAGCGCTTCTGTTACAGTACGTGACAACTCGGCAGCCCGCAGAGGACCAAAACACACAGCCCACCTGCATGTTGCACAGAAAGACAAGCCGCTCTGATGGCGTCTTTAAAATCCCATTTCTCACAAACACTTGCAGAGACAGACGCTGAAACGCAGCGTGACCTTTTTGAAACTTAATCTGTCTATCAGTGCTCTGCGTTTCTGTGGCAGATATTTCAGATGTGCAGCACTTCTGAACCTTATCTGTAGCCAGAGACTCTCTTATATTTTCTGACAGCGGGAGCTTTTTCTGTCCTTTTCTACCCCACCAGGGTCTGCACCGACTTAACAGGGTAAAGCACATAAATATGCACAAATTCTGCTGCTTTGCTCCCGAAATAACATCGGAGCTGGAGAGGAGGCCCAGGAAACACAGCAGCGATGCTCTTTAGAAGGATCCAGAGGAAGTGAGAGTGTCTGGGAGACCTGAACCCCATCCAGGATCAAACTGGGTCATGTTAGTAGAAAGAAGGAAGCAGGAAGTGAAGCAGCCAGATAACGAGGGAGCGACAACGAGCAGGACCCGGCTGAATTTATCTTCTCAGCTCAGTCTCCTCGGTCTCGCTGCTCCTGCTTTTTTTCTGTAAACACACTGACGCTGACATTTCCAGTTGTCGTCTCTCTAAAAAGAGCTGTCATCTACCTAGTCATACAGCATCAAATCACTTAAAGGCTGAGGAGCCAAGGGAAAACAGTGAGATATATGCAGAGAGATTTTAGCAGCCAAATCCTGGAAATGTGCTCCGCCTGCGGTGTGACGGTGTAAACCAACAACAGGAACCTCTGCAGAGGGGTGACGTTACAACAACAGTTCAAAACTGTATACAACTGGAAAAACCTTTAAAAAATACACAAACTTTGAAGAGCAGACCAGAAAATTTTAGTAATTAAGGTTGGAGATAATCCAGAAGAGCAAAGTTTGATCTGTTTGCTGTCATTATCGCAAAAGAGAGAAAAAAGAATCAAATTAAGTTTGTCAAACTTACTTTATGAACTTAATTTGGTTACTTATTACAAATTAACTCAATCTTTTTAACCACATGGTTTTCTGTCTTTGGTCAAACGGAGGTTTTTGTCCAACATATAATATACATATAACATATATTCTATTTTTATATGTAATGTTTTAAGGTGAAACTTTATCAATTTTAACCTTAACACTGCTAACTGTTGGGCAGGGTGTTGGAAGTATCATGCTGTGGAGATAGTAGATTAATATTTAACCTTCAAATTGTTCAACTTTTTGGTTCTGTTTGGTTGAAACTTGGACACAATCAAGTGTAATGAAGAAGTTTCCATGTCTTTAGAAGAATGGTCAAGATAAATCAGGCAGAAAAACAAAGACTAGCAAATGGGCTAAAGCTTCATGACTGAAAACGAAACCTTCAGATATATCCAGATGCTGGACTTCTTGATATTCATATGTGAATGTTTCTGTGCATCAGAAATTCATGAATGCAAACCAGAAGCCATTTACAGTTCATTTCATTTCCCGCTCTAAGCCTAAACCTTCCTGAGGCTTTTAATTCAAGTCATATTCAGTGGAGAAATAAGAATCTCCTTTGGGAAGCATGATGCTGTGCTAATAAACTAAGATCTATAGCACTAATTGATGCAAACACTTAAGATGTGTCACAAAATCCCTTAAAATAATAAAGCTTTATTACAGCTGCATAATCTCACATTTATCTCCAATTTGAAAATAAACAGAAATACGACCAAACTAAGAAGTAACTTTTCAGGAAGACATGAACCTTGTTTTAAGTATTAACATAAATTAACATTGATAAAAAAAAATACTAGCTCCACTGGGAGATTGTTTCACTTGTAACATGGGAAAAATGTCTTTCTATATGTGATATAATTGTGAAAGTGTTTGTTTTTGTTCAACATTAGCAGATTATCAATAAAGCTGTAATTTAGATTTAATCTGGTTTTCTCTCCTAAACTGACAACACGTCGTCTTTGGGTCCAAAACATCTGATTAAATCACACAGAAAAAGTTCAGCTGGTACAAAACACAGAAATCCCCACTGTGTCTTTAGTCACAGGCTTCTTCAGATGTGTTATAGCACAGACGGCTACACGGCATCATCATATATACAATAAGTCTTTGCAGAATCTTTCAATAATATGAGGAACAACAACATTTACTTTCCCTTTAGAATCGATAATTGATCAATATTGAATTAAAAATCAGCCTTCCTCTATGACGTTTCACGACCCAGACTAGAAAACGGATGAGGAGAAAACATCAGACGGGATTCAGCATCCAGAGGTTGTGCAAACATCCCTCTCCTTTAGTGCTGCAGTGTTGTGAAGTGTTAGAGAAGATGTGATATTTCACCCTTTTGGCAAAAGAGGGTTTTACAAGCTGCTGCCAGCAGGGGGGCCAAGAGGTTCTGTACAAGAAATTTTACTAAAAACAAATATTTCCACTCCTGGCAGTAACAAATTGCATTAAATGGAAATATTTTGACAAGATGAATTCATTTCCAGGCTTTTCACACATTTCCACCAAGAGACCAATAACTGTTGAGATGCTGGATGTGGTTTATACGAGTTCCTCCGCTGTTAAAAATGATAAAATCTTCTCTCATTTTGGTCTGTGCCACATAAACTGAACTGCAAGTGTGAAACAGCCATTAGGGACTTCTGCAGTCTGCAAGAGCCAAAACCGGCATTTGCTGATAACAAAATATTCCGGTTTATCAGAGTTTAAGTTGCCGTATTGTAAGTGGCTCAGACTAAATAAGTCCTCTTTTATGTTTAGGGCCTCAATAAAGAGATCAAACCTGCATTGCTGCATCTGCCAGCTGCACATTCATCCTCTGCTCTTTAGCAGGAGTGTGAAAGAACTCCAGAGTCAATTTGGCACTCAATAGCAGTCGGCTGAGCACTGCGGTTAAAAGGTTAAGCGACTGGGGTATTACCTGCACAAAGAGAAGGGAGAATGCAAAAGTGGGCTGTTAGGTGTTAAAGGAGTTGGGGCGCGCTCAATTTTAGCCTCGTCAGACACTCGGAATGACCTGGAGAGTGGAGGAGAGATCAGTTCCATCAGGCGCTCCCTGGGTTATTTCAAACATTTGGAATATATTCAAGGGCTGTTTTGCCCAGGTCTGGAGCCGAGGGGACGCTATAAATATTCATCCTACTTTACTGTTAAGTTCACTCGCTCCAGCACATGTCACTTCGAGCCACTTCAAACACACTTCACGCCGCGGCTCCAGGTCCTAGGGGCCCAAATCGGGGTCGCCTTCTCCTGACGGCCAATCAAGGCGACCCTCAGATATAGGGATGCAACTGTGTGTGTGTGTGTGTGTGTGTGTGTGTGTTTCCCCATCACTCGGATTCAGATCATGTTTATCGTCATATGTGGGTGTGTTGAGAGGCCAAGAGACAGCCAATCACGGAGGGCCAATCATCCATCACTCAGACAGCAATTGTGCCACCTGGGTGCCGGAGCGGCTGTCTGTTACCGGGTGACCCTGCATACGCAATGAGCTCCAGGTGAAAGCTTTGAGAGACGGGAGGAGAAACAGAGGTCAAATACTCCCTCTCACACACTCATACCAAAGGGTCAGAGGTCAAATATGGAGACAGGTGGCATGTGAAGGACTTGAAATTCAAATGTATCTGTCAAAACATGTCATGAACTTTAAAGTGACCGACTATAATTCCTTGAATGGGTTAGGATAGATGCCTGGGCGAAACAAAACACGTTCATTACATTTTTGGTGAATAAAATCCCTCTTAGATATTGATATATTTGAGCTCATTTTAGGGCGTCTGTCACTTTAAATCCAAATAAACTGCAACTGGCAAAATCCCCAACTCATCATTTACACTGAGACATTAAAATAGCTGCACATAGAAGCACAATTATGCATCTTTAAAAAGCAGAAGTGGAGCCTCCTGGACAATCACCAAGAACACAGCTGGTGGTTTCTGGATGGTAAGTCAACAACAAAACATTTGTCTTTTCCAGCAGCCATTGTACAGCAGTAAACCAGCTGAACAAACCTGCTGGAAATCCGCTAATTGCAAAAAACTTAACTTAGAACATTGGAAAAATGTCTTATTAGTAAAAATAACATCTGCCAGTGCAACCAGATATTTTCATTAATACTGAGGAATTACTGACTTAAAACACGCTTCAATATCTACTGAAAAGTTACTTGTAAGTTATTTTTGTCTTATTTCAAGTGTGCTAAGATGTTTGCAGCAGAAACTAGACCAAAAATTCTCTTAGGGATTTTTTGTTTTTGCAGTGTAACTCTTGAAATGTTTTAAAAAAAGAAAAATTTTGGTCAAAAATTCTACACATTTAGAGTCTGAGCAATAATTTAAAGGCTTAAAGCCATTTGAACAAAAGAAACAGCAAATTTCTCTCAACACCTGGCACAGTGACGGAGACGCTCAGGGAGGTAAAAACATCTCCAAACTTCCTGTTGGAGGAAGGCAGCGAGGATTCGGAGTGCCATCTTGAGGTCTCCATAACGACGATTAGGTGGTAGCTACATGGCAACTGGTTGTTGAGAGGCATGGAAAAGAAAAAAGTCTTTTTCTGTCCAGTCACCGCAGAACAAGCGTGGAGACTGCTAAACCATACTGAAACACAGAAACGGAAGAAATCTGTCACAGGGGAAAAACACTGGCTCGTACTTTTAGATTGGGACATATTATTTTACATCTGAAGGAGCAAGAGGCCAGAAGTAGGGGTCAGAAATGGGAAAATAATAAAAAAAATAAGTGGAATGTCATTATCCAGTAAAATAATAATGTAAACAAAAGTTTAGAAAGATCTTTAGGAAACTTGAATAATCAAAAAATTAGGGACATTTAAGAGAAAAGACGTTTTACAGAGAGATAAATTCATTCTTGATGCAAACATAATGGAGAATCACCTTAAATAAACACAACATCTATAATTCAGTAGATTCAATAATTATAATCTTTAATTATCCTTTGCTCCTCTGAAATAACTGACCTGCAGCTGGAATCTGTGAAGTTAACAGCTTAAACACTAAATTAAGCTGAATAAACGAAGCGGTTCTTAAACAATGCAGCTCCTGGAGATTGCACTCTCCTCTGCCTGTTAAATGAGCTTTAGATTTGTGCAGACATAACAAAACATGTTTGTTTGTGCTCCTGCTTGTCTTGTTGCAGTGTTTGTCATCTGTCTCTGCTTGTAAATGTTTGACTGATGGCTCACACCTCGGCCTCTCCGTATGTGTGTGTTTTCACCTGCTTGTGTGCCATCTTTGACTGAAATTTGTGTCTCTTGCTGTGCGTCACAGTTTGGATATGTGTGTGTGTGTGTGTTTTAGCTCCACATGCTGCGACGCTGCTCTGTGCTGGCGGGGAACCGTATGCTTCCTGCCATCCGCTGCCACACCGAATCATTCACACAGAACCACACAAAGCCCACGGCTCCGGTGGCCTCCCTGTCCTTGCAGCCCTTATCGGTCATCTGTCCCCTTGTTGCTGACCTTCACACACAATAAGTCCACGCATGCATAAAACAACAAGGTGAACAAACTCACAGCTGTGCTACAGAAGCAGCAGACAGTGCAGTGAGATGCACATGCATACAAAGGCCAGAGGTAATGAGAGAAGAGACAAATGTTGAGGTGCAACACGAACATCTGCAAGACCGGGAAGCTACAGATAAACTTTATTCAGGAAGGAAGTCACTGAAACACCAAAAGGCCTTTCTGCACCAATTCTCTGTTTTTCCTCTGAACAAACATGATGTCAGATTGGATCAATCAGTTTTTACACACTGACTCAGAAGTTTTAGGATTTAGTAAAAGTGTAAAGAAGAGGTTTTTGCATCGCTCAAAAGTATTTTTTTTTATTTTTCAATAATAAACATAAAAACTAAGTCTCCCTCCTCCCAGCAGTGCAGAAGATCCAGTCAACTTTTCTATCATCTTAGTATTATCAGCAAGAATAATATCTCAACTTCTGCACATTCAATAAAACATAGAAAAGTATAAAAAGCTTGTCAAATGTCCAATCGACAGATTGGACATTTGACAAGCTTTTGTCAAATGATCCCCACTGAAATGGGATCAGTGGATCCCCATTTTCTAATGCCACCCTGAGCAACCGCCCACATCAAAAACCACCTCTAGATAAGCTGGCCATTTCTCACACTTCTAAAAAACTATTTTTTTAAATTTAAACTACTGTAATCTCTTTCCTTTATAAGGATATGACAGGTGAAGTTAAACTACATTTTTTTATTTAGCATCAATTAAAAAAGTACTTTAAAACTCTTTACAAGACAAATAGGCCAAATTCATTGTAATTTTAGAGGATCCAACATGGGGCCAATTCATCCCTTATTCATTTTTTAAGAATTAATTCACAATATAATACATTCTTATTGTTAAAAATCTAAAAAAAACCCTGTTAATTTCTTACATATAATCAAGCTATTGATTACATACAATTAAGCTAAGTTTGTGAAGCTTAATTTATTTAAGTTTAACATGAGAATGCAAAAAACTTAATATATTTACTCGAATAAACTTAATTTGGTTACTTGCAGCAAGTCAACTATTTCTTTTAAGATGAATGTCTGTTTTTTTTTCATTGTGCAAATTTGTAACGTTGTTTTGCTGAATTACCATCTTATTATGTGCTACTAACACAAAGTGGCTCTAATTCAAGACTGAACAGGTGAGGAAAAAAAAGTTTCATCACCAAAGCAGAAGCAAACAACCACAGTTTTCCAAAGAAAATCAACTTCTGGATTGGCTTCTTCACAAAATTTAGCCAGTGTGTCATGGAAATAAGCTTACATCCCGAGCTGCATTTTCTCTAAAGTATGCTCAATATTTTCCAGGAAAAACACAAGTTATACAGATTGCTACAGAACTGTGAGTAGGAGGTTGGCTGTATATTTAGCAGCAGCAGAAAGTTTCTCTTACTGATATCATGAAACTAATCTGGTGACAAAAGGTTCACAGAAAAGTGCAGCTGGAAAATTTAATTATTCTCATTGTTCAGGAAGACAATAGAGCCTCTGTACTTAGTTTGGTTGCTAAGCAGCTGAATATATGTATATAAAGCATTGTTAGATGTCTTTGGGATATGACTATATTTAATCATATATATTATGCATATTTGGCGTAGTTTTCATTAATTTAATATACATTCAGTGACACGTTGCGGTCAGATCCTGCTGGTTTATTTTTATGACCACCATCACAGGCGTCAGTGAGAACTGAAAACATTCATTTTAGAGGTTTGATGTTTGAGTGATGGAGGATGAAAACAGAATTAGCTCTGGTAAAGATGGCGGCCTGCTGTGACTGCCGGACAGTTGGTCGTCTCATAGAGGGAACCAGAACGTTCCTTTAACTCTGGTTTTAAATGATTTTTAAAATATAAAAACTGTAGCTGAATTTGCTGCCGGAATCATAGTCCTTCCTTTTAACAATGCAACAAAGTTGCATGAAAAAAAAAGGAACAGAAATAACCATAATTTGTAAAGAGTTAGTGTGAAGATTCAGGTGTGTAAGTAGCAAAGTGACAGGAAAGTCGAAACATGCAGATTCACACAAAGACAAAAATATAAAAACAGAAGAAAGAATGAGGGGCTACACATACACAATAAAGTTATTAAAAATAGCACACTGAATCAAAGAAACGTGTAACTTGGAAGGATAATTAAAAAATTCTAATTCAATTCCTACTTTAGTGATCCCAAAGGGAAATTACATTAAAACTAGAAAGTGTGCATTTCCTATGAAAATGCTGAATGCTTTTGGTGAAAATGGCGAAAGTGCTTGAAGCCACTGCTGAAGACTTGCAGAAAGGTAAGAAATAGTCCATGCAGTGTGACAAACACACATAAAAGTCCAAACTTAAAACCCATTTGTTTGAACTAGCATATAGCTTTTAATTATCTTAAAAGCTAATTTATAAATCTTTTTTTTTGTTTTGTTTTATTGCTGGTATGTATTTTATAATGTACTTGTTTTCATGTCAAGGTGACCTTGGGTGTCTAGAAAGGCGCCTACAAATAAAATGTATTGTTATTATTATTATTAAAAGGCAAAATTAGGTAAAAAGCTAAAACTAGCTAAAATACTATTGATAGCAAATAAGCTACCACTAGCATGCTGGGTTACAGTGATATATTCCATGAAATGTAAAAAAACCAACAAAAACACTCATGTAAACCCTAAAATTTGAAGAGGACAGAAATGTTCCCCTGTTCCTTCTGATAAAATCGGTGGGTGAATGAAATCCAAACCTTTTATGGTATCAACATGTGTTTGGATGCATCGTTTAGCATGATGACTACAAAAAAACATGCTACATTCACCACGAAAAAGGCTCAAATGATTCCCAGGTGCTGAACAGCATAAAAGCTGTTAAACCGCCCAACTTCAAAATGGCCGCTGCCTTGTTTCCTCCATGACGGTCCTGAAAATGGACGATTCATTGCCATTAATCTGCAGGACCTGAAACATTCACTGTGAAACACAACGGACATTTTGTATTGTAATTCACAATTCTGCCACAGGATGTAGCTGTTTCCCTCTTTGGGAGAAGAAGTCATAAAATGCTGAATATTATATAAAGTATCAAGGTTATAAAAACCAAGAGATACAAACAAGAGAACAAACTGAATAGTATAAAAGTTGAATGATGAAAATAGCACAAAGTATGCAGGAGAAGAAGTACGGCAAAATTAAATACAAATTTATGTATATAAAAAAAACAACATTATATTTCCACAAAATTGAAAAATAACAGCATGTTTATTGAGAGAAGAGATGGTCATAGAAGCTAACGGAGAAGAAGGATCCGTGATATTTCTCCTTTGTACTCTAAGGATGCAGAATTCTGTCACCAGTTTTTAGAGGAAACTCATCATAATGACCAGAACGAAAGACTTAAAAACATCAATCCTGCATTTCATTTAGAGATGGATCAACTGAAGTAAAGATATTTTTATTGAGAAGCACTTCTATATCTCTAAAATAAAGAAAAAAAACCTGACTGTTGCACAGATGCACAGTGTCACATAACTTTTTCTACACATCAGGTTTGCAGGTATCATGACCCTGAGAGCAGAGTTCCAGCTGATGGTTTTAGTGATATTTTCTCTGTCTGACGCTGGTTAGTTTCCGTCTGGACAGGTTTGCACTTAACTCTGTGAGCTCCAATGATATTGTGAGTTTTAGGGTTAAAACACACACAGACCACAGAGTGAAATGATTATTTCCCCCCTTCACTTTCATTTAACACAAAAGTAGCTATATTTTTCATTTTGCGCACTTCCCACACTCATCCATCACTTCCCACCTCTGTTGAAAACTCAACATATCTTAATTCGTTCAGAAACCTCTCCTTTTTTAAATTCTCCTCTGCTTTGTTTTCCTCCCTTGTCATCTATTCTCTGTCCATCTCATACACACCTCCACCCACTGCATCCCATTTATCTCATCCCTGTCTTACGTTCCTCTCCATTATCATCGACATCTTGGTGACAAATTGAAAAACGAGCACTTTTACACGGTGAACCACCTTCTGCTAACAGAGCAGCTTAAATTAGTTTGCCGTTAACTTGTAAGTTTGCTGCTGATTGTGCTGAACTGATGGAAACTTGAATCAATGATAAATATTTATGAAAGCTGGTAATAATTGTCAAGGTGAAAATTAACGCCACGGCCAAAACTCCATCCATCTCTGCTCGCATCTCATCTGCGTTCCAACTTTGTTTCCAGGTGCATTTATTCGTTTCTCCATCTTGGTAACGAAACCCGTCCAACGTTAGCTGACATTAAAGCTCAATGCCAAGACGAATACTAATGTGACAGAAAGTTTTACCGCTTCCCACACTGCAAAAACACAAAATCCTATAAATCTTGTTTCCTGTGCAAAAATCTTAGTACACTTGTAATAACACAAAACCAACTTAAAAGTAAATTTTAGGCAAAATACAGAGGTTTGTTTTAAATGAAAAAATTCTTAATAATGATGAAAAACTCTTGGTTCCCCTGGCAGAATATTTCACTTATAACAATACATAAAACAAGAGCTTATATCTGGACTGGAAAAAAAAACAACCAATGCAACTTTAAAAAAACAATTACTTAATCAAATTACGTTTATCCAATATATTACGTTTCTCTAAGTTGGAGCTTCATTCTCCTTTTTTGTCTCTTTTCACATCTGCTAAGATATTTGCACTAAAAACTAGGCCAGAAATACTTGGTAGGATTTTGTGTTTTGTGTAAGAAATGCACATCAGTAAACAGAAAGTTTAAATCATTTCTGAAGGCAACATTAATTCTCTCATGTGGAAATATGGAAGAAATGAAAGTCAGGAGGAATTACTAAAGAGACACCAGGGAGAGAAAAAGCTTAAAGGGAAGCAAAAGCATTTAGCGTCTGTTGTGAAGGGAGACAGGTAGGAGGAAACAGAAAATAGATGAAAGGAGAGAAAATGCAGGAAAGGACAGGAGCAGGAGGATGAACTTTCTCCAGAGCTCTTAAGCTCTGGTTATGTACTGTAATGAGCGGCAGTGTTCGCTGATTTAACAATACGAAGTGCAAAGAAGGAGAGAAAACACACATGAAACCCAGAGGGAGCAGAGAGAGGGCAGAGGGAGCGACTAAATACACTCAGACACAGCAGAGCAGCATGGAGCCAGCAGAGGAACCATCTGACCACCCAAAATAAACCAATTTACTGAAAAACAGTGAGGCTGGTGGGCGGCTTTTACTTTTTATTACCTTTCTAAACCTCCATTAAATTAAACCAGTCTGGCTTCCTTCTAATAGATTTCTAACCTGCATTTCTTTAAATACATATTTCATGCTACTGGAGGGAGAAACCGCAGTGAGAGCGATTCACTCACCTCAGCATGACAAGTGTTGATGAAGGCATGCTGAGCCTCACCTATGAACACATGAACAGGAAAGTGAGAATCTAATTCAAACAGGATAAGCTAAACTGGGGTGTAATGAGTTAGAAAATGTTGTCCGGGCTGTTAAATCTGGATTTTAGTTACAGGATTCAAATATCAGAATCAGAATTTCACATAATCAACCTAAACGTATGAATCCATTTCAGCAATCCAACATTTCTGAATTAATTTTTTTTATTATTAGTATGATATAATATTTTAATTCATGTTTTCATTTGTTGTAAGCAGAAAATCATAAAAAAGAGAAAAAGATTTAAAAAAGTGATTCTGTGTGTCATATAATGTGTGAAATAAATGAAGTTTGCATTAATAATCCAACATATTCAGAGTGACTGCAGTGAAGCTCCGTTGGTTTGTAAAGTGTAAATTGAAAATTAATGATTCCCGAAACTGCAATGATTCTAAAATATACTAGAGACTTTTTGTCATAAACACAAGGACATTTTTCATAACCTTTTCTCATGGTTTTAACTGTTTTTATACTTTTTTAGGTGATATGAGGCAACGGATTACATTTCCTGGAAGAAGAAGAGCATGTGAGGTGAGGTTGACATGCTCATTTATGTGTTGTGAATACTAATGTTAAAGATTGAAGCAATAATCTGAGCTACGCAGGTGTTTCTGTTCACATGTAAACAGTGAAAAAATCTGTTTTTAAAATAGAAACTCAACAAAAGGCAGCACTAATCACCTCCCAGGGGTAAACCAACAGAAAGGACTGAGTTCGCTTCGGTTTGCATCGGCATCACCTAAACACGGCCAAATCCCCGAGCTGATAAACACGTTTCCCAGGAAGCACTAATGAACGAACAGGCAAAGAAAAACAAATTTAATGCATGACGGGATCCAGCAGAATGGATGAGCAAAAGAAATGAAATAAATAAAATAATGTTGGGACTCTGGAAAATGAACTTTTGCGTAATTGAGATTACAACAGCTCAATTTTCCCAATTGATGACCATGTAATTATCACATTACCACGTATTAGCAATGGCTTGGTTTGGTCACGGAACATTTCTTTCACATGGGAAATAATTTTTTCATTGTTAATTAGAGCGAAAAGGCGGCGAAATGAAAAAGTGGTGATATGGCGAAGAGTCTGTGGAGTGAATGTAAATATATTGGGGGCCGACGAGCCAGAGCAGCGACAGCATGTTGTCCTTTTAAACATCAAAACAAACCGTGTGCAGGGTTGACCTGTATGTACAACCATCACTGACCTCCACCGATCAGCAGATTCTGGACTCAGATTCCTGGTCAGTGATCTCAGCGGCAGCAGAGATGAACGTCCAGAGTAAAGCTCAGTTTGGATTAAATGCAAATGAAGTTGACCATTGTCCATAGATGAACAATGTTTATTTTTTATGAAATGGCTGCATAAAACAAAATATATTTTTATAACATATATTAGCTTCAATATCAAAAGAAAAACAAAAACAAAAACATCTAAACTAAAAACAAGACAAGAAATAATATTTTTATTGTTCCTTCATACAATAATCTTGATCACTTCCTCTTACTTAATCTTGGAGAACATAAATGTAACTTAAACATATTTTATTTTGATTAGAAAACTAATAAAATTGATCAGTAACGTGAAGCTCATGTGTTTGTTTTCAAACCTTTTTACAAATAAAATCCTGAAACTGTGATATGTTTCAGTTTTGGACAGTTATTTCCTCTGCTGTGAAACTGGAAGGATTTTTGTTTTGGTCTCATTTTTTCCTTTCTTACTTTTGAACAGTTGTTATGGTGCGTAACCTAGGCAACAAGGTTTTGTTTTTACAACTGAGCAGCTGATTGGCATCTAAAGACATGAAATAACACCTGAATTAAAACCTTAAATCTTGCTGGGGAAGTTGAAAAAGCCAGTGAAAAGATGCAGAGAGCAGAGAGAGAAAGAGGAAATTTAAGCGAAATCTTCCTTCCTGCATGATGGGGAAGAATCACATCCCAGACATGATTGTTTTTCTGAATGACTTTCTAACCAGATGGAGAATTAAAGAGGAGCAGCAAAAGCAAATGAGGTGGATTAGCAGCGCTTGCTAACATGTTGGCGTCTCATGAGGCTGCAGCAGAGCAACGGTCTTCAGTCTGAGGCATCCTGACTGCTACCAGACTGCTACAACATTTAATTGAATTGAATTGGATTTTAATTTACTGGCTTTTAATCTGAAACTCCTAAACAACATTTACTGCAACCAAGCGCCTTGAAAAGAACCTAAATTATTGCCGATTATCAAGTTTTGGACTTTATCAGATGCAAATGCAGTTTAGTCTTTCAAAACGTTATTTGCAAAGTTTGAAATAGCCTTGAACATACAGCCGGAACGAAAGTGAAGTGGATCAAGTCTATGCATTTTGCTGTGTTATTGTGGCCTAGTCAAAGTTCAGATCCAAATACAACTGCAAAAAAGAGGAAAAATGAATGAATACTTGAATGAATATTTCAGTTTTGATGTACAAAGTTGGATGTGATTGAAGACTGAGTATCTCAGAGTGTCTAATATTAAAGCACAACACTTATTTGTACTCTTAATTTGCTTCTTCATTCTCTGTGTTTTCCATAAGCTTTTGAAAGCTCTAAATTCTTCAGTAAGGATGTGGATGAGAGTGAAAGTGATGGATCACCTTTCTGTCTTCACTCCAAAGGAAGGTGTCTCATCAGTGTGCTATATAACATGAAGTCAGTCTCTGAACAAAGCAAGCCTTGTGTTATACAGAGGGACAACCAGATCCGGACCTTTTCCACATTATAAAGCTCATCCATCACTCTCTCTCTGGGGTTTCGCTCTGGCAGAAAATCTCAGGTTGTTTTGTGCTTTGATACTGAAAGTAAACAGCATGAAAGGACATCTGCAGAAACACTGAGAGAGGTTACCCGTCAGAAAATCTGAAGGTGGGAGGTTTTAGGGGAATTATACTCAGGCAGTTCCTGACTTGTTTTCCAGCATCCTCCTCGCTTTTCTCCTTTTATATCTCTGCATCTCTATTCTATTACCTTTTATCTCCTCTCTACGCCTCTCCCCGTGTCTTATTCCGGAGCCAAGTATTTATCATGCAGGGAACACGGGCGGCGCTGCTGGTAATATCTTCATTCCCCTACCTGTGGTTTTCCATTTCATTTACGCTCCATCTCTCTCTGGCTCTCCAGTTCTAGCCACAGAGATTTCAGAAAAGGCTCTCACCAACGAGACACACAAATGTCAGAATTATATTTTTTCCCACTGGTACTAAATGTCTTCTGTAGATAATTGTCTAATTTAAAAATGGAAATGCTTCATAATTTTTGGGATAAAATTATTAATGCATGCATAGCAGAGTGCTAATCTATCAAACTGTTCCTCATTTAGGCATCAGATCAGCGCTTAAGGCTCACAGCATGTTAACCTTTTTAACAGAAACTGAATCTGTCTGACAGTCAAACCTCCAGAACAATAAACCCTTTTTTCTAATCCATATGGAGCACAACAGAGATGAAATATGGAGAATTACTGTAAATTAGAGGAGAGGAGCTGCTGGCAGAGAACTGGAGCTCCATTAAAGCAAACAGGTGGGAGATTCTGGAGAGATTTTAGCTGCAGAGTTCAGATGCTTCAGATGCAGATTGTTTCTAAACCTACCGTTAAGTTTGAGGTCGTCCTACTGGTTAGTCTGGAAAAGTCTGGGTTTAGGTTTCAGCCTGGTCTGCATGAGTTTTACAAAGTAAATGCAGAATATGGACAAATTTGTGGAGCTCAAGATTTTATTTTCTATTTAAATGGTGCATCAATCAATCAAATCCATCAATTTGCCCTTTTGCACATCTGCCCATCTGTCCCATCTGAACAATAAGTTCTCATAAAATCAATGTGTGATTTTTTTTATTTATACCTTAAAATGTAAAACTATGGACTTTGTATGTTTTTGCATTCAGAAGTAAATTTATAAATCACAGCAAAATAATTCTTCTCTCTCTGTGTGTGTGTGTGTGTGTGTGTGTGTGTGTGTGTGTGTGTGTGTGTGTGTGTGTGTGTGTGTGTGTGTGCTTTTACAGCTTATTATTATTCATCTTACTTTGAAGCTTCGAGTAAAGATGTAAGAAGTCAGAGCCGCTGCTCTTCCTTTACTTTCTTAGTTTTATCATTTGAGCTGCGCAGCATGAAAAGTGTAACTAGAAGCTGTCAGTCGTCTGACGGTGATTCTGAGTGACGTGCAGCTGAAGTAACATCACACTGTGAACAAGACAAAAAAACTGTTTTCACTGCAGCCTAACAAAGGTCAAGGACTCACTGATTATGAATGTTTGTGGAACAATTTAGTAATTAATGAACAAAATGAAAAAGATCATCCTTAGGAGATGATGAAAGGGAAATACAGCTGGAAGAAACAGAAAGCAACTCGGAATCACAGATCGCAGCAGAAAATCAACAGGAACCACATGGAAAGCAAAGACTCTTTCTGGTCCGCATTGCCAAAATTTCTCCAAATTTCTCTAACACCCATGAGAAGACGATTTTGCTCTCAAAGGTAAGGGATCGCAGGTCTCGCCTGAAGCCTTTGGCAGCTCAAATCTCCAGTTGCAGGATGCAGACAGTAATTAGCTCTTCAACCTCAGAGGACAAACACTCCACCAGCCAGACAGTCTCAGCCTGATCCCTAAAGCAGCAGAAAAGAGCAGCACGTTGACATGATTTGGATTTATTCAGACAACGGACACACTTCCAAACACACACAGTGACAGAGCGGGGACTAATGGAGCTGTAAAAAATAAAGAAGGCTTTAAGAAAACCAAGCTGTGTGACTGAGTGTGCTCTGCAGCCACCGGCTCGTTTGATGTTTTCATGACCGCGGTTTTTACGACTCAACCTGATTATAGGCTCAGAGCCACAGTCTGGACCATCACAGCCTGCGCGATGCTAATGGGGGGTAATGACACGGACTTTAATTGTTGTGCTGGCAAATCTAGCACTGCTAGATAAAACACACCAACATGCGAGCGCACACTTCAGCACAGCAAACCCGAGAAATACGCCACAGTCACACATTATAAACACCTTCAAGACACACAACGCTGATCCAAAGGTGTCGTAACCCTCAGTGTGGTAAAATATGATAAAGAGTAATTATGCAAAAACACTTGCAAAGACAGAAAAACTCATTATAAATGTAATTAAAGTAGACATGGGAAGTGTGGAGCTTGTTTTCAGTATTTACAGGTTTGTGCAGGTGTGAAAGAGAGTAAATATTTGTGTTTCCAGACTTGTTACACTAGTAGATCTATTTGTGGTATTTAAACTCCACAGCCACTCATGAACAGATCAAATCCATAAATACTTGAGATGCTTGTTAAAAACTGAATATTTTACCAGTTCAAACGCTAAATAAACCTTAATATTTATTCATAATAATAGTCTTAGAACTTCTTCTGCATTTCCTCTCTTAGGGATTAAACCAATCAGTGCTAAGAAAAACAAATGTCGCTCCTGGATTGGCTCTCCTGGATTGACTGCTTTGCAAACGTAAGCCACCAAGTACCAAGTACCAAGTAGCATTGAACCGAGATATTTCAGCTTCCAAAGCCTCATTTTATTTTGAAATCTTTCTATAAAAAATCCCTGCAACTTTGTTAATTCTGAGCCTCAAATAAGTGGAGGTCGACTGTCTGGACAAAAATGATTTCCCTCATATTCAAAGTATTTCATTCAGGTGTGCTCATCACCTCCATCATCAAACATTTGTGAATTTTGGGTTGAGATCTCTAAAGAAAACCCAGGAATGATCAGAGGCTCCTGAAACACTGGAAAACTGAACATTGCATCAATCTGAAGGTTAAATAACACATTGAAGACAATAAATGTCTTTTGTGTTGAGCACATATCTATTTACTCAAGAATTTTATTTTTCATTGGAAAATGTTGCTCATTTTGTGAATATATAGTTTTCAATTAAAATGTGATTAATTAATTACAGATCAGGCAGTTAACCTGACAAAAAAAACTAATCACCACAACATTTAACTTTTCGCAAATTTAAATAATTTAGAAACAAAGTGTTGCTTTTTAGGATCATTCAGCAACTTCATGTTGTCATTCTGGTTCTTTTTAAGTTACTTAACTCTAAGTTTTAAGTGCTTTAAGTTTAAAAACTTGGTTTCACAATGGAGGAAAATATGAACGTCTCGCCTTTTTGCTGCAGCGAATGACGGTACTGACGCTGCTGAACTCAAAAATGATTGACGTGTTTATGTTGTACCAAAAAGCACATTTAGTTTTTTTGATTTTTGGATAAACTCTCCAAAGAGAGTCAACCAGAACATGTCAGGAAAAGGAGCAGTGCAGAGTTTCAATGATGTTTCTCATCAGTTCAACTAACGCTGAACAGAGTCATCTCACTTCAATTCAGCCAATACTTTGAAATTGATTAAATGAACATCCTTCACATTTTACGGAGAAATAAATTACACACTTGGGCTTTCCGTCGATGGCTTTAACTGGTGCTTTATCCAGCCCTCATTAGACCAGTTAGAGCTGCTAAGTATAACATTTTTACATCGATAAATCATTACGGCTTTCACCGAGCCGTCACTGTTATTACAGTACACAAATGAGACTGGTACTGACGAGATTAGCAGCCTTATCGACTGCTTCCAAGCCAAGTAGATGAAGTGGCAGAAGGCCTTATAAGAAAGGTGGAGACAATTACGGGAGCCTTTGGAGCCCACTGGGAGCTGAAGGCGCCTGATTTTCTCTGCTGGGTTCTTTTGTTGTTTACAGTAATTAGACCAACATATAACAAGTGATATGACAGTGATGTATGGAGGCTTTCATTTAAGTGTTTAGCAGCCTGTGTGTGACGTGAATCCATGAGTCGTTCAGACTCGCAGCTCAGCAGGAGGTTTTCCTCACATGACTCACTTATATGTGCTGTGACAAGTGTATTTCTGCATGCGTGACTGGAAACCACAATCTTCGTGGAACTGCAAAATCCAAGTAAACGTTGAATGAAGAGTGGAGAAAATCTCAGAGTTTTTGTATTTTCACAATTGAACTGGCTGAAATTTGAATGAGAAATGTGGAAAAGTTTTAGATTTTAAAAGTTGTGACGTGTGGGGATCCTGTATTCCCTACTGTCAGTTTTCCTCAGGGCGTTTTTTACAGTAGTTTCGGCAGATGGCTGCTGGAACCCGAACCCGGTCTGGTTCTGATGCTGGTAATGGTTTCTGGAACTGGGAAGCTGCGTCAACCTGGATGCAATCTGACGGTTTGCTCAGGCAGCATTTTACTAATTGGCATTTTATGAATTCCTGAACCTGATTGTTGGGAATTGCATTACGGCCAGATTGCAGAAGACTCCAGTTTAGCTGACGGACTGTAAATATGAATCGACTAAATGCAACTGGGTTAGAATTGGACCTGTTTGTTATTATTCTGAGAGGTGGATATTTATGGAGGTTCTGTTTGATATAAATAAGCTGACCTGAATTAAATTGAAATGTGAGGAGAATCGTGTTTGGGTTAGTTTATATCAGTCAGCAGCTCGGCGTCAGCAGGGAGTTTGGGTCCATGGTAATCAGGTGGTTCATTAGCATAATAAAAGGAAGTTGTTGTGATTCATCTCCTCATCACCTTTTCACCTCGCTGACAGATGGCATCCAGGAAGGTTAGAAAATGCGCGTGTGTGAAACAGAATCAGAAATAAACGGCCATTTGTTGGTTTATTGGAGGAAAAGACAAAGAGATGGGGAAGAAATGAGAAGCAGAGTGGATGCAACACTCTGGGCTCAGGTGTTTCCCTTCAATTCCTGTGACATTTACGTCTCATTTGGTTTGTGGCTGCAGCTGCTGTGGCAAATGTTGGAGGACGTTTGCATGCGAGTGTGAGAACTCGCTACCCTTAAGGTGAAAGCTATCCAAAGTGACAAGTTGTAGCTGTAATCACAGCTTTTAAACCTGCGCCAGTCACACAGAAAGCTCATTTTTAACTCCATCCACGACAAACAATCTGAGATGAAGCAAGACAACATCAGGACGACAGCCTAATTATGCACAGAGAAGCGAAGGAATCCGAGCTTTGAGAAGCCCAGGAGAGTGCAAATAGCTCATCAAACTGTCCTCACCTGAGGTCTCTGGAGGGCGTTAGGCACAAAACGACCGAGTGAGGAGGGGCTGCTCAGCAGACAAACTCACATAGTCTGAGCAAAAATGTAAAATACTCCACAAGCTTTTCACTGCGCACCATCACACAGCTGCAGAGACAAAAACACACAAACGCACAGAGAGAGGCAGATGGGAACCTCGGGCTTCACAGGTGGCAGCTGCATTTCAAGCAGGTACTGCTGCCAGTGGCCATAGCAGAAAAACAAAATCCACACACAAGTTAAAGTGTCATGTGCAAACATCAGCCATCAGTTTCCCCGTTCCTTGCAGGATAATGTTTTTCTCCAGCCAGCAGAGTGTGAAGCGCCTCAGGTGTGCCACGTACGGCGGCTGCAGCCCGTAAACATGCAACGGCCGCCATAAAAACACAACACTGCGAGGCACAGACACAGACATCTGTCACGTTTCCAGCCATGTCTGCAACATTTCAGCGCAGGACGTTTCATATTCCTCATGGCGCGGCGTAAATGTTTTACATCCTCTTTCATTTTTAAATCTCGTACTTGTCAGACGACGACTTTAATAATTCAAAACACTAATATTAGTGTGATATCTGCTGGAAAGATCAGCAGCTTGTTTCCCTCCTACACACATTTTGCTTATACTTTTCCAGAGGATGATAGATGGGAACCAGTTCAGCTTTCTGTTGTTTACACATTAATCTTATTATTGACTTCAGATCAGAAGCAAAGATTGTTTGCAGATTCGTTTTTAATCCCCACAAAATGAGATAAAAAAACAAACAAACATGAATCCAGTGTTTTTTGTATTTTTCTTAGAAAGTTAGAAATTTATAAAAATCTATTATTCGTTGCAATGAAAAGTGGCTTCATCCTGGTGAATCTGCAAACTCTTCTTCAGTGCGACTTAATTTTTAATACATGGAGAAAAGATGGTTTCCTGGCCGTGCAAAAACAGAAACTTGTAAAAGTTGATATTCTATTTTATTCAGAGTAAAACATAGGTGCAATTTGGAGGTGTGGCTGATACTCCCCATCCAGAACCAAAGCTCCAATGGCGAGCCCAGTACAACACAGATTTATAGTATGAAACTATTTATTGGGATAAAGATTGCATCCCTCTGAAGATAAAAGACGAAGCAGGACATGATAAATACCAGCTTTATAATAATAATAATAATAATAATAATAATAATAATAATAATAATAATAATAAATAATAATCAATTATTGTCAGCCTAATATGGTATGTAAGTGTGAAAAATACATCAAACATTCTAGGAGCTTAAAATATAAATATCTACTGAGTGAAAAGCTGTAAAGTGTAAACACAAACTTTATTCAGCTGTAGAGTTTGTTGATGCTCAGATGATGCAGAATGATAAACCGTCACCGCTTTCACTTTTCTTTATCTGTAATTAGCAACATTCTAGACTTTCTGTTGTTCAATATTCGCTAATTAGTTCATGTGTAAACACCTTATGGCGATGTGAAAATTACACTTAAATGGATTCTGTTATCATGTAGTTTAAATCTGTGTCTCTATCCCTGCATGATATGATTGTTAACCTCAGTTAAGTATCTTGGACAAAACGTGAAGAAAAAAAAAACGTTTTCAGGTGAATCTTAAATATAAATATTGTGGAGAGAAATCGGACAGCATAACGATGAGTACAAACTGTTCTGCTCTTTAAATAGTGAATTCTTTAGAAAATGATGAATAATTGTAGAAACTCTCTGTGGAACATCAGGATATGTGGTGCAAAAATATTTAACTGTTTTACACGGTGTGATGTTAAACCTCAGAGTTTCTCATTGAGATGTTGAGAAACAGACCAACACAAAGAAATGCAGGAAAATGATTTATGACTTTCAACATTCACTGTGAAATTCACTCAGCTGTAAGTCATTATTGTAGCTTTTTAAAAGAACTTAACTGCAAATTATTCATGAAAACTTTTTCTGTTAGCCAATTTCTTTCCAGAGCATATGTGAAATATTTTAAATAAAAACAGTTATTACTGCTGCAAGCCTTTTGGATGTCACATCTCTACAGATTTTTTCTTTTTTTACAAAGTTACTAAAGCTTAGCTTGGACTGGGTGAATCAGCATTCAGGTCTTTCCCCAGATTCTCAATTAGATTTGGGTCTGGACTTTGACTAGGCCATTCTAACACATACATGAGCTTTGATTTAAACCATTTCTTTGTAATGTTGGTGGTTTCTGAAGGCAATTTGTTGCACTGGATTTTATTTAGGGGTATTAAAAGAAAAGGTGTCTGAATACACATGCATGCCAAACTTTTCAGTTTTTTGATTTGGAAGACATTTTGAATCACCTTCAAATTAAAATAAAAAAATATTTTGTTGATCCCAGAGGAAAATGAAATGTGGAAAATGAAATGTTGTTTAATAATTAATTCAAATTATTTTAGATTTAGATTAGGCTGATGGCAAAAATAGATCTCCTCTAGCAGTCTGTATTACAGTTAAATTTGAAGAAGCCTCTGACTGAAGACATTCTGTTTTCTAAGACAGTGTAACCTTGTCTTGGAGAACATGGTTAGATAGTTGTGGTTCTCCATAATGTTGTTGTTTTTTATATAAAGTCCTTCTTTCCATCGCCTTCCATCTTTCTACTTCACAAAGATCCATTTTTCTGTTTTGCTTCTGATGAATTCCTAATAAAAATCATCACAGTTTGATGCTGTGATGTGATCAGATGTTAAAGTTTGCAGGTTTCCTCACAGAAGACCTGAAAAGGGAGGATTTTTACCTGGAAATCTTCTTGCAGGTCGTCATGGAAGCGTGAAGAAGCTAATGTATTCGGTTACAGTCTCAGTCTTTGTTCTGCTCTTCTAATACGTCATTTAACCTGCATTATTCTACAGTCAGTCTGCGCTGCAACATGAATTCACCTAATCTTTACATCAGCTGCATCATGTCGCTACATGATGATCCTTCGGTGGTTTAATGAGGATCACTTCTCTGCCAGCATCTCTCCGGAGAAGCTGTCAGTCAATCAAAGCAGATTTGGAGCCAGATTTTTAGTCTGCTAACAAATAAAATCTGTCAGCTGATGTTTGACATGAACTGCACCTCCATCTGACAGCGCTGTGATTATCTCCAAGTTAACTGCAGCGGCCTGCTTACCCCCACGCTGCGCTCCACATTTAAATTCAGCCCGAGCCCTCGCTCCGACAGATGGTCAGCCTGTTATGTGTGCAGCATATGAACTATTGATTGCAACATTTGCATGAATTATTTGAGCTCCCGTTCTGTTGGGGATTTTTTTCCAAGATGGGATCTGCTGCTGGCAGTCTAAATAACACACACAAAAAAACTTTAGCGCTGCTATTCTTTAAAATGAAGAAATAGCTGTACATACTAATAAAGTTCATAGAGAGGAAGAAGCACAACGACATGTTGTTTCTTCTCCCAAAGCCATTTTTTCATAAGTGCATGTGAGAGACCAAGGCCAGCTGACAACACGGCGAGTTCGGCGTGTTTTCTCAGGCATGCATCACTGTGTCATCAACGTGTTTTTGTGCAGGTTGCACGTGGGGGTCGGTTCACGCACATGCATGTTTGTGTGGGTTTCTTGGCTTGCGTGACCACGGCTTTCAGCACTAAACTAAAAGAGGTGGTAAGGCTGACTGAGTGTTAGAATAAGACTAACAGAGAGATGGATGAGGACTGGAAGGAGGGCAGGGTGGTGTACGACCCAGACGGGTGGAGCAGGTGAAAGCTTCCAGCGTCAGCGACAGGGATTTGTCTTTTCCTGTTGCTTTGCCTGCAAAACAACTAACTACAGGTGAAATTTTTGGCTATTTTCTGCTCCGTTGCTAAGTACAGAGGCCCAGTGGTGTCTTGTGTTTGTGTGAGTGCATCTCAGTATGCAGGTGAAAGCCAAAAATACACAATTCCAGCAAGCAGTAACAGCACACAGGAGAGGAAGAGAGGAGTAGAGAAGGATGAAGAAGAGAGGCCACAGGCTGAGGGAAGACGAGAGAAGAAGAAAACAGGAGGAGATGAATTATAATCAGGGCTTTCAAAACCGACAAAGCAACATTTTAGATTCCCAGTTGGCACATTCTAGCATCCTGCACAGACCTTTGTCCTGTGAAGTGGATAAACGCCTCCGCCACACCGTAGAAATCTACAGTTTCTAAAAGCTGCACAAGTGAAACAATGCATAAAGAGCTGGAGCCTGTTAACCCTCTCCTGTGCAACACAGAGAAATCTGCAGCAAAGCTGCAAACACAGAGAGGGTCAGGCGGACAGACAGACAGACTCACAACCAGAGTCTTCCTCCAATCACCTGCTTCTCCTACATGCTTCTCCACGCTCTTCTGCGCTCGGCTTCATGTGCTCCCAAAAGATCCAGACAAAAATACAGCAGGAAATATGAACTGAATCCATTTCTATTTTAACTCTCTTTATTCCAGATACAGAGATGTTTGTTTCTGTGCAGCTGCATTATAAGGGAAACAATCCTAAGAGAGTGAAAAGATAAATAAGGATAATAATAAATGAATAAAAGGAGGAAGATCCAAAATAGAACAACTTCAAACATTCACTGGAACAGTTCATCTCTACAACAACTTCTGGAACAAAAACTCAACGTATGGAAGCCCTGAAAGGCAAAAAGAAATGAAATGAAGGATGCTGGGTACCTTTTATACCATAAACTTTATGACATGATAGATGCTCAAAAAGTTTTCAAGGGAAAAACAGAATCTGTTGAGGATTATTCTCAACTTATTTTAAGAAAGAGACAAAAAAAAAAAAAAAAAAAAAAAAAATATATATATATATATATATATACTGTATATATATATATATATATATATATATATATATATATATATATATATATATATATATATGTATATGTATATATATATATATATATATATATATATATATATATATATATATATATATATATTTTTTTTTTTTTTTTTTCTCTCTTCAAAAAGTGACTTCCAAACCAAAATCTGAGCAGTTTGGCATTTTCCTCCTGACTTTCTGTCTTATTTAGCAGATAAAAGGGTTTGTTAAAGTCAATATATTTTTTTATAACTGACCAAATGTAGCTGAAAATATCTTCAAGACGAAGTGATTTAGAGAGAAACAATGAAATTTATAAATAGAAGAAATTTTCAACTTCCAGCTTTCAGGCCTTAAAGTAAAAACAGTTGGGATGGAATCTGACCACTGTTACGTTTCCCTATGATTCTGTGACTTGAGGGCTGAAAAAGTCTTTTGGTGAAAAACAAGATTTTAAAACTTGTCAAGATCCATTTCTGAAGTTTGACCAAAGCTGCTTTTAGCTCCTGGATTTCTGCACTATAAGCCCTAAAAGGAAAACTGAACTTTGGGAGATGAAGAATAAAATAAATCTTTCATCCGAAACCGGAAAGCGTTGACTTGACTGTCTTGGTCATCTTGGTTCGAACAGCCATGATGATAAAGACACAGTTCCTAGTTACTAAAACAAAAATATGACTACAATACCTTTTTCTTCACATTATGTGATTTATTAGGTGACAAAATAGAGTTAAATAAATCTTCAACTCTAAAGTCTAGAGATCCATTTCCTTGTTGACTTTATGGTTTCCATGTCATGAACAGAATGAAAGACGAACTAGATGGTGATGGGATGGACTTCAATACACAAAAAAGATTAGACTAGATTTATCATTTTTAAAGTTATTTAGGTGTCCAAAGTAACCAGAACCATCAGAACAAGTTTCACTTCAGAGAAATGGAGATAAAAAAACTTCATTAAATTTGTGGGACGTTCATATTCAGTGTCATAAATTTGGGCGTCTTGATGATTTTCTTCTTTCTTTCTTCAACCACACGATGTTTGCAGTCATCAAAACAAGCTTCTGTTGACGACTTGCTGAAATTCATGTTTGATGTTTAATTTATAATGATGCAAATAAATAATTAGCAGAACATCTGACCAGAACCATCTGTTTGGATTTATGGATTTTATCATTTGTGGTTTTTCTCTGTGACGGATTTTCAGTTGATATTATTGTGAAACTGCTTCTGCTGCCTGATGTTCAGGATCCTGTTCAGTTCCTGATTCAAATGTTTTCTCGCTCTATGCAGAGATCCATGGAAGTGTGGTCCTGATGAAGAAGCATGAAGATGCGACGTTCAGTGTCACCGGTTTGCTTTCCTCCATGTTTCCTGGCTGTGTGAACGCACACACACACCAGCGGGGGTTTGATAAATGAATGACGCTGCGCAGGAAAGCAAACTGCATCCAGATTTATGATGCTGCGTAGATGTAATGAAATGAGGATGCAGGCCAGGAACGCCGGATCTCCTAGTGCCTGAAACCGGACCTGAAATCACCGCCGCCTCCTCACACTCTGCTACGGTTTGACAGATGTTTTTAAAAGTGTGGTGAAATCGATCGTTCTGATGCGCACTCAGCTCACGTGGACATAACCTGAATTTTAATATCCATCTTCTCTCCTCCATCTGGCGCTCTCAGCTGTTTCTGCTTCATTCTTTTCTGAGGTTTCCACCATCATATATGCTGCAAACATGCATGATCTGTGTGACACTTTGCTGTTATTAAACCCATTTTCAGTGACTGGAGTTTGCAGCCATACGTTATTGCTTTAGCACCTTCATGTATGTGAAGGAATCCCATATGATGGTGCTGTGTTACCTTTTAAATCCAGTTTCTCATTCCCAGCCCTCTCTCATGCACATAAATAAAAGTTTAAAGTCAAAGACAGAAGTGCAAGTGTCACAAAAGCCAAAGAACAACTTCCACAAACGACAAACATATCGTTTTTATGGTTCCTTACAGAACCACGGAACATCTTTTATCTCCGTCTCATTTTAAGGAAGCGGATCCTCAGGCAAAAGTCTGCAGAGGCAAAATGCTTCCAGCAGTGCAGAGAAAGAGAGAGAGAGAGAGAGAGAGAGAGAGAGCAAAAGAGAGAGAGAGAGAGAGGGAGAGAGAGAGAGAGAGAGAGAAATAGAGAGAGAGAGAGAGATAGAGAGGAGGAGTTTATGTGTGAAGTCCAAAACTTTTTGTTATTTCACAGGCAGGCTGGGTGAATGGATTATTCATGGGTGGGGAGAGAAGAGCCAGAGTGGGAGATGTGGAGAACAAAAGGTATAAAAGACAGAAAGAAAGAAATCAGCTTAAGGAAATTACAGAGTGGAGGAGCTTTAATCATCGCCTTCTATATTAATGCAGCTCTGGTTCGAATGTGTCTGTCTGAGCCAAGCAGAGCTGGAGACACTTTTGACTGGTTCTGCTTTTAACAGCCCAACAGATTACCTGCACAGAGCAGGATTTATCATCTCTGCCTTGATGATCCTTATTATTGCAAACAAAGATTTTTTTTATTATATTTAGAGAGATATTTCAGCCTATAATGTCGTGCACTTTGGTGTTGGAAGGTTTTTCTGAGCACAGGTTGCTTTGGCAACGTTAAAGTCTTAAGTAGGCATGAAAACCTCCTGCTAATAAAGAGATTTTGGACAAACTTCAGCTTCACGTTCTGCTCTGAGAACCAAACAGGTTTCATACAGAGTGAATAAAACCTGAAGCAGAACAGAATTAGATGTAAATCTGCTTTTGGGTAAATCCACATCATTCTGGTTCAGATAAAACATGAATCATTTTCATCTTACATTTAAGTAATAATGATGAAGAACTAACCAACTTGCAGAAAACTTTAAGTTCTGTTATGAATGCTGGCCCAGTCCGATACTTGGACTAGGCCAGTATGTGGTGATGTGGTTGACTTTGATGGCTGAGAAAAAGTTATTTTCTATAGAATATCTTCTTGTTTAACAAAATAATGAACCTGTTTAGCACACAGCCAAGGTTTGATTCTGTTAGACGAGCAACTTGTTGTGGTTTCTAATACGTGTAAGAATATAGTTATAGATTTTACTAAACTTTGCTAAGAAGCTTGTAAAAACTCTTTTTGTATTTTAAACATATTTAGTCAAGCAGCCATCTTGCCACCAGGCTTTATCACGAATAATACATTTTTTAAACATAATTCTAAAATTATCTACCTAAATAATAAAGCTAAGCCCAATTATTATTAAATAAAGAAATGAATTCTTTTTGCTGTTAACTTTATCAATACAATAAATGCAAACATAAGTATTTGTGTTGTACATTTGAGACATTAAGCATGACTGGGCATGCCTCCAACCACTAGGTGGCAGCAAAGCACCTCCAATATGATCACTGTATGTGTAGAATAATACACACCTCCTTGGCAGCATAAAGACAGGAAGATTAACAGGAATTTGCATCAGCAGTAAAAAGTTAGTGATTAATATTCAGCCTCAAGGTTGATCCATATTTTGTTACAATCTGTATTTTTGTATATTTATTTCTTGGTTTTTTCTGTGTCCTTGTTCCCCGTGAGTCTCTGTGATGTCCTGTCCTCCCTGTTGATTGATCCCAGATGTGTCTAGTTTCCCTCCCTGTGTATTTAAGTCCCCCTGTGTCCTTTGTCTCTGGGTCTAATGTCAGTTGTTGTTAGTGTTCGGCTCTCCGGTAGAACTGTTAGACCTGGTTATCTTGCTCCTTGTTCAGTTGCTACCAGTAGTTAACTGTGTGCTTTTCTCTCTGTCATCCCGCCTGTATTTGGACTGTTTGAGCTTTCCACCCGGGTCTCAGTGTTCATCCTCACTACCTCATTCATGACATATTTTTGGTTGTTTAAGTTTTTAAATCCGAGTTTCCTGTTTAACAATCTACAGCAGCAGTTCATGTGAAAAGATCTTTATAAACAAAGTTGTAAATTATCATAAGTTCAGTTAAAAACAGCTGCGGCTGACATTTTTACAAAAATCAAGAAAATGATGAACTCAAGCCGGTTTCATGACAAACTAAGGAGTTTTAAACATGGTGGTCAGGAAGCTGCAGCTGCTTCTGGTCCCTGATGCTCAGATCTGCAAAGAGCTTCTGAAGGAGCAGCTCCTGGATTTGGAGCCCTGGCTTTGAAAACTGGGGCAGAAAGAACTGATGCCAAGTTAGGAACTATTTGGTTTGAAAAGTGAGATCCAAACCTGAATAAGCATGATCTATTTTACATCGGACAGATCCATCAGAAGGAGAAACACTCACAGGTGCTCCTGCATAATCATGACGGTTAAAAATTCACAGCTCTGAACTCAACGCCGCCTGTTCAGTTCATCCAAACGCAGAACGCTCTTCAGCTGCACGACTCAACATGCAGGCAGCAGATTATACGGCGCAGGGTTCTGTGCACAGCTGTTTCCAAGTGTGTTTTGTGTGCACACTAATAAATGTGACAGCGCCGATAAGAAGCACTTACAAACAAAACCCCAGGCGAGGTGGACACACAGCTTTGTTCCACCAGTGTTTGTTCCCACTCACGGCTAAGTCAACACTCAGCGACAAGAAGTCGAGCAGCGAAGCGGGAAAAAAAAGTCACTGGTGACAGAAACATCAAAACAGAGCAAAGAATAAATAAACTCCCTTCTTCAAACCACAAATATCTGCCTCCATCTCAGGGATGCTTCATTACTACATTCATTTAGAGACTTGGCAGTGAAGAAGAATAAGGTCCAACATGGCCGCAGTGGAAAGGCTCAGCCTTCATAATCTCTGCATGTGGTGAAGGTAAAGCCAACTGTATTTATCCTTAATTTGCTTCGCATTAATTAATAGCAAAACATGAATAAGAAGTTTAAAAAAGAACCAAAGGTGTTATTTCAGCTTAAATGTAGTATTTATGATATGATAAGAGAATAAGAAAAATTGAAAAAATGTGGCAATCTTGTAAAATGATGTCAATATAACAGTAACATTTTACGGTTTTAGAGTATTTAGGTATTTAGTATTTAGGTTTGAGAGTATAAACACAGTGGAGATGTCCTTATAGCTTCCTGGTTGTCAAGCTTTCTTGCATACAAACATGTTTTCCAAACATCTTTATCTATTTTACTGCAAGTTCAGATGACTTTCAGCCAGCTGACCAGCAATATGTAGCAACAAGAGGGGGAAGGACAGCTACATTTCTCTACTTTCACTTAATTTAATTAGATGCCACAACTTTTCACTGGCATCTAATTAAAAGTTCTTGAAACCGAGTGATTAATATGATTAAATATTTAGGCAGATTTTAAAGCTCAAGTTGTTTTAAATCTTGAGAAAGAAACTTGATACCAGTACTGCTCCATGACTATATTATTTAAACTAAATATTGTTTTGAATCTCTATTTTAACTTTAAATAAAACATAATGAAAGCTAAACAAGCTCCCAGGAATCGTTTCGTTTTGCATTATAAGATTGTATATAGAAGAAAGACGGCATGTTAGCGTAAAGCTGAATGTTTTTACAGTCTTTCTTCTCACTTTTAAAATCTTAAATGCTCCCATTTCTAAAAGCATCACAGTTGTATTATCAACAGTTAAATCTACAACAAGCTGCAGACATTAGACAATTATTATGGATTGATACAGATAAACTCCCCCAAAAGGTTTTATTTTTAGATTTTTGGTTTCTACTATCAGACGCAACCAATAGTATGCATTGTTTCAATTTTGACCTTTTTGGCTTTCCGTGTTTTCTGTTGCTGCTGAAGAGTCAAAGAAACTCAAACTTTTCTATTTGTGACTTAAATTTAATGATCATCTGCTCGTTGTTTTTGCTGTTTCACTTAAGAAAATGCAATAAAAACATTCATTTTGTTGTTCTGTCCTGGTGGGAGCGAGAGCCTCTGGCTAACAGATTCTTCATCAGCTTGCATTAGCCAGACATCTGTGCTGTTGCTTTGTACGAATACGTTTACCACCGGACTGCACCGCTAAACGGAAACCATCCAAGAATTAAGGCAGAATAAATCATCACCTGCCTTTAAACTAACCATAAATTTAGGTAGAAATTCTCTTTTCACAAATACCTTTTGCAATAAACATCCATCGTAGGTCGGGTCCAATACTAGATGCAACAATTACAGGGAATAGTCCCAGAAATAATAGTTTGAATAAAAACCCAAGCAGCTTTTGGGTTTTCTGCAGCTTCTTCACAAATGCTGCAGAGTAACAAGGTTGGAGTGACAACAGGGACTCTCTGCTAAAACACATTGCCAGAATAGAGATCAAGAAACAGAAAATGCCAGTTTTACTCCAGAGACTGAGCTGCACAAACACAAGGCTGAAGTAAATAACACAGGGCAACAACGGCAATAATCTCCATGTCACTGTGAGCAAAAAGCTCGGGAAGAAAGCCAATGACCCACAGGAGACGAGACAGAAGCTGACAGAAAAACACAAAAACGTATTTCCAAGAACATACGAGTGCATGCATGCGCGGGCACGCTGACGAGTAACTGGAGAAAAGACGTATCCTCACACACAGCGGCGCGCACACAAGCGCAAAAAGGTCAATGGTGTAATTCCTCGCTGACAGAGTCGATGCAGCCGTTGTGTCGGCTGCAGACAGGGCCATGCTGACCATGAGTAATTTGTAGTGACCTTTACAGTGTCAGCTAACCCAATGAAGAGCCTGGAGGCTGACATCTGCTCTCGTTGACGTGTGTGTCGGTGTGTGTGTTTCAAACAAGTTTCAGCAACCTAAAAGCTCATGGCAATGAAAAAAAAGAAGAAAAAGCAGAGAAAACTTCCAGGAAAGAAACACAAACCACTTCATTTTATGGTTTGGATTTGTTGAACGTTTGACTTCCACCAAATGTCCTTTGACTTGCTGTGGGAGTTTCTGTCTTTTTATGAAACAAACTCACAGCAGCTTCGGCTGACTTCCATGATTTTTGTCTTGCTATAAAATCTGCAAACAATAAAGGCTGCAATAAATGTCATTCATATTCAGAAGGCATGAAATGTAACACGTACATAGAAATGTTTTGTGAAGAAAAATGCATTCTTCAATATGCAGCATTAAAAAATCCCTAGTAAATATGCTGAGAAGTTGTTTGTTCCACATCATCATAAAATTCACATAATGATTTATTTAAACAGAACAACACATATTTTAAGCTACTGTGAAATATTAAATCAGTACTTTTATGCTACTTATTATTTATGACAACAATATTTATTCACATTTTAAAACAACCGAGGATAACCAAACGACTTTGCTTCCATCAATAACAATAAAACAGCAACTCAAATTTAAAGCTGCACTGGAGTCAAAGTTATTCATATTAATAAATCTACGTCTAAGAATTGAATTTATCTGATTCCTGAGCATTTGAATAACGAGCTTTGCCTCCAGTCACATCACAGCACAGAGAAAAGCTTCTGGACAATCAGTTTCTCATTCAAAGAGATAAAAGCTCTTTGCAGAACTGAAAATAAATTATGTCATATTTTTCCAGAGAAGCAATAAAATTGATTTTTTTTGTTGGCAAACTTGCCAAATGCTTTGTTCTCTATTTTTTTTAAATCTTGTTTGGTTGATTTTCCAAGTCGACGTTTGTCTTCCTTGCAGCTGCCACTGGGACTACAAACTGAAATTAGATGAAAAAAAAAAAAAAACTATAATCTGGTGGATTTTTGCTCTTTGAACTAAATGTTTTCTGGATACTGTCCCAGATAAATAAACACAAATGAATAAATAAGATAAATAGATATTTAAAGCTTGAAATTAGCTGGCATGGTCTGAACAGAGCTGATTGGTAAACTAAAAATCTATTTCTATTTAAATGTACAGTTTCCTATTTGTGCTAATCCTTCTCTACATTTGAATATTTTCTCTTTCCTGTATTTGTCTGAATCCAGACCCTAACAACAAAACCAGCTCTCTTCAGATGACAAAATCCACCATAAATGAAAGGAAATACAACAAAGCAGTTTATTAAGGTCAGAGTTCATTATTAAACGATAAGGAGGAAATGTTTCCAAGTCCAAACTGCTGCTGGTGGGAAGACGTCAACACCAGCTGAAAACCCTCAGGAACGATTGTTACCCCACGTCTTCATCCATCCGTCTGAAACACCTTTTCATTTTTTATGTGTTTGAAAAGTTGAAGCAACTTGTCCATTTTTTGAAGTTGTTAATTTTTCCATTTCTTCAAAGTCGATGCTAATAGAAAAAAAAGCAGCAGCTCAGTCCTGTTAATGTTTCTCCCTAAGAAAGGTTTAGACCAAAACCGCAAAACCAGAAAATGTCCACTTAGATTCTGACCTGCATGTTTATTTGATGCACAGCTACTGGGGACTCAGAAGATCCAGTTTCATGGGGTCAAGTTCTTCCTTTCTATAATGAAATTTGTTCCAACTAAGTTAAACATGATTAACTTGATAATGCAATGCATTGTGGGAACTAGACTTTCTGTAAATGCCATGAACTGGTGTACTTATGGAGAAAAGCACCAACCTTCAGAACGTAACCCTGACCTAACCCGCAAAAACAGATTGCTAACAGAAAGTAGACGGACTCATGTTGTCGTTATGGCGGATAAAGCTCCTGATTCCTGCATGTTAATTTTAACCTTTTGAAGAGCAAAAAACACAAAACAACAGCAGTGATTAAAGGCTTGATGATGTGAAAGCAGCAGCGTTGGACAACTCTGCATCTGCAGCCTTTAAAGGGAATGAAAAAGTCAGGCGGGTCTGTGGAAGCAGCACCATTAACATAAATTAGAAATCACTGCTTCAAAGCAGTTATCAGACTTTCTTTTGCACATTTCAGAGGCTAAATGAGATCTTATTACCGTTTTTAATCAAGAGCGTATTTATTGATTTGTGACTCGACTGCCAGACGTGACACTGTTACTGGCTTTAAAGCCTTGGACAGGTTGAAGTCATTTCTCACACAGTTAACTTTATTCATCTCATATAATTCAATCTGTCTGCAAAATAAAAGGAAGCAGAGAGATGCAACAAGATGATCTGATACAAACAATAACCGGGAATATGACAAATACTTGAATACGAAACATGATATAGAGGATGATTTAAAAGGTTGACAACATCCATTATAACCAAACCTTAAGAAACAAAATGAACCATCCATGGATTCATTCAGGAAAAATAAATGAAGTAAAAAATAAAGCTGTAACTTTGACCAAGCAGAGGTCAGAGAGCAACATGAAGTGGACTGAAGGAAGAAAATATCCAAAAATGTGAAAACCAATTGGCTGTATTTTTAAAAAGATTAAAAGCTTTATCAATAGAGTTTTGCCCTTGTTAAATTCCTAAAATATGTCAAATTCAATGTAGAGTTCAAGTTCGTTCCATTTTATAAAAAACCCAATCAGATTTTTTGGTATCCTTCCCAGCCTGATCAAAAGTCAATGTGTTGTTTGGACTTTTTCAGATTTTCAGTCAACTCGAACATCATTAAAATAATTTTGTTTTTTAATCCAAGCCATTTTAATGCTGACCTTTAGGTCACTCAGACATGAAATGCTCACATTCTCACACGGACCAGTGTTACATTTGCACTATAATTTACAATTCAGCAAAGAAACCATTTGAAGTTTGATCTTGACAGACCTTGTTACCACACGTCTGTCTCACTTCTTTGGCTGAATCTATTAAAACAAAATTAAACCGACAGAAACGAGGCTTTTCGCTTCAACAAGATGCTTCCCAAGGGAGCTTAAAACTTGGAATTGGGTAGATGATTAAACCAAGAATGATGCAGCTCCTTGTTTCTTGACTGTCTCCTTTTCTTTCCCACCTTCCTGTTTTGTCATGCAGACAGCTTGCACAGAGATGCTCTCATTGTCAGGAATGGGACTGAAATCGAGTAAAGAGAGAAACTTTAGGAACCCGTAAGGAAGCCGGATGATGACTGAACCAAACATATTTCAAAGATTACAAGAAAATCTGGCTGGAAGATGCAAAATCATAAAACTCAGAGGAAGCTTAAAATGTCAAACTTCTGTTTTCTTTTAATCAAATTTAATTACAGAAAATGGTCGATGACTATGTGGTATTATTTTTGTCCTCTTTTTGTTGGTCAGTTTTACTCTGGAAGTGGGTTGTGTAACGTTTTGATGGTTGCTAAAGTCTAGACAGGAACATTAAGGTGGCGAGAAAGCAGCACAAACCGGCCATGTTGCATTTGAGACGCACCATTAAATACAAGCAGGACATGCTGCAGGCATCACGGGACGGAAGCAGGTAAGGTCAGGAAAACGGAAGCACAGGGAGCCGATCGATGCTCGGACTGAAGGTGGGGCATCACTATGTGTGTGTGTGTGTGTGTGTGTGTGTAGGTGTGTGTGATGGAGGGGCGGGTTCTTTCTCCTCAGCTGTCAATCAAACAGAAATGGAGACAAACTGAGGAGCATGAAAAGTGAAGCACATTCAGAAGGTTGAGGCCATGCAGATGTAATCTAGATGTTTTACTCTTTACTTTGGTCCTTGTCATGATCGGGTCATAAGTCGAGTTTCAAGACACAAACCCCCCCCCCACAAAAAACAGAACAAAACAAATAAAGATTAATTACTTATTTTATATGCTCAGGATGTTTAGTAAAAGGGGATCAAGAAATTACAACAAAAGAAGAAGTTATTGTCAAAAAGAACTTAATGGAGGAGCTGAGTGGTATGGCTGAAAAACACGATAAAAGCATTTCATATCAGTTGATATCAATAATTATTGATTAGTTTTTTTGTTTTAGATATCTGAAGTGCTAACCGATGGTGTGACCTTTACTGGTTATTACACAGTTTTCACTTTGTGCTGATTTTTATTTTTAGCTTGTTATGAGGCAAAACCTTAAACTGCTGCTGTGCAAGATACTTAACAGGCTGTTGCTAAGTAACCAAAGAGTGAGTGAGTTGCTAGGTAACCAAATAGAAAGTGAGTTAGTTGATGCCACCAACCTAGCTAAGCCTTTCCTCTGCCTACATCTCCCAGAATGCAGTGCAGTGGATTGGAGTTCACTGAAATTATTGAATATTCTATCAGATTGATTATCTATTGATTGATCACGTTCTGTAGCGATACATATTGTTATTGATTTATTGTCCAGCCCTACTAATCAGAATGCTTCCAGTGTGTCCAAACTGTTTGTCACATTGGTCAAATTCATCAAGTCAAAAGCACTCGAGGGTAAAAATGATCCAGGTTTATAAAAACTAAACATATTTTGTCTCAACAACAAACTAAACATACATGTTTTAACTTAAATAGGTTTTAAGAGGGAAAAGAAAGTTTAAATTATGGATGGACAAGTTGAGCTTTTGAGAGCTAATATCCTGCATCTGTTGTCCATCACAGGTGAATCAGATGAATGGCTCATCACCAGACCTCTGCAGAGCCGAATGTCAGGCTGATGAGGCAGTTCAGGTGTGCTGCAGGACGGATCCATCAAACAGTTGCAGTATCGTTGCTCTTGAGGGCTCAAAACTGTGAGAAGATATTAATTTGTTGGTAGTAATTTAACCCTTATTAAAAATATTAAAAATCTAAAAAAAATCTAAAATCTTCATCTGGATAAATAAACCTGCTGAAAAGTCAGATATGTACAATTACGGATCGGAAGTTAAAGAGGTGACATACAGTACGTTCAAACTCCACAACACAGTGGTGGAGATAGAAGAGCCAAAGTGTGATTAAAAATGCAACATTCTGTGTGTTTCTGATAGTAAATCTATTTTAAAGTGTAAAGTCGCTGCAGAAATAAATACGTTCGACTTCTCCAGAGGCATTTTAAACATTAACATGCAAACACACATCTGCCTGAACTCCAGTTCATTGGTTCAAGTGCGTCTGTGAGGAGTTCTTCATGCTCGGCTTGTTCTGCGCAGCGTAAATGTAATTGCCATTAATTCTTCATGCGGCCCTTCCTGAGCCATTTAGGCCTAAACAATGTGACCAGTCTGAAGAGTGGAGCTGCCACAGATTCAATATTTGAAAAACACACATTATGGTGTCCTCAGGGTTGTCGCCTTTTACTGAGGAGAGTTTTTACAAAGACTTGGCGCTTTAGAAAGGGACCAGCGTGATTTATATTCATTCCACCAATTGCTTTTTAAATGGGGTCAGCTCCTTTGAAATGCTCTGTCTCCTCTGAATGAAAAGGTCCAGGCAGGAGTCACGTCTTTAAAAACACAACCCATTGAGGGTTCCTACTTCATGCTGCCTCTGACTATTTAATCGCAGCAGCAAAATCCGTCTCAGATTGGAAAGTTATCATTTAGAAATTAAAAGCTCTGCAGAAAACTTGCAGGGACATTTTTCTTCCTTTGGCTTGGAGTGAAACTCTAAATGATTAATAGAAAAATATCTATAAGACAAGTCTACAGTTCAATAAGAAAAAAAATATTGCTGACTAAAAAGCAGCCAGAAGATAAGGTTGGACTGGACATAATCTTGTAAACATGGTGACCAAAGATTGGAGTGGACCGACCTGATACTAGAGACTCAGGTACAGATTTATCTTTTTATTCGTCATATTTAGGAATGAAATAAATTTTAACACCAGACAAAGAAGAGCTATGCTTAATGTCAGCATCCGTCCATCATCTTCTGATTGATTAGGTTGAAGAGGCAGCAGGTCCAGAAGGGAATCCCACTTCATTCTGGGGGATTCTGGAATGAACGGAAACATTTTGTTTTCATCAAAACAACAAAAGGTTTTCATTATTTCTCCTAATATGTTTTCAGCTGATAATGTCCTCAGTAAACAGAAGGATGTTGTTTTAAAGCAATAAAGCTACTTCAAGTAGGATGTAAATAGAAAAACCCAAAACCAGCCTGCAGTTTTAAATCAAACATGTTTATTGTTACGTTTCATTTAAACAGCTGAGGTAAATTGTTCTCACAAACTCCTAACAGCAAAAACTGCAAAATGTTTTGATGACTGACAGGTTTAACCCACAGATTATTTTGTTCTCATTCTTTTCTACAGTACCAGAGTCTCTGGTCTTTATATATTCCTCCATAAGTCTATAAAATACGTTTTTAGAATTAGCTGTGACTTCTGACCTGAAGAGTCGTTTGCAGATGAAGCCCAGCTGTGATTTCTACTTTCTACTATCTAGACCTCTTTTATCTAGGTTTAGGTAAGTAAGGAGAGGAGAACCACGTAGGTTTGGAAATATAAATTGCAGGCTGCAGTGAAATATGGGAAACAGAGCGTTCCATATGGGACACTTCAGTTTGGGAACCAAACGCCTGGCGAACTCGACACTCCGCCTTCAGCTCAGAGCTTCTCTCTTCACAGCGGAGGATGGATGTTCACAGCAACATCCGGAAAGCTTCACACGTCAAACTGCTGCATTACAAACATCACAGACAAACGTTAGCAATTGGGCAAAACTTAAGACTTCAACAGAGTTCAAGGACACAGTGCAGGAGGTTAGGCTTTAAAACTGAGAACACACATTATGAATCCCACAGAAGCTGTGGGTTCACACCCTGCAAAGGCACAACTATCACCACGATTTATCATTTTTCAGAATGTGTATGTGTGTGTGTAAGTAAAGAAAATTTCCCCAGAGTCTTCCTTTGATTAGATTTAACTTAATTCAAATACACTGAAGCCTTGATTTAAATGGAAAGCACTAAAGTCCATTATGTGGCACAGTGAAGGACAGTCGCACTACATCAGCCCTGAATTGCATCAAAAGCTCTCAGTCAGCCGCCGTCTGTCAGCCCAAGGTTGGTGTGTGACTGACAGGTCAGCAGAGACTTTCTGCTCCATAATGGATGTTTTCACAAAGACAAGGATCTCAGATATAAATATACACACATGTGCAGCCTGGTCTGCAACAGGACGTCACAACACACTCTTTATGTATGCACAGAGTGAGACATTCAGACAGGTAAGAGTGATTTGCAAAGGTAGGAAGGCTGCAGCATGAAGAGGTGACAGATTCACAGGAACAAGCAGCCAGAGGAGAGACACTGTTCCAATGTTGCATCTAAACCCGGCGGACGCTACAGTTTTTTTAAAAAGTCATGCAAGAATTGAACATGTCACACTCTGAGGTCGATGTTATGAAATCTTGATGGCGACCTGGGTCACAATGTACAACGTTGAGACTGCATAACTGAATTAGGTCAGACAGATCTGACAGTGTGACAATGAGTGGAAGCAAGACATGGATTTTAGGGCCTTGGGGTCAGAAACAGGAAAAAGGGGAAGGAGGCAGCTGTCAGGGAAGTCAGGGGTTTGTCAGGATCCTGGTGGGTGGATGTGTTTTCATCATTTATCACAGATAAAAGGGAAATCCTTCAACCGCTAAAATGTGACATCCGTCTTTGTTTACATTTTGCAAAGAAGGAAGTTGTGCTCAGTGTCTTCTTCTGAGGTCTTTGTGTCGTTTCCTTCAGTGTTTTTTGTTGCAACACCAACATCGGTGTTAGAGTAAACAGGTTTTCTGACGGGTTTGTTAGGTTCGACGCAGTGCAGCGTGAAAGAGAACCGCACCACCTAACAGGTTCTGAATTACAAGCACCAATGTCAAAAATGGGAAATTAGGTGGATTCACCCTAAATTAGACTGATTGAATCCACCTAGCATTTCCTCAAATGCCTGGTAATCAGACATTCATTACATCCAGGTGTCCAATTAACAGTTCTGTATATCTGCTACGATTACTGATTAAAAAACGTTCACATGACTTTGCTGAAGTAGTTCAGCCTGTGTCACATTTTGCAGAACAACAAAGTGTGAAGAGAATCCATGAAACAGACGCAGAAAAACCTGGAGTATCTCTGAATCTGGCAGCAGTCCAGTACCTGCGCTCTCTGTACAGAGCAGGAAGGAGCCGGTTCTCTATCAGCCTGTCTGTGTCCGAGGCTCAGCTCTCAATCAGACCGACAGCCGCCTGGGAGAGACTCATCACGCTGCAAAGATCCTCAGCAGAAGGAGATGAGCGCTCTTACATGAAGACTTTTTCCACCTGTATGTGCAGAGTTAGGGTGTCCTTCAGAAGAAAATAATAAATCTCTTTCAGGTGGGGTTGTTACAACATTGTAGCTTCTTCGTGAAATCAAATAGATCAAACTTCACTGACTACATCATATCCTAAGTGTATTAAATGGATAAAATGTGCATCTTTGTTTAAATTTTTCATTAAGACTGTGCTATTTTTTGGTTGGAGCAGCTTTTATGTCCAGTTTATGACCAGTTCTCTGTTCACCAACATCCTCCACAGTCACCAGATCTGCTAGCACAGAAGTATTGGAAAGTCTGGAGCAGAAGATTAATGGGATTTTCAGCTAGTAAATCTGCATCAGTTGTTTGAAAGTTTTATGTAAGTATAACCATAATCTCAGAAGTTTCAGAAAATTCTTCTTGAATCCATGATGTGAAGAATTAAATCAGAACTAAAAGCAATAGGGGACAAAGAACTGAGATTATACTTTGTATGCATTCTGCTGCTGCTAAAAGACACTGCATTAGTCTTTCTTTGTAACATTTTGGGGACCATTGGTTTGATTTGCAGAGATGTTACGTTAGAAAGACGTATAAAAAGCCTCTTTGTCAAGAGAATGTGCTCGTAGTCTGGTTAGAATATGCCAACTTCTGTCATTGCTGAACCTGTTCCCTTAAAGCTTGAAGTTCAGCTGTGTTGTGGCTCCATCATAATCTTCCCCTCAGGCAACTCTGAGAATTATATTAGAGCTTTACTTCCAGATGAGGTGTGAGACAGACATCCAACAGGTGTGTGATTGTCCCATTAGCTCTCTGTCAAACAGACGGGTATGGCTGCAGGTATATCTGTGTGTTTGGAAAAGTGAAAGAAGGCAAATAAAAACTGGATATGAAAAAAGGTTGTGTGAACATATTATGGTCCATTTCCACCAGCCAGGTTCAGATCACCTTAATCCAACTCCAGTTTGTTAGTCTAAATCTGATTTGTTTGAGGAGGAATGGATGTAATCAACAAACCGAGCCTAAAGCCCTCAGCCTTGGTTCGGTTGAAGTAAACTCTGGTGCAGGTCGAAAGCATGTGAACACCAAGCGGACTGGGAACCACTCCAAAAGCAGGAAGTGGACTACAGAGCAGGGCATTCTGGGTAAATACAACCAAAACAAACATGTGTCTAGTGCTAGTGGGAGAAATAGCTCATATTTTACCAAAGCTTAAAGAGAAACCTGGACTTTCAAAGTGTTTCTTTACTTTGATACTGTGTAATGTGAAAGCAAACAGCAGGAGCTGAAAATGTAAGAAATGTTAGAATTTTGGTCCACAGTCAAACCGAGTCCAGTGGACTGAAGGCGGGCAAACACCCTGGTCCTATCATGGATTATTCACACACACATATCTGCTTCACGTTCTTTATTAAGCAGAAAGTTCAAACATAGCAATACAAGCTTGTTTTTCCAGATGGAAATTGACTCTGCATACTTTGTGTTTGCAGATAAATTTGCACACCAGCATCTTATAGGTTATTCCCTAATGGAAGCAGATCCTCTCAAGCATGCAGCTTCTCTGGCTGTGCAGAAACAGGCACCTTCACACCACCACACACACATCCACAAGCACACGGGGCCTATTTCTCTTCTCTCTAATGGAGCCGGGCCCCTGAGAATGACAACCAGGCTGCTACGCATCAGTGCCCATTACCCACAAGCGCCGTGGGGCGGTGGGGCCGCGGGGCCGGCCGGCCGCCCGCCCACTCTCTGCCTTTCACCCTACATCCGTCAAAAACAGGTACACGCTTCCTCCTGTTTCTCCACTACTCCTCTTTATCTCCTTACTCTATTTATAGTGCCTTGCCTCCTCTGTGTCTCCGTCTCCAGGGAGGAAAAGTCAAATTTAAAATTTTCCAAGACAGGAGGAAGAATGCATTTATCTAAAAGTCACCTTTCCGTGTCTCAATTTGACGTTAAAGGGAATGTCGCCCTCTTCAGAGGATTTATTGTTGACCCAGGAATTAATTTGGCTCACGTAGTTTCAGGTAAGCTGTTTTCTTGCCGTCTGTTGCTGACCACAACATCCTATCAGACAAACAAGAATATGTTCCTCTGCTTCACACTAGCAACACAAGTTGATTTTCTACTCGGAGACCATTTCAGCTTTTGCACCCTGAGCACACTGGAAATAATCTCCCAGTCATGACTTATCATGAATCATCTGCGGCGGCCCACAGGGGACGGTGGCTGCATTCGGGAGGAAAGGGCAGAATGTAAAATAGCTTTCACTTAGATTCCTCATCCTCCTCCTGCTGCTGCTGCTGCTGCTGCTTTCACCCCCAAAAGGCACTGTGAGAAATTTCAAGTAAAGTTTTATCCTCAGGCCTTGTTAACCTCTGGCCCAGGGTGAAACTCAACACCAAATTGAATTGCAGCACTAATTAATTAAACAACAGAATACTCAGCATTCAATGCAGCTGCTCATTAGGTTCATCTGATGCTTTAAAACCTTTAAATATAGCCACATCCTATTAAAACATGCTTATCTGAATGGATTAAATTTCACAGGTTTAATGAGAAAAAAACTGAAAATGTCTCCTGTTAAAATTAGGACTGGGCCATTAAAGGCTTCAGATGGGAATACTGTAACACAATTCTTCAAATTAGTGGATCCACTGATGCAAAATATACAAATTTATGCAAGCCTAGAAATCTTTGGTGGATTTCCTTGTAAAATATGTTGCATGCTAACGGGATACTTTATGAAAAGCAATGGGTGGAATGTGTTTATTTCCAGAAGTCACAAAGGTATCACTTTAATTGCAACATCCAGTTCTTTTCTGGGATTAAACAGGGAGGTTGTTTCAGGAAGGGCATCCAGAGAAACCCTCTGCCAAGTCTGTGAGCACGAAGCTGTGGAGTGGACAACTGCACTTTAAGCTTTAACTGATATTTATATTGTTATTTTTAGAATCCATATCATTTTCAGATCTGATAATAAATATTCAGAGTATTATTAAAAACGGAGGGCTCACTTTTTGAAGTTTTTCCTCTCTTTGAAATATAAAAGTTTTGAGCATAATTTAGAGTTCTGATTATCTGCCTAACTTGGTGAATAAACATCAGGCTCGTCTTTTATTCTAATCAGGTTCTGTTCTTGGTTCTGGTTCATCACTCTAGTCTATTAACCAGCCCAAAGAAGGCCTATTTAAAGTTTAACAGGAAATGCTCTACCATATGCAGATGACAACACAGTGTTTCTTATAACAAAATGTGCGAGCAAATTCTCTTTCAAAATCACAGTTAATGGTTTTCTCAATAAAAAAGCCGTTTTAAAGAGAAAATGTCACATGGATGCATGTTCTACCTATGATCATAGGGGATCATAGGGATCATAGGGGATTTTTTTCTTTGTGTTTGAGCTTCATGAATGAGTTTGCTTGAACGCATTTGTGCTCTGATCATATCTTAGTGTTTTAAATTCACTTCCAGAAACCGCTCTTATGCTTAAAGAGACTTTATACACTTACAGAAAGAAAGAAATGCTAAACTTACCCAAAGGGAGGATTTCTGAAATATCTTAGATATTAGATATGAACTAAATAAATATTACGAAAGAAAAAGAACATGAGTGCATTTATTTCAAAAGCTTTCTGAGATCTACTCTAACAGAATCAGGTTACTGACTTGGTCACGACATGTATTGACAACATTTCATAACAGCCTTGGGCCAATATTCGTTACATTTAGACATGATTTAACAATCTGAGGATCATCATCTGAAGGTAAACAATATTTTATCTAATTTATTGAAGGAATTTTACCCAGCATGGGTCAGAGTATAAATATAATCATTTGTTGTACTTCAGTTTTTTTTGGGTTTGGGGTGTTATGCCAATGTCCATCTCGCAGGTCAAGAGTTTTCGTTTTTTTTTTATTCCAAAAGTAGTTTGATTAAAATGTGCACAGTGACTTTCAGTGCTTGGTTTTTACAAATTGGTAAGCTGTAAATGAATTAGACTTTTGAGTTACAAATAATCCCCCTTGGTTAGTGATGATTGGTGGGTAATCGTCTGGAGATTGCAGGACTTGTTGACAGCTAAACTTTTCTTTAGAAGCTGTTTTGTTGCCTCGTCAGCAACAAACTGACTGGAGAGCAACAGGAAACAAATCTTAGTCCTTCTTCTGGCAAATTGAAAAAAAGTCTCTGATAAAACCTTGATATTGTTTTAAAGATGGAAATGTAACATCTGAGTTTTTTTCCGTCTTTCCTCTGAGCTCTTTTTGTTCCGTCTCCATCTTTTATCAGTGTCCTTTATTTTCTTTTTGTCTTAAATCCCCTCAGTCACTTCCCTAAGAATCTACCTCGACTTTCTTCTCCCGGTCTCTGATCTTCTCTGCTCTCCCTGCTGTCTCTTCTCGTCATTTCCACTTGTCAGGCTAAAAGGAGCAGACAAATGGATGGACAGATGAATACCCAGATCTGCGGAGGGGCACATGGAGTGATGGAGTGATGAAATGAAGAAGTGGCGGTGCGTGACAGAGCTAAGCTCAGTCTAGTTCAGGGTTAGGGAGGAACCAGAGGAGTCAAACGAGAAGGGGAAAGACGAATAAATGAAGATAAAAAGGGGAATTAGATGGTGGAGGAGGATTGATTTAAATCTCTATTATATCATCCACAGTGGGGGTTAATAATCCATGAGATATAATGATGAAAATTTTGTTTTTCATTGCCATTTGATAAAAACAATGGTGATTAAGGCTTTTTCCATGAAAGCTTTTTTTATGTTTTGCTTTGAACACCCACTAAGCCTAAATCACACATAATCTATCTGGTGAAAAAAGAAGCAGTTCATCATTTGCTTTCTTTCTGGCAGAGCTGGAGAATTCATCGATTGTTCAGGCTCTTGTCCTTTATTTACCGTGTCGACGAGCATTAAGCCTTCACACAGCATGCCGGCACTTTGCAATAAGAATGGCGCCGGTGTGTCATCAAAGTGGTCTGGATATGAAAACAAGCTTTTTCATTCCAGGCTAGGCAAGCAGACTTTCAACACTGTCAGCAAATTTAATAATACCAACACCATGATAGGTTCATTTTGGGGAATAACAGACTTTGTCTTCATTGTTCAGTTGGCTGTATGTAAACTTTAGCAGCATATTGTTAACTATGAGACCCAATAATGTAAGCACATGGTTACAGGCCATAATTCAGATCCAGAACATTTATAAATCTTGAAAGTACAAAAAGTTGGTTACAAAGAATGATTATTTTCTGTTTCTCAAAGCATGTCAATAATTTGAAGAAATCTGATACAAAAAAAGAGCTGTGTACAGCCATATGCAGATAATAATGTGGTGTTTATCCCAGCAGAAAACACTAAATGTACTGGTTTACTGATGGTCATTAGTTGCAGCAATATTATTTTTTTCTTCCTGTCTGAACCTCAGGAATGAGAGTTTAATTATTGGCTTTCAGAGAGTAAATCACTTTTACATTTTGTTCTACACTACACCAGTTTAACGCCCCTAAGAGAAACCTGGACAAGTGACTTTCAGCTGCTTCCATTCACTGCCATTTTATTTTACAAAACCACAGCGCATCACGTTATAATAAAACAGGTTATTCTGGTGATAGAGTCACCAGGAACAAAAAGGTGTGACTAAAAGCCAGAAGGACGCAGACTGATGATGCTGGTCAGAACCAGAGCACACAAATAAAATGCAGGCAGAACTCAGTGCAAACTGCTTTTAAATCCTTGGACAGGGTTCCTGTTTGTTAGGTTTTCAAGATGTTGCTGTCAGTTAACTCTTCTACATTACCATGTCAAGAACTCAAACAAAAGCTGTGGACTTTTATTGATCATTCACTGATTAAAGCTGTGAAAAAGATCGTCTCTTGAATTTGGAATGTAATTTGGTCTATTAATTTTGCAGCTGGCAGATCTGGATGAATTACAGTTTTCTAAGTACTTTTAAAAAACATTTTTGTTTGAAGTTAATACGCATTTGGATCTTTGCTAATGCAGCTACTGTTGACTGAAATGATTTCCATGTGGCTCCATGTTTCCAGAATAACACCAGCAAATTTTTAGCAATATATTAAAGAAACGTCCCATTGTTGCACCTGCAGAGTTCTTACTTTGCAGAAGGATTATTTTCTCCTAAACATCCCCTCTGGGTGTTGATACTTTCAATCATTGGAGTGTTTGAATGTTTTTAGGTTGAAAGAAAAAAAAACATAAAGCTGAAGCTGCTAAAAAAAATAAATCTGCTCAATCATTTACTGAATTCAAATTTCCTGAAGAGTGAGAAGATTGTCACTGGAAGTGATGAATACATAACAACCCAAATCCACACCCTGCAGACTGGATCCTGCTACATAATGCTGAGCAGAATGCTGAATGTACACAGAGTGTGTGAACAAAACACAAAGAATCACAATCCATTAAAAACTGTCTGGATGAGAACATTTTAAACACGTACAGCTTTTTGTTTAATGCATTCATAAAGATGCTGATAAATCACACCGTTTGACACGGCATTGCTTTTCTGATCTTAGTACATAAAACTGAAAATGCAAAGTTTGTTGGTGCATTTACGTCTCACTGAAACATTCCTCTAGTTATGCAGAAGAGCGATTCAGATAAAAGTTTATACCTGAACTCTTTCACTAAGCCCTGAACATATGCAACTATGGGGAGAAATTATCTGCTGACCTATTTACCAACATTAAGAAATGCTAAAATGTCACGAACGAATGTACTGGTGGTACCGCAAAAACAGAGAGCATTCAAGTTCCTCCAAGGTTTTTATCAGCCGTTGGGAAACTAATAAAAGATAATTATTCTTTATTGTCCCACATAGAGACATTCAGAGCAACAACAGCAAGGTGACTCACACAAACATAAAATATGTTTAGAAACAGAATAAAGAATAGAAAATATTTTTTGCAGATATTGCAAATCTCTGAGCAGCTTCTCTAAAGGAAAAACAAATGAGATTCATGGGTCTGAAAGCAGCTCAGTGCAGGGATGGAAGAGGAAACCGCAGGTTGATAAAGTGGAACAAAGACTGTAAATGGTAGAAAAAGTACCAATGAAACCATCCAGAACCATTCGAGCTGAAGTCGGTACTGAATCACTTTATGCTGAAATGTAAAAGTGTGAATGGTGACAGCTTTACTAACAGAAAACACACAAAAAAGGCCAGACTGGAATTAGTCACTCAGCCTTTTTACCACATCAAATCTTCCAGTTCCCATTTCAACCCAACCAAAACAACTGAGCTGACTTTTCATCTGCACTCCAGTTTTTCTGATTACCAAGACATTTTAGCACCTTATCATTTAATTTGATTTGTTGATTACAACAACAAATGTTTTATTTTAATTATCTGAGTTTGTCGGAACCGTAAACAGCGGATTAGTGAGGTATTAATTCAAAACCTTTTCTAATGTTCTTACTAAGCGTTGCAAAGCACCGACAGAGGAACAAGTTTGGAGGAGATGAAAAGAATGTGCTTCAGACGGAAACACATTCCTGAAGGGAGACGAGTTGTGTGAAGAGCGGAGGCATCGATCTCACCACAGATCAGCCTCTCAGATACACCCTGAAACCCTCGTGACAACAAATTAACAGCTTTTTTAATGGGATGCAAATTATAAAAACAACTCCTTATTTTCTTGACAAGATGAACTGAAAATAGTCATCTATTTATGGTTCTTTCCAAGAATACGTCTGAGTTAAAGCCGTCAGCTCTGAATCCCTCTACTTAGGTACCAGCTGCAGATCTGCATGACATTGGTGAGGAAAAAAAGAAGTCAAGAAAAATAGAGAAATCCAAGTGTGAAATGAGAATGTAAGCTCGTTGTTGTCCAGATGAGTCGATGGAGAATCGACGAAACGGACGGATGGAGGTGTGAATGGACAGAGGCGGGGATGAATGGATGGACAGGAAATGAAACTTATAATCCAAGTGAAGACGTTTTGGACGTCTGACAGGAGCAGATATACAACCTCGGCAGAGACGAATGAACGGAGGAAGAAAGCGCCGGACGTCGAGCGTTATGAAAAAGATGACGTGTCAGCGCGGCTGAAGCTGAGATTTTTTAAAATGAAGGAGTGTGAAAACAGGATGAGGAAGGAGGAGAGCAGCTGCGTGAGCAGAGGTGAGAGTTTCCTCTTCAGCGGCTGAACTGTCGCTGCTTCACTTCCTCCATCCTGGTTAAACGGACAGATGGGGATGAATGGAGAGATGACGCAGGAGGTGAAGAAAGAAGAGAGGAGACATGAGAGGAAGACAGGAGGAAGGAGAACTTTGCGTCTCTCGTCCCTCTCTCCTGTCCTTTAATAAAGCCGATGGAGGGTCATGTAAACAGAGCAGAAGCCATTTGGTTGAACCAGTTTTAAATATCACAGCAAGTCAAAGATGGACTATTGATTCCTGAGCAACACATCAATGTTTTTTTTTTTCATTTTGCTTCTCAGGGGAGGAAAAAAGTAATAAAAATGAACAAATCTAATATAACAGCAACAAGATTTATGCAGAAACACACAAATAACTGTTTAATTAACTATTGACAGATGGAACGTTTCCCTTTCTTTGGATTATCTGCTGAACTGAGATTAGAAATCAGCTTTTTACCATATTGTTTTCCAGAAATGCATAACATTTTACTCAGCAGGGATGAGTTATTGCTTCATATTTCCTCCCTGGAAGTTTTCTTTTAGGGACCAGGCTGCATCATGAGTCTACCTGCAACCTGATTCTTTTTCCTAGAAAGTCATTTTTCTAGTGTTTACGAGACACTTTTTTGCCGACACACATTTCACTCTTCTGACCAGCGCAGTGGCCTTTGTCACATTTATTATCTTCAATTAATCTCAGATGAAGAGTCTGCAGATGTCTAGATTCAGTGTTTATAACTGTAAAGATGTTACGTAAAAGGTGTGATTTTTTTTTTATTAGTTATGATTTTTTTCTGCTATTTTAGGACTAAGTGATCTTTTAAAATGACCCACAACTAATTTGTTGTTAGTTCCAACCTTCAGACGGTCAAACCTCATTAGATGGATTTTGATAGCTTTGAAACTGATGAGGAAAATAATTTACTTCATTAATGAGACTGATAAGAATCTTTAATACATAAACGTAATCAAGTAGCCCTGTAGTTCTGATCCACCAGTTTTAAGGTTTGATTATTTTCTACAGTCTTGAACTTCTGGATTCTTGTTACATACTTTGAGTTAATAGTTATCTTTTTATGAACTTACCTTCTGTTTTTGTAAATCAATGTTAATGTAATTTCCTGAATGTAATTTTGCTCTGGTTTCAGTCAGAACCTTCTGCTAAACCAATTATCACTTTGTCTGATCTGTGCATGTTGTGTCAACAATAAAGCTCAGAAAAAAAGTATTAAGGCAAATATTTCCTTTGTGAGACGTTAGAAGCTTAAACCACAAGCAGCTCGGAGTTTCTACAGGAATCCTTAAGAGAAAAGAGTAAATATTTCTTAAAACATAATTAAAACAACTTCTCTACTTGCTGGTGTCAAATTTCTATTTCTAGTCAAGATTATGTTTGCTAATGCACTGGCTGGTGTTTAATCTCTGCAGGGAGCCATTTAAATCCTAATTATCTTCCACTATGAACGTAACAACCTTTGTTTTTTTACTGAATCTCTGATAATCAGTTTTGGTTCTGAGTTCTGTGACTGTCTTAGTTTTGAGTATTTTAGTTGGCAACAAAACTATAATTTATAAATAAAACAAGTTTAAAGCTGTGTTCGTACTGACAGGGTAGATGGATCTGCTCATCTGCTGATGAATTGGATGTTTTAGGAACTTAACTCCAGCAGGTCCTGCTAAAGTATCATCATGTTTTTGTTGGGTAAGGTGCTGTCCTGGTTCACTTCAGGTAAAGAATTGTCTTGTTTCAGTAGCAAAGTACTGATATGGTTCAGTTTGAGTAAGGTACCGTCATTTTTTAGTTGAGGAAAGTTTAATCCTTATTCCTTTTAAAGTACGGTCATTTCTTAGTTAGTTAAAATACTTTTCTGGTTCAGTTTGGGTAAAACACAGTAGGTTTTAGTTGGGAACCGTCTTGTTTTATCCCAGGTAAAGTATTGCCATGTCAAGAACCATCCTGGTTTGTTCTGGGTTCAGGTAAACTGCTGCCATGTTTCAGTCCTAGCAAAGCACTGACATGGTTCGGTCTGGGTAATGGACTGACCTTGGAGTAGAGGAGTTATGTCAGTGTAAGGTAACAGGTTTAGACAGCTTTAAGCACTAACATCAGAGCTTCATGGGTTAATCTGTCTGAAGCAGTAAAACAGGTAATGTGCAGCCAGTTAAACAGGAGGAAAGAGGGCAGAACATGGCGGAGGAATACTTTGATATGACATTGAGTGGAACATGATCTTCAGTGTCTTCATGCCCAGAACTCTCTGTCTCTGCTAGAATCTAATAAAGTGACATCTGCAGTCCTGATGCTTTTAAATTCACCTGCTTTTCCTCGTCCGGAGCAGCAGACCCAGGATTGGGGTTTTTTAATGGCTGATTTTTACCTTCCCACCGCAGAGAAAGGAGCGCGGCGGCACTGTGCATCCTCAACACAAACAAAGACACAAACACACACCCATCCTCCAGTCCGCCCACACACTCCTCGGATCATGCTATTCATTTCATCTTTGATTCCCTTTGCGGAGATGATGAGTTGGAAACATGAAAGAAATCCAGTGAAGTGAGGAGTGAGCCATTCTCTCGCTCCATCTCCCCGTCTGTCCTTTACTCCCCGTTTCTCCCGTTGTTTGTTGTTCCTCCTTTCATCTCTGGCCTTCTCATTCTTGGCTCTTCTGTCTTGTTTCCTCTCTCTTTCTTGTTCTTCATGTACCAGTGATTATCTCGTTTTCCACCTCTCTGTCTCCATTTTATCCTTCTCCTCTACTTGCATCTGTGGTCATGATCCTCCTCTCCCCTTCATGCAAATCGTTCTCCTCCTTGTATCGTACTTCCTCCTCTCCCTGTTTGTCTTCCCCTTCCCTTCTCACTCGTTTTCTCGCTCCCCTTCCCCCAGGGTCCAACCGGATAGTGGAAGCTGCCACTTAGGAATGACGAGGGCGGCGAGGCGGTGGATTAAACACTGAATGAGCCACAGGATGCCTGGAGTGGAGGCAGGAGAACACTTTCCTGCAGTAGCGCACATCGTGGCATCGCGCCGGCTTTAGTTTCCAGGATCTATTCTTAGAACAACAATATCTCCTTCCTTTCCTCCAACAACCCACACTCTGCCTCCACCGTCTGACCCACTGCTCTCTCTCCTTTCTAGGCCCATCTGCCCTTTTCCCTGCCTCAGCCTCCCTTGCTTCATAAATCTCCTCCGCTCTCATCACTAAAACTTCATTAACGAGCTCCAATTAAGGGCTGCTAGATTAGTGGTTGCTATGGAGATGAGGCTGGTCAGGAGAGATGACAAACCAGGAGGAATACAAACGGAAAGGATGGAAGAGAAAGGAAACTAGAACATGATAGAGCAAATAATTACTGGATGTGGTGCTAAGAAGAGATTATGGTCCATTTATCACAAGAGATTAAAGTTTGACCAACTACACTGTAAAAACACAAAATCCTACCAAACACTTTTGGACTAGTTTCTAGTGCAACTATTTTAGTACAACTGATATAAGACAAGTTTGGTTTATGTCAATTAAAACAGATAATTTCACTTAAAACAAGACATTTTCCACTTGTAAGTGAAATAAACTGTCAATGGAACCAACACTTTTTCATCAATATTAAGAACTTATCGATGCCATCTGTTGGTGAAAACTTTCTTTTAATTTAGTGTTGTCCCGTTTCAAGTGTGATAAGATATTTATACTAAACTAGATTAAAATTACTTGGTAGGGTTTTGTGTTTTTGCAAGGAGGTTTTTCCTCCTAAAACTTTCTGTCTCAACCTAAACAGCTCACAGAAACACATAAAAGAGCCAGGAAGTGTAGTTTTAGACAGAATCACATCCAGAGGAATGAGATTCAAATTTAAGAGGTTGGGCTTGATAGTGCAGCTCACACACACACACACACCACACACACACACACACACACACACACACACACACACACACAGCTTGTTACATATTTAGGATTGGCACCTCGGCGTTCTGTTTGGCAACATTTTGAATTCTGCTGGTTTGATCTAAGTTATTATTGGTGTTGGGGTATTTATGTTTTATGAGGGTTTTCCTGCTGAGCTGCTTTGTCATTTTCTCCCTCTGGAAACCAGAGAGGCCATGAAGACCTGAGCAGCTACAGCATTATCTGTGGTAAACTAGAGAGCAGCTAAACATGACTTGCTGTTGAAACTGCGTGAAAAGTCTCTACATTGTTTACTATAACAATGAATGCAAATTAATACCTCAAATTAAAAAATGGTGCATCATTTTCCTTTTACTTTGGAAATATTCTCTACTTTGAGATGACCTTTCATACCAAATCCAAACACTAAAGTATGAAATATTCTCAAAATCTTAACAGGATTCTCAGAATATTAAATAGATTCTGTTTTATTTCTGTATTTTTGAATATTATTCCATTAATATGTGAATTTAAGGCAATACTTCATTTGAAGGAGTTTGCATAAGACTGATATTACATAGTCATAAACACAACTGTCCTGAACATGAAGAAGTCTTTATGAATGTTTGTTACTGTGGCCATGAATGCAATGTTGATGCTTTTAATGGACTTTTAGTAAATGGTTTTATGTAACTTTGCATTAAAAATGTCATTATGTATCAAATAATGCAACATTTTCACTTTGTACTTTTAAGTGTCGTTACTTAATGACTCTTCATGACAAACATTTATGCAGATTCCTTCATGTTGTCATGTTTATGACAGTCATGTCAGTCTTCCACACCCTTTCAAATAAAGTGTTACTGAATTTAATTATACTAAATTCCAGTCATTATTTTACAGAATGATAAGCAGTTTGACAAAAGCTCTTAAATTCTCCTCTTGTTTTCCAGCTCCTTTTTCCATGAATAAACTAATCATAATTAGACTGTCCGTTATTACATTGCGTCACATCACAGAGAGCGTAGAAGATTGTTACATTTATGTAAACCAATAGCCCAGAGATGGGGTCTTTCCGGTAATCAACCGTCCTCCCATCACTCACATGTATTTATTCCACAGTTCTGCTCTGATGGCGAGGGCTGAATGTGGCACTCGGGCCCCGGGGAAGCCAAGCTGAGAGCAGCAGGGGAGATAACTAAAATAGCCGCCGTAAAGCCGTAAGAGCCAATTTAGGCCAGGCAACGGCGCCTGAACAAATCGGGAGTCGCACATCTCTGAAAGGGAGAAAATGAATTCAAATATGACACAATTTTAAGAGGACACAATGATTTTAAGGTGAGAACTGAAAATGAAAATGGGACTAAAAAAATAACAGGATCTTTTTTTTTCCTGGGGATTTAAAATGGATTAAAGCTTCAGAAGAAACGCTGCGAGCTTTTCCTCCTCTGCCACCATGACACCGCAGCGGCCTGTGAGTCAGTGGAAAAAACGCAGAGCAACTCCAACACTTTGGGCTGCGGCCCCCGGGACGCTGCGGTGGGACTGAAACAGTTTGAACTTCTGTTGGCACTTAGGAGGCAAGTGAGAAGTTTTTGCTCCCATTTATCCGCGAGGCTGAACAAGGCAGGAGCCGAGCGGACGGTTTTAAATGGTTCTGATGGGAAAGCCGAACGTTTAAAGACGACAGAAGTGGAAAACAAACATCTGCTTTGGAGAGCGCAAACAACACGAGAGCTAAATGATGGTTAGCGCTGCTCCAGACAGCAGGTCCACAACAAAACACATCAACAAAGAGACGTCTGGACCACCAGGCCTTACTGCAGCGTCAGCACACACACACTTTTATGTCTCTACTGGTTTTCATGCAAACCCACATCGCAGGGAACGATCTGTGTGGGCAGCGATTCTCAGTGAAAAACTATGAGTTTGCATAATTTATATGTGTAAAAAACTAATATGCAGCAGCAGTTGTATAATTTAAGGTTGAACTAATGCATCCAAAGGTCCACATAAACTTCAGGTTCTGAGAATTAATGTTGAAACTCTGACCACTCAGAGCCTCAGACATTTTCAATAAAGATTCAAACTTTAATGCATGGATCAGAAATGTTATTTTTAAAAAAATCCAAGCCAAAACTCAAGTTAATGAGGGCAAGGGAAGTTTCTATCAACTGAAAAACTTTCTCTCGTCAAGTGAATCCACCTTCACATCACTGTAGGTCAGGAACTCAGACTTTTACAGTTTGTCTCCAGGCCTAAATTATCACATAATATTTAATATTAACCTTTTTTTATTATTAAACAGCTGCATTTTTATCATTTAGCATTTGATTTACCATGAAAATCTGTTAAATAATACTTTATAACATTCTGAAATGGAATCAGGTGTTATATTTACCCCAAAAGGCATAAAAACAGGCATTTATGCTAAAAGAATAAATAATATAGAGAGATTAAAAGCTGCTTATGTTTAATTTCTACTTTTTAGTGTTTGTAATGACTAAATTAGCAGCTGCTTATTGCTGACTCCATATTTCTCATTTTATTATTTATTGCACTAAATCTGGTTTGGAGGATTTTCATCTCCACTATCTTAGTTGAAGTTTTTCTAAAATTTTCTAAAACCTTTGTTCTCAATTATAAACAGCAAAGACATTGATTTTGTTAAGCTTATGAGTACATGTCACAGGAAGTGCTTTTATTTTGATTTTTAAAGCAGGAAGTGTTCTTGTAATGCAGCTCAAATAACAGCAGAGAATATTGGCGAAGGCCAAGTTACGTTTATTTTGTTCTGAAAGTCATTTGGTACAACATTCAGCTGCAGAGACATTCATGTGGTCATTATTCATGTGGTCATTATTATGAAGCTACAGCTAACATGAACAGATTGTTATGAGCCACTAACATCCCATAATAATCAACTGGCTAATCAAGCCCATCTTTTCACAATAAAACACGTGAAGCAGCTTCCAGTTTCCTTTCACTCTATATTATGAGATAAAAACTGTTCCTCAGACCAGGAGTCCAAGCCGAGCCAAAGAAAACCAAAAGTCAAATCTGAAGTTTTATTTTTATTTGTTACCAAAGCAAAAGTCTGAGTGTCAAACTCGACTCACCGTCTCTGGTCTGACTGGAGACCAGTAAACTCACCGCAGGTGACTGATGCTACAGTTTATGATTAAAAAAATAAAACATTTAATCTATTTACATAAACAAAAGCTTGTCCGTTTTCTGTTTAGCCAAAAATATTGTTAAAATCTAATTTTGCTCCTTTCCAAAATCGAGTGTCGTCCCTGTTATTGAACTTATTCCATCTCTATTTCTGAATTACCAGCATAATATTAGCTGCATATGTACCAATATATGTGCAATATTCTGTAAAATTATGTTATTTTTACAGTATTTACAACAGGTACGTTATGATAACCATGGCAACCGTGAGACTGGTTTAGTTTAAGAGGAGGTTAAAAAGAGCCCTCTTGAGAAGGTTTAGCTCTTTTTCTCCTTAAAAAAATATTTTTCTGCTACTAAAAAAATATGAAGATGTCTATTGTATTACAGATGTTTCAATTATTAATAATTATATATAATTATTATAATTTTAATTATTTTAAAAAAGGTTTTTGTGAGTCATGAAACATCCTTCCTTTGCTTCGAACTCGTCTGTTGTATCAAATCGTCCTGATTTGAACCCTGTTGAATAAAAATCCTCTGAATGTGACTGAATGCTGGTTGATATGAAGCAAACTTTCATATAAATGGAGCTTTTATGTATTGGATACATGGAAACCTCGAAAGTCGATGATATTATGAAACCTACAGTGGATTGTAACTGAATTTAATGAGTTCTCCTATTTTTCTGCGACATTAAAACCAACAAGACGATACATTTTGACTGTTTTCCGAAGTGAAAAGGTCAAAATGGATCAACACGACGAAGCTAATACCACATAAAACAATGACGGAGTTTGGCTACATCGAGTCTCACTGCAGTAAAAAGACATGGAGGATCAGACAGCAGGTAAAGCAGCACAGCTACAAACACTCACCCGGATTAGCATGACGGTCAGAAAGATAAACTAATAACCTGGAAAATGATTTAAATCTTCGAGCTGCGATGTAAGACGCTGGTTCTGCTCTCGCTGTTGAACCGCTGCTCCGCTACAGGTAGTAATATTTAATATTTAGTAATATTTGACACGGAGCCGCTTCTGCTCCACCTGGTAGAGACTCTCTCACCGAACCTGTTTAAAGCTGCAGCATCTAACTTAAAAAATACATTTTATATACGTATTAAAACTTTCTCTGTCCTAACATGAGACAGATAATCTCTAAAAAAAATAATTGATCTGAATGTTAAGTTTTATACTTGAATTTTTTGATAGCAGTTCAATTTGCACAATGCCTGTTTTGTTTAGTTTTCTTCTTGGAAAAAGTTATTAAAAACAAGTTTTTGTCTAAATTAAGGTGAATTCATGGTTCCTTTTTTCACATAATGTAACGGTAGTGTTTATGATAAAAAATAAATAAATCATAACTATGTGATCGGTATCGGGGATCATCCCTCAGGCTGATAAGGAAACACAACGTTGCTACAACAATCCCACCTAAAACTGCAACCAGGTCGTCGAGGGAAGCTGCTTGGACTTGGCAGTCCTGATTAAAAAATAATAATAATAATAATTTTTAATAACGGTTTAATAACGGTATCGGTATTGGCATCGGCAGAAAAAAACCTGATCAGCACATCCCTACTAATAATGTCACGGAAAAAGCTTTTCCACGTCAGAACGGGAACTTATTTCCCTTTTCTGTCCAGCTTTCATTGCAAATTAAGCAGAAAATAATATTTCGCTGGAAGGAAGACATTCTCACTCAATATTCAAAGCAAATATTTGAACACTGCTGTTTTGATCAAAGCTCGGCACAAGTTAATTTATACCTCATTAGGCTTGAACATCTAAATAAATACATTTTTAATTAAACATTTACAGCCCGGGTGATTTGGGATCTGGATGAAAAATATTCAAATTTGCGAGAACCCTTCCACCAACAGAGAGACATGTAATTATCTTTCCCTGTTTTATGTGGTGGGACATCTCAAACACTGGGCGATTCGGTGAATATAAATAAGTAATCTCCAGCCGAGCGCTTTGAAATGTGCCTGGAAGAGCGCGAATTGAAAATACACACGGATAAATGTTGACATTTGAGATGGTTGTTTAGATTTGCTGCACCGCTGACCAGAAAGCAGGCTGGAAATCAACAGGCGCAGGATGTTTGTGTGCCTTCAATGTTTGTTTTTCCACCTGTTCCTGTAAGCCAGGAAGGCAGGAGCTGCCAGGGATGAGCACGTCACCGAGGCCTCACACACACCGGCCACAAACACACCAAACTACAGGAGCAGCTGCAAAAAAAAAAAACACAACAACCACAACTGGTCCTGAACAGATAAATTGTCCCAGAAATTATTGCAACCAACTGATTTTTTTTGTCTCAATTAAAAGCTGATGAGAGATTATGTTAATGTAATAAAAAATATTATATGGCATTTTCAATCCATTTTACAGCTGATGAAAGTTACCAACATTTTCGGGTTATACATCTTCAAAAGCGAAGGATGCTTCAAAAACTTGAGTCAGAATATGATAACAATGTTTTGTTTTATTTCAAGTGAACTAAGATATTTACATTAGAAACTAGATAATTTAGGTAAGATTTTGTATTTTTAGCATATATTTAGCAGTTGGTAGAGCTGTTGCCTTGCAGCAAGAAGGTTCTGGGTTCAATTCCCAGCCCCAGTCTTTCTGTATGGAGTTTGCATGTTCTCCCTGTGCATTGTGGGTTTTCTCCTGGTACTCCGGTTTCATCCCACAGTCCAAAAACATGACTGTCAGCTTAATTGGCCTCTCCAAATTGCCCCTAGGTGTGTGTGTGTGTGTGCATGGTTGTTTGTCCTGTGTGTCTCTGTGTTGCCCTGCAACAGACTGGCGACCTGTCCAGGTGACCCCTGCCTCTCGCCCAGAACGTTAGCTGGAGATTGGCACCAGCAACCTTCCCTACCCAACTGAGGGACAAAGGGTGCAAAGAAAATGGATGGAAGGATATAAACAGAGTAAACATTCATAGCATTGTGAATCCTGTTTTACTTATGGTTCCTATCTTAACCCAAGTCTTTACACTGAGGAAATACAATGTCTGCAGACAACAGCACACATGATTTAAGGTTCTGATTCAAACCTTTGGACGTTTATTAAAATGTCGGCTCACTTGTATCCTTCCTGTTTAGTGATAAAGTTGCTGCTGTGGTTGAAAAAAAATCAGTTTTTTTTCTTCGCTTTGAAAAAACTATTCTAAGTGAAACATTGCCTGTTGCTTTTTTTAATTTCCACCATTTGAAGAAAAACCGATGAAACGCTAACTGTAACTTTAGCTCACCTTCACTTTTCTCAGGTCTTGGTGACCTGAGGTGTTCAGTGTTTTTGCAGCGAAAGCGGCGCGACATCATGAGGTCGATGCATAATCTGAAGTCAGTGTCAAAGAAATGTTTTTAGCCGCGTTCATTTGGTTTCTCCTGAGACGCTGCCTGCTTGCCAGATGAAACCAGCTGGACGGAGATTAGAGGGGAAGATGGCGCAGAGTGTGTGTGTCCCTCTCCCGTTAAGTGTGGTGAAGATCCGGCCAGTGACACGCTGACCGTGTCTTACACGCCTCCCTGCACATCCGTGACAGCGCCAACTCTCTCAGCCATCTCCCTTCTCTCACCTCTCTCTCTTCATCCATCCATCCGTCTTCGTCCTGCGCTCGCCGTGTCGCTCTCTCTTTCTTTCTGGCCTCAGGAGATAACTCTGACACCTCTGGGATGGATGCTCCCTCTCTCACACACACACACACACTCTCACCTCCTCCTCCACACACATATACATAGGCCGATAAGCAGCCCAGGCGCTCGCTGACTGACTCTCATACATGAGGTAAAATAAGCTTGGTGTGACTCCTGAGCGCCAGAGGAGCCGCTATCTCCACCTCCATAGTCTGGAGCTGGTTGTATAGCAGGGGAATAATGGGCTATAACTCACCGCTAAGCTGTATGGGATTACAGTCCGGGGACGGCGGCATGGTGGGATGTGTGTGTGTGGAAGTGTTGGTTGATGCTGGAGCAGAAATTGGTATTAACAGCAGAGGAGGGCAGCTAAGTACTACTAATGTGATTATTTATGTGTTTATGGTCTTATTTAAAGGTTCAAACTGAAGCTGTTTCCTTTTCATGAACTTTCTGCTTAAGTCTCAAATATTTAGCAGTTTGCTTGTCCGGAAAAGACATTTACACTAAATATATTATGAGGGAACAGTTTAAGATCCCCACAGGGACAAACTAATATTTAGCTGAAATGTTTATAGTTGTTTTAGTGTATCGATGTAGCCTAGATTCAGCTGGGTTTTTTCATAAAGGTTTTCTGTCTTTAACAGATGAAGAACTTGTATAGATAAAGGTAGATTTCTTCAATCTTCCTTTCTTATGTACTTCTAGGTGGCCAATCTGCTGCTCTTGATAACTTTGCTATATTAAATTACTTTGTGTGGATTGTAATGGAAAACTGAGGCAAAACTCCAACTAACTTAAGACAATAAAAATCGTATCAGTCATGAAAGTTGTATTAATGTGATTATTTTTTTGTGTTTATGTTCCTTTTTGTAAACCTTCTGCTTGTATCTGCACATATTTTTGCAGTTTGCTTGTCCAGAAAATAAACTTAAACTAAATATATTACGAGGGGAGAGTTTCAGATCCCCATAGAGACAAACTAATGTCTATCTGAAATGTTCAGCCATGTTTTATCTGCTCTGTGTAAAACACATGGAACAAGCTAAGTCCAGCTTTTGTCCAACAGTGAGTCCAAAAAGAACTAAACTGTTTTAGAAATTAAACAAATTGTAAAGATTCGCATAAAAGATGAAAAAGGTCAAAGGGTCACATGCAGGTCAGGTTCTTTTTGTGTGCAAATATTCCTGTCTTTCCATTTTAGCTTGATTGCACCGAAGCTACTGCATATTTCTGGATGTGCGCACACAACACACACACACATACACACACACACACACACACACACCACTGGGCAGCAGACTCCAGCAGACACCTGCTCCCTTGTCTGGACTTGTTGTGAACAGGTGAGGAGAAGCGCAACTGCTGTGACAAGCAAAACACAACAACAGGATTCCGCTGGGAGAAAGAAGCAAGAGGAGCGACAGGAGGACGGGAAGGGAAGGGAGGAGGAGGAAAGAGAGGGAGCGGAGGAGGAGAGAAAGGGAGCGGAGGAGAGAGAGGGAGCGGAGGAGGAGAGAGAGGGAGCGGAGGAGGAGAGAGAGGGAGCGGAGGAGGAGAGAGAGGGAGCGGAGGAGAGACAGAGGGAGCGGAGGAGAGAGAGGGAGCGGAGGAGGAGAGAAAGGGAGCGGAGGAGAGAGAGGGAGCGGAGGAGGAGAGAGAGGGAGCGGAGGAGGAGAGAGAGGGAGCGGAGGAGGAGAGAGAGAGGAGCGGAGGAGAGAGAGAGGGAGCGGAGGAGAGAGAGGGAGCGGAGGAGGAGAGAAAGGGAGCGGAGGAGAGAGAGGAGCGGAGGAGGAGAGAAAGGGAGCGGAGGAGAGAGAGGGAGCGGAGGAGGAGAGAGAGGGAGCGGAGGAGGACAGAGAGGGAGCGGGGAGGAGAGAAAGGGAGCGGAGGAGGAGGGAGAGGGAGCGGAGGAGGAGAGAGAGGGAGCAGAGGAGGACAGAGAGGGAGCGGGAGGAGGAGAGAGGGAGCGAGGAGGAGGAGGGAGCGAGAGAGGAGAGAGGGAGCGAGGAGAGAGAGGGAGCGAGAGGAGAGAAAAGAGGGAGCGGAGGAGAGAGAGGGAGCGAAAAGGAGGAGAGAGAGGGAGCGGAGAGAGAGAGGGAGCGGAGGAGAGAGAGGGAGCGGAGGAGAGGAGAGTCGCCAGCTGGGATGAGGTGGCTGCAGATTCTGCTTATTTGGATAACATTGAAGGAGGGAAGCAGTGAGGAAGATGAAAGGAAGAAAAGAAAGGGAGAAGAAAAACAAATGTTGAACGGTTGATGTTATAAAGTCAGCAGGTAAAATCCAGGAGGGAATAAAAGCATCGACACAGAGCCGAGCTCGTCTCCGCAGCCCAAACTGACCCGACTGACTGACAGGAAGCTGATCACTAATACTTATAAATACCAATAACCAGCTGATCAGGGTCAAACAGATAACATTAATCTATCACTGGTTCATGAACTGACTGGGAATCAGATACTCTGAAAATGTGAAGTTTGCCATTTAAACAAAAAGCTTCTTTTTTGACGCTAGGATGAGGCGACCTTATCAAAACTGTTTTATTTCACCAAACTGCAGTGGAAACACTTATTTTCACAAGTCACATGATCAACAACCAGAAGTTGCCACTGGTGAGAACCACAAAGAAGAGGAAGGAGAAAAAAAAATAAAATAAATAATAATAATAATAATAATAATAATAATAATAATAATAAGAAGAAGAAGAAGAAGAAGAAGAAGAAGAAGAAGAAGAAGAGAAGAAGAAGAAGAAGAAGAAGAAGAAGAAGAAGAAGAAGAAGAAAAGGAAGAAGACAGGGTGTAGTTGGAGGGTGATGGCGAGTCACGCTTTTTAGTGACTTATTGCATCAACAAATTCATTTCTGATTTTAAGTGTGTTTCATATCTAACGGAAACACTGCAATGACGACTTTAAAAAATTCACATCAATGGAATATTGACAAAGTTTTGTACATTTGTAATGGAAATGCGTCTTGTGAAGCCGGACGTTTCTAATCACGTTTGTCCTGCAAACCTGTCGCAGCGAAAAACTCCAGATAATTATTTATTACTGAATTCTGACACTTCTGGCTCCTAAAAATCCATTGGCATAAACTCACCACAGTGTCCAGTAAGGCTGGACTTGGCGCTTACATATATCAAGCTGGCAGTTTCCACTTGCATAACATCTCAAAAATGTGAACTATGACCTGAAAACAAAGCAGAAAAACTAGCTGACATTTTCCTAACCCCATAACTTGATTACTTTTCCTTTTAGTCAGGAGCTGGAGGCAGGTTCACGTAGACTAAAGTAATGGATGATGATAATTGAAATATTCTGAGAGCCATATCTAATGTTTAGTTGTGTTTTTCTTGCTAATTTAAAACCACACAACAAAAGACCAGGGCTTCAACAGGAGCACTAGTGTCAGAACAATTACAGCTTATTGTCTGTTCTTATCTGGCTCATTGTTTTAACATGACCTCTGATTCAGTGTGTTTGTACACACCAATCAGAGGGTCAAAAACTCTGGTCAGGGTTGACATTAACAGACTCTGCCTGTTGTTAAAACCAGAGTTCTTAAATTAGATTAGTGATATTAAGACATGTTAGCAGGAATAATGAGACAAACACTGTAATTTGAGCAGTGAAGCTGCAGAGGCTGATTCACCCAAAGAACAATGTAACTACACACTGAATTGGCTCTTTGGTCATATCATGTGTTTCTGTGGTACAGATGGAAAATCTACTTCACACGTTATTGGCTGGTGTTTGCAAAGCAGCCAATCCAGGGGCACCATTCACTTTCCTTGATGCTGATTGGCTGTAGCCCAAAGAGCAGACAAAATAAAGGACTGTAGATGTTAGCTGTGCACTAAAGTATGCTACAGTGTTTAATTAATTAAAATAAGAAGTTTTTGGTGTTTATTTAGAAAATGTAAAGTATTAGCAGGTCTAAGCTATAAAAGTAAAAAATATTAATGACAGCAAAAACCTATTGTAACAAAATGTGGTGCAACACTATGCACAGACTGACTGCATGGTCTACACTATGATTAATTTAATAACACCTGTAGAGTATTGAAATGTCATTTCCAAATGAACAGTTGTTTCTTTAATATGGAATAAGACTGATGTTTCTGCAGAAGTAATTTTGCCTTTCAGATGGAGTTGAAAATGAAAGACATCCTTCAACAGAAGGCTTGAAGTTCCTCAAATGAACTTCATTTCCTAATGTTTGGACTTGGGTAGCATAGTTTTCAATAAGCTGACATGTTTTAGGTCGCTCTATCGCACCACTTTGTGGACTTTTCAGTCTGAGATGTGGGATGAAACGCTCATTATTACCAGGAACCCGACTGGAGACTAAACTAAAGATCTGTTCAATGATTCAAACTCAGACGATTTACACATAGAATATTTTTGCCAAACAGCTCAGAGTTTTATAAAGTTGTATTTCACCATTTTGCTGCAAACATTCTGTAGTGAAGCAGTGATTTTATTTTCATCGCCAGTTTGGCAGTTATATTTGGAGCATGGAAGAAAAACTTCTGTGTTTCATCTGACCTGCTGGACTAGTCAAAAGTCCAACAGCAACCAAACGTGTTTGTCTTGAATCGAGCTCTTTAAAGAGGTGGAGCACGGATTTCGCGTGTACGAGTTACAAGAAGAAGAAGACGAAGTGCTTTAACAGACGGTTGAACCACCTGCTTCTCTCGTCTCTTAGGTGATTAATGCTGCATTTATTCTGTGGTCATAAACACAAAAAAAGGTTTCTTGTTTTCGTCTCGTTTCACCTACATGTGTTAAATAATCCTTTCCTAATCAAGTAAATTTCTCTGTGTTTCTACCAGACTGACAGATATGAAGCTCTAATTTTACTCCTCCAATATTAAGAGCCACACATCCAGATATCCTTGAGAACCTGCTGCATTAATTATGACCATTTCATCGAGAACTTGTACATGCCCAGAGTTGATGAAAGTGTGGTGCTAACCTCTCTGAACATCCCTGTAACCATCGGCTATTAAATTCCCCTTTTTATTTCAGCATCTTTTAGAAACTCTCTGCAGCTTGTTGAGTTGTGAATCCAATTAAGTGCAATCACCTGAAGGTGTTAAGCAAATGGACCAGATCTAACTGGCTTTGCAACAATATTTCACAGATATCTGCCGGCTGCTTTAATGGCAGGTCACACAGTCTGTTTCTGGACAAACCAATTCTCACTTCGTAGCAGAAATAAGTGTTTTAGATCTCTCTCAGCGGCGACATTAACTGCTGTCGAGCCCCGAATGTCGCATTTTTCTGTTGCTCACGCAGAAGAAACTCCTTATTTTCCCAACAGTTCAGCCTTCTCTTCTGCCTTCTTAGCTTTTGCATCTCATGCAGAGTGACAAGCATATGTAGGCTGGCATTTATGAGTGCTGTTTCATTAACTATTTATGGCTAATTGTAGGTGTTAACAGGGTGGGATGTGCAGGACTCGTCTGGAAGATTGCAGCCTGATTAAACATGACAAGTGGAAACCGGTGTGATTAAAGTTCACACTCGAGGCATGCGCTGCTCTCCAAACTTTTGTTTAAATAAAAAAAATATCAGCAGAGTTGAGGCTAGAAGAATTTATTTTTCTTCTTATGCTGGTAAAGTATATTTAAAAAAATGCTCTAAAATGAGCAAAAAAGAAAAAGTAATGCAGGCTGTTTGAGTCTTATTAGCACAAGTCCTAATTTCTTCTCTCCAAAGTTCTGCTGAAGATGTTCGGTGTTTTCTCTGAAACTTCACATCTTTTAACCTCCTAAAATCCCAACCATAAAAAGAAAAAGTTCTGCGTCTAAAGATAAAACTTTGTGTGGGGATGGAAGTAAATACTCCAGTGAATCTGTGCAGGAAGCAGTTTTACAATGTTCCTGGTGAGATAACAGTAGGTGGAAGATTAAGATGTGCACAAACAACGAGTTGGCCCAAGGTCTGTCCGGCTGAAGGAAATTCATCCTTCAGGAATGGGTCAGCACTTCAAAGAGAAGATCAAAGGAAACTACCACATACAAACTGATTGAAGGATAGTCAGACGAATTGCATTATGAAAAGAAATAGGCTGGTAAACAGAATGTTATGATGTCTAAAGGTTGGCCTAAATTCACCCAGACGCTGAGAGGAAAAACTCCCAAAGAGACCAGAAGGGAAACCTATTTCATCCGTCCGTCAACTGTCTTCTAAATGAGATTTTAAAAAAATCTCCAAAAGGTCAAAGGTAAAGAACTGCAGCAAATAATGCTGACCTGTGCTCAGTACGTCTCTATGGCAACCGTTGGATACTAAATATGTTGCAGTGATGAGTCTTTTCTGTCCAAACATAATCATAGAGCTACTAAACTTGGATTCAAATTGAACTGCGTCCTCCACTGAGACTAAACGTGTTTTCACACCAATAACAACTGAAGGAAATGATGGAAAAACCTCAGAGGAAGACATGAGAGCAACATCCATCTTTACAAAAATGTGAATTTTAGTGGATTTAGGATTTCTCTTTTGTCTTTTTTGAAAGACCAAATGCCATTTCCCCCAAAATCACTAGACTCAAGTGTTTGTTTTGGTTATATTTACCCACAATGCCCTGCACTAGAGTCTGGTTCCTCCTTTTGAAGGTTTCTTGCAGCCACATATGCATCCAAACTGCACCAATTCACTTTAATCAAACTGAGACTCAGGTTTGTAGGTAGATCAGAGTTCGCTTTTTCGACGACACATTCACACCTCACCAAATGAAGCGAACCTTCAAGGCAAATGAACTTTAGTTGGATTAAAGAGGACTAAACAGGGTTGGTGTGAATGCACTGTGAGATTTGGCCTTTTGACCACAAACTGCAGGAGGATCTGCATAGAAACAAGAAGCTAAGTGTGTTGAGGATCTGTGATGCTGTGGGCCTGACTTTTTCCAAAGGCCCTGGGAACTTTGTTAAAGTGCATAGATTTTACTAAAAAGCTGGGTCCTGAACATAGAAACTGTTCCTCAAAAACAATCTGCCATCTTGACTCCTCTCAGTCCCAAGATCTAAATGCCACAGACCACCTGTTGGCTGGTTTGGTGACGGGAGACAATAACCCACACATCCTGTTGATGTGCAGCAGCAAAATGCTCCAAGGAGCCTCTACTCCCTCTCTACAGTTCAACCTTTTGAGATATTAGGAGACAGCAAAGTACAGCCTGTGTGGAAGGCAAAGCGAGTCGCGGTGGCAATAATTGTGAAGGGTGCAGCAGACGACTGTTTAAACAGAAACACAGTATTTTTACTGGGATATGCATCTTTCAAAGTGCTGTAAGTATAGTTTCGCCTGCAGAAGGTGAAGTGTCTGTTTGCACCAGAAACAAATTGCTGCCTCTGCAGCTCCACAAGGAGGAAGAGCGAGACGGCAGCCATCGCACCTTTTCATTACTCAACGGTTCTGATGCGTTTCCCCCCAGTTGGAAAAATCCTCTGCTCTAAAGGCTCTGGAGACGGAGTCAGGTTTAACTGGGAGGGAAATAAAAATCTTTTAAAATGACAAAAACAGTCAAAAGAATATAAGAATCTTATATTCTTATATTAACGAATGCATTCAAATTGCAATAAATTCAAGAAAGACAACAATTACCATGAATTTAAAGATAAAAACTTTTCAAAACCTCCAGAATATTCCAAATTACATGATATAGGCATAAATCTTTTCTGAAGCTTCATAGCTGGATGCTATTTTTTACAGCTAATTACTGAATAAATTTGATGGGAGGTCATGAACTGCTCCCTGCTTTCAGAGAACAGACGCTCCTATTCAGCATTTGAGAACATTTCTAATAAACAGTTAAATGATGCTCTTCCCTCAGGTGTTCTTACAGAGAAGATGCTTTCGGAACATCATACCAATGTTAATGCATATTTTCTTTTTACAGAGCTATTCCTGTCCCGGCTCTCAGAGAGCCACAGGTGCATTTAATGTAGCAAATACAGAAAAGCATGAATATGAGAGGTGCAGAGGGCCTGATGCAGACAGTCTGAGCATTTATGTCGCCTCCTTAAAATGAGATGATCCTGGTGTGATTAAAATAAAAAGGATGTTATGTAGAGCAGTGTGGGTTTGAGCCCACATCCACCCTGCCCTGTGGGTGATCACACCTCAGCAGGTCAGCTGGGTCACATTCAGAAAGCGACTGCAGGGTGAGGAAGCATCAAGTCACCATCATCATCACGGTGCCATCGCCTCGGCTCCGGAGGAGACGAAGGTGAGGAAAACCGAGGGCAAACTGGAGAGGTGAAGGAAAAGCAGGATTTACAGCCCAGGTTTCACAGTAACACCCTCTGGTTAGAGAAACCGCCGCTTCCCTCTGCTGCTCTTTCACCATTTTCAATTTTTCAAGCTATTATAAAAGTTGCATGCTCACACATCTCTGTGTTGTACTTTGCAGAGGTGAGGGCATCCACAATGGAGTCTGAGATTTATGTAGCTGAGCAGGTCACTCCACATTTACAAAAGTGAAAATAACTTTTTGTCCCCAGGTTCGAAGTAAAAAGTGACTTTAGTAGCTTTTTTCTTTTAAAGCCATTTATATGATTTGAAGTTTGACAAATCATATAAATTGAGCTGCATTTATGTTTGTTTAGTTTCTTTCTGTAAAGTTTTTACAAACTTCCATTTGTGACAAACCATCTGATGTTTTATACATAACGTAAAACGATCATCCAGTATTAAAATCCTAGATGGAAATATGTGACCCTGAATTCTGAACCTGATTAAAGCGTCTTCAGCCTGTCCTGGGATCTGTCCTGGACAGCCGGGCCGTTTCTTCTTACTTCCTGGCCGAATGCTAAAGGCTCAGATTTATTTGAGGGGGGATTTAAGAGCACAGCTTGTTTCATTTCCCGCTCTGAGATGCTCCACTTCTGCACCACTTTCTGACTGGGTCATCCTGAGTGCCCAAAGTTTGTCTTGCCTGTGTTTGTGACTCCGATCTCTACCATCAGGGTTGCATCAACAGCAGAGAAAAGATCCTTATCTTTGGCTTCATCTGATAAGAACATGTTAAACATGCACTCAGAGGGAAACTGGGATTATTCTCCATCAGAACCAACAGTGAAGGAATCAAGATTTAATTTAAAAGTCCCGGAAGGAGAAAATTCGTACCTTACTTGTACTAGGACACGTCTCCAACTGCAGCCTTGGAGCCATAAATGAATATTTAGACTCTTTGGCTAAAAAGGTTAAAGAACCAACTAAAGTTTTTAAATGCAATAGATCTATTTATTTTTATTATTAGGCTGGAAACTGTGTACAAATATTAACATCTCATAAAAGAAAATTATCCATCAGCCTTTCAAGAAAGATTCATGGTATTTTTAGTGATATAAATTATGACTAGAAAAATTTATTATGACTCTTTTTCAAATTATCATATATGTGGCTTTAAATATATTTTAGCTGGACTGAGATCAAAAACAGCTCTAATGTCAGAGTTGATATTTCCATATTTCTAAGAAAGTTTATAAACGATTAGGTCCTGAAACAATGGAAAGTTGAAAGGCTGGAATCACACTTTGCTCTAATCTGATCACTGAATACCATAAAAACAATAAATATCTGTTGTGGAGGTCATATATTTATTTAAAATTTAGCTTAAAATTATGTTTTAGAATTCATAATGTTTGTTATTTAGTCGATACATAGTTTTAGATTAAAATTGAACTAATTGTGATTAATTACAGATCCTGCAAATAACTTGATTAAAAATGTAATCAAGCCCCACTGCAGTCCCCACCCCCACAACTTTGAAAATCACCACTTGAAAATATTTAATAGTTAATTACATTTTCAGCAACAGGCCATTTAAAATGCTGCAAATGGTTCATAAATGAATCACCTTTTGGTTGGTGGAGCTCTTGAAATGATGAAAGCAACTAAATCTGCCAAGTGGACAAATAAATCCCAGAATTTTTTGCATTTAAAAAGAGTTGGGAATCTGTCCATCTGCTTTCTAATCAGTTTCCAGGTCATTTAGGGGCAGAGTGGAGCCTAAGGGCTGTTGGGGTCACAGGGTCACAGCTGGTGTACATCTGGGAAACGTCAGATGGATAAAACTGAGAAATAGTTTCATACTTGGAGATAAAATTGGAGTTTTTGGACCTAATGGATTAAAGCAGACGAAGAAAATACAAACTCTACACTCAGCTGAGAAGTTAAACTGTTAGGAATCTTCAAGGACTTTGCAGGAGTTGTGAGTGCTTTTATATTATTCACTGTCTGTCCTGACCTCCCTACTAGTGTCTGTGTCGGAGCTACGTTTTACTTCATAAGATTATCTTTCAGTCAACTGGGAGTTGCTGCCGGTTGTAGCTCAATCTTTATTACATCTGTCACAAGATGTTGGTCTTAGAGTTGCTTTTTGGGTGAAATTCCCAACAGGACTTCGTGTCCCCTTTACTTCATTCAGGCTTCTGTCTGATCCGGTCAGATATGAGGGCTTGATTGGTGGACTCATGCATCAATGCGTGTTCTAATGCCAGCTCCCCTTCATCCCTGGAGACGCTGTGGATCTGGTTCGTATCGACCAGCATGACCGTGGCTCTGCAGCCCCAATTATTCAGAAATTTAGCTGCTGGTTCTGAACTTTTCATGTTAAAAAATCTCTGTATTATTTATATATGCTTTAAATGCAGCAAAAGTTTCACTGCAGCTTGTTTCGAATGCTGATCTTCGTTCTGACATGAGAACTGAATGATCCTCACTGTGTCTCCCTAATACAAGCATTTATGACGCTTTTCTTCTTTTATTCATCATCTGTCTTGTTTCAGCCTGTTGTTGCAGAATGCATTGTAAACATACTCATCACATTATTGTAATGTGGTTGTATACAAATGAAATATAATAATATTTAAGCACACAGCTGTTATCTTAAAGTTCAATTGATGTGAGTCTCTGGAGTGTAGAGGGCCACATAAATAGCTACAGAGAGACAAATTTGGCCCCTGGGCCTTCAGTTTGCTTTCGATTTATGTGGACAAAAGAGAAAACTACAAGTTCTGAAACAGTTCTCACACAAGGTGATTAAAGTTATTACAGTTCTTACACTCTTCACAGTTGTGGCTGGTGGAAATCGTTTTGTTATCGTGGGGTTAGCAGCAAAGAATATTTAAGTCATTTAAAACAGTTTTCTTGGGGTCACTTTGAAAAAAAAGCATAAAAAGTAAAGAAAGTCCAGATTTTATGGATTTAAACTAAAGTGAGAGCTTAATAGTTCATAAAAGTTATTACATTAAAGTTATTACAGTTCTTACACTCTTCACAGTTGTGGCTGGTGGAAATCGTTTTGTTATCGTGGGGTTAGCAGCAAAGAATATTTAAGTCATTTAAAACAGTTTTCTTGGGGTCACTTTGAAAAAAAAGCATAAAAAGTAAAGAAAGTCCAGATTTTATGGATTTAAACTAAAGTGAGAGCTTAATAGTTCATAAAACTGGCAGGAGACATTTTTACTTTTGCAAACGGGAAACATATTAGTGAAACTTGATTCACAATTTTCTACAATAAAAAGCTAACTTTAAAAAAATGAATAAAAATGTCACATGTGACATGGAAATCTCCAACAATAATATAAAAACCATCTGTTTTTGACATTTAGACTGAGATTTTTTCACAACAGTTTAATAAAAATATATAGTTTTTGTAAAAAATTCAGTAAAAAAACTGATGCTGTTAAACTGGATGAAGAAATGAAACAAATGCTTTGATGTTTTGAAGTTTTTCAGTTCAGTTTAGCTGCTGCTTGTTCTACTTAATGAAAACAGACGAGATGCACTAATCATGTGAGGAAACTGATATTATTCTCTCTTTTAATTACATATTTGGAAAATGTACTTTTTTAAGACTTAGGACTCGTCTAAAAGGCATGACTTTAATTCACTTGAATGATTTGAGTGAAAAGATCTGAGACCTTCCTGTGACCTATGTGGATTAAATTTTACCCTTGTCACAGAAAATATAGTTTTATCACTAACAAGTAGATGTAACCTAATTTAAATAGAGAGTTAAAAAAATATTCACAGAAGCAGAGAAGCAAATATGATGCAACGGAGAGGGGACGTTTTCTTTTTTCCCAGCCTGTATTAATTAAGATGTGGTCCAAAAAGTGCAGAAATAGGGGCATGATGGTTCAGACCCATGAAATGATGAAATAAATCAAACAGCTTTGATCCTGGTAACAAGCCGTGACTTTTTAACACATCCTCAGGAACAACAGCGAACGCCTACGTCCCTGGTTTTAATCTCACAATCTGAGAACATTCCTGAGACGTGCATGTGTGCAAACAGAGTGGGAGGCCAGATAGAGACACAAACAAGTAACAAGTGTTCCCGTGTAAAATCCATGGTGAATTAAAGCAGATCACCCCAAAGGCACAAAGCTCCACACTCCTCTTCCTCAGCAACACAAAAATATGTTCCATCCATTTTTTCTCTCTCTTAACCTTGAAAAACCATCTTTACTCAAGACAACATCTTCATCACTGCAGCTAATGCACACAATTAGATTAGGAAGAACAGCTTAGCTCACATGGTCGACTATAATCTGACCGTAGCAGCCAACTGCTGCTCAGTCTGTTGTCCTTCTTCATAAAAAGCTCTTGAGATTGGACAAGGATACACTTGAACGAAATGAGCAAGAATAATAAATTTATCTTTCAAAGCTCGTCTAGAGGCAGGTTGCAGAAAAACCTCCACTGGGTTCATCACAGTCCACCGTGGATTTGGTCGGTTTCGGCTTCCTTAATTGTGCTCCTATTTTTTAAATAAGTCTAAAACAAAAAGGAATCTGTACAACTCACCTGTGCTCAGCTTATTTTTCTACAGATTTTTAGCTTGGAAGCGTTTTTAATTACCAGATGGTTGGTTAAAGTCCAACCTCTGGCTATGAGGTGAATGGAAAAACCACTGCAGACATCAGATTTTCCTACCATTAATTAAATAAGTAATGTAAAACGCACAAATATGGCTAAAAGAAGCTAATTAAAACATACTAGTGAACACATGTAAAGGGCAAAAACAGCACTGACACAAATTTTATCACACGCCCACACATGACTTAGAGCAGAAAATCAAAAATTCAATTTGTTTTTTATGGTGCTTATGTCAGCAAGCGATTTTAGCCTCTGGATGGAAGAAGAAGAGATATTACAACTTTGAATTTCTTGGTTTCTTTTTAAGGTTGATGTAACAACAAGTGGGTGTTATCACGCTTTGGGGCCTATGGAAGAAAAGCCTCAAACATTCCAAGAAAAATATATTTGCATGCATCTAAAGCAACAGGAATTTCAGGATAATTATGTTTACATATGAAAAAGATATTTAAATCTTGAACCAGCTGTTCACCTCTCCACCACAAACACGATTACTTTGTAATATTATTACACTGAGATTATGATGCCTTTAAACAATTTGGGAGAGCCCAGATGGTGATGCTACGATTTTATGAGATTCTTATATGATAATGCAAACATGAGGTAAATGGAGGCACAACTGTTATTTTATTTCAACCTCTCAGCTACTGTTTTCAGTGTAACATCATGGAAAAATAACAAAATAAGAAATAGGCCAAAATATCAGGAAGAAAATTTGAGAATATGTCAGTTTGATTTAATTACCTCGATACAAACTCAAGACCAGCAGAAATGGCGGCTGAAGCTGGTCAGAGTTTCATCATCGGTGAAACGACTCCTGCAGCAACACGGGCTGGGATGCCACTCTGAGAGGAAGCAGCCATTAAAGAAGACATGGAAATAATACAAAAAAATACAAATCATTGAGAATTTGCAAGCAGAGGTGAACTGAATCTCATATTTTTTATCCAACTCCTACAATAATACAACATCACATCAGGCTATGAGTGTAATTCAGGATATGATTTTAAATCATTGGGGTTGTCAAAGCAGGAGTTTGACTTCCAGCATCCAACACAAAACATTTCCTAACAACACAAACCATAACTCCTAAATCCATGCAGACCAAAAGATTTAACAGTGAATTTGTGATGCATAGTATATCCAGTAAAGATAAAGTGAAATATGATCTGGATTGATTTTTGGTTTTCTTTTTAGTAACAGTAGTTCTTTTAATCTTTTACTAACATCAGATTTTAGGATGGTCATGTTTAAAGGTGATTTCTTTAAACATATTTAGTTTAATAAAGGACAGCAGACGGTTTCAGTTTGGGGCCAATATGCTGTAATTACAGCAGAAATGCCTCTGATGCTACCTGGGCTGCCTTTAGTGACTCTCACAAGCAGACACAATCCAGAATATGAGCGATTTGAGAGCAATGATCTTTGATTCAAACAGATCTACTGTATTAATGTTGGAGCTGCAGCGGAGAATCGTTTAAAACCTCCCAGTTCAACCTGAAGCAGACAATTACACCAAAACTAGTCCTGCTGGCAAATTCAGCTGCGATCCATTAAACTCTAAAACCACAACAAGGATCAGGAAATGACATCAGACCCAAGTTAACCAGTCAGAAAACCAGTGGGAGATCAGCAAAATACTGGTAGCATTGCAAGTTAACAAATTACTTCTTTACATTTCATGTTTATACGTAAAATATAAAATAAAAATCAGCATAAAAATGCATAAAACCCTGCATGAAACCTGTGCAAAAGATTTAATGAAATCAAACTGATAGAAATGTAAATAAATAAAATGTTTATTGTTGCAGTTTTCTCTTTCTAAACCCTAAGCAGCCATATTGGTTTTTGAGGTCAGGGTTGGTGAAAATAACCTCAGACTTTCTCGACTGTAAATTTGATGTCAGGGAATTTTCTAGTCTAGGAAATCGGAAATTTCAACTTCTGACTCCAAGCTGGGAAAACAACAATATGTTTCCCCACAGCTACTCAAAGGAACAAGACAAGAATTTGACACTAGGATCTCTGAAATAAGTTAAAATAAGAAATAGCAAACTGCATACTGCTATAAATAAAAAACTGTTTGCTCTCTTCCTTTATTCAGAATAAAACAACATTTGTGTTGCTTTGCAACGGGCTAATTGCATCCAAACAAGGATTATCTTGGACTCCTTTCTTCTAATCCCTAAACAGCAGCAAAGATGAAATGCTTTTATTAAGAGATAAGTGGACATTTCTCTAGGGCAGATTATACCGACAGTTAAAAACCACAAAGACAAGAAAGAAAAATAACTCAAATTTGTATGACTGGAACCGTAAGACTAATCCTAATAAAGAGCTTTAGATGCTGCTGTCTGGAAGTTCTCCCTAAAATAGTGTTGGGCATTAAAATGCATCTTTAACTTGAAAGTCATGTTTGCAGAAGTTACAACTTTGGATGTGAACGTAATTCTTACTGTTATTAAGTTATAAAACTTTAATCTAGAATCTGCAGACCTGCCTGAGCGCAAAGCTAGTGAGCTAACAGAATCAGGCGCTTATAAGAAAACGACCGATGTTCATGTGTTCATCGTTTCTGACCAACCTGGACTGAAAACACAGATAAAGAGCAAACTGCTCAAACTGAGCTTTGTTTCTTCGTTCATTATTAAATTGTATTTTAAGCTTGAGTATTTTGGAAAATGAGCGTTTGTCATTTAAAGAACAATAAGTAGAAAAATCAACACACATAAAATATCAAAAATGGAAAAACAGTTCTGCACTATTTGGTGGATGATTCCAACAGGGAGCGAAATTACAAAAGGGAAACACGACCTGTAAAACTCAACTGAGCCAAGAGTCACAAAATTTCATTTAAACTTAAAATGAAGGGGTTTTTTCAAGCTGCAAGCAGCAGCGATGAATCACAGCAGCCTGCAGCGTTCGTCAAAAAGACCCCTCAGTTCTCACATGTCGAATCTAAAAAAGTATCAGAATCACAGCAGCAACAACAGGAAGCGAATGATTAAAACGGCCATAAAAACATTTCGAACATTCAGCTAAAACAGACGGAGAATGATGAAAACGCAGAGGAGAGATCTGGCAGCAGAAACAGCGAGGAAGAGGAGAGATTAAAGGATTACACCTTACCCCGATGTTACTGACGGATCAGAGATGTAAATACAAAAGGTAAGCCGTCCACAAATCAGCCATGATTGTTATTCCATCACTGATGCACTTTTATCTGTTTTTATCTTGCTTTTTTGGGGATTGGAGTGATTTTGTAGCCAAGCTGTTGTGACACATGTTCAGGGCTCACCGCTGAGATGAAAATGTGTTGAAAACAAGAAGGAAGCATGTGGCTTTCAGGAGGTCAACGTGTTAGAATGTCAGGAAGCAAATAAAAGGGAAAATATGGCATTTCACAAAGATACAGGGTAAAAACACAGATATGTGCAGCATCATTTATCATCTCCACACTAATGGATATGGAAACATCATGGCTCCCTTAGTGGGAACACAGTTTGTATCTACATCTAATAGGTTATTTTAAAATGGACTTGAAGTTTTATCATGATAATCTGTAATAGAAGTGATTATAAGAACTACTAATAATAATGTAACTTAGGCCTCTGACTGTGTGTCACAGCAATTATAGCCCCACAAACACAAATACTGCGTTTGAAAAACATTCTCATTATCAATATGCTTCTTCTATACCAGCCACATACAGAAATGTGATGTGTGTCACTAAACTCCACAAGATGACTGTAGTTTTAATTTTAATGGTATTTATTCATGCTTTCATTAAAGTGGATAAAATAGTAAAACTATCAATTCTGACAATAATCTTTTTTTAAAGTGCCACTGATTTTTCTTCTTATAAGATCACAATAAATGATCTTATAATCGTGCATCTAGTCTATGAAGCCCAGGTGCTTCAATGACATGACAGAAATCCTCTTAATTTCTTCCTGTTTAGACCAACATCAGATGCTTTTTGACCCACCGACTTGGGAAATCAAAAAACAGCATAAGAGCAGCTGCAGTATGATTCCACAGAAAACATCGTTTAGAAAACATTAGCAGAAGCATCGAAGATAACAAATAGCATATTTCACAGCAGACCAAGCAGAAGCAGACATTATCCTTCTGCTAAGGTTTTCTTTCCATTACATTCTTTCAAAAACTCATTTTCCAGCAGCACAACAGTAAAGTTTGAAGAAACTTGACAAACATATTAGTTTAAAAGTCATCAACTATTTTTCCTCCGCTCATGAAATTCCATAGAATTATACTTCAAAAATCGTTTCTTTGTTTGATACGATCACCGGAGACACTTAAATCTTTAAAGACCTTCCTACAGTCTTAGAACCAGGCCTGTTATCGGATCCAATAATGTTTGAATTAGAACATATTGTGACTGGGGCAAAGTGGAATGATTTGAAATGAAAAAAGGGAGAAGCGAGGGAAAGTAATAAAACCCTGCATGGCGGCAGAATGCATTATTTCAGCTGCATCGATGGCGGCGGCGGTGCAGGTGTGTCTGCTTCAGGATGAAGCTGCGTGTTTTACGGACCGCAGTGAAACCTCCCATTTACGCTCAGTTCACCATAAACCTCTGGACATTTTCCATCAAATGTTCCATTGTTCTGATTATATTCAAGCTTCATAATAAAATGAATCATTCAGAAGAAATAATTGAGTCAACTGGAAAGATTTAATTAAAGATACACAGTGAGAAATCAGAACTAAGGCCTCTTCTAATGCCATTTATCCGGTTTACGATAACAGCTACAGTTTGATGCTTTTACTTTCATATTCTATACCGTATGAAAAGCAGTAAAAGGTATATTTTTTTATAAAAAACAACATAAAAACAACATACTTCAATAACTTGCAGAATAATTTTCTGATCTTCATTTTAACAAGAATATATTTTTAAAAAACTTGTAATGCTGCTTTTACTCTGAAAAAACAAAAAACAAAACAAAAAAAAAACAGATAAGTTATTTTCACATTACCTGAACATTTTTTCATTTTCTCATATCCTCAGACTTTAATGTTGCTTAGTGGGATTTTATGCAATAGATTAACACAACCTGGTGATCATTGTGATGAGGAGCAAAAACTGTAGATCATATTTGCTTTTTTACAGAATAAAATCATAAATAAAATCTGAAATGTGAAGCTGTAACAATGCACTCTGTTCAGACCAAAGATTGAACTGCTGTGTCTGGAGGAACACAAACACCGAGCCTGAAAACGATTTGTCACTGGTTGCCATGGCGATTCCCTCAGTTTCTGGGATTTACACCTCAAATATAAAGTATAATAAGAATTCATGAACCCTGAGTACCAGAACCTTCCGGGACCATAAATTTCTTTTGGTTGTTTGGTCTGTAGTGTCACGTTCTGCTCAGTAACTGTACTTTGGGCATCTGCACTGTGGGTGGATTTTATTCTGATTCTTGTAAACACTGTCTTGTGTAATGTCATCAAAACTACCTCCAGAATATCTCCTCCATTGCATTTTGATACATTTTTTTTAATTTTTTTGTTTTTTATTAAGATGTGTTAAACTTCTATCAAACAGAAATTTGTTAAACATGTTTACCATTTTAGTTTTCTGCTTTTAAACCATTTTCCAACAGGCAGCTGTGGTCTGACTCCTTCTTTGGAATAATTTCTACCACGAACTGAAATCAGAAAGTGTATTTAAACCCCTGCAGACAGAAATCAGAGCCTCTTTTCATCTGCAGAGGAGAAAGAGAGAGAAGGAACTGGCGACAAAACTACGAAGGAGAGCGCGCTCAGGAATCTTGTCCTTGTTAAGGGGAGAGGAGGAGCGTTGGGTAGAATAAAAGGTAACGAGTTCCAGTTTGTGTTTGAAAGAGAGGGAGAAATGAAAGGAGGAATAATGAGGAAGACGGAGAAGGTTGTGTCGTATAGCCCACCCAGAGAGGATGCAGATGAAATATACAGAATGCAGATTGCAATGCAGAGCTCATCTCTGAGGCGTGAACCAGTCTGATGAGGAAAACATCGGCTGCTCAGCCCGTTTTACTCCAAAACTTTAAACAGCCCATTTCTTTCTCTTTCGCCTTCTGCATTGGTCTGGTACGTTTTATTAAAGTACTTTAAAAGTTTTGTAAAGTCAGATGCACTTAAATGCCAGGCCGACGCTGCATCTGCTTCTCCTGTGGGCGATGCCCACCTCTCTATAAACGATTTGCTTCCAGAACGTTCTGCAGGTCCAAGAACAAATCCTGCTGCTCCAGAATCTGCGAAGAGTTTGGACTGATTTAATGTGGCAGAAAAAGACAAAGTTTTCTTCACTGAATAATCAATTTCGACAAGAACAAGTCCAAACTTCCAAACAGAAAATCCTGAACGACATTAGGATTATGGTAGATATAGAAAAGGAGTACATTTCTGCAAAAAATCTCATACATTTTTTTAATTAGTCTGAGGATTATTCTAGAAACAATAAGGAAAGTTCAGAGCTCCAAAAAATAAAATTGGTTTTAAAAAAAATAAACTATTGGAGACTATTAAACTATTAAAAATAAACTATTGGAAAAATACATGTTTTTGAAAAAAACAGAAACTTGGAAATGTTCTGAGGTTTTACTAGAAAATGCTGGACTTTTAAAACAAGTTCAGAAAAAAACTTTCCAAACAGAAAGTGAGTATGGAGCAACAAATTGTTTGGGGAATATGTTAAAGGGTTTTTTAAGAAGAATTTTGACTTTTCAAACTTAGAAATTTCAAAGTTTTTTCAAAAAAAATTCTGAACAGTTTTGGTGGAAAGTCATTACCTTTTTTCTATTTACAATGGCAAATAAATACTGGGCCAGTAGAGGGCGATGTGACGGTGACAAGTTCAAGTAACAGCAAGTCAGGCTTAATAAAAAATAGCTGAATAATTCTACTGTTGTTTTGAGCATAAGATCAATCCACAAACAGCATCGTTAAAAATTACACCAAATCTCAGAAACAGCTAAATATCCAATTTATTTCTCTTTACCAGGATTCCTACTATCCTGATTTTGAAAACCGTTTTGTTCCCTGATTTTAAGAGTCATTTCCCTTCGCTGTTTAAGGCTCCTCAGTTTTGCATACATGTCTCTGAAACCTGCTTGAAGAGCTTCAGGAGGGTTTTATGTGAAATTGTTGATCATTCACAGAACACCGATGTGTCATTTTTACACCATATCCAAAGACTTCTCAACATTTCTGAGAATGTAACGCGTCTTTAGAATAAAACAGAAAGCTGTTCACAGAGGAAGCGAAGTGGAGCCCCTAAATAAAGACCCAACTTTTACACACAGTTGTAATATATAAGCAGATTGTGCAGCTTTCATCTACTAGATAATAATGCCAGTTGTACATCAGTTTCCTACCCTGGAGACCTTTGAGTAAAGTATCTGCTGCCATATTTGTGTCTTCCATCAGTGATGTTCTTTTTCTTGTCACACCAGGCTCTCCACCATCTGCCGCCTCAGACACCGAGGGAGAACAAATGAAAGCTACTGGCTAAAACCAGAAAGTGATCTTGTTACTTTGAGCTGAAAATCAAACATGTGCTTTTAAAGAAACTTTATCCACACTGCATAAAAGAAGAAAAAAACACTGTTGTGAAAAATGAACTCATCAGTAGCGGTCCCTGTTATAGAGCCACTGGTGGGTCTGTACCTTACCACAGGCACAAAACTCAGAGACATTTGTAAGTGGAACTTTCAGGTTCAGAGGTGAAAACTTTCCACGTTTTTCTGAGATGCGTGGTTTATCTCAGAAACGAGTTTATTACAGCCAAAAGTAACAGAACTACGGTAGCCTGGTTGGTTTGTCCAATGGAGTATTTAAAAATAATAATAAAAACTATGAGAATAAAGTTAGAATAATACGAGAATAAAGTCATATTACGACTTCATCCACGTATTCAAATTTATGCTTGTACGACTTCATAATATATATTTTGATATTATTATTTATATTTTAGAATGGCAAATAGAAGCAAAATTTTGTGTCTTTGTATGTTTCAATAGCTTTATTTTATCTTCTTTTTAATGTTGGCTTTAAATAAGCTTTTGATAAATAATTTTTGTAATTTTTCTAGAATTGCAAAAATTACATCTAATATTCCTTTTTAGCGTCTGCTATAAGCCACTGCTGCCCAGTAATTACCACAATACTTTGGGTAATTACAAATAATTACAATACATGAGTTTAGTTCTACATCGGGTTATTTGACGTAACTCTTGGACTCATTGTAGTTTGTGTGGGGGGTTAAAGTTTGGCTGCAGAAACAGCAGAAACAGAAAGTTTGCTCTGTGCTGATTGGAAGAGTAAATGTGTTTTACTGCAGACCCTCAAAAACACCCTGAAGGGAAAAGGAGAAAGGATTGTTTTCCCCGGAGAAGATAAGAAAAAGTGAGTGAGTGGAGAGCAGAGCAGCAGGTGTTTGTGGAGATAAATTTTAGATGAGTGTGAGTCAACTTCTCCAACAGGAGGAAGAGCCGGCTTCAGGTTGGACCAAAGCGATGGACATACAGATACTGTACAAGAATGTCTGGACTTCTGATACTGTGGCTGTAAAACTGATGGAAGAAACTAGAAGCTAGAGAAAGAAATGACTTTAATCAAGTCAGACCATATGACCACACGCCTCCAAGTATGTAAAAGAAGATCTTAATGAGATCTTTCATGTTAGCCTGCAGCATTTCACAAGAACATTTCTGCCATTTTGCTCCAATTACGTTCTAAATGTGAGTCTTAAATGAAGTTTATGTGTAGAATTCCTCCAAGGAAATAAAATATAAACTTCAAAAGGCTAAAGTGTGAATCCAGAAACAAAAAACACTTCTGGATTGCAAGAAACACTACTGAGAGTAAATAAAAAAGAATAACAGCAATGATTATAAAATAAGCTAAAACTAACAACGCTTTAAATTTCATGTGATCTATATTTAGAAACATTTATTGTAGGTGTGGAGTAGCAGACTCTCCTGAGGAATAACGTCCATAAACCTGCACTGGTGTGTGTGTGAAGCGTCCAGCTCAACCTGCACTGGTGTGTGTGTGAAGCGTCTATCTCAACCTGCACTGGTGTGTGTGTGAAGTGTCTATCTCAACCTGCACTGGTGTGTGTGTGAAGTCCTATCTCAACCTGCACTGGTGTGTGTGTGAAGCATCCACTCAACCTGCACTGGTGTGTGTGTGAAGTGTCTATCTCAACCTGCACTGGTGTGTGTGTGAAGTGTCTATCTCAACCTGCACTGGTGTGTGTGTGAAGGTCTATCTCAACCTGCACTGGTGTGTGTGTGAAGTGTCTATCTCAACCTGCACTGGTGTGTGTGTGAAGTGCTATCTCAACCTGCACTGGTGTGTGTGTGAAGTGTCCATCTCAACCTGCACTGGTGTGTGTGTGAAGTGTCTATCTCAACCTGCACTGGTGTGTGTGTGAAGTGTCTATCTCAACCTGCACTGGTGTGTGTGTGAAGTGTCCACTCAACCTGCACTGGTGTGTGTGTGAAGGTCCATCTCAACCTGCACTGGTGTGTGTGTGAAGTGTCTATCTCAACCTGCACTGGTGTGTGTGTGAAGCGTCCTATCTCAACCTGCACTGGTGTGTGTGTGAAGTGTCTATCTCAACCTGCACTGGTGTGTGTGTGAAGTGTCCATCTCAACCTGCACTGGTGTGTGTGTGAAGTCGTCCAGCTCAACCTGCACTGGTGTGTGTGTGAAGCGTCCAGCTCAACCTGCACTGGTGTGTGTGTGAAGCATCCACTCACCTGGTGTGTTGTGAAGGTCCAGCTCAACGTGACAGCTGAACGGATCGTGAACACAGAACGGATCGAGCTGGAGTGTGACCATGGGGTCGGTTGTTTCATATCACAGTCTGCTTTTGTGAGGGATTTGACTTTTTAATTTCAGATGTGGATCTGGTAGAAGTGGAAACATGAAGGTGGATGAGTTCAAGCTCTTGGGTTCAGCCATCCAAAGCAACAGGCACAACACAAGATAGGTGAAGAGTCAGAGTGGATGGAGACGAGAAATCTCAGCTCTGCCAGGGAGGAAAAGAGGAAGAGGAGGAAGGAAGGTACAGACCTGCTCCGGTGTGACGCCCCCTAGAGGGAGCGGCTGAGATGAGATGAAGGTTAAAGCCTGAGTGGAATCTGGTTATGAAGGATTCTGCTTTTATTCAAAGCTTTTGAACATTTCCATGCAGGAACAAAAAGTGTCAACATGTTTCTGGCAGACAGTCTGCAAGATGCAGAGTCATCTTCAGATGATGAACGCTGCAGATCGCTTTTGTTAAGACATAACTTTACCTGACACGGAGCCTGCTGGGTGAAACAGATTTCCTGTTTTACACTTTGGAACTTTAGAATAACAGCACTAAAAATATTCATTTTCATAGGAAATGTTGAAAATTGGTTTAGTATTTATGTGATGGTGCATAACTCCATAAATTCACTTCATTTACTCATCAGTGTGACGTGGCAGCATGTGTTTCTTAAGAAAGATGGAACAAATAAAGAATCAGAGGTAAAAAGTGACCAATCATACTTCCTATACAAAACACGTTCATTGCATTTCTTACAAAATCCTTCTTAGATAATGAGTCGGATCAGTTCTGCCTATTTGAGCTGTTTTAGGGCGACTTGTAACTTTAAATCCAAATAAGCTGCTTTAGGCCACGCCTCCTAACTCAACATTTGCACACATAAATATGGCTGCAAACAGATGTGCAATTATAAAACTGTACATCTTTGAAAAGCAGAAGTGGAGCCTCCTGCACGACCAATGATAATACAGCAAGTGGTTTTTGGTTGGTAAGTCAACAACCAAACACCTGACTTGACATTTTCAGTAGCCATTGTAAAGCGTAACACCAGCTAACCTTAGGTTGCAAGGTAACGGGGTAGTAAATACTCATGTGCGACGTAACATTCGGAAAGGCTTTTGAAATGGTTCATTTCCCAAACACTAAAACACATCAACTTATTCCCATTATTGTGTTTAGAAGCAACTGAAACACAAATGGAAACATAAAAACATGCAACGTGTGAATATTGCCTCTTACGTCCCCTTTAACTGCAGCTTTGTCAACAGAGGGCGACATCCAGACCCCTGGCAATGCTAATCATGTTACTGAAGTGAAAACTCTAGGATTAAAAAAGTTCCACTCTTTACGAAAAGCTGCTTCTTTGTCAAAGCAGGGGTCCTCAGCCTTTTTCTGCAGGCAGAGTTTGTCTGCCCCCCCACAGAGAGCTGGGAACTTGGTATTGCCGAGCCGCGGCCGTCATTCTGAGGAACTGCTGAGTCCCTGCAGCCTGTCTGCAGGTTCAGTTCTGCCCTGAATGCTCCTCACTAACAATCTCAGGTGGGAGGAAAACAGTAAACCGAGTTCTTACCTCCAGTTCAGGCAAAAAGAAAAAGAAAATGGAGTTTGGAGTGAGCGTGTACACAGTTTGCTTTGTTTTGCAGTTCAGCTGACATGTTTTAATCATTTTAAAACGATTTTTAAATGCCAAATTTTCATTTAAATGTAATTAATGTAACAATAGTTTTGGGGGTTTGTGGGAATCTCATGAACAGAAGTGACTGTAGATGTGTTTCCATCTACACTGACTTGATTTACTGTCAAATAAGAAAACAAATTAATACAATAACTGGGTGTAAATATTGCAAACAACAGAGTGAAGTAGAGGATGTAACAGAGGAATCATATGCAAGACGTTTCTGCATTAATAAATGATGTGAATGGTTAATGCAGTGTCAGATGGAGGCAGTGAAAAGATTCATCTCTTTCATTTCAAACACAAACAGGACAGACAGCAGCCATTCAGGACTGGTTTTATTTTTAAACTCACAAATTATAATTAAAGCTTTAAATCACAATTGCCATAAAAATACCAATTTGTCTAATATTATCATAAGTGCAAATGATTTGGTAGGTTATTTTATTTCATACAGTTTTACATTGACTTCTTCAGTACTGTTTATGAATCTTTGTCCAATGAAAACGATTGTGGTTTCTAAGACGTTGCTTCTGAAACAGGCTCCAGAGGTTTTGGCTCCTCTGACTGCAGGATATCAGAAAACCATGAAATCTTTATATTACAGCTGAATATCACTTTGACGATCCAGTTTGCAACCAACCAACATTTCCCTCCCTTTAAGACTTCCTGGAAAAGTTTAAAAGTGAATAATTTATGAGTAGCAAATGTTTGAATGTCGGTTAACTCTCTTGATAATAAAAAAATAAATTATTTCTTTAAGTAAGACAATAAAGAGGCAATAAGAAAACGAGGGCATCTATTTCCTCACACTGACCATTCAGAAATAATGTGATAAAATGTAAAATGGTAACAGTTATGTTTAATGTCGATCATCATTCCTCCCCCTCCTTCATTTCCCTTCGCTGTGTTTTTTTATTTCTCTCATTCTCCTGACAGCAGAAAGCAGAATAAAGGAGGAACCAGGAGAGAATGAAACAGCTGGTGCTGATATGAAAAGTGCAATTGGAAAAAATTGGATTTGGGAAGAGAGGATGAGTTTAAACCTCCAGACAGCAATAAATGGCTGCAGCCACTAAACTAGTGGTGCATTTATTAATCCAAAACGATTTCAATTATCTTTTAGAGCTCGCTTTTGACCAGCAGGAGAGGCAAAAATGGCTGGAGGGGCTTTTTACTCTGGGAGCAGCTTCATCTTCTGACACATGCTGCATGACAAAGAGAAGTAATTGAATAATTTCTAATTAGCAAACTGTCCATTATCTTGTATTAAAGGTTATTTCTGCAACACTGAATGTCTTTGGTAATACAATTATATGACTCTGAAAAAAAATAAATATAGTTGTCACCTGACAGATTTCTCATGTTTTCGCTTTTATGTCATAGTTAAATGTTTCAGATTTTAATTATTTATAATACTGGATTAGTCTAATATGCAGATTAATGACTCCAGCTTTGAATGGCTGGAAGAATCAAGCGTTTGGGGTGGCCTAGTCAAAGTTTTATTGATGATAAAGATGGAAAAACTAATTACATTTAAGAAGCAAACCAATTTAAAGTAACTTAAAAACAGATTTTTCATTTAGTAAGTTTATGTTTGTCTGATATGAAGATTAGTTTGGTTTTCCACTCTGCTTTGAAACTCGTCAGTATAAGTTATCACCACTGTCACATATTTCCATCTATATAAGCTCCTTTATAAAATGTGAAAATGACTTAATGTAAATTTTTAACATATTTCCATATTTTCACAGCAATTTAACGAGGACATTTTTTCCTCAATATGATGAGAATCAAACAAAAAACACATTCACTTTTCAGACAAACTGATAATTGTTAAAAAAAAAACAGTTTTCATCAATACGTGCACATTTTGATGCAATAAAACATTTTTTAAATGCATATTCACTTAATTAAGATTAATTGTTTACTTTGCATCTCATTCTGAAGAATAAAAATGCATCTTCTACCGTCTGCAGAATGAATTCAACTCTCCTTCGGTTGAACTGCAAATAAAACCAGCAGATTCTCCTCTGCTAACTTTGCTGCAAACTCAATCTGCTGATTACTATACAGTTTGCCTCCAGAAATATCCTCTCTGCAGATTTAAAGTTGGATAATTTGTTTTGCCGGAAGGTTTTTCACATAAACCACTTTTACCCAAAGTGGCTTACAATGACTACGACACTGAAGTAGCTTCAATCACAACACTACAAGTCATAAATGGAGAGGGGAAAAATCTACACAAATAATGATTCTTACTTTTAAAAGGCCCCTCTTTCATATGTATGTGCAGCGTAAAGTGGACGGCAATAAGCTTTGGAGATATTTGAATGAAGAATAAGAAACTCTGATGGCGTTCAGTATTCCAGCAGCAATCTGTGCTACTGTGCTGAGCAGCTTAATATTTTCCAGTTTGCAGGACGGAGTTTCATCCCCTGATAACAACCACAGCCATAGACTCTAATTAGGCTTCCACTGGATTTACACTGGAAAATAAGGACAATTATTCTTTGTCAGACTAAAGCTTATAAACATTTACGAATGTCAAACATCTGTTGTTATGAAGCAGTTTTTTTGTACAACCAGCACATGCAAACCATTGCATCACCTCCACTGCATCAGATTTTCAGTAACTGATTAAGAATGCCATGAGTCCAGGTTCAGTGTCTAAACCTGCAGCATCACTGACAGGCTGGATCAGTGAAGCAGCCGGATAACGAGCTCAGGTACGTCAAACTGGAGGTGGGAGATGAACTTTGGCTAACAAGCGCTGGTCAGGCTTCGTATGTAATGTTCTACTAACCGGTGAAATTGAGTTTGACACTTCTTCTCCGAACAGCAACAGCTAAACACCAAACTATCCACGTCTCTGTCAGAGAACATTTAAACGACGTTAGCAACATGTTTTTGATATTGATATTTTGGGGCGGCCCATTCAGAGTTCTGACTTAAATCCAATACAGAATCTGAAGGAGGAGGGAAAAATAAAGTGATGGTGAAGAAGCCCTCCGGTTTTATCACAGATAGAGTTGAAATTCAGATGGAGACGTGCAAAAAACTGGTCAGAAATTATAAGGAGGGTTTTATTTCCTGTGCTTAAAATTGGAACAAAGTAAAATTAATTTTGAAATTACATTATTAAGGAAAATTTTAATTTAAAATGGATAGATTTTAATTAGCAAACTACCTATCTGGATAGACAACATTACCCAAATAACTAAAGAACCAATTATCTGATCCTGAGCATTAATTGATTAAAATAAAGAAATGATTCTGATCAACTTTTGCAAACATCATTCACCTTAACTTTGTAGCAAAACCAGAAAATTCACATAGCAGATAATCTATGGAGACGGAAACAATGAGATCGCACCAACCAGCTCAAAGCCAAACCTTATCACACTCTGTCACCACTAAGCTAACAACATTAAAATGTTCAAGAAAAACTAAATCACTTTTTTAAAGCTGCATTTTGATTTATGCACCAAATATTAGTTTTAACAGCCAGAAATAAAGACAAATATAGATAAACATATGAAACGTCGATATTACACAAACATAATAGATGTTTGTTTGAACTGAAAGATAAATAACTTCAAGATCCAATCAGAATCTTTTCTAAGTTAGACTAAAGTAATATATACCTTATATTTCATTCATATGTAGTAATAATATTGTAATCTGTCTTATTAAATAAAGATATTTCCTTCCAAGTTTTTAATTTAAAATGTGTCATACAGTGGGCAGTGTCTGGTCTGCATGTGATGACTGACATCAAACTGTCATACAGCAACAAACCTCAGTCAGGGGTCTCTACAGATGAGACGCAGGACTGTCTGCTACTGGAGATCCTTCCTCCCAACAGCTTCAACATTCACAACAACTCTTTAAAGATACTTAGACGATATGAGCTACAACAACATCTGATTTATCTTTGGGATAAATAAAATATCTTTGAATTTAATTTTATTTTTGTACTTTTCCACATTTAGTGAAATTTTCAGCTTAACATAATATACTTAAAGAAGAGGACAGGAGACCTGCCTTCAAGTCAAACTAGCAGCCTATAAAAACTGTTGGTTAGTTAAATAAAGCACACAAAAACCATAAACTCCAACAATTTTCCTGCTCATAATAAACAGTTCTAAGGTGACGTAAAAAGAAAAACACAAAAGCAAAAAAAATCCTAACCTGCAGCGAGAAAAACTTCCAGCAGGTGTCACCGACCTGTTGATTGCAATCAAACACTGATTGCTCTGAAAATCCAAACACACCCAGAAACATTTAAAAACAGCTGAATGAGTAATTCTGTTGATTTTCGCTGATTAAAATTAAAGGATTGTTCTGCGTTTTGCTCTGACCATAAAGGTAGAAGATGTTTGAAAAAAAAATAAATGCATCACCTCAGAAACCTGCGCTCACACACAGATTTATGGTACATGCTCTGCTCTCGGACAAAAAGTGATGTTCGCATTCAGCCGTGAAAAACACAGCCGCAATCCGTTTCACTTTTCCCAGCAGGAAAAACAGCACGACCACCGAATATCTGACCGATCATCAGCAATGACCTGAACTTCTCTGCTGCAGTGCAGCGTCAGACAAGAAGCACGAGCTAAGAGAGCTGCAAAATCTGTCACCCAGAAAAGAGCTCTGTCTACTCCTTATCTGGGGTTGGAAGAAATTAATGTCAGGCAGCACTTAAAGAGTTCCAGCTCAGTGAGAGACATTCGTCATTTCACCAAACTGCTACCGAAAAACTGGTAATTTTGGGTTTAGGAGTGCAGCACTAAAGCATTTTCAAAAGCAAAGTAAAGAGTAAAAAAATATCAGAAACAAGGAAGAAAATGTCGTTAAACTGCAACTTAAGCTTTGGGAAAAGGTTGCATGTACTCATTAATTAGATTCCTGTGATGTTAAAGGAGAAAAGGCTTATTTTCTGCAGTATTTCTGAACTTATTTAAAGTCTCATTCCACATTATTTCACAGATCTTGACTGGGATGGTTTCTTGATTGTGAGCAACACTTAGCAAGAATTTACGTGATTTCTGTCAGGCCTGTCACAATGACAAATTTCACTGGACGATAAATTGTCCATTAAATTATTGCGATAAATGATCATGTTACTGTTTTGAGACCATTTACCAAGTAATGTAATGGTAATGCTTCAATAATGCTACAATAAAGCAACAATACGTTATCGAAGATCAGTAAACCTTTAAATTCTAATGAACATTTAACACTGAAACTGGAAGACATTTTAAATATCCAAAATAAATAAACAAAAACAACAAATAAAATAGAACATAAAGTATCTGTAAGCAAAACTGTCCTTCAAAAAAGGTTTAGTTGAGACCAAATCAAGTCTTATTATCCAAGTTTTGGTAGAAACAGAAAAACAAATGGAAATTATTGAGTTTGTTTTAATTTATCATGAAATTATTTGATTTATTGCTTATTTTGACAGGCCTACTTGTATCAGTAACCATTTTAATGTATAAAGTTATAATGCTAAGCAGTTTTTGTTTTCAAATTGAAGAAAATTACCAACTAGGTCAATCTGATCCCAGACTTTACATCTGGAAGTTGACAATCTTTAGTCTCTCATTTGAATTAAAGCAAATCTATAATTAGACTTGCATCAAAACATACCAAGAAGCTTTTATTGCATCTAAAATCCAACATTATGTCAGAGCTGAAAGAATGCAGAAATCTTCTTGGCATCAATGGAGATCATCTCGGATCGCCGTGGAAATCGGCGAACACAGGAAGGAGGGCTGAGGTCATGAAGGGAGGAGGAAATAAAGCCAAGCAGATGAATGCTTTAAAACTGCAGGCACTGGCAAAACAAACAAATGAGGTCTTCATCGGCTTTTTTCTGGAGTCAAATGTTAAGGTCAATTAGTGCGGATGAAAGTAGGTCTCTCCAGCTGCCTTGATTGTATCGGCTGATGCTGTGCCATGTACAGGATCCTGTGAATGGTTTAACTATCTGCCACTCTGGAAAGGATACAAAAGGATGTTTAGATCCAGTTCATTAAGGAAATGCCTTAGGAATCAGGAGTGAATTAAAATTTAATTGTTTCAGTTAGAAAGAACCAACTTAATGAAGACATTAGAGCGTGATGGATGGAAGGACTTCAGGGCAAACCTTCTGGCTTCTGCTTTTCTAACAGTTCAGGAAGTAGAATCTGCCGAAATGAAATAAAATGCAAATGATTATTTTCTATTAAAATCGGCTTGCAGACACAGAAGCTCAGAAGGAGCTTTGTGCCTGTCGGTTAAACTTCTTACTGCTGTTTTTGTTTTGTGCCTGTTGTGTCAGCAGGCATGGCTTCCAGCACCAAACACGGGGAGAGGCGACCTCTCCCTCCATCACCACCAGCCAAATTCGACTCAGCGAGAGAAACGCTGCACCGAAAAGCACTCAGCGCTCTCACACTCTCAATGTTGTAGAAAATAAGATATTGCAATCACGACCCCAAAGAAAACGTTAATGATGTTTCAGGTTTTCTTTACTTCAGCTGCACTAATGAGGTCAAAGGTCACTCAAATTTGCTGGGCTGCAAATAAACCGCATCTGTTGGAAGAGGTTTTACTGAAATGTTGAAATTGTGATTAAATCAGGAAGTAAAATCTCACCTATCAGAAGGTAGGTGCAAACATAAACATAGCCTATTCAGGGTTTATTAATGCATCTCATAATAATAGATCAAATTCTTCCAGTAAGAAAATGGGAGACAAAACACGTAACACTGTCCAAGTAAGGCCGGTAAGTGTTGACCCTTAGATTAAGCTGTACAACCGTACATCGTTGAAAAGCCGAAGTAGAGCCTTCTGTACAACCAATAAGAAGTGGATTCTGGATGGTAAATCAAACACTTTTCCAGCAGCCATTGTACAGCCCATAGAGCAGTAAAACCAGCTGACCCAAACGTGTCAGAGCTCAGCTTGGGTTGCCAGGTTACGGGTGGACGATGCCCACGTTGCTAGGTGAGGATTTACACTCTGGAGGTTTATGAAATGGCTCATTTTTTAGACACCAAAAAACATAAACTTTTTGCCAAAAACTGTTCAGGTGTTTTTTTTAGTGCTTAGGCTGTTTTTAGAAGCACTAGAAACCCAAATGGAAGAACAAAAACATGCAAATTGGGAATTTTCATAATACTTCCCCTTTAAATAAAGTCTGCCAGGAAACTACCAACGATCCTGCTCAATAAAAGCTTTCAGCAGGATAAGGAGCCAAAGCATATGGCCAAGTAAACCCAGAGCTGGTTTAATAGACACAAAGCAGACAGTCTTCCATGGCCGTCTCAAACCTCTGGCCTGAATCCTATAGAAACCCCTCAGGATGAGCGAAAGAGAAGACTGGACAGAGAGATTTTACAAAGAATGGTCACAGAGCCCCTCTGTGTCCTTCAGTCTTGTGAAATGTTGGTGGAGAAGACTAACTGCTGTCCTACTTGCAATTCAAGGCAGGGAAACTATTAAGGGAATTGGTTCCAATACGTGTGGAGGGTATCTGCTAATAGTTTGGGTTCAGCGAAGCTTTATAAATTATTGCAGAATCAATAGCATCTAAACAAACCGCCAGACGTCTGTAAAACAGCAAAGATCACCTTTTCTTAACTGAAGCATAAAATACACTGCGGATATTTTTTTTTATTTAATATGCAGCTCATAAAAATAACCTGAGGACAAAAACTCTCCAGCATTACAGAAACTGTTGTTCCAATTGAACGCTGATCAAATTAGCAGAAGACGGAAAGCTTTAATATCCAAGGTGGTTCTGACGGCTCTGGCGCTGATGCTGCTTTTGGTTCTAGCTGAATATCTACAACTTGAAGACTTTTAAAACTTTTGTTTCCCTTCTAGTGTGGATTTCACTTAGTTTTCCCTTTCAGGTCAAACAAATCCCCCAGATAGACCAAAAACAAACTCAGCACAACACCTGCTGCACACAGGCACCAGCGCTACTTCAGATCACTGCTAATAGCTTCCTGAGCTGAGGGAGCACATCTTTACAACCTCTGTTTTTATTTCACCCTCCGTCTCTTAGGGAGCTGCAGACGCCCTGCAAAAGAGGAGAATCTCCATTTTCTCGCTCAGCTGTCTGAATAAAAAATGTGTTAAAGCAGGAAATATAAAAAAGATAAGAGGTTGAACCATTGATCTGTTGTATCTTTGGCTGATTGTGATGACAGCAAAAGCTTTACAAGAAAATACGTAAAAATGAGTAAAAAGATTTCAGTCAGTATGGATGAAAAATTACAGGCGTCTTCAGTCAGACAAGATAAACACACTAAAAAAACATCTTAACAAGTATTAATGTCTAGTTTCTAATGAAATATCTTGAAAGAAGACAAATCTAACTTAAAAGTAGGTTTTCAGCAAGACATACGTGTTTGTTTTACGTCAATAATTAGTTAATATTCATAAAAACCTATTAGTTACACTGGCAGATTATTTCACTTTAATATAGGAAACAAGAATTTGTTATGAATTAAATAATCTGCCAGTGGAACAAGAACGTTTTCATCAATATTAAGGAAATATTTACTTAAAACAAGTTTTCTTGCTGAAAAGTTATTACTTTAAAGTTAGTTTTGTCTTAAGTGCTAAAATATTTGCACTAGAAAATGAACCAAAATTACTAAGATTTTGTGTTTATGCACAAAAAACCAGGTATGCCTTAAAAGAGAATTAATTTATATAAAATAAAACTGCTTTGGTTACTGGTATCAAAATATATAAAAGTTTTAAATAGTAACTTAATAAAAGTACAGCGATGTCCCTTTCATCCCTTTCAATGTCATCTAGCTGAAAGAAGGCTCTTATATTCCTACATAAATAAAAATATCTACTTTGATGCTAATGTTTCGCTATAGAGCAGAATAGAAAAAAAAGCTTTCTTACCTTCTTTACAAGAAGGCCTTGAGAATTGCCACACCATGGGATAATGTCCTGTGTAAGACCACTGAGGTCACAGCATCTATTGTTTGTGAGCATAATGCTTTCCTTATCCTTATTGTATGTACAAAAGACCTTCTGATGTTGGCGAATTGCACTGAATCTATAACCAATCTCCGAAAAGGTTTCAACTACAAATTCAGCAGTCATTACTACCTTCAGGTATGACTTGGACCTCTATTAACCCTTTAACAACATGTTTACCAGCAGAAACTCAGCAGACAGGCAGTTCCACCAGGTGTTTGCTGATCACTGCTGGCTAGTCTGAAGGAGCTGAAGGGGGAAGTCATGAGGGAGAGCTGCTCTGTGAGGCAGAAGCTGCAGCCCCAAGGAGGAGCTGCGCCTGGAAGGCGGGGCTCGGTCCATCCAGGTGTTTAGCACAGCTGAATGGTTGCCATGGAGATTAAAGGATTTCTAAAACGTGCTTGAAAGGATAAAGGCAACATTCTTGGTATGTTTTTGATGAGGGTATAACTTTATAACATGATGTAAAGCTCCAAACAATTGATTTAGCATAATACTGGCCCTTTAACTAAATTGGATAGACAGAAAAAAATATGAATTTGCAGATATTACAGAAAATTATGAACAAACAGCTCAGAAGATTGAAAGTAAAAAAAACAGTAAAAACCTTTCAAGAAACTGGAAGCAGTTCCCAGAAGCTCAGCTTTAACGGCATTTACAACAAAAGTTGTTCTTGATAGCTAGCAGGGCTCTTCTTTCAGCCTCTCTTTCTCTCCCTCCCTCCTTCACTTCCCCTCAGAGCAAAGCAGAGATAATGTACAGCACTTTTATGCCTTCTGCTGAATTAAACATGCAAGGACTAGCCTGTGTTGGGCGCTAGAGCTGAAGCAAAGAGAGAGGGAATTTTAAAACGCCTTTCTATGAACCACCCCTTCAGAAGTCTCCAGAGAACTGCTGAACATTCTTTACAATTAAAAAGATCCGTCGCAGATAGGCTGAGCTGAGGGAAGCTGAACAGGACAGCCCTGTTTTCACTAATTGGTCTGGTTGAAAAGGACTGTCAGTTGTTGTTGGGCAGAAGCAGCCAATCGCCAAGTGGAGGGCCGGAATACCGCTCGGAAATACTCCTGAGACTTCCCTTCCACCTCCAGGTTCGTTGTTAGAGCCGTAAATCCCATCCTGAAAAATATCTCGCTCCTTTTCACATCTCTGTCATGTCTGTGCTGCAGCAACAGATCGGACTTCACAAGTTACAAATCTGGCCATCTCTAACTCCTGGATCCGAGGCGGATAACTTAGTTTTTCCAGACGCACTCGGTCTCAGGTGGGTTAAACACAAAAAAAGCTAACTGCTGCTGTCTTCTCATGCTCTCTGCGGGGGAAATGGTTTCAGTTTCTGCTCTTTTTCAGACTCCATGTCTCTAATCTGAGAAGAGAAAGTCTCCTTTTCTCTCCCGGCCTGTTTGGTATTCCCCAGATGGAGCGCAGAACTACCACCCTCCCCTCCCTTCTGGCCCCTTTTCCTTTCTGACAGAGCCAACTGACCTGTTACTGAGCGCTCTGCATGCAGTGGGGGCCAACACTCACAGAGGCAAGGACAAGACTCTACAGGGGTGAGGCTCATAAGAGCAGCCTCCAGCGGCACATGCGACATGAGGCGCCACGGCGAGCTAAAGATCAGAAAGCGGGATGTGTAATTATCACGTCCTGCTTTCAGCTGGCTGCTGGAACAGCAAGGGAAGAAAAAAAATCAATACAAGGGAATCATGGAGGTGTGAAAAAAAAGATCAAACATGTTCTAATATATTCGAAAGGTATTTTATATTCTGTTACTGGATTTTAGGTGATATGTTCCTTTAAAGGGGCAGCGTTATGTATTTTCTAGGCACATGGCGCATTTTATAACACAAATACCTGTTACCTTCAGTTGCTACATATATCAAATATAACTTAAAATAAATTTAACTTTGTAAATTAACACCTTGAAATTGGCCTGTTTCTTCAAAAGCCTCTGCTCTATTAACCCTTTAGCAAAGCTTTTACCAGTGTTGCATTGAGAAGTAGTTCCTATAACGAGCTCAGCAGTTCCACCAGGTGTTTGCTAATTGCTGCTGGCTAGTCTGAAGGAGCTGAGTGTGGGAAGTGAGAGGAGCCCTGAGAAGGAACTACGTCTTGAAGGTGAAGCAACGTCCAACCAGGTGTTTTGCAGACCTGGATGGTTGGAGTGAAGGATTTATCAAACATGCATGGAAAAGTCAAAGCAACACTCCAGGTGTTTTTGATGAGAGAATAATATTATAGCATGATATAAAGCTAAAAAATATAGCTTTATGTAATACTGCTCTTTAATTTGTACCTCAAGAAGTCAAATAAACATTAGCGTCAAAACAATAATGTCACTTTAGTAAGTTGTTCACATCTTTTTAGTTTCTACCTGTTGTTGACAAGGCAACAGCAGGAAAACACATTCCAGTTTGTTTTGGGAAATCCTAAATCAGGTCACAAAAGGTATGATTTCCCTCCAGTCTTCATCATTCCACCTCATCAGACTTGTACCACCTAATATAAACTAACTTATCTGCTTCCTGCCATTCAAAGGTTACACATTTCAGATGCTTAATCTAGAACAGGGGTGGGCAACTCCAGGGCTCGAGGGCCCGACTCCTGCAACTTTTAGATGTAAATCCAGGTCATTAGCAGGACTCTGGAGAACCTGACTGCACTGAGGAGGTGATTCAGCTGTTGGATTCAAGTGTGCTGGAAGCAGGGAGACATCTGAGAGCTGCAGGACACCGGCCCTCCAGGACCAGGATTGCCCACCCCTGATCTAGAATCTTGTTTTTTGGGTTATGACCCACATCTCAGGACTTTACATGAAAATACAGCAGATGGACTAGTAAACCACGAATTCCCTTCTGCACCGTCATGCACTGAAGGAAAGCAGTCACTGCTGCAGAAAAAGCCTGACCCCGACACCGAATAGCACCGAAACAGAAAGAATACATGACCAGCTCAGGAAAAATATCATCGTAAAGCTAAGTTATTAAAATAATATTTCAGAAAATACTTAGATTCATCCTAAACATTAAAGAGTCAACTGAATATCTAAAATCAATTAACTTTTTAAATATTGAAATTTGCTGAAACAAACCTTTACATATTTGTAAATGTAAAGGAAAGGCCTCTAGAATAAACTGCATGATAAACATGCAGATTGCGTATTACAGTGTAACTTTAAACAAATGCGTCAAACTGCACAGTACAGCATGCGGTGTGTTACATAATGAGCATCCAGGTGTGATGGTGGATTTAACTGTAGCTGCTGTGACAAAGCAAGTGTACAGCTTTTGTGTAGAGTCTGCAGAACCAGAAATAGGTCCCTGTGGCAGGTCTGTTGAAGAAGCTAAACACAGCAAATCAGAGCAGGTGCAGCAAGGAGGAACGTTGAGGCAGTTTGGTATTTATGGACTGATAACACAGAGCAGCGTAATTAATTACCAGATTCTCTGCAGAGTCTTTTTGAAATGCTTTTCTTTTATTGAAACTGGGTTGTGCTGAAACAAAAAGTTATGACCGATGAAGATTTTTCTCGCTGAGGGTGCATCCACGCTACAAGACTCTGGGAATAATTAGGCACCAAATTTACGTTCCCAGTTTAATGTTTCCTTTAGAAATCCCTGGAGAAACAAAACACTGAGACCAGAAGCTGGATAGAGTCACATATACCCCTAACAAAAATATCTCCATTTAAATATAATACAGCACTGTAAACAAAACATAAATAACTGTCTCTCTCAATTTATACTCGACAGATATCATATAGTTGCTGGAAAAATGTGATTCTTGGAGCATGGATGCATCCAACAGAGTCCTAAATAAAACCCCACATCCCATTTTTTCTGTAGGGAAACAATAAACACAATATGTGTAAGAACTGCAGTTACACTATGGCTGCCTGCAAGTTATTTCAACAGAATTGGCAGCTTGTGCAGACAAATGATGCGGCTGTACGCAGAGTCTCCACTGAAATATTTAGTAAGAAAGCAGATACAACTGTCTCATTTACAGAACAACAGATTGCACAGTATGTCCAACATCAATCAGCAACAAGGGAGCTGCTCAGCGGTGGAAGAGCTGAACCAGCTTTCCTGTAGAACAAAAAAAAATCAATATAAAATCCAAACATTTCAGCTCTTGATTTAATGGCAAAACTGCAGATTTCCAAGCCACACGACAGTAGTTACAGTTCATGTTGAGGAATAACAGCTATAGTGTGTCGACAATGCTTTTTTCTTTCACAGTACATTGGATCATGAGAATATAAAAAGGGAGAGATCAAAACATTCATTAGAAATTCCCTTTTTCCTGTTATTCTTTATGTTGAAACTGTGAAACAAATGAAAAAAACGTTTCAAGTGCACAGCGTCTACAGGGTCTTAAAAACTTTTATTTGAAATCTAGGATGTAAATTTCAAACTTAGTTCATTTATTCCTTCTTCTTTAAACACTTTTGTTCTGAGAAACAAAACTCTTCTGGTCGAACTGAGGAATTCAGGCATCATTATGCATTAACTAGTAGAGCCGATCGTTCATCTTTACTGTAGAACGTTTCATATCATCATCATGATTCAGCGTGACAATAATAATTATATTTAAAAACTCAATAACTGTATTGGTGGAACTGTTATATTTACTATTTTCTACACATTTTGTTACAAGAGAGCATCAACATGTTGGGAAATGTGATTATAGTTGATAATCAGGGAACAGGGACAGCAAATACTTTAGATCTCCTCTAAAAATGCTTCTAACCAAACATACCTTAATATGCATTAATAAGCACAGTTTAGCCTGAACTACAACAGAACCTAACATTGACGGTTTTCTTTATTTCTGTTATTCAGCCAATCAGCACCTAGAAAAATAAATGGCTTTTCCACGAATAACTTGGAGTCACAGAAAAGTCTGAGTAGTCGGGATTCCACTGCAGGTCCAAACACTGTGTACAGATTAGTGATAAAAATCACAATACTTTATGCATTTGGTGTCCTTATGATGCCTGTTTGAAATGTTTTTCAAGAGTAGTATTTGTGTTTGTGTGGCTTTGATTGTTTCATACACTCACAGTCACACAGTTACCAAAAAGAAGAAGCTGGAAATATTTTTATGTCATCACGTTTATCGTTTTTATGACGGTACATAAAATATTGTAATAACATTTGATGCCTCGCTGCAGTTTGTTTGGAGAGTTAAAACCTTATTCATGGTCATGTTCTCCATCAGAGGTCAACGTTAAACACGATTAAGCTTGGAAAAAGGGACATCAACAGTTTTATCAAAAAACTACTGAAGTTGGAAAAGATATCTAACTTGCTTAAGTGATTTGATAAGTTAAATATAAGGCATAATAGTAAGAATTATTTTGTAATTCTTGTAACATTGAGTTTTGGAAACCCTTTATTTCACCGGTTTGTTAATTGCAACAAACAACTTGTAATAAACAGAGTGTGTGTTCAGATCGTTTTCAGCTTCGATGGATTCTCCTGTGCCGAGTTAGAAACAGTGCTGACCTTGAATAAAGTGAGCACCGACACATTTTGAGTGTAGTTGACACTGTGTGGTCTATCTGAAATACTTAATGCCTTTTTAAAACTTAATTTAACCAAATTAGCCTCTGCAGTCTTCATTTAATAAAACAGGCTTTGTTTACAACAGGCTTTCCGCCTGATATTTTCTATTTAGAGTTCATTTTTCTGAGCAGTTAATGAGTTTTCTGTGATTTGAAGTGTTCCAGTTGTGACCTTCCCTCCGTGTGTAAGACAGTCTACGTTCTTGTGACAGTTTTCCTGGATGGGTCGCCTCACCGTTACCGTGACATAAAAATTATTCACACAAGCTGTTAATTAAAATGTTTTCTCAAAGGGAAATGTTTTATTTACACCTGATCTCCGGAGACTTCGGTCTTGACTTACTGCATTATGTTTCTCACATAAATTGCTGAGCTTATTTACTGCTACATTCAACTTGTAATTTATCAAGAGAAACAGGAAACTGGCTGGAAAACATGTCAAATACACATGAAACACATGTAGCTTCATCTCTGGAAAATGATCAGAGCTGCAGAGCTTGTGTTTTAAAACATTTCAAGGTTAGTTAATCAGAAAATATGTCACAAATAAAAAAAAATCTGATTCTGTCGTTTAAGAAATAAATTGAGAATTTAGTGTTCCAGATTTGCCACAAATAATTTCAAGTTCATCTTTCCTGACTTTCAAAACATACATTTGTAATCTCAGAAGAAGATCTAATCTAAAACTGCACTTAAACCTTATAGGATATTTATTAAATCTGTATTTTATGCATCATATTGCACCTGAGACTAGCAGTTATAAGCTAATTAAACCTCTTTAGCCTTTCAGGTTCACCTGAACTACTTTTTAAGATTAATATTGAATTATCACATCTGCAGTGCATCCTGAAGAATAACTTATTGTCCACTTTATTAGATTTGCTTCTTGTCTTAATAGGTGTATCTAATAAAGAGGCCGGTGATTGTGTGCCGAATGTCACCAAAAAGGTTTTCCGATCTAAACCTGGAGTTGTGGCTCATTACTGCACTGGAATCCTTCAGTAGGATTACATCTTTAATATTTCTAAATATATGCTAACGTACATTGTGTAAGTGAGAAATTGTTAGATTTTCTTTTCTTTAATATTCATAAATGCATCTTGAATATTTAGTAATCAGAAAAAGACCCTAAAACATTCAAAAGGCCCTGAAAAAGTGATAAATGACATCCAATAACCTCCAACAATGCTGATGGATATCTCACTGACACTTGGAGCCGAAACAGAAAAAAATATGACTGTTATTACATAAAACTGGAACATAAAACAATTGAGCAGTCCTCTATGGAAGGAAACAAGTGGGAAGAAAGCAAAGAAGGTAAAACAAAAAGAAGGAGGAAGAGTTGGAAACAAAGAAAAGCAACTTTTTTATTCATTTAATGAGTCATTACAGACTCGACGTGAAACTTTGTGAAACCCCCCAAGGCTCTCGGTGCATCTTTTCCCAAGCAAGATCAACACCATTACACAAGAGCAGCAACAACAACAACAACAACATCTACAACAACAACAGCAACAACTGTGCTACAGTGACACACCGCCCAATATACGGATGATGCACATCATTAACACCACAGCCAGCCACACATTAGCACACACTGGTAAGTCTGTCATGTGACTCAGCATGGGGCCCCACACTTCAGCGGCTCTCATCGGGAAACCAGGTGGTGTCGCGGGGAGCGAGCCCCCAGAAGAGCCAGCGCTCGGCGATTAAGAAGGAGTCTCTCACTGTTGCCAGGAAGACAAGTTTAGTCTTTCAGAGTTTATTTTTTCTTATAAATTCAAGTTCAGGTTTTGTCACAAGAGCAACAGCAACATCCACAGAAGCTGTTAACAAGTTGATGAACATTTCACATCGATCTGGGTGATTTTGTGATGTTTGTTATGTTTCTAGTTGTGATTTCTGGTAATGTTTACAGTACAAACACTGGAGTCACTCTGCACATAATCACACAGCGAAGCTGAAGCGAGAAGAACGAAGCGAGAAGCAGCGTAGCGTCAAGAGTCCGCTGAGGTTTCTGACTTACACTGAATCAAGTCTCCCCTGGTTACAGTTCAACACGGTCACAAACTGAGCCACAGCGCACAACGTTGGCCTCACAAGCATCACAACAACTTCTTTCTGTTTTCATTGTTCTCGTGGTCCTTAGATAGTAATATACAGGAAGTGTGAAGCATAGAGGAAATTACTGATGGCAATTCTGCAGTCAGGTTTAAGTTTAAGCAGGTAGGTGTGGAGCTAATGGAGGCGATTTGAATTTTAGTGCCGAACAGGAAGTTGTGTTTAACTCCCTCACTTCCTCCATCTCATCCTCTGATTTTCAGACCCTTCTTCTCCTCTCCACATCCTCAGACGTAAATGGCAGTCCGGGAGATGACAGAGCCGTCCCTCTGGGACTCCATGTCGTCGTCGAGGTACACATCCATTTCTGCTTCGCCGCCATGACCTCTGTGGGCATGATACGCCGGAGGCAACGCGTTCCCGCCGCCTCCAAATCGATTGTATCGCTCGTCTTCCTCCTCGATGCTGTCATCCAGGTTGAACTTCCTCCTCTCGGCTTCATCCATCTCACCGCAGAGGAGGATGTCATGGGGGGTCGGCCGGGTTCCGGCCGGGGCGTGGTGAAGGTGGTGGTGGTAGCTGTTGGGTTTCTCTGTCAGGGTCCCGGTGGCGTCGCAGCCCTCCCGGTACGTGTACACCGGCCCGTTGTTGTTCGCCCCGGTTCCGTTCTTGCTGCCGTTTCCGGAGCCGGCGAATAGCAGGCGGGCTTTGTTGCCGTAGTCGGAACCGTTGCTGCCTCCGTTGCCCGCCGCCACGGAGTCCCCGCTGCTGGGGAAGCCCCGCCTCTGTTGGCGGCGGCTGCGGGTCAGGAGGACAACAACGAGAGTCACGACCAATAGGAGGGCCAGGAGGGAGCCGATGACCGCGCCCGCCACTGCGCCGGCACTGGACGGATCCTCCAAGGCTTCTGCAGAGGGGATGGAGGGGTTGAAATGAGGGAGTGAGTGGAGGAAGAGAAAAAGGAAGGAATTGATGGCTGTAGTTCTTCTTCTATTGTAAGTGGTGATGATAGCACGTGTGTTACAATCCTCTTACAAGTGTGTGGTAATGTTCTTCTCAGTGTAATCCCTTGGTGAGGGTGCAGTCATTGCTGGGATCAGGCTGAACGGGACTCATTCACTCTCCCAGCTGCTTTTTGTGCGACATTTTGCAGACATTTTGCTCTACATTTATGTCTGTCCAGCTGTCAGCTGTCGGTTCCCCTTTTGTTGCCCTCTCCCCGCTTTTTTTGGCAGCTGGAGGGGGGTAAAGCCTTTTCAACTTTGGGTTGGTGTGAGCCAAGTTTGCCTCTCCACTCATGTTTCAGTTGAATACTGAAACAAGAATGAAGTCGAGAGTATAACATCAGCGAACAGAGGTTTGCTTTGGACCTCGTTTTTTTCCTGAAATGGATTGAAGGTTTTCGGTCCAGCAGAGCGACACAGACAGACACAGAAGCAGAACCAGAACAGAGAGGTGAGGGTGTTAATTGAGGAGAATGAAATGAGCACAATTGTGCCTGGAAAGTGTTTAACATCCCCAAGCCCTTCCAGTTTGACCCTGTCTAATTCCCTTTCTCCCATTTGTACCGGCTCCACATGCCCTTTATCTCCCCTCTCATTGTCCAGTTCTCTGCTGTCGCTGGCTTTCTCCATCTGACTGCTACTGGTCAGCCAGTCAAACCATTGGGCAAAATGATCACCTGCTGTTAACCTGGGACCCCATCCAGACCTCACTGACAGGCAGTACACAAAGGTGCAAGTCCACACTGCAGAAAGGCTAATGCCAGGCAGGTTTTAGGAGGATTCTGAGAAGAAATGAGAAAGAAAAACAGCATCTGGCTCAGATAGTGTTGGATCTGGACGGACAGATTCATGCCGAGCTAAAAGACAATATCAAACCAACCATGTGGGAGAATACAGTTTCTCTAAAAAGTGAGCAACACCCAGTAAAACACCAGGTTTCAGCAAAGTAAATGCTTGTTGAGACATAAAACAAACATCCAACAGGGAAAATATCTAAAAAATCAAATCAAATCTAAAAGATAGAATAACATGTGTACATAAAGTATTATACTATCTCGATCTATGATTTCATCTCTTCTTGGACTCAAATAAACCTCTCCTTCTTTTGCTTTTGTACCAAATTGACTTCGATCAAAACTGACTGATATTTGGATCTGTTCATAACTTCTTGTTCCTCAACAAACAGTTTAGGTCAATTAACTGGAAAACAGCTCAATGTGCCTTAGATTCATCAGATCTACATTTTACTCTGAGCATGTTGGGAGATTTTAGCCATACCTGGATTATTACATTTAGAAGAAAAGTTTCTGTCGTCCAACTTCTTAGTTTGTACAAATGTAGAACACGTTAGATTTTGTTACATGCAGAACATGTGGATAAAAATGTTGTGAGAACTGCCTGACCTCTTGATCCACTTCCTTATGATTTTTCCACTCAGGAAAGAGAAATGTTTTAGTTGTTGTTACGTTACTGTATAAAACTGCTGCTAGTTATTGATGTCAGCACTTATGTACAATGAGATCATTTTGTCCTTGAAACCTTTTGCATGCTGCAGCTTTAGCTACAGGATGATCGTTTACGTCACAAACACCAACCATTGCAACAGGGGTGTGTAAACTTTTCACATCCACTTTAAGTATGCAATTACACACCGTCATTTTTTCTTTTTATAGTTGAATTACATGCAGACTTCCCTTTGAGAAGCTGTACAATTACAGGAGAGCGGAACATCAGCAAGTCTGAGCTCCTTTTTGTTTTATGCAAATGACTCGCTGGTTCTGCCAGCTCTCCTGGAAAACACAGCCAGGCACGCCAATCAAGCAATCTAAGGTTCCCAGAAATGATGCTGTTAGGGTATATGTGCAAGAGAAGCAACATTATGTGAATGACATTGTTTTCCTTCAGAGACAACACATTGGACACTGGATAATGGCCTCTCTGGAGCTGCAAAGTGTGGTTATGTTAACAAAACCAGCAGGGGGATGTCACTACAACCGGGCCTGGATTGAGAGCCTGTGATTCATGCAAATTGTTCATTCTGACAGTGCAGAGGGAAAAACAGATGAAAGAAGAGAGGAGCTGAGCAAAGGGACAGCAGAGAAGGTTTTTGGTGGAGGGAATAGAGAGTAAAGTTGAAAGGAGAGGGCTGGTTGGTTTTAAAACACTATCTGCCGGTTCAGAAGGGAAGACGAAGCCAGGATGACACAAACCGGCTGTGAGAGCAAGGCGGGGCTCAGGGGAAAGGAGATGATAGCTAAATTAGGAGACAGTGTTTATATCCAATGGAAGTGATAGAATGTACTAATGATGATGAATCCAACTTTCCTGTCCTACTTTCCCCTCTTTTCAAACTTACAGACTGGCATTGAAACACAACATGTGGGCCAAAGTGATATTTATTTTTATTGTGCCATTTATATTTTAGGCATTAGTGGCATTTATCAAGTGCATGGGAGACAGAGAGACAGCTGAATAATTGCCTTTTGTGAGAGGGCCTTTGGTGGCTGTCATCCTTCTGTTAATCAAGTGCTAAAAAGTCCATTATTCTGTATAGGCTATACAGACAATGCACCTAAAAAGGTCATTAGAGCTGGCATGTTCATTTTTCAATAGATCAGGTCATACACAGGAGCAGTGTGAATTTCTCTCCATTTTTCTACAAAACCTAATGACTGCTGATATTTTAACTAAAATTATGCATAAAGCAACCATCTTCTGCAACTAGGAGCAATCATTTCTCCCATAAATTAAACAGAATCACATATTTGTTTTCAATACCTACGCTGTTGTTTTTGCAATAAGATTACTCAATAAAAAATGAAAAAATGAAAACATTAACACTGTAAGAATATCAGATAGAAAATATGAGCATAGATAACGGTCCATGTTATGAATTAGCACAACATAAATAAACTGAATTGAGCTGAAATTTTATGTTAACCAGCTGTTCGTTCAAAGAACAGAAAATAAACATGCAGCTAGCTTAAAGAAAGGCCTCTTGTTAGCTATTTGTTTAGACTAGAGGCCATATTGTCCAGATGTTAGCTTAGAAACTAGACTGTTAGCTTTGTAGTTATCCCACCCTCCATTAATTAGCCTAACTAGTCTCTCTGACGGTTGTCTCCTGTTATTTCTGTGCCGTCTGTTTCTAATCCACTGAGCCAGTCGGTAGCCATCTTTAAGTCAGAAACTTCTGGGTTCAATTCTAGTTTATTCCTCTATCTTTAGAAGAGCACTTACCCAACGATCTCAACCACAAGTTGCCTACCAATCTGCAGATGGAAGAGGATGTGAATGTTGAGTGGGGCGTTAGAATGCAGACTTAGGCTGCTTTCACACTACAACCTGAAGTGAAACCAATTCAAATTTTTTGTCAAATCAGATTTTTTGATGATGATTCACAGTTTCAAATATATGCCACCTGTATGTTATTTACAGAGTGAACAGGCAAAATACCTGAAAGTGTCCGCATGCGCAGTAGAGGGCGCAATAGTGTCAGCGTTCTCAGTGTTTTGCCAACCACCATAAAAAGAAGAAGTGCTCAGTGTTTGTGGAAGTAAACATGGAGGCTAACAGTGGAGCTTAGCTTACTGGAGTTGTTGTCCGATCATAGCAACATATTAACAACTTAATCCTCATTACAGGCCGTCATGGTTGTTTTTCTTTCTGCTTCTGCGCATCAGGATGCAGAATAGTGACATTTGTCGAGTATTAGGGACGTTCAGGTTGGATGAAAGCGACCTGGACGTTAGGTCACATTTGAACGACCAGGGTCGCATTCGAAAGGAGCCGACTTGTGTTTTTAGATTGTCATGAAAAGATCGGATACAGGTCACATTACGTCAAAAAAATCGTTATTGGGTCACTTCAGACTGCAGTGTGAACGCAGCCTTAATGTGCAAAAGATCTTTGAGCCATTATCATAAAAATACTGCGTAAATTCAATTCATATAATATTACATTTTAAATATCAGTGGAAAGATGACAATGTGTGGACATTTCCCATCTCCACTCCATTAGTTCAAAGAAAAAAATATTGATTGGCACTCTCTAATAATGAATGCATTAATGTTTAATTTCATCACTTGTTATCATCCATCAAAACCGGATATAGCATGTAAATGCTTTATAAGGATGGCAAAAGTAGATGTTATGTTTAGTGATGTTTTTAATAGATGCAGGCTTTATGAGGGCGCTATCCAACTTCATTTATTACAATCTAAGACACTAATGGATCCCAGTTTAGTGCCGACAGTAAAATGCCAGATTTACGATCAAAGTGTAATGTCAAATTCTTGTCAACCATGCTGCGAGACACTTTAGTAAACACTCTTCAGTGCGAATACTCCCCCCTAAAAGAGTCAAAAGGAGAGGAGCCTATCATAAGCAAGAAAATAGGCCACGCTTGTCATCCATATTTCTCGTCAACAGAGGCAGGCTGGCTGCATTAAGAACCACAGTGATAAATGTCACAGTGAGAGGCAGGAGGGCTTAGATCAGTCTCTGTATTAGTGTCATGAACATGGAGGAGATTAGAGGAGAGGGAGAGCGAGAGACCCGTGAAAACTACCCATTTCTACTTGGCTCCACTCACAGCGGTTGGGATAATCTAAAGCAGATGATTTGAGATGTGGGGAAGCAAGGTGGAAAGAATTAGGGCTGAGAGGGACGGACAAACAGCCTCACAGAGAAGCGTGAAAAACTAAAATAAACCCAAATCTGAATAATCGGAGGGTCTTCTTCTCTGCCTCTCTCCCTCTTTTTTGCACTTTTTTCATTCTTTGAAGTGGGGCATGAAAACACACCACAGGCTGTCAGTTCACACCAACACAGAGACGACTGACTCCAATTAAATGCTGCTTTTGGTCAAGGACGTCTCGTAATGTTGAAATGACTAAGAACCAAACACTAAAACACAGAATGAGGAAAAATATGAGAGAGCAAAAAAGCGTCAGAGAGAGATTTTAACAAAATAACCAACTTTTCCACATTTTTTACTCTAGTTAGATACAAATCTGAGACAGGACACTTTGTAATATATTCTATCATTTACTGCTCCACCGTAGTGAGGTTTAAAAGTGTAAATATGATGGATTTTATTAGCAGGTTTAGACTAGAAGATGAGTCAAAGATCAGCTCCTCTTTTAGCTTCCAGCATCTAAAATGCTGCTTCCAGATTCAGTGCGAAGGCCTTGGAGATCAAACAACCTTCTCATTGGGAAGCCATCAATACATTAACGTCATTCAAACCACATCTGTTCACAAGGCATAAGTACTGCACCAAAAACCAAAGGAGAGAACTAAAAAAAACAATATTTAAGTTTGAAGAGCAAACCGAAAAGACACTGAAGCACAGAACAAACACTAAATAATCCTGATAAACTACTTTTTGTTTGTTTAGCCTTTAAACATTGTGACCTTATGCCTTAATTCAAAGAGATAAAACACTGTGATAAATATTCACAAATTATTGTGTTCACCTTCTGTACAGCAGTATTTGCACCATCAGTATAAAAAAGATTTAAATCAAGTTTTTATCAAGTGCAAAGCAGGAAACTTTGTAGCTTAAAAGTAAAATAAGAGCAAGTTTACTTTTCATGACTACCGGATTTCAGAGGGACAAAAACACCTGATCATCATAGTGACTTGTTCTGGAACATGACAGAGTGTTTTAACACAAAACAGATCAGGACTTTCCTTTTAGTCACTGAGTCGGCCATTAATCCATCTGTATATTTGAGTATTATGGAGTCAAACATGAGGACATCAGTCCATCATCTGAAGCTTGATTCAAACAGGTTCATCAGCAGAACAAGGATCCCAAACATTCTGAAAACAAACAGTTTTATTGCTGCTATAAGTTTGTTCTACAAATGAATCACATAGAGAAAAACAAACTGAAGTACAAATGTTAGAACCGGATGCAGAGCAGAAATGACAGATGTATAGTGAGAGGTGTCATGTACAGAAATATCTCAATTTATTTCTCTTATTAAAGCTGATGTGGTGCATTTTTCAAATATGCCCCTTAATGATTGATTTTACTTGTTTAAAAACTGGTAAAACCAAAGAAATGGTGAAAGAGCTAACTTTATTATTAGAGATGGTTTAAAAATGTTTGGCACAAGTTAATACTCCCACAATACCTGTCTGAATCTGATTAGCATTTATTCTTGGATGACAAAGCAAACCAACTGAGCCATTTTTCCAATTACATGCTGGGTTTTTTCTAAATCAGACGCCCACAAGTGCATGACGCCCATTAAAGGTGTTTATGCCATAGACACGTTGACCTGGCTCAGTGGGAACTGTGGAATAAAAGCTCTTCAAGAAGTCGAAGGAGCAAGTTTCCTCAGGTAAACATGGCAACATTGTTCCTGTGCAATTTAACATCATTACGTATAACGACTGGGTTCAGAATTATCTACCTCCTTCTTTAATCCACATGTTGACTTTTTAAGTTTTCGTAACACAGAAATTCAAACTTCACATGCAGCAAAAGCAAAAATCCATAAATCCTGTGCAGGTATCAAATCACTCTGAAGTTACTGACTGATTTAACAAAATAATTATAAAAATAGAATATATGTAGTGGACATGATAATCCCAATGATGTAAACATTACTATCTAGGCTCAGACTCCAACGTCATAAGATGCTAATGCTGCACTGAAAACCACAAAACATGACCAAGTGTCTGTGGTCACGTTTCTGGCTCAAATATCGAAATTAAATATGACAAATGTAATTTACAAGTAACTTTAAACAAGATATAGGAACTTGTTTTAAGTCAATAATTCCTTAACATTGATGAAAAAATACTAGTTATAGGAAAAATGTCTTGTTATGTAAGTAAAATAACCAACCAGTGGAACTAGAACTTTTTCATCAGTATTAATAAATTATTTGCATAATACAAACATCTATTACTTGTAAGATAGGTTTGTCTTACTTCAAGTGTATTAAGATATTTGCAATAGAAACTAGACTAAAATAATGAAGAGTTTGTGTTTTTGCAGTGTTTGATTTGTTCCGAAAGTTGGAGCTTGGAGCTGGGAGTGATGTCACACTCGCATCGGTAAACCGGGGGATTGATAATTACTGAAGGCTGATAATATATTTATCTTACTTTTATTGGTTAAAACACAAACTTAACAAGCTAACAGATGTTTATCTTTTACAGCAGTATTATTACAAAGTCAGTAACTTTCATCATTATTTCCATTTGCAGTCAGACTGGAAGAGCTGCTCAGTCAGCTCAAACTTTCTCAAATCATAATTCCAACATCAACAGGAGTTTTGTTGCATTTCTGACCCCAAAGAGACACCAGAGTACTTTGTTTTCTGATGACTGGATCAAAGTACAAGTTCTACTCAAAAATAGGCAGAGGAGACTCAGACAAGAAGAACTAATCCCACTGAGAGCATCAAAACCAATAAAGTATCAAATTATCTGACAAAATCAAATAATTTTTCCCCTTTGAAACAGTTATAATCTCACAATTCTAAAGTTGCCACACAGTTGACCCCAAAATAGTTTGCAAAATTACTTGTGTACACAGAAATGTGAAGGAAGCTTCACAAACACACAACAGAAATGCTCATTAAATGTTCTTTGTTTTGTTGTAGTTCCAACACACACATTCTCTGGCAGCGTTACACACACATGAGCACAGCAAGCTCTTAAAAGCTCCTATTAGCCTGAAGACAGCAGAAGCCTCAGAGTACATCTGTATCACACCTCTGACCCAGACAGAGTAATTGTACATCACACACTCTGCTTAATTACCCCTGATGACACAGACAACCTTGCACATATGAAAATACACACACACAGTCTATTAAATTACCCTCTGATGATCACTGATCTTTACACACACTTCATTTACCCCACAACTCTAAGTCGACAGACACACACACACCTCTGAGCACACACACACACACACACACACACACACACACACACACACACACACACACACACACACACACACACACACACACACACACCACACACACACACACACACACACACCACACACACGTCTAAGCACTGCCGTTTCCATGACAATCTCAATTATTTCCCCATGCATCCCCACGATGCCGCAGCGAGAGAGGAAATTTCCCGTCTGAATCATCCTCAGTTCCTTCTCTTCATCAGGGATTCTGGCCACCGTTTCTCTTCTACTGGCTCCTCACTTTTCATCAGTGAGGGAGCAATCAGAGGGTGGTCAGGAACGACGGAGAGACGGTAAGAAAGAAATTAAACTGTAAACCACACAAGAAGGAGACTGCAATGAAAGGAGGGGGAAAGTCAAAACGACTTCTTAAGCATCTTGTTTTTGGCATTTCTCTTGGCCCATCGAGCCTCCCTGTGCTCTCTCCTCAGAGACTTTGGATTTTAAATGGATGTTTTCTGACACAGAGCAAGCAGATGGGATGAGAACTAAAAGGCACAGACAGACGGGAAGGAGAAAGTAGGAGAGATGGTGGGAGAGAGAGAGAAAGCGCGAAAATGGGGGATGTAAACAAACTGGACGCAGGGTGCAAAAATGCATAATAGAATACAATACACTTAGATTAAAAACAAGACTCATGCAAGAGTTAGTGAGTGAAAGCATGAGTGTGCACACACATGCACACACATTAGGTCTAATTAAGTTTTTCCATTTTACTGCCTCCTGCAGGGGTTCTGAACTTCAGGGGGTTATGCAAGTACCTCTCCACTTTCCTCTTCAAGCTCTGCGCTTAGTTAGCACCCAGCTGCTGCACATGCAGGCTCTCATACAAACACTCAATAACTGACTCATTTAAACACAAAAACAGACAACCTTTCTACACAACTCCTGGCTCCACTCGCCTTAATAAACCCCTTCTGCCTGAAGTATGTGTGCACAAAAAAAAAAAGAAAAAACAAAAGGCTGAAACCCCCAAATAAGACCCTTTTTTGTCTCTTTGCAGACGTTTGCTGCCAAGTGGCACAAAAACCCAACTCAACTCTGTTGAAAAGCTTCCGACTGCATATTTGCACACTGGTTTGCATTTTACACCAGCATGGATACAAATGTTCATCAGATTCAGACACGCACCACAGAGATGTAAAGCTTATTGAGGGAATGAACTCTAGCCAGCAGGTTTAGAGAGTCAGATTAACAGTACGGTTGTAAAATACAGTCATAAAATCAAACAGCAAGGCAACAAAACAGAGCCAACAGGCCTCATCATTGATTTCCAGCCCATGAACATCGACTAATGGTTGTCTTATGGTTGGAGTTCATATTGCACACTGCAAGTCCACTGTAAACAGCAGAAACTGATACTGAAAGCCAGACTGGTTTGCATCCACAACATAAAATACATTTGTTTCTGTGAGGCTTAAAATAATTGGGGGAGAGGAATATCTTTGGTTTCCTATAAGATAATGATCCGCTATAAAATGTTTTCATTTTGAAGATGGAACTGTGTATTTTTAGTACTTGGACCGAACAAACTGTGAGCAACAGGGAATAAGAGATGTGGACAAACTAGCTGGGCTTGATTTTGCTCCAACTAAAACTTGTTCATGTCAAAATCCACCTAACAGCCAACATGTGGTCTGTAACGATGTTCGGAACGGATAACACATTTAAGACCGCTTTGCATGCTATTGTAAACACCAAGCTAGTATAAATAAATGACATGCCAGAAGCCTAAATTTACAGCCAACAAGTTTGCCACTAAATTACAATCTTGAAACACGGAAAGACTTTACAGATGCTGCACTAATGCTTCAGGTTAAACACGACCAAGAGAACATAGCAAAGTGAAACAGAAGGACATTATTTAAAAAAATAAAAATAAATAAAATATTTAGATAAAAGCTTTTAAATTAGCAGATTCCAGCTGATGCTCTAATTTCTATATTTAGCAAACTTTGTAAATTTAACCAGAGGAAATTAACTGGGATAGTTTTACTGACAAATTAACGGCAATATTTTCTGAGAATTTTGAACTTAATATTGCTGATTATATTAATTAGCGAAGTTCCACCATTGAGAGAAAGAATGCTGTAAACTAAAGGATGTATAGTTGGAGCGGCTTTCTTTCACACTGCATCAAACGATCCAGACCCTGTGAGCAACCTGTTCCCCTCCTCGCCTGTGATGGAGCTGCACCAAGAAACACTGATGAAAACAACATAAAGACATCTGAAGAATACACTTAGCGCAACTTCCTCCTTCACAAAATGTCAACAAAAATGGAATGTCTTTAGGTTTTAGTGATGAAAGACCACAAGCCATTTTTTCATCTACAGCTAGACTTGTGTGTTTGTTTTGGCTGTATTTACCCAGAATGCCCTGTTCTGTAGTCCACTTACTGCTTTTGGAGCATTCTCCACTTAGCATTCACATATTGTGCGTGCTGCTGAGTGCATTCCCCTTTTCTAATGATGTCCAACTGATAAGAAACCCAAAACTCGCTGGAATACCTTCAGGTTTCACAGAATAAGGTTCAAAGTGTTGCTGAAGTATTTACCTCAATGACCTGACCTCAAATAAGTTCAAGATGGATAGAAGGATTTTGCATCAAGCTTGTAGTGTTTAAGCCATGGCGATAAAAACTTAATGGAGGACATTTCCAGCTGAATGTCAGACTTTGTAATTCTGGTTAAACTCTTTGTGAAGTCGTTAAGACCTTTGGTCTTCATCAGGAACAAAACCAGCCGCAGGACCTTCTGACGTACCTGCATGTTTTACATCAATAAAATGTTTATGAGGTGATGCAGATGGAAACGTTTCCTCAGACAGAACCTTTGCGTGTTTCTCTTTTCCTCCCGTCGTGTGTGTGATTATGCGACATCCTCAAGCTGCGGATAATTAGGTATGCCATGAAAATGTGCATCTCCTGTAAGACGAGTGCTTTGACCTGAAAAGGATGAGAGCCTCCGAGTCTCTGACTGTCTTTTAACACTGTCAGGTTTGCTGTTAACATCTCTCTAATTAGCCTTTCCTTCTTATTACAGGTGAGGCTGTGAGTGGGGAGGTGGAAGTGTTTTCTGAGTCTGATTTGATCAAACTCAGATTGCTACGTGGGGAATGTAAAAATGAGCACCCACCAGGCCGGCTGGGTGGCCTGTGATTACAGACAATCTAGACTTCTACCTGAAGCTGCGATAACACCTCTGATTTGTTTCCTTCACTGAAGTCATTTAAACTTTGCTCTGCATTTTTTATGTGATTATAGAACAACCACAGCTTGTAAAACACATGCCATGCAGCACAAACTGGCTGCTTCCCTGGACGGTTCCTGGAAACTGACATCATGTCGGAGGATTACTGGGGAAAACAGAATTTCTGTTTCTTTTACACTTGGTGTTCTTTGCCATAATTTCATTTTTCTCTGAGGAGACATGAAGCAGTAGCCTAGCATCTGTCCAGGCTGCAGACTCCCATGGGTTTAATTTGTTAACACTCTGCCTTCCAGAGAGGAGAAACTGCTTTCTATCAAGTTCAGCTGAAGTGAATAAATAAACTACAGCCTAGACGTCTTGGATGAAGCTCCTCAGTAGGAAAATTCTCCTAATAAACCGAACCACATGCTTCTTGGAACAGGAGTCTTTTTACCAACTTTTTTGCTGGGTTTTGGCAGAAATGTTTCACTCATGCAGCAGTTAAGAAGTAAGAAGGTCATCAGGGGTAAATCTCAGCCTGCATCGTGGAGAATCGGATTCTGATTGAGAAACAATAATCCTGTGAGCAGATCCAGGTTTGGAAACCTCTGGGTCTGGTTTTCACTTTTCCCACATGATTTGTGTCTGTTGGCTCCTCCAGAGAGAGCTGAAGCACTGTGCAGCTAAAGTACACATTCATGCCAGTTATGTTTGATGAGCATTTCACACGTTCTGCTTCTTCAAACAAATATTTTGAGGCTAAGGTTCAGTTTGAGCATGTAACCATGGTAATAAATACTTTCTGAAGTGTTTAACATCCAATTAAAATGTTGATCCCATTTCTGACCACATAAACACATCAGATGTAATGTTTGCCATACAGAACAAGAACTCGTTATTGTACAGATTGAGCAAGAAATCTACAAAACAAAATCCGAAAACCTTTCAATTAAAACTGAACTGACTGAAAGTGAAAGTTCAGTAGTGTTTTAAATTCAGCTTGGATGCCAACATTTACATACTTTAGCAAGAATAACTCAGCTTTCACTACCTGGCCTCAAACATAATACCTCTGCCAGCAGCCCAGCAGCTGCAAGCTCAGATCATCCAACACAAGATTTTTTGGTGAAAATATAACTAAACAATATCAAGACCAAACTTGTTTAAATTTCTGTATATTTGGTCAAAAAGTTAAAGTTTAGTAACAATCTAAATTTAGCTTAGAGATGAACAGGAAGGCTTCCACCAAGCGGTTCTAATTTAGCACCAGTTGGCACCAAGAAATGAAAATGGAAAAACTCAGAAGTTGTGCAGCTAAAAACTGAAACTACTTAAAAGTGCAGAGCATGAAAATGAATGCAAAAGTTGTTTTAGCAATGAAATTACATGATGTCACTCCCTCTTGTCATAAAGTTCTGATAAACATCTTTACCATATTTTCCGCACTATAAGGCACCTTCAATAAATGGCCTATTTTCAAACTTTTTTTCATATATAAGGCGCACCGCATTATAAGGCGGATAGAATAGATGCTACAGGAGAGGTTGGAGTTACGTTATGCATCCACTAGATGGAGCTGCACTAAAGTGAATGTCAACAAAATGTCCGATTCTGGTTGGCGAGGAGAGCCTTCCGCGACTGGGCCGGGGCGTGGCTGGACAATTTCACCCTTCTTTGTTCACGCACAGCATGTTCATGGAGAACGTGGTGCTAAATGACCTGCAGATGACCTGATTCTAGACGGTCGGTAGGTAAATAGGTCAGTCAAACTTTATTAACAAACCAGCATTCTGACAACTATCCCATCATGCACCGTGTGCTTCTTCTTCTACAGGCGTAAATGAAGTCGGCGGCTGGTTATCGTAGTTGCTAGACCGGTTGTGGCTCAATGTTGGTGCATATATAAGTCGCAACGGATTATAAGCCGCACTGTCAGCTTTTGAGGAAATTGGAGGTTTTTAGGTGCGCCTTATAGTGCGGAAAATACGATAAGTTTTTTGCACTTTTAATGCAATGTCAGAGCAAACTACAGTTAATAAGTTATTTGAATATTTTACATTTATGTCATTTTCCTCAGTCCATCTTGTGTTTTACCTGCCATATTCAAAACAACTGCTTCACATTAGCACAACACACATATGATCACTTTGATAATCAAAATGTTTTGTTTTTTGAGATTCATTTTTGCAAGACAGACGAAAATGGTCTCAACTCAGGCATTCAACAGAAATGTTCTACTGCCCCTTGTGCATAGGGGTCTCATTACACCTAAAACCTGCTTTTTTCTACAAGAAATGCCTTATTATTACAGTTTGTTAGTATGTCAAGAATAATGATAATCTCCTGTTATTTACACATCTCACAGCAAGCTGCTCTCTCACTGCTTGCTCTCTGTTAAGTGTTTCTCAACACGCCAATAGCTCAACCCAATGACAACTGCAGAATAAGCTGCTTGGTTAAAATGTGGTTATGTTTAATTGAAAAAAAAAATGTCTCAACGGTTCAAGATTATTCAAGATGACAACTAAGAAATAATCAACAAAACATACATTTTCTCACTTTTTGTGATTAGTTCATATTAAGAAAGGAACATGCACACATTCAAACTGCCAGCAGTTTTCAGAGTTGTCTTAATTGGAAGCAAAATGATTAGTTTTTTTCAGTACAAATGGCAAACAATTAAAAGTAATGCAAAGGAATTACATTTTCAAGTTAGAAAGTTGTGAGATGGATGATGTACTGATTTTCTAATCTTCTGTAGCTCTGAAACTGCAACCAGCAGAGATGATTAATAAGAAATCGTCCTTTTCCAACCATCCGTGTCCGAATAAAGAAGCATTTAATGCAAATCTGCGGTGATCCATCACCAAACTGCGAGTGCTGCGCTGCTGAGACACACTCACACACCAAGCTGTCAACTCGAATGGGTTCAGGAGTTTAATGAACATTATTGATGCAGAGGCTCGTGCAATTACTGTGATTCTTACACCTACATGTCGGTGGCTTCATTAATTCCGGGTAAATTCTGGCTAATATACTGTATAAGAACAAGCAGATATGTGTTAGAGGAGCTGTCGTTTGTCCGGGTTCCTACTTCCCCGCCCCGCCTGCTCTCTATTACAGATCAACACGGCCGCCAGTCCGTTTGGATACTGTACGTGTGTCTGTGCGTGCGCGCCGTCAGAAACATTTTCTGCCTTATTCTGCCTGCCTGAATGCAGGGAGCTGATTGGATCCAGACCTCGGCTGTTGGTGCTGACCAAGGAAGCCAAGCAGGGTGGAAAAAACCCATCCCTCTCCCCTCTCTCCATCCCTTTCGCTCCGCTCTCACTCAATTCATCTCCATCTCAGAGTCGCCCCCTTCCCTCTGCTCCACTAAACCCCCCCTCTCTCCTAAATGGGCGATTTGTGGCTGGGTGAGTCATTTCTGAGCAAATCCTGACCACGGATAAGGGGCGAGTAAAAGACAAAGGGGATGTGTGGAGGAGGAAGGGGGGTGGGGGCTAAAGGGCCACAGAAAGAAGAAAGAAAGAACAAACTGAACAAATGTGTGCTTTTCATTTCAAACGGAGAGAAAGCAAAGAGGGAGAAAGGAGAAGGATTAAGACTGCTCTCTTATTTCCCAGCTCACTCACTCCCTTATGATCAGGAATATGAAAATGTTAAGCAGGAAGGCAGCAGAATCATCCCCCCTCTTCACATTGCTCATAAAGTAATCTCAGCGCCTTGCAAAATTATTCATACAACTTAAGTCGTCACATTTCACACCTCAAAATATTTCTCCAGCTGTGCAAATGTTGACACTTTAACACACTCTTCTTTGCAAAACAGCCTGAAGTTCAGTCTGATTGGATGGAGAGCGTCTATTAACATGACTCTACATGTCTTTCTACGGAGTCTCAGTTCAGATGCACCGATCCACTCTGTTCACATACGAAGCCGATATCTGGGGCTTCGTATCAGTTTCTTTTTTTAGACACATATATAAATGAATTGAATTACACTTTGATAACTGCATCAGCAGAGCACACTTAAATACTGGAGCAAACTTCCAGAAAACTGCAAAACAGCTGAAATACTGAGTCCCTTTAAATCACGACTAAAACGAGTCATTTGATTAACAACTGGAACGTTGATCAACAGATCTGATGTGGATTTGCTTGATGATTTTAATGACTGCGTTTGAAAAAAATGTAATATTTACTGATTGTTTCATAATTGATTGTAAACTCAGGCCAGTTGAGGAAATGGATGAATCACTGGCGTTTCCATGGCGATAAACTGCTTGGTGTTTATAGCTTTCCTTTATCAGGGATGGATGTTTCCAGCATATTGTAAAATCTTAGCCACATTGTTTTAAGGCACATCAGAAGCCTAGAGAGTTTGGACAGATGTTTAGTCTCATTCGTTTGTTCTTTTTACAAACATTTTTCTCTCAGTCATCCAATTAACAGTCCAACTAGGTGTAACCAGTCACTTCATTAACACAAACTGCTGCTCTTTGTTCCCTGTTACTGACTGAAACTTGCTGTTGTTTTGTTGTTAATGGCTGCTGTCCCAGGTCTGCTGCTTGCTCTTTAAAAATCAATTCAGATAAAACAAAGTAAAAATGTCTACAGTAAAGTGAAAAAAACGTGGCTTTTATCAGCGACTGGGTTACGGGACTAACTCTGGCTCCTCCCATGGGGGGCCGGGACGTTTCCAGGAACCAGAGAAACCATCTCCTCAGAGGATCGGACCCCCCAGCCCCCCAGGCCTTCACCTGGTGAGACACTCCGGAAACTGGTCCCCCAGTAGACGTCTGGAAGCCATCCTCATCAGATTCCTGGATAACCTCAATGGAGCGGGGACTCGGAGCGCCTCCCTGATGGATAAGCCCCTCACCACATTCCTTATTCTTAGACACAGAGGCTGTTAGTCAAAATCTCGTTCTGCCCAGAGTTTAGCAGAATGACTGCAAAGTAATAATCAAATCAGCAGATTTTACGGCTACTTGATGCCAGAATATGACTGGAAGTTTAAAATTTGGTCAAGAGCTTATAAAAAAAGTAAAGACAAGAAAAAAGCTTCAAGATTTAATCAGATTTTCTGACTCAATGTTTAATTCTGCATGAAGCTGCCAGACATCAGCCCAGTTTGGATCTGTGCAGGAAACCAGAGGCACAATTTATTCCATCTTATTAAAAAAATAAAGACGCCGTCAGTGAAGCAGCAGAACAATCACTTCCTCTCCGTTCTCATTTCCTCCTCTCACTGGTTTTAAGGCTTTTATACATGTGACCTGCTCTCAGAAATCCACCCTTACAGCGTTCCATCTCTCCTCCCTCTTAACCTTTGACCTGCCCTCCTCCTCTCTGCATTGATCAGCTGGTAGTGGATCAGCTGTAGATGCTGACAGCAGTTTGACCCTGAACATTTGCTGCTGGCTAATTAAAAGACAACGTTGGTCTGCAGGTTACATCCTGCCCCCTCCAACCTACTTTCATTCCTCCTTAACAAATGACCTTTGTTTTTGTTTTTAGATAAAAGTAAAATGTGTAAATGCACAATACATTTAGATAGTTTAATGTTTAAAGGAATAACTTCATCTAACCCAATACAGTGGTAAGGAATAGTAATAACGCCCTGAACCTAGTGACTATTTGTGCCATTCTTAATACCCGCTTCCAGGAATTTTTATATATTTTCCAAGTTATGATCAAGGAATTTTGACCCACTCTTCTTTGCAGAACTGTTTTATTTCACTCATATTCAACACATTTGGAGCATCTTGATTGGATCCAAGTTTGAACTTTGACTAAGCCGCTCTAAAACCTTCATCAGAGCTGGAGTTTATGAAGTGTTCTGGTCGTAAACCAGCTGTACTTGAGCTTAAAGTGCCGAACAGAAGATGCGATGTTGTTCTTTAGGATTTTCTTCTAAACAGCAAAATTCATGCCTCCCAATAATAACAAGTCTTCCCGGTCCAGAAGCAGCAGATCCAGACCAACACACTATCAAAACTGATTTCTCTTTGAAAAGGTGTGTTAGCTTTAGCCCAGGTACGAGACACACCTTGATTTTAGTCTCATCAGTCCATAGAATATGTTCAACGTCTTTGGGATGCAGGATGATTCTTTTTCCTTACATTAGTAGTTGTAGCCTGTCTGATTGAAACCATTTTAATTTATTTTATTTTGCTGATGTTAACTGAGCGTGAGGCCTGGTGACCTTGTAGATGAGCTGAAGTTAAACTCTTGGAGTAGTTTTGGTAGGCCTTCCAGTGGGAAGTTTCGCCACTGATTCACATTTTCTACATTTGAAGATTTTTTAAAACCTTTCCATGCCGACAGCTGTCAGTAATTTAGTTTAGTCTCCTCCACTAGAAGGTTCAGATAGCTTCTCCTGCTTAATAAATCAGGTTAATATTGCTACTCAGGTCATTTTTCCTGTAGTATATATATTTTTTTTACATGTGGGAAAAAAACAAAAAAAGAAATAAATTTGGAAGGTAGGCAGACACTTTCACATCTCTATGCTAATAAACACACAGTTCACCAGGGGAAGTTTATTGGGGCTTTCTGATGCCGACTGGAAGGAGATCACAGAGAAATGAGAAATGTGACCGAGCTGACACCACAGATTGATGTTCAGTGAATATTTCTCTGCGCTTTCAGGCTTTTCTCCTTCTGGGGATCAGGACCATTGTGTCTCTGCATGCACCATGTCTGCTTATTTGTTTTTGTGCAAAAATCTGTTTGCCTTTTCCCTTCACCTGACGTGTCTCAAAGTGGGATGCGGTGAAATGAAGAAAGAAGAACAGTGGCTCAGGGTCTTTAACATTGAAATAGAATGTTGCAGCAGCAGAAGAAGAACAGAGGTAATCCTGAACTGCTCCCTTGCCAAGCTTTAGCTACAGGTACCAACATCTGACCCTGTAATTTAACTGAGGAACTAGCTTGTGCATGGGTCCAATGTCAAAACGCTCCTACAACGGAAATCTGCACATAAATGCAGAAGTATAATTTGTTTGTTGCATGCAAATTGCATCATATATGCATCTGTACCACATAAACCCATATATTTGTAAGTGCAGTGGCTCTACAGGACGTTTCTAATGTGCAGTATACAATCTTTTCTATATGCTTCTAGTGAACTATGACATGTAATTCTGCCTGAAGCACGGCAGCAGAGGAAGTTTGGCTTTGGCTGGAAGAAAAACAGTGGAGAAAAAGGAGAGAAATGAAGAAATGGAAGGCAACCCAGGGGATACGAGAACAGTACATCATGAGCATATAAGCGTGTTCTCGTTTATGCATCTCAGGGTCACCCACATGCCGCCTCAACCTGATTGAAACCAGCGCTGCCGTGGCTTGGCTCGGCTCTATCAGTGAGCTCACGTTTCCTTTGTAGTTGATGAATAAACAGAAAAAAGAAAAATCTTGAAATCTTGATGTTTGAACTGCACAGCCTCCAAATGTGAAATATTTAAACCGCAGAGCACAGAGAGGCAGGTATGTGTCTTTAAAATATTAATACCATATACCAATCATTCAACTCTCTCCAACTAGGGGCAGCTGGGTGTGAACGTTGAGAAAACATGCACAGAGTCCAAAATCAAAAGCCAAAATAGTTTAAAACAAGCATCAAGTGCAGCACAGATCTATTTGAGCAGTTTCTGCAGAAACAGCAGTGGAATCCAAACTATAAGGCTCCCAGAGGTTTTCAATGCCCACAAACTTAACATCAATATCAAACTGGCAGCTTCAAAACTGGCCGGCAACCTCATGTAGAAATCAATTTCATTGACCGGAAAAATAAACAAAAACTCAACAAATTTTCAGTGTAACAAGTGAAATGTGTTAAACGGAAAGTTTTATTTATGGCCTGTACAGCAAATACACAGGACTAATATCTAACATGCTGGAATCAGTGAAGTTTAAGAGCCCAAACCCTAAGAAACATATGATGCAGCTGCCAAATATCAAAAAAATAAAGTTTAAAATGTGACATTTACTCAGTGAAAATGGGACAAGTTAGGAATATATTGCTTTTTTATATTGGATAACATATCTAAAGCTCCATGTTTGGAGAAAAGAAGTCTTTATGTAACAATGCCCAATTTGTTAAACATGTAAACCTTAATACATCAAAGATGTTCTCTGTTGATTTTGATGTAAACCTCAAAGCATCTATAGTTATATTTAAATGTGGGAATACATCTTACATGTAGAGAAAGTGTTGATCAATCTTTACACTAAAACCAACTCTTAGCTCATCTTTCAACGACTCTCTGGATAATGTTAAAAACTTTCAGCAAAGAACAAAAACTGATTCCTCGACAATACGCATTGTGTCTTCCCGTGTAGTAAACAGAAATGCTAATAGCAATTTGCAACTTAAGAAAGAAACTCTTCTCATCTCACCACAATGCATTCAGTGTTTTGTGAAGAGAACCACTTCTGGCTGCTAGAATGTGACACCAGCGCCTGGCTCTCTTCCCAGGAAATAATCAACCAAGCAAAGGGACACTTTAGAAACAATTCCACTTCATTCTGTGAGACCAGGACTCTTCAAAACTCCTTTATTTCCATGTTTTGAACACATTTTTTGTTTAAGTTCCATAAAATGGACGACTCCTTTCTGTGAATTATGCTTATTTGTTTCCATTACACTTTTCCAAACATGCAGACTTTATGCTCTGAAAATGGTGCAAGGACTTATTTTGATGTATCTTAAGTGACAATAGGACTAAATCTAACAAGGTTTCCTTTTTGAGACTTATAACCTCAAACGTTGTCTTTCAATTTTCTTTTACTTCATGAATAGTTAATTCTAAAGCTAAATTTTCACATTTACTTGCAAACTTGTGATATTTTTCTGAATCTCAAACACCAAAAGTAAGACAAATAAAAAAAAATATCTATTTCATGTAAAGTTCTGCTTCATCAAAAAAAGATAAAAAATGATTACCATTTCACAAATTATGAGTCGTGGTTCTTATATATTTTGTTAGTTTTATACAAAACTATTTTAAAATAATTATTCTCATTTTCATTTAAAGTAAACACTGACGACAATTAAATCACACTATTTGCTTCCACACCAGAGACTCATGGCAGCATCACTTTGGAGTAATTAGTCTTCAAAAAAATGTAATGTAATAACTGTAAAAGAAAAAAAATGACTTTCAATGGAAAAAAAATAAATCAGCTTCCTCAATTTTCACTTTGTTTTTTTAAGTATCTTTTTAAATGTGTTACTTTGTATGAAAAATATATAAAAATCCAAAAATCTAAAGTATGGAGCAATTAAATTAGTTACAGAAGTGCAGATTTTGCAGTCATGAGAAGCAATTTTAATTAAGTCTTATGATTCAAAAATCAGCATGAAATGATTTTCATTTCTAAGGTATGAAAACATTTAAAAAAGTTATAAAAACATATATTGGTGTTTCCTTTTGTGAATAGTGGACATACAGTATATTGGGATTAGGAATGTGAAAATCACTATTTTCAACTGCAATAGAGCAGAGGAAATATTTCTTGCCATCAAAGATTTTTTTTTTTGTTAGATTGAAGTACAAACTGATTATTAGGGATGTGCCAATCAGGTTTTTTTCTCCCGATACTGATACCGATCACCCCTGAGGGCCGATCGCCGATTCCGATCCCCGATACCGATCATATAATTATTATTTTTTTATCATAAGCACTACTGTTACATTATGTGGAAAAAGGAACCATGAATTCACCTTAATTTAGACAAAACATTGTTTTTAATAATTTCCCAAAAAGAAAACTAAACAAAACAGGCATTGTGCAAATTGAACTGCTATCAATAATACTATCTTTAACAGACTGATAACATATGAGGCTCTGAAGAAGCTAAATAATGCAAAGAGCCAAAATAAAACCTCTCAACATTGCCAAAAAATTCAAGTATAAAACTTAACATTCAAAGGCAAAAACAGGATCCATTATAATAAACAATCCAGAGTTACTGAATGAAAACTTCCTGTTAGCATAGTGGCTAGCTGGTTACTGCTAGTTCTGATTGGCTGTTTCTGACTGAGCGGAGTAATTATGCAGAGCAGGGAGGAGATCGATTATTTTTTAGAGATTATCTGTCTCATTTTAGGACAGAGAAAGTTTTAATACGTATGTAAACTGTATTTTTTAGGTTAGATGCTGCAGCTTTAAACAGGTTCGGTGTGAGGTCTCTACCAGGTGGAGCAGAAGCGGCTCCGGGTCAAATATTACTAAATATTAAATATTACTACCTGTAGCGGAGCAGCGGTCCAACAGCAGAACCAGCGTCTTACATCGCAGCTCCAAGACTTAAATCATTTTCCAGGTTATTAGTTTATCTTTCTGACCGTCATGCTAATCCAGGTGAGTGTTTGTAGCTGCTCTACTTTACCTGCTGTCTGATCCTCCATGTCTTTTTTACTGCAGTGAGACTCGATGTAGCCAAACTCCGTCATTGTTTTTATGTCTATTAGCTTCGTTGTGTTGATGCATTTTGATCTGCTTCAATTTTCCGCCGCAACACGCAAACGTCCTCATTCACTCAGTGCTTATAGTTACACATCGCTTAGCATTTGTTGCTGCGCATTTGCGCAGTGAAGGAAAGACGAGACCAGCTGGACAGACAGGCTGGGAAATGAGATGCAGGTGATCGGGATCGGTAACAGAGCCAATGATCGGCCGATCCCGATCATCACCGATTTCACGGAAATCGGCCGATTATGATCGGTTACCGATCGATCGGCACACCTCTACTGATTATCTAATGACATTTTAATACTCTCAGATCACCCAAGTTGATTATCTCAACAAAAAAATCATCTGAAAAAATAATGTCCTCAGTTTTACTTTCAGTTTCAAGCACTTGGCATCCAGAAATAGGTGAATCTTCACCATCGCTGACAGTTTGCATAGTGTTGCATTAGACTGAATAGTGGTATTATTGGTTATGTGCTCCATGTTGGAGTAACATGCAGAAAAGCTGAAGCTGTGGTCCTTGTGAGCAGTAGACATGCTGTGTAATATGTGCTACTTATGCCACTGAATTTAGACATGTTCACAAAAAAAAGCTGATAGTTTAACTTTAGATTATAATAAACATTTTAATACCTTAATTTGTGTTTCCAGTTTTAAACAAAAGCATTAACAATACATGCATAAATGTTAGTCCATTTTTTGTCACTTATTTTTATTTTGTTACCTGTTCCAACTTCAGATCAATAATTGATTAAACTGTATTAATCTTCCTCTCATCCTGTAAAGAGTCACACTGGCTGCTGCTGGTGTTTCTGGTGATAAACTGACCATACAGTCGTTCTGCTATGAGAATGAGAGAAAGAGACTGAAGTTACACTTGTTCCCCACCTGCTGACCTCCTAAAACTCAAATCTCCCCATGTGGACCACTTCATGGCATTTCCGGTGTGGGTTTCTGTATTCCCCTCATGTCTGTGGGTGCGATAAGCTGCAGCCTGGAGGCTCTCGCCTCAGCTCTTATCTCCCTAACAGATGTTCCCCCTGTGTGGCCACAGCACCACCGGTCACATGGAGGAGGCCAGCAGCCGACAACTCCATGTGATTCCTGAACGTTTCAGATGTTCTTGTTTCTGAATAGATGGAGCTTCTGAGTCAGAAGTTCTATTTTATTTTTTTTACAAAACAAAGGTATTCCAGTCATGCAATCCTGCAAAAAGACCCTCAGAAGATGAAGAAACTATTAAGGAATTAATACAGTTAGTCCTAAATGATTCATAAAGTAATCTTTAAATTTTACCGACATTTGCTTTGTGCAGTGAGTTGCAAAAACTATTTTGCCATCACTTCCAGACGCTGTTGCCTTCAAACTTTAGCAATTTCCTGATAAGTTTTATTATTTAAACAGAAAACATGTCAAATAAAACCAAACTGCTATTTCCCACTATTTTAAGTGGCTCTCCTGCCATCCTCTGAATACTAACCGCAGTAATCAGCAGTCCTGCATGGTTACTTTGCTTAATTTTTTAAGTGCAGCAGAGAGAAAAACAGTTAAGCCCAAAATTATTCATCAATTTAAATTAGGGCTGCTCAATATTATGAAAATATTTCAATGCAATATTGTTCCAGGAAATTTCAATGATTAATCAACATTTTTACTACTTTTTTTCATATTACACAGATTAAAATGATTTTTAATCCTATTAAAAATAAAATTAGACCCCACTGCTCCTCTCTGTTCTGCTCCAACCCATCAGCTGTGAGGTCAGACTCTTTTAATGAGTTGCTTTTTATTGATTATGTCAGAGCGTCTTCCCTTTGTGAATGCATTGCAGTTATCGTTCACGTCATCTCACTTCTGCCAGGAGACACTTTGCCCAGTTGATGTGAAAATACAACATGAGAATGTATTTCTGCAGCTTTAAATGACACCCAACATCCTAATTTAACCAGAACCGTTAAAAAATGGCACTTCAAGGTGATTTTGTACATTAATAACCACAAACAAACACTTCATGCTGTTCAGCAGCAACTTTCAGCACAGTTTGCTCTAAAGATTTGATGGAAAAAAGACGTAATAGAAATCTGTGAACTCCAACAGGCCGAGCACAGACAGCGATAATAATGTGTAGGAAAAAAGAAACAGCAGGATCTTTTAGACTGTGATAAAAGCTTAGAATAAACAAATAACATAATAGGTCTGAAGGGGAGATCCCCACTGAGACAGAAATTAGGTAAACAAAGCTTTCTCTAATTAATTCATATTTCTCTTTTGTGAAACAGATTAAGTTTGAGCATGAATATTCCACAGGATAAACTAAACGTTGCAGGATGTAAAGGCGACGATCTGCAGGAGGCCATGTTGCTGCACCCGACGCTACAGTTTTCTGATCAGGGACCCACACAAGAGGAAACTGAATCAGCTTAATCATGACCTAAAGATTAGATGAGAAGTCTAAACAGGCCATTTTACTGTCTGTTACCGTAGCAACGGTAAAGCAGGAAGCCACAGAGAGCTGCAGCCATAATTAACTGAGCTTCTGTCTCAGTTTTACATGTGAAAGAATCCAGAGTTCAGAGACGGTTTAGGATTCAATTCTAGATAATTAATCAGGTAATTACACTCATTTGAAATCACAGTCATCATCCCAGCATGATTTTCATAATTTTCTTCATTCCATATGTTTAAACGCAGCATGAAGAAAGCAATGGAGATGTTATATTTACCTTTGTTACGACTGAAACTTGATTATCATCGTTTCTAAATTTCTATAGGTTTTTATGGAATATCAGTTCAATATCAACTATAAAATTAATATGTTGCACAATTGATGTACCTCTATCAATTGAAGTAACAAAAGTTAAAACCAGTATCATTCAATCCCTCCAGGATTTTATAATCAAATCGCTGATTTGTGGTGCTACGTTAGAAATATTTTGTGATGTTTTTCCTCATTACACCACAAAATCTGAATTTTAATCTTAATTGCGAACCCAATTGTGCAAAATCACACGTCTCAGAGTCTGCTGCCACACTGGAGACTGGAATAACAAACACCAATTCAGCCAAAGTTTTCAAATCAGGAAGCTTTTCTCCAAATGAAACAACCAAAAGTAGGAAAAACTCTGAATTCCCTCAGCATGAAAAAAGGCCAAGGGGATCTGTTGTGCTAATTTCCTCAACTGGGAATCACAAAAAAACTTGGCTGACCATTATTCTATTTCCCTTTAGTAAAAACGCATGTTATTTACACAAAAACTATAATTGAGTTTTACAAGGAATTTTGGACCATATGCTAGTGGTAAGATTAACTTGAGTCGCCTGCATCCTGCGTAGCAGAGATACAGTGTCCAACATTGAAACAAGAAATCAATGTCAAGGATCAACAAGGAAAAAAGTCGAACACAAACATTGAGACCTTGTGATGAACGATCTGGTGCTAAGCAGCTCAAATGAAGCAGATGAACATCAACTTTCATTGGACGCTGAATGAAGATGATCCTCTCGGCATAAGTGCTGATCCCACAAAGTGTGAAGACAATCAGGCTCCTGGGTGAGTAAATCAGGCACAACAACATCTCAGCAAACAAAGAGGGAGACCAGCAAAGACTGTTCTTCTGAAGAAGGTTGAAATAAGCCTCCTCCCAGCAGCATCCTCAGAGCTCTCTACAGAGGCGTGGTCGACTCTGTTCTGTTTGTCTGTCTGGTTTCCCAGTAGCAGAATGTCAGACAAAAAGGCCCAGCAGAGAAAAGTTAAAGCTGTTGAGAAGATCATTGGCATTTCCATCCCTTCTGTCCAAGATATCTTCCAAAACCGCTGCAGGAGCGAACACCATCAAGGACGCTCAGCCGCTTCATAAATTCTTCAAAATGCTGCCATCAGGCAAACACTTCCCGCAGTGTAAAAGGCAGAACCTTCGGACAGAGTTACAGCTTCCTCCCACTTGCTGCTATAAGCCCAGGTGTCTGTGGCAGTGTTTTACATCTAGTTTTATTATTCATCATCACTCGAACTAATTTACTCATTTATTGTAGCGATACGTCTATGAGTGTTGGATGGCCGCTACAGGGCATGCATGTAAACCGCCTTTAAATTTCCTTTGGTGACCTTGGAGAAACACTCTTGCGTTTTGCGACTGAACACATGGCAGATAGATAATAAAGCTTGATTAATTTTTACTGCATTTCACATGATGGGCAAACACAATTCACATGTGAATAATGTTTTTCATGCGATAAGTCACTAAGAAACATGCATCATCCTTCTACCACTTCCTGTCGTCTTCTCAGCCAGTAGAAACATCTGTTTGTTGATCACGACTCGTGTGATGCATAAAAAAAGAGTTTCCATTGCAGCTTTGCAACCACAATAATTTCAACCACCTGATCGTAGCACAAAAACTTTTTATCCAAAAACATGTTATTTTCAAAACTGTTCTGTTTCAATTGAGCAAATTTACTTTCTTATTTCCAATTTGGGCAATTATATGATAATGGAAACACAGCTGGTGACTTGATTTTATTTGTGTAAAATAAATACTACATTCTCTTTTCCTCCTCTCCATGGTTTGTGTTTGATTTGGCCGGTGCTGAGGTTAGCTGTGGCTTTGTGGCACAGAGTCGGAGCCAGAATTTCCTCCCCATGGCTACATCATCTGATTATTTCATGGACACTTCTGCATGGTTCAGCTTATGTGTTTGTGTGTGTGTGTGTATGCATGTGTGTGAGTGTGTTGGGGTGTGTGAAGCACAGCGTGTCTGTGTGTCTTCAAAGTGAGTACGTGTCTTTCCAGTGGACATGTATCTCAGTTGCTGCAGGCGATCCAGGAAATGCTTTTCCACTCGTCCGTCTCGATGCGGCTGTGCGTTTGAGTGTGTATAAGGGTGTGAATGCATGTGTGCGGCAACACAGCCGCCAGCCCCATGCCAGCTGGACTCCCCCATAAAAGGCTTTTCTTGCTCAGGGTAGGGGGTGGAGGGATGGAGTGACGGCCAGAGAGGTGGAGGACAGAGAGGGTCACAGCCTCCTGCCAGCTCACTCTTACGAACTCGACCAGAAGTCATCACGGTTTTTAGAGAAACCCTTCGTCTACTCTCCTCCTGCTGCTCCCTGCGCCTGAACCTCTCCATCTCCCCCATCCACCCGCCCCCACCCTCACACAAACACTCGCCTTTATCTCGGTTTTCAGCTCCTCTGCAATCACCGTCTTCATCCCGCTGCCCACCACCACTCCCTCCTGTCCTCCACTCCAATCGTTTTATTTTATTTTCCCCCGCCAACAACCTCTTCCACTCTTATGTGCACGCTGCCCTGGGCAGATCCAGCTGGCGCCGTGGAAACCAAGCGAGCCATGCATAGCTGGCATGATGCAGACGTTGACGGATGGGGTTTGGGGTGCGGGGCGGAGGTGGGGGGTTGTTTGTGCAAAACAGGAGGGAGGAGGGTGCATTTCACTCCTGTCAGCAAAAACACTAAAATTTCTTGTTGCATTACAGAGGCACTTACTCCTGAGAGCTCAGCATAGATGAGAGAGATGGACAATATGGAGGTGAGTGAGAGTCATTTTATTAGGGCTCTGAAAATGCCTCCCAGTGCCATCAAACCCCTCCTTCAGACCCACTTCTGCTTCCACAACCATTTTTCATCCTTCTTCCTCATCAGCCCCGTCTTACTGTGCTGCTCTGCGGTCTGATGGGGTTTGTGTGTGTCGTTGCGTGTGTGTGTGTGTGTGGGCTTCCATCAAGCATGTAACAGGACACAGAGGAACCGCTAACGGATCGCCGCAGTATCTGTACAGATCAACATTTATTTAAAAAAACTGTTTTGTATCTTTGTTAAAAGTGTGACCATGTTGTAGCAGCATGGTGCGAAAACATCAGTCTCCTCCCTGAGCTGTTCAAGACAATAATTTAGAAAAACTGACCTTACACTAGCAAAGTGCTTTCTCCTGTGCCGTCATTGGCTAAATACGAGGTTTGTTTCTGTTATCTCATTTGATAACAGAAGTTTATATAAGCGTATTCTTATCTAAACTTTTTAAACATTTTAGTTGAGGGATTTCATAAGCAACTTTGTTCATCTTGTGCTGAAAAGATGCTTCAGTCTAAGGAATAGTTTAAAACATCTAAAAGCTTTTCAGGATGCCAGCTCCAAAACAAAAACCCACATAAAGTCACTTCCTGTTGCGACATTCAGCAGCTTTTAGGCGCTAAAGCAACATTTTACTCATTTGCGGCTTCAACGGCAGCAGATAACCACTCTGACCTTTAAAGCAGCCGAGTGTGTTTGTCCAAGGGTCAATGGTAATGATTTTCTCCCTCATCCGAAGCGTGTCTTCTGTTGAGGTAATTGGCTCGATACATTCATGGTGCCCGACCTCGGAAAAAAGCACTATTCTAAAAACAACGTTGTGTCTCAGAAGTTGAAGCAGCAGAAAGGATGTGAGGTAAAAAGGTTCAACAATTTCTGGTCACTCAGTATAAGATAGGACACACTTATGATTTCATTCTCAGAGCCTTAATGATATCTACAATCCATCTGACTCGCATGCTTTAAGTCGTGTCCTTTCAGTTTTAATAGGGGTTGTACACTGTTTCCTGGCAGGAACAGAATCGTATGAATTAGTTTGTCTTATTAATTGACATGAAGGAGGCTAACAAAGAGGGTCTGGTTTCCATTTAGGTGTGATTAGTTGGAAGAAAGAGGGCGTATTTGGAAAGTTCAGATACAGAAGATGAAGAGCAGGTTTAACACCCAAAAAGGAGATTTGGGACAATTCCTGCAAAGAGGGTCTAACTGCGACCGTAAAGCGTAATCCAGTGAAAGCTGCTTGGGATTGAATAAAAGTCGGATGAATTCGGCCCAACGGTCTCATAGCAACAAGTCATCGCTGCATCCTCAGTGTGTCCAGGACATTTTGGGTTATTTGGGATGAGAGTTTTATTCCAAATGAGACTTTGATGTAATGCTATTCCTTTTTAAATCTTTTTAACTTTCTGCTTTCTTCTAGTAGTCACTGATTTACCAAATCTGACTCTACATCAGGAGTGTCCAAACTGATCACTTGTGGGATCAAAAAGGTAGTTGTGGGTCAGAAAAATGATATTATTTTTAACCTTTATATATATATTTTTTACCTGTTTGGCATGAAACTAAATGCACAAATAAATAAATAATGTAATTTCTACAAAAGAAATGGATCAATTAAACATCGCAGATTTTCCGTTAAAATGTCTTGCTTTGTTTAGCCACATCAGCTTTTGAGTAAAAGTGTTTATTAATCTGAAAAACATGAGAGAAAATGAGTTTGTGCTGCTTTCTAACTTAGGCAGTATTTTTTTAGTTCTTTTTAGTTTCCACAGCAGTTTTTATTAAAACACACACTAAACGACTCCTAGGGCCATGAAAAAAATCCCAAACTGTACGTTGGACCCCTCTACTCTATATAATAGGATTATAATTGGATTAATTCTGAACAGAACTGGAATATATAGAATTACATTTGGTTGGGGTACATCAGAATTAGTTGTTATTGTACTGAACTGGACTGCAAAGTTGATCATTTACCTCTTTCAGTTTCCAGAGCAGGAACCTCAACAGCCAGTGCGTCCTCAACTGTTACTTTCTTCTTTTTCATAACCAGGTGAGTCATTTTTTTCCATAAAAAACATTAAATACCCAGATATCCCACATACACCACTATTCATTTTTCTGCTTCTATAGAAGATTGGCAGTAATACTGAATGTTCTGCATCTGAATGCATCGCATCAGATATAAAGTGGTTGCTGTGATTGTACTAAGTTAGCAGATGAATCTGGTGATACTTTTGACAGTTGCTAAGAAAAGAAAATCTTGTGATTGGTTGTTACTTCAACAAAATAGATATAAAATAGAGAAAACACTAAAGTGCTGCTTCTCTGCTCCACCGTTTCTCTGTGGCGTTTAACTGAGCATAGAAGGAAATAAATACAAGTTGTCCAAGAAAGCCGACATGAAGGACTGAAGCGTGTGTCACCAACAAGATGCTTCCTTTGAGTATTTAGTGGCTGAATTGTTGGTGGGTCTGAATGAGTCACTCAGCCTTACGCTGCTGATCCTTTGGAAAGGTGAAATAAATGATGCGTCCTCACTGTGACTCACTACCAGTGGCAGACCAGCCATCTGGAGTCCTGGGACTTCTGCTGAGCCAATGCAAAAAAAATGATGAATATGAATCAGAATGGTGGGATGGCCCACGATAACCATGAAGATCATCACTGCAGCTGGAATTCACCAACTCAGCTGAAACGAGGAACGTTAACGATGCAGCAGGAACCAGAAACAGCTTTCTGGATGGTTATTTAAACCAATTACATTCATATCAATCTGGTAAATAGAAATACAGCTGAATAAATCAGCACCACAAGTAACAGAGGAGCTATTATTGCTGATGGTTTTTTTATGTGAAAATATACAAAACCGGAAAAATAGAAAAAAACATAACAAAATCAAACGCTTAAGTGAAAACATCCTGGATCAGAAAATATCGGTACTGGCAGATTATTCAAATCTGGATATCAAGATCAACTCAAAAGCAAAACCAGGAGACCAGAAAATCCAACAGAAAACAACAACATCATCAGCATTTATGCACCAAATAAATTCCTAACCTTCAGTCTGATTCTGACAGTTGATGCATTTACAGACCAACTAAAATGGAAAAATTCAGAGCCATGATTGGTGCTTCACCACTAATGTCATAAGACTAACCAGGTCTGTTTTACTTGAACATGAACACAATATCTACAAGTGTTGTGCATCTTTCAGCTGCTAAATAAACATTCAATGTTCGCTCATATTACACAGCAGCAATCAAAGGTCTTCACAGCCTCTAAGCTACTTTAATGAGCTGCTGTGATTCATTATTTCATCTCATTACATGCAATTAAAAGCTACTGTGCAGTTGTCTAGAAGGATGTGAGAGCTTGATTAATAACAGGTTTATTAATTATTCAGTAGTTATTAAAAAATGCTAGTTGTTTTTGCAAAGTGGGCCCAGATGTTTTATTTTTCACTTTCTGTTTAAACTTTTATAATAAGATGACAGTGAAGAGTTTTCCCCAAACATGAAGCGAGGGAGGATAAACTAATTTCTTTATCCACGATGTCTAATGTTGCTGCATAACCAGCACAGAAAGGCAGTTTACTAGTTAGTGAGCAGAAGAAAATCTTTTCAGAAGCGCCTGTATACAGAAACATGCCACAGCGTTGACTTCAGTACAAATCAACTTATTCTTACTCCAACAGCTCCTTTTATCATCTTCACTCACACAAAGCGTTGGGTCAGCCCACCGCCTCTGGTACTCACCTTCTTTAACAGAGTTCACTTTATACCATCTACTTACTGTAACAGAAGCCATGAAACAGACGACACATTCAGCACAGAGGAGGATGAATCACAAAGCTCGGCCTTGATCTCAGATACAAAAAGATGAAAACTGTTTCTGCAAGGCCCTAAAAGTGTTGGGCGAGCCTGTGTATGGACTGAGCGGGGGTTTTACATGTGTCTGAAAGGGATTTTGTTGAGATGTGCTGGAAGAGGAAAGCATTGACTTGGTGATACTCTGAGTCGGCCACAATGCTGTGCTTCCAGCGAGAACAGGAGCGGCTAAGCCACTTCCGAACCTCCCACACACCCAGCACACCGCCCGGCTGAAAGGGAGCTTTGTTTTCTGCAAAAGAACAATTCAAATCTGCGGCTCAGATTTCCCACGGATTTTCTAAAAGTAGATTCCTCGCTGTCATTTGGTTAAAGAAAATATGTTAGTTTTAATCATGTCTTATTGTGAAGCTCAATATAGTGATGATCCATCTAATTCCTCTGACAAAGAAAAGGATTTTCACCAATAGAGAAGCTGTTGAGTGCAACACCGAAAGCAAATCGAGGAGAAATCAACACAACTTCTGACACCTTTATCATGGAGAGTTTCAGTTTGTGGACGTGTTTGATCAGTTTGTGAAAGAAAGTCCCGACCAAGACAGCAACGGTCAAACCTCAAGAGCAAAACCAGCCCTGCTCCCAGAAACGTCACGAGACAGGAAAGGAAGGAGGAGATGAAGAACTTCAGGAAAGTGTTAGTAAATGTGTTTGTGGTAAAAGGGTAAGAAAGAAAAGCAAACCTCTGCAAACTGGCTCACACCAACTTGAACCCTTTGGAAAAATGTAGAAATCCTGAAACAATCCCAACACCGGAGTGTCCACCGCAGGGCCAAGGCAGTGCGATAACGGCCTCCTTCACAGTTAATCACCTCCAGCTGAGTTTTGTCTGCACAGACTCAACTTCAGCACATAGATTTCACTCAAAAAGTTACAAGTATTGGGCCTTATCGTGCAATTTGGCCCTGCTGTGGGGAAATAGCCAATCAAAACCCTCCGCCGGCACCTGCTGACAGCGAGCAGCAAACAGATCAGAACCCCCACAGCTCTGATCCCAGCAAGTGAGAGTTTCCAAAACTGAAATCTGCATGCATGTGTGTAGGTGTGTGTGAGTGATGAGGGAGGGTGGAGGACATGTTGAGCATTCAAACGTTTTTCTGCATCAAGTTGCGCTGCAGAAAACGCAGATGTGGGGTTTGGCGTTCGCGGCGTCTTTGTGTGTTTGGGAGGTTTTGTTCGGACTCACCGATGACGAACGTGGTGAGCGTTTTCCTGCTGGCGCCGTGCTTGTTCTTAACCTCGCAGGTGAAGGTGGTGTTGACGGCGTCGTCCACCTTCCTCACCATCAGCTTGTTTTGCTCCACCACCACCGTGTCCGGCAGCGAACCCGAAGCCCTGGAAACGACCAAACAGGAAGACAGAACGGGGTTAGAGCCATCCGTCGTCCATCTGCTGAACCTTACAGGTTAATCTGTGCTGTAAAGATGTGGAGTGTGTGCTGCTCACGTTGTCCAGGTGATGGTGGTGGGCTCGGGGTTGGCCGTGGCATGGCAGAACAGAACCGCGTCAGAGCGACCAACGTACCAGTTGTGGTCGTAACCGTCGATGGTGACGGTCGGAGGGTCTGGAAGTGAAAGTTGTGCTTAATTACAATGAATAAATGGATCATTGTTGACACCTTTCACAGTGCAGTCCTGTTCATTGTTTTACAGACAGATGTGGTTTAACTTTTTAAATATATTTCACAGTTTATCTGATGGTTGTGTCTGGTTGCTCCTGGTGTTTCAAGGGAAACATTTCTGGAGGAGCTTCAAAGATGGGTGAATTTCAGGGTAACTCTCTGTCTTTACTGAAGACTTGCAAGAAGAAAGGCCATTTTCAAACAAATAAAAGGAAGTTTTCCAGTTTGCCAGTGTACATGAACACACCATCTCCTTGGTAAAGCATGGTGGTGGTAGCATCATGCTGTGGAGATACTTGTAGCAGAAATATATACGCTTTAGATGAAAGCATATCCATCTGTTGATGTGGTTCAGACCTAAATCCATCGGTTTGTGGTGAGACTTGAACATTAACATTCAGACACTTTCTCCATTTAATTTAATTGAGCAGACAAAAATAAGTCTGTAGATCTAAATACAAATGCATGCCACACTTTAAAATGTGTAATTTAATAATAAAAACATTGTGTGGTACTTTGTCTTAGTGTGTGACATAAAATGCAGATGAAGTACTTGAAGGTTTGTGACTAACTTAATAAAATTCTGGAAAGATTCAGAGGTGCAAATACTTTTGCACTCCACTACTGGGCCATTTTATTTGAAACAACACAATGTTTGTGGTGAAGGTCAAATCAGGAAGAAATGAGTGAAAATAAGACATGAGTTCATGATGTGTCCACATGTTGCATCACAGCTCCAGTAAAATGGCCTTCAGACAGCTGAGCTCTCCAAAATCTCAATAAGAGCAACTGACGGATGTCGACCTTTCCTCTAAAAATTATAAGTGAGAAGAAAATGTGTTAAATTTAAAATCAATCTGAGCTTTGGGACATTCTGCCCTCCATGTTTTTGCAACCATGCATTCTTTATACAAGCCTGGCTGCATCCTGTTTCCCATGTATTTATGCAGCTCATGTTTATCACACGTCTCACTCATATTTATGCTGAATCGGCCTCTAACATCCTATTAAAGATGAGCAGGACATTTAGTGGGAAGCAGTTCCTTCCTTTGTTGCTGCATGAAGACATAACTTGTATATGGTTTTGGTTTATGTGCATTCTGTCACTGCTACCAACAGACTGATGGGCAGTTTGAATGTCGACGAGATTCACTGTGAATGTTTAGAAAAATTAAATAAATAACTGAACAATCTGTCAAGCTTTTACAACTTAAAAGATATCAGATCGAAAGTGAAAAAAGTGGATTTCTGCATTTCTAATTGAAATATGATGCAATGACTTATTTTCACCCTGCATACGACTGAATAAAGCCCGGCACCAGGCGCTCGCCATCGTGCCCCACCTCCAGGCCTGGCTCCAGAGTGGACCCCGGTGACCGCGTCCGGGCAAGGGAACGCGAGATTCAAAGTTCGTTTCCATCATAAGGGTCTTCAGGCTGCGCTTTGTCTGGTTCCTCACCTAGGACCTGTCTGCCTTGGGTGACCCTACCAGGGGCATAAAGCCCCAGACAGCATAGCTCCCAGGATCATTGGGACACACAAACCCCTCCACCACGATAAGGTGGCAGCCAAGGAGGAGATCAAGCTCCTCTTCAGTTGTTTTCACTGAAGACTCAGTGATTGTTTTAGGTAACTTACACTCCACTGAGAGCTTCAGAACCTCAGTCCACGGCCGGTCCTGGGTCTTCTGGTCGACCAGACAGGTCACCTCTCTCGCGTTGTCCTCCGCCGTCGGGACCAGCCTGTACTCGCTCCGAACCGTCACTGTGCCGTCCGGCCGTTCGTGGAGCTGGTTGAGTGGTTGCCGCCAACTGACGCCAGCCACTTGATGGTGGCGGCCGGTTTCCCGTCCGCCGCCTCGCAGTGGGCCACCATCACCGACTTGCTGCCAGCCTGGACCGTCACGGCTCTGGCCGAGTTCTTGGGCTTGGCTGGCGTCGCAGAAAATGGGAAGAAGGTGGAAGGGGAAGAGAAACCATGGCGATAAGAACACAGATGGTCCAAAATCCAAAAAAAGTGGCACAGAAGGAAAAAGGTAAAAAAGTAAAAATAACAGTTTGTGTAAAAGAGTCGAGAAAGGAAGAGGAAGAGGAAAAAGATGAACAGTTTCATGTGTTTATACTTTCTCTACTTAGCTTTCGCTTTCAGCTTGAATTCAAAGAACAAATCAAGAAATATTGCATGATTTTGACCAATACTAAACTGATGTATAATCACAAAAAACACCAAAGTAAACTGATAACGCTGCATAAAAAGGTACGAGAAATAACTAAGTTAGAAAACTTTACAAAGAAACTTACAAGACCAATTAAATAATTTAAGACCATAAAAGTTGTAAAATACCACCAATGCACCAACAAAGTTTCAATATAATACACAATTATTACAACAGAAAACAATTTTGGAAATTGAATGCCATATTGCAATAACACTTAAAAAAATGTGACGTTGTACCACCAAATATTTACAGTGTACTCTTCTTTTATTTGGACCCTGTGTTTTAAAAAAATTGCCGAACAATTTTTTTTTATTTTCACTGCAGTAACCTAATCTCACAGTGGGGGGAAAGATCATTATTGGTATTCCTCCTGTTATTCTTTTGCTAATAAATTCAATATTTTTTTTATGATGCCCCTAACACCTTGAGATTTCAAAGCTCCTATAAACAAGATGTATTTGCAATAAAACAGTCTATCATCTACTGAGAAATGAAACATATTTTAAACCAAAAGATTGTTTAAAGGTGAAGTACAGTGACCAAATAACACCGCTTTGCTCCCAGGGACAAAATAAATGGCCGCTTTCTCACATCAGGTCCAGCTGTCTGCCAGCAGCAAACAGGCTTCACAGTGCTGACCTTCAAGGGAACACAGGAACACTCCAGAGCCGAAAGGAAAAAAATGCTGCTGTTATTTCTGTCAGTCCAGTTTGGGTCTGTTTTCTTTGTGCAAACATGACCTGCTCCTCTACAAGTGACCTGTTCTTCTGGAAGTGTCACTGTTGAACAGAGAAGATTTTTATCGAAAAAGAAACTCCTCTAGTAAGTTAGTAAAGTTGATTTATAAAGCACAAAAATCACAACCAAAGTGCTCAGAAAAGAAGCATAAAGACAGTAAAATCATGACATAAAAACCTGAGAAAACAAAACAGTTCTCAGCTGGTTCTTAGAAATCCTCCAGTCAGAAAATAAAGCTGCATTAAGACCCACAGAGTGAAAAGCCTGGTTCACACAGCAAGACCTTTATGCCATTTATCTGACAATCTTAAGAATACCTTGGTTATCAGGATGGCTCTTAACATAATCTTAAGAGAGATTTCTGCTGGGTGAGGCGTATTGACAGAGATCTGGTCTTGTTTGGACATTGGGATCTCATCTCTTCGATCTAAAATCAGGGATATTCAACATGTTGGATCATCTTGACTCTATTTCACAGGGTGTGATTTCCTCCGAGGACGAACAAGAACACGACCTGTTGAATGTGATGGAAACATAGAGGGGAATCCAAAATGAAGACAAAACAAATGCCCGAGAACTTCTACTGTCCTTTTTCTCTGTTAAAACTAGTTCAAACTATCTCCACTGCTTCTTCCCAGTCAGCCATGCTTGTTTACGCTGAACTCATCTTGAGTTCTGTGAAATTTGCCGTTTGATATGTGAATGTATGTGTGTGAAATCGGTCTGTGTGTGTTGTGCTCTCAATGCGACTGTATTGTATGACAAAACTTGTTATACCTGGGATGTTTTTATTAACATGTGTGGGGTGTGTCAGGTTATGAAAATCGGCCAACAATTTGAAATTCTTGCTGTGTAAACCAGGCACAGCTTCCAGACCTGAAACTGATGATGTGTCCCAACTGGTAAAAACAGCATTACAGTAATGCAAATGCGATGACACAAATGTGTGAATAATGTTCTCTAGATCTCATATATTTAAAGTTCCTGAGCTAAAATCAGCCACTAGATGTGAGAGAATCTCTTTATATTTATGCACACATCTCTGTATCCTCAATAATTTTTTCATATTTGATGCAGAACATATAACTTGTGGCATCTGCAGAGCCTGGTTTCCTTACATGTTGATATAAAGTCTGGGCAAATAGTTCCTTCAAATAAGAGGATTTCAGTTTGATTAATCCGAGTCATTCAGGTGTGTGGAAGCACATTTCCAACAGGCTGTCTCATCGCTGCAAGAAGAACAGCAACCATCTGGTGTCTCAAACATACAGCTGTGTCGCAATAAATTAGAATATCCTCAAAAAGTTGCTTTTTTATCTCACTCATTTAATTTGAAAACAAAACTCAAACATTTAGAGCATGGCATAGATGTATTTAAGCTTAATTAAGGTTAATTTAGATAATTCTTGATGAAAATCTTAAAAGTGGAATGTTACGTCAGACCAATAGAAATGTTTTTTTTTGATTCAAACGTACGTCCATGTCCTGCACGGTCTGCGCTGATAGTTGTGTTTCTCTGTGCATCACTGCGGTGTGACTTGGGCCGATAAGCCTCGGTTCTGCTGAGGCCTTAATGAAGCTTCTGTTGGTTTAATAATGACCTTCATCAGCTGTCTTCCTCTTGACAATCAAGAGGAAGACAAAGTCTGGCATAGTGAACCACTGGCAAACAGTAGAAATGTTTTTAACATGTAATTTCTAATCAAATTAAATTAAAAACATCTAATATTTTCCCAGAGTTCATGCTCCTTTTACCTTGTTTCATTATATTTTGAAAGATGCCCATCAGGCCTTTCTGTCAGAAACAAACTTGTAGTTGAAGGAAACATTTCAGTATATTTATTATTTGTAGTAATAAAGTAATGCCCTCTACATGAACGGTGCATTTATGATGTCTGGACAACCCTGGATCAATATTAATCCACACCGCTCAGGTCATTAACTTCAGTTTTACTTATGATTGGGTAGATGGATGTGATTTAAGGCAGCATGTCTCACTAGCAAATTTCACATGGATGAAACATAAAAGCTTGATTAAATGACCCCCAGTGTCCCGTTAAATCAGCAAAAGTCTCATTTATTCCCATAATTATCATGATTTCATACATTTTCAAGCTCTGCTTCTCATTAAAGATCATTAAAGCTGTTATTTCCTGTTTACCCTTTTCCATAAAACGTTTTACTTCCACTAAACTTTCCATGATTATACTTGGAAACAGCAGCATTCTTATGCATTATTATATGGGTCATAACATGAACACAATATTTGTGTATTAAAAATATTTTTAGAATCGTTCTGATTCAACATTTGAATAAACAGCAGAAGTAGACCACTCTGTGAGTAGAGAAGCTATTTGTGAGTTTATGAATTAAATGACCTAAATAAATCACCTTTCCAAGTGGTATCCTAATTCAGCGATGTTCACATGTAACTGCACCGTTGGACCAGTTACAGATAATCACTAAAAGATTGGTACTCTAAAGGATCTTTGGCTCAGTCAACATGCCTGTAGGCTTGCTGATAAGCAGTTTATTGATGGAGCCACATCTCATCCAGAATGAGATGATAAAACCTTCCTCATCCTAGTCATTTTTATTTTTTTTCTTCATTCTGCTCCGTGCTGCGCTGGTGTTTTGGAAGAGACGGCTGAATCTCCCTCTCTGATGTGAGCTTGTCAATCATCTGAAGCTCTGACTCTGGTCAGAGTTCGACATCAGAACCTCGCCTCTGGCTTTGTGCTGCGCGTCATGTATCACTTCTTTGATACCAGCATCAATGACACGTCGAAGCTGCTGCCTGCTGCGCAGATTGGCCCCCGTTTCATCATGGGGTTGTACATTTTTCAATCTTGTTGAGTTCTTGTACAAGAACTGGCAGAGTCCAGACGTTTGGCTCCACCTCGCTGACTGAAACGTCTGCAGAGGTGACAGGACAGCGAGCCGTCATGGATGGAGAGGAAACATTTCAACCTCGTTCCCCGGAACGGACTTAAAATAAACCAGAACTGCTATTGTGAGGCTCTTGTCAAGATGAGTGACAGAGCCAAGGTGGAGACGTGTAATTATTGGAGATAATTAAATTCTAGAGTGTGGTAAAGAGAATCAATGTCATAAGAAGAACGAGGGAACGGCACCATCTGTCCCATCTATATGCATCTCAGAAAGTAATTTCAGTTTTTTTAATTTACATTCCCACTACTGCTTGAATTTATTATCAAATATTTTATTATTCCATCTTCTAGTCCTTCCTGTTAACCCTTTATGTAGGTGACTTCAGAGTTGCTCTGTAATAGAAAAGCACATGCAGAAATGGTCTCAACATGAGGGTACGGCACTGAGAACACTAATAAAACAGACGAGAAATTGATAGAAACGAGAGAAAGCTGTAATTAAATTATGTAACAAATGCAGGGTGAGATGGAAAAATGAAGAAATACGTTTCAAGAGTCACAGAGCAGAAAGGATGAAGAAAAAAAAACAGTGGCTGAATGGCTTTTGATTGATCTGGAGGCTTAAAGACGTCAGGAGAATCTGTCCATGATGCTTTCCGTGACGTTGCATCCAATCGAGCAGCTTCGACTCTTCACCTCAGCCTGAGGTTTTCTATCAGCACAGCAGTTAGGTTAAACAAGCAGAGCTCACTGACGGGTGGAAAGCCTGGTTATATATTTATTTACACCGTTTTTTCCAGTACTAACACTGCAACACATTCTAATAATAACTAAAACCCACATATGATTTTTGTGATAGTCTGAAAATACACTAAAAAACAAATACTGATAGTGTACGTTTATTTTAAATGTGTGTTAAAGGCTATTTGTCAGATTCTTAATATTGTGGCTACAAGTGCAAACATTGATGCCAGTTAGAAACCAACACCGTCTCCCTTTACTTCATTCTCAAACAGAAGAGAATAAAGCTTTACTATAAAATAATCTAAAACATAATTTATGTAACAATAGAGGTTTCTTCATTCCAATGGGGAAGTTTTCCTTCCCATTGCTGCCACATGCTTATTCAGTATGAATGATAACTGGAGTATAAAAACTAAAAAAAATCCATTTGCTGAAAGAAAATATTCACATTGCATTTTACCACTGTACAAGGCTATGATGCTACAGATGGTGAATATGACATGATTAATCTAATAAAATGAAATATTTAAAGTAATATCACCTGACAGGCAATAATTTAATTAAGTTTATTAATATGATGCCAATTCACAACTGTAGATTCAGCATAATATAAAGAAATATATAATAAGATCAATCTAAATACACACAATATCATATTTAAAAGTCAAGTTCAGCTTATTATGATTATTGGTAATAATGTAAGAAAGGTAAAGCTACTATTCCAATAATATCTGCCAAATAGATAGAATAAAAAATACAGAGCTTAACCATTATAAGCTTATTCTCAGCCCTGCAAGTAAAATCAGTTTTATATATGTGACAAACTCGTCACTTATTTTGAAATGTTGCTCAAACACAACAAATTTAAAGAAAAAAAAAACTATATATTTTATAATCTTAAAGAGAAAAAAGAAACATTTCCAGACAATTGGATGTTGTAAATAGTGAACAAAATGTGGATTTTGAGGGAGAAGTCCTAACATACTTTTAATTCTTCACATCAAAAGGGATTAAAATTAGCAGAGACGTTTGAGATCCAAACAATGCTACTCATGGTAATATTTAAAATGTCTTCTTCTCCAATGATATCGAGGAAAGATTGTGTCAAGTGAAACAAGATTTCAGTAAAACATGTTGAAGTTCAGGCAGCGGTCAACTAGGAACACACTGCATAGTTAGTAAATACACAACTATCTATTGCTCAATCATGTGTGGATACTAAACACTTTAACTAGTAGGTAAATAATTAACATTATGAGCACATTATTTATGTTAGAACAGGTCAACTAAGCAAATCATTAAATCACAAATACATATGTAAACACTGATAAAGACACTGGTTTGGTAGAGAAAACCACCCACCATATTTCCCAGGTAAAGACAACATGGACCTTTGCCCTGATGATAACTCAACCATTTCCTCCCCTGATGCCTCTGGGTTAGTGGGCTGCGCTGCTGTGTGGCTCTTAAAATTGAAACTGATATGTTAGCAAATCAGATTAAAGCAACCCATGAGCCTGGCTTTATGTTAGCTGGTAAATGTGACCCATGCAGTTTCAGCAAAATAAAAAATAATCATGTAGAACAACAGGATCATGTGGGGTTTTAAATAGAAAATCTGATCAGCGTGTGACGCCTGGTGTGACGCCGCATCTTCAGAGCAGGTCCAACAAAAGGCTGGGGACACATATTGACGTTTCCTCCCTCTCTCCATTTCTAAACATGGCATCTCTCACCGCTGTACTGTGATGAAGGGCGGTCAGGTGATTTATTCTGTTATTTTCTACTTTGTTGAATGCATTGTCAAAAATCGATACATGCTTCTAGATCCTGCGAAGGCTTTAGAATCCATGTCTCACCAGCTGCCCGGGTTCATAAAACTCTCCTCTCAGCCCGACACTCCCCTGCACACATTTACACAGGTTGTCATAAAAACATCTGTTTGCGTCTGAACTCCATGTCAACGTATAACAACACATGAATATTCAACATGGGAATCTTTTATCCTATAATCATTGCATGCGTAATGTTTTGACAACTCATTACTGGCCTATGGAAATGTTACCAGACAATAACTTGGGCCTGAGATTCATTTAGATGGCCTCAATGAACCATCCAATCGTCTAAAAGGTATTAATTAGAAATAGTTTTTACCATCATTGACATGCAGGGAGAAAAAAAAGCCACAGGGAAAGATAGATCCCATATTTAAAAGCTATTTATGTTCAATTTAAGATTCCTTTCATGACCATAAGCTTTCAATCATGTGGTTATTTTACATCTGCAGATGTAACAAACAACACAAGATGAATGTTACTACTGTGTATTAGTTTTAACTTGCTGGTGTGCTCTGATTCTGACATCTTGTGCTAGCAATTTGACTTTTAACTTGAAAATCTAGAAAAACAAAAAAAATGAAATGAAAAAAGAAAACTATACGGTGGGACAGCTGGTAGAAAAGAAGGTCCTGGGTTTGAATTCTGACCTACTTTAGTCTCCATGGAGTTTACATATCCTCTGACTTACTCCCACATTACAAAAACATGACTGCTTTGGGTCTTGTTTGAGTTAATGTATCAGAAAAAGTTTGATTTTAGCCTTTAATAAACGTTTCCTCTTAGGGGAACCAAGGATGTTTCCAGGTGTATGTAATGTCTTTCCTGTAAGTTCTGGCTCTTTATCTATTCTGAATGCATTGCAGTTTGACCGGGACATTCCTGAGCAGTTTGACTTACTTGCTGGAGAAGATATGACTGGGCACAAATTTGTTCCAACGTCAACGTCAAAAATTGGACTAAAAGAGAATGATGTGACTGACAAGAAGTGAAATGCGTCTAAATGTGCAAATATAAACATATCAGCAAAACCTCATGACTGCTAGAGCTTTACAGTGTGTCGAACGTAAAACAGTCACTGCAATATCATTGTGTGCAAAATCACCAACACAAAGGACTGGATGCAAGACTTTAATGGATGCAACATTTGATGTGCTATCCATTCGTTGTCTCCCTATTGATAATATATTTAGCGAGTTGAGTTGGTCCTCAACAAGATGAGGATTTATTTAATGACTCAGTCTAGTTTGGTGAAGTGGTCTAGTCGTAATAACTTGGTAAATCGTCAAACTTGCTCAAGTCCTGATCACTTCCTCTCAGTGGTCATAATGTTATGCCTCATTGGTGTCCAAAACCTCTTATGCATTGTGAGTTTTCTCAGATTGTGATTTTGTGTGCAACTATAACCAACAGCTTCTGTTTTCAGGGGAACATTTGTCACAACGAAAAATACTTTCAGCCACTACAGCTTTAGAAGAAATTCAACCAGCAAGCCAAACAAATAAATCCAAACAGGATAGCTTCTGAAATAATTTATCAGGAAAAAACACCATTTATTTCCCCTCAGTGAAGTCAGCTCCACTCCACTCACCTGAATGTACATTAACACCCTCGTCTGAAACAGCGGCTGTATGAACGCACATATACCAGACCTCTAATGTACTGCACTCGCCCTCACCTGCAATCATATTTCTGTCTTGCTGGCTTCGCTAAATTCAATAAGATGCAATATATTTGGCTGCCACTTATTATGTGTGGTCCCCATCCAAGATGATATGCCATCAATCACTGCCACGCCAGAGATTTTTTTAAATTCACACTCCAACAAGAGCTAACAAGATTGGCTGGCTGTGCTGCTCTAACCAATAAGTGCTGTTAGGATTATGTATTCATACTAAAATAAGTCATGATACAATCGGGGAGCCCGTGGTTCAATATCCAATACAACGTAATATGATTGGCTTCCAGCAGCCGTGGGGTCTAATGTGATTGGCTCATATGGATTGCATTTCCAAGAAGATAGAATATGACTGTTCTCCGGTGACTTCGAGGCATTCAGTTTGCCAAATGCTTTCAGTCGGGCCAGGTTCAGTCTCAGGGAGTTTGGCACCGCCTCAGATCCACACAAAAAGACAACCGAGCTTTCCAGCAGGTATTTCCCAGTCTGCCTCCACTTCGTGCCAACAGAAACAGCAGTTGGGAGGCTTAGCCCAGATCCTTCTGTGCATAAGCCAGGAAATATCTCCATATTCCTTTTACAGAACCACAACAAAAAATGCATCTTCTGTGTAATTAGTTCTCTGGGACGGATAGCCCAACGGCCTACTGACCCTCTGAATATGATGTGATGCTCTTTAGAAAACGGCCAACTGTTCCATGACAGACGTCAAAACAACTTATAAAGCTGGTCAAAATACAAACAGCTGCTAACATAATATCACTTCTATTTATTTGATTTCACTTTAAAAATGGCGGATGCTGCACAAACAGACAGGGATCTGAACCAAACGTGTCACTTTACCTTAAACCTTTAATGAGGAAAGAAGACGGTGATGGATAGCAACCGTCAATTATTAGGACTGGCAGTAGATTTACAGAGAACACTTTGACAAGGTAACAAGATTAATGTTCATATTTATCAGTAAGCAAAAATAGTCTGATGTAATTAAATATGTCATTACAGAGAATCTATGGGTCTAATTATTAGTAGCCCTGCAGAAAATGCCTCAAAATTTGTAGGAAAAGCACAAACCTGATCCGGTTACAGCGGTTCTGTTAGGAGGAATGGGTCAAAGTTTCAGAAAACTACAATGAAAAACTTAAAGGCCCAATTCATTCGGTTCACAAACCAAATACAGAACAAGAAAATTATGTCAAATTCTGAAGTACAATGAAAGTTTCTTATAAATCCATAATTATTCTGGAATTTAGCCTCAAGAAATTATTTTTGCTAATCCGAGCTGACAAAATTCAGGAAATGCTTAATCTGATTTATATCATAAACTAAGGGAAAAATATATATTAGATGTTTGTGTAGGAGACAAAATACCCTTGAGTTTAATATGAACAACATGTAAAAATTTATTTGCAGCCCACGTTTGAAACGATCTTCTCGTCTGCCTCTTTACAATAGAAAAACAGCCTTTTGACCGACTGGTTCAGTGACTGAAATGACTAATAATATGTTCTCTTGCAAAATAAACCAACAAAACAGAAAACAAGGATTCAAAATCCCACCTCTCCCTGAAGAATGAGTGATGAATAAAAGCATCAGGCATCTAGAGAATATTAAACTCCTCTGTCTATTCAGCTCAGGGTCTATTATGTTAGAGCGTTTGTTTCTGCAGAGTGCTGAATGTAGGAGGCTCTTGTTCTTCCAGGACTAATTTTTAATGTGTGCATGCAGCACTTCAGTGAAACAACAAAATGAACAGTTTGTTATTTAAGCTTTCTAAGTTTATTTTTTTTATTTTGGCGATGAAAAAACTCCGGCATCATTCTCTTTTGGACAAGGCAAATGGATAAATAGTAGAAGCCGTCTAAGATTACAAAAAGAATGTGTCGCCTTTTAACACCCACTCAGTTTAAACCACAAAGACACCAGCCAGCCTCAGTGGCATTTTTCTACTACTCCCATTATTATTGGCTTTAAGTGTTTGGCTTTAAGTGTTTGCTGCTTTGCAGTCTGCTGAGATCTGACAATGCAGAAGGTAAAAGCGAACACTGAACAAGCACTTGGCATCTTAGACTTTACTCCTCAACACATATTGTTCACTTTAAGTATTCAAATACGCTACATTTGCGTTCATGTATTTAATTTTTAAGGCATTGAAGGTTTTGAAATTGTGAAAAATAAAAAAAAAAATCTCAAATTCTGAGTCTTGAAAGTATCCATCCTCTCAACCACTGGTACCAGGCCACAGTTGTTCCCTGCACTATAATGGAACTTGTCTGTTCTGTCCCTGAACCGTCGCGTTAGCTATAAACCGTTGGACGTCTTGTGCCATGTTGTCATTCTTTCCAGTTCTAGCAGGAGTTCCTGCTCTACTGCTTTGTGCTCATCATTAATCTCTCCTGTTAGGTTTCTGTCCTGGTTTCCCGTCATGTTGGAGCAGATGGTCGCCAACAGAAACTTGCTTCCTGTTAGAGTATTATATATACTGTATAATCAGGAAGGGTGACTGAATCTAACTTCTCATCACTATCTAAGAAATATTTTTTTTATTATAATTAAAGTAATATGATAATTTTATTACACTTGTATTAAAAATACAAACAAGATACATATTGGTTTTGGCTACCAAACTGTAGCACTTTAGTTTCAGAAACACAAATTAACCATCAACTAACTTCCATTTATTCATAGTAGTTATACATTAATTCTCAATGAGTCATTATTAAATCTTGTTTATTACTGCAACTGACAATACTGCAGGTAATATGACAAATAGCAAACAGCTAATTATGGATTATGATCTATTAAAGGTAAATAAAAAGGCTGTTGCATATTAAATTTGATCTTGAGCTCTGTTACATGTTTGGATTAAGAGGTAAAAAAACAAGTTTTCCTACCTTAACAAAACCTACAAAATGTTTCTGTTCTCATTCAACAAACGCCAAACCAAACGACAGCGTCAGCAGAAACACGCAGGTGATTCTTTAGGAGTCAGAATATGTTCCCATGTCCAAAGTGAAAAATTATTATAGCTAGTTGTTTAGTAGATGTGCATTAGTGAATAAAAACTTCACATATATAAAGCCCAGACTTCTTTACATTTTGTGTAGTTATTTTAAACTCAAAGCTTTTGCAACTGACTGGACAAATTAGCCAATTTAAAAATACAAGCATGGTGGTGGTTTATTTTCAAGATGGCGTCACATTAGGGTCCTGGGTAGAGCATCATGGGAAACAGTGGCATTGTATCCATTGTCATTGTAATTTACTGCCTTAATTGTTTGGACCGCGGCAGAAGGTTCTGCAGCTAACATCCTGGTGCCAGATACTCCAGTACACCTTCGGGGGTCCACAGGCTTCCACGCCTCGACAGGTTTGGGCTGTTTTTGGCAGCAGAGCGGCGACCGAAGCAACATTAGGCAGGTGGCCATAATGTTGCGCCTGATTGGTGGATGAAATGTAGTAAAGGCAGCTCCCAGTGTGTATGTGTTGGGATGAAAAGGTTTCACCGTGCCAGAACATCTATTACTTTTTTTAATCATTAATTGTTTGTTTTGCTGTCATATTTGGGTTTTAAAGTAGAAAACAGGTTCATAAAAAATTATGTTTTATTTTTAATCTTTGTTCTCTTCCTTTAAAAAGAGAGCTTGCATCTCTGTGTAATAGAAAAGGCTACAGAAACATTTATTTCCTCCATGCTGCAAGTTGAAATTTTTAACAAATATAGAAGGAATGTATATGCTTCAGTCAAAAACTAATTACACCACATCCATTTTAAATATCTGGGCAGGAAGAGGAAGACAAAATGCTGGTGAAGCTAAATCTATGCAGTCTTTGTATAGCACGTATAAGTGATACAGTAGGAAGTTCTGTAATAAAACACCTGCAGGTCATCTCATCTTCCAAATTACCCTCTGATCATATCAGATCAACACATTTACCCAAATTACCTGAGAGTCTTCCTTCACACTCTGAAAGCGAGTTGGAGAAACCCCAGGAGTCAAATCAAGAGTATTTCCAGGAAATCCTTCTTATATTTTATGCAGCATGTTATCAGGATAAACCCAGAGACAATTTGGCAGTGCTTTAACTTTAGCCTTCTAAGACTTCAGGTCCGTTGGGAACCGTTTTGTTTTAAAAGGCAGAGATAATCAGACGGCGGAGAGGAAAGATGAACAGTAAGAGGAGTTTTTCAAAGCCATTCCAAAGCTCCACTGACAGAAAGCACAAGTCCTGTGGAGGATTTTGGTGTTTTAATTTTTCACATGTGGGCCTGACATATATTTATCCATAAATGAACGACACAAACAGCTGTTTGTGGTTTGGTATGCGTACTCACCGAGCATTATGAGCGTGGTGGTTCCCTGCTCGTTTCCAGACGGGTACGTAGCGTACTCGCAGGTGTAGCGCCCGGCATCGGACATGCGCAGGTCTTTAATCCTTATGGACGGGATCCTCAGGTTGTTTTGGAGAAAAATAACTCGATCCTTAAAGGCCACGTTGGGAAAACTCTGCCCATAGGTGGGGTGGTACACGGCAATGTTGTCCCTTTGGCCATCAACAGGTTCCCATATCCACGATACCTGGGAGAGCAGAGTGTTTTAACAAACACTGGAACATTAATGAGCTAATAACCCAGTTTTATGACTTATATTTGTTTTACATAATTAAATATGAATAAATAAAAAATGCCAACAGGCCTTTTCAGGTTTGTTTGGAGAACAAGGACAACACAACTGAATCACATTTAAAACGAAACATTTTATTCAGTGACTAAATTTAATTTTATAGACCAATTACCCAGCTAGACAGATTTATAGCAACCTTGATTAAAAATATCAGTTTTACTAAATTGTGAAATGAAAATGTTACATTAATAAGAAATGTAAATGGATCATATAATTGCTTTCAAAAAAAGAAGAATCATCATCAACCACCTCTGCTGCTAAATTAACATTTTGCCATTTTATGGTTTATTATTACAGTTTTAACTACATTCATTGTTATTTTGATGCAGAGTCGGTTTCAGCGTGAGAATCCAATGATTTATGTTTACATGTGTAGGAGGTGGAGAGTAAAAGGCTCTTAGCTGCTACTTTATAATCATCAAGTGGCTTCGCTGAAGCGACACATTTCCCACTAAAATACACTGAATGGCTTACTTATCCAGTCAGCTGAACATATAATCAGAAAGACTTACCAAACCTGCCTTTCCATCACTTTCTGCACCATGATACAGAACAGAAAGGCTACATGGATTCATGGAGATGAAATGGGAACATTTACAACAGTTAGATTTGAAATTGTGTTCAAACATTAAGCAGAACACAACAAAGAGTGGTGCTGCATTTTTCAAGAACTTTGAACTTAATGACTTCAGAACAAACTTTAGCTTATTTAAGCGGAAATGACAAGTGACCCTTATAGGTAAGCGCTTGGTGACTGCTGTGTTTCAATGTCTCTGTGTTTTCACATGAGGGTGAAGTTCAAGCTACTGCAAATAAAAATCTCTGTAAATAAATAAGTCGAGTCCTCAGAGAGGCATCATTGAAAACGTATACCTCTGCTTCAAATATCAGAAGTCAAGGCTCAAGTCAGAATTATTTAACGTTGATGTAGCCACCTCATAAATAACTTTTGACTTTGAATCTCAGTTCAGTACAGCAGCAAATAGAAGTTCAGGTGCTTTTAAAATATGAAGGTGAAACTGTTATCAACTGAAACCTTCAGACAGAATTAGGACTTGTGAAAGGTGACAGCAACTTTTAATGGGCTAATTTTTAAAGAAAAAAGTAAAACATGGAAATATTGGAAATAAAGAGTATTTTTTAATTCTAATATTAGGATCTGACCTCATTTGTGAGAAAGACAAAAGTAAGAAAAGAGTTATTCTAATATTAGCTCACTATCTCTCTGTTTTAGCATAACATATAAATCTAGATCCAGAGTCTGCGACTCCGACCCTCAAGTTTGACTCTCCTGCAACTTTTGGATGAGTCCTGCTCCAACACACCTCAATCAAATGGCTGAATTACATTCTTTCCATGTCAGCAGGTTTTGCTATGGCCTGGTCATTAATTATTCGTTTGATTCAGGTGTGTTGAAGCAGAGAGGAAAAGTTGCAGAACAGTGGGACTCGAGGACTGGAATTGGATTTATTGGCTGGAATAAGCCTAATAAGTCTCCACACAAAATATCTGGATTGGATACATCCATGACGACCTTCAACCATCTGTCAGGTGCTTGGATTCTTCAAGGGAGAGGACTTAAATGGTGTGTTCACACTGCAGCCTGAAGTGACCCAATTGCGATTTTGTGCCAATTCCGATTTTTTTGCCAGGCCCGTTCACATTGCCAGTAAATGCGACCTGTATGTGTTCTGCAGTGTGAACGGGCAAACGACCTGAAAGTGTTCCGCATGCGCAGTAGAGGGCTCAATAGCGTCAGCGTTCTCAATGTTCTGCCAACCGCCATAAAAAGAAGAAGAGCTCAGTGTTTGCGGAAGTAAACATGGAGGCTAACAGTGGAGCTTAGCTTACATATTTGAAGTTGTTGTCCGGCCGAAGCAACATATTAACAACTTAATCCTCACTATAGTCGGTCATAGCTATTGTTTTCATTCCCGTATCAAGACGCAGAATAGTGAGATTTGTTGAGAATCAGTGACGTTCAGTTCAGATGAATGCGACCTGGACGTTATGGTCACATTTGAATCGGATCCGTATCGGATATGGATCACATTCTAAAAGAATCCGACCTGAGCTGTTCACACTGCCATGAAAAGAATGGATACAGGTCGCATTACGTCAAAAAAAATCGGAATTGGGTCACTTCAGGCTGCAGTTTGGATTTGGATTATTCTATATAGAACAATTCTATATTGTTCTATATTCTATATATTGTATTGTTCTATATTCTATATAGAACAATCCAACTTGGTGAAAGCAGCAAATTTTCCATCCGTAGAAACTTTGAATCTGATCAAAGAACTGTAATGACGGCATGTACAGGACTTTCACACCAAGAACCTGACATGTATTCACTGACATGTTCTTTTAAATGTTGGATGGATGTATCTTATAGCTTTACTGATTCTGTCTTAGATTACTATTCCTGCCACATGTCCTCCACATTCAATTCACTGCAGTACAGTTCACTGCAGAAATTTTAGTTTTTTTTTTAAAGAAATGACATAAATAGATTCATTTTTGATGACACTCACGTTACTGAGATGCACCGAGATTAGCCAAAGTGGTAAAAAAAGAAAAAAAAAAAACACTTTGGGTAAGGGCCATAAATCTTTTACGGGACTGAATGCAAGATTTGCTTTACTTACAGATTCCCTCTCAAGGACCATTATAAGCTTTTCTTTGTGAGATTTCTGATTGTGACAAATATCGATATCTGCAGAGACTCTGCCCTGGGGGAGAACACTGTGATGCTTTCCCACATTGATTCCATTTTTCTCTGCTGTTTTCAAAGAGACAGCCGAATATTGGCTAAAGTGGGAGTCCAGGAAGGAGAGGGAATACAGCTCATCAATACACATTTGACAAACATCTAAACGAATGACATCTGAGGGGGAAAATAACGCAGAAACAGAGGGGGATGCAGACACGGATGCAGACTCTACGCCACATATCATCTCAAATTAGGAGATGAGTCTCCCTGTTCAGTTGTTGATTGCAGTGAAAATAAAACACAGGACTAATTAATCCATGTGCAATTTCAGATTTTGTATATATGAGCAAATTACCTATTGATTCCAACCAGCAGCCTGAGGGCAGCAGATCCCTGAAGATCCAACAGAACTAGCAAACAGCTCATTTATGCGGGGGTTTATGTATTCTATGAAATGTAGTGGAAATGGGCAGGAAGTGAGTGAAAACCATCACAGCTCCTGCAGAATTAATTAGTTTGCTTTGTTTACCCCTACATAGTTGCATGGTTAATATCTGATTGTTGGGTGAAGTTAATGTCAGTTTTTATAATACAGCATTCCTCTGGCTAATTGTAAAAAGTGTAATGGAAACATACAAACTGGCGTGACTTAAAAAAGTGCTTTTTGTATGTACTGGCGTGTTACTATGTGAGAAGAATTATTCACGTATCATATTAATTAATTTTTAATTTAAAATAAACATTGCAATTGCGAAAGTCTTACCATTTTACAACATTACAGGATAACAAGAAGTTTTGCACACATTTGTAATGGAGAAAACTTGATATAACCACCTGGACTCCTCGGATAGAAAACAGTTTACTACTTAGCTTTGAACACTGTACACTGAGTACGGACCAATTCACAGTACAGCATTTGTGGAATTTTGTGCAGAAAATTACTTCAATTTACTTACAGGTTGTTGTTTTTTGTAGAGCATATCTAAAATATTCCAAATAAAATACAACTGGGAAATTGCAGGCATTTTTGATCTGTAGCTCCTGTAAATAATGATCTATTGTAACTACAATATTGAGAATATACTGAACTGAACTTCAATGTAGGATTGGACATATTTAAATACAAATCTGTTTCATAGAAAGTACCTTTAGATTATTTAATGAGAGGATTGCGTATGTAATTTCATAATGATCTTACATTGGAAGTTTTTATACAAATCCATTAAACTCTGTGATGTTTAAGGTTTAAATTTGTGAATCAAGACAGACATAAATAATGGCAAGTTATTTTCAGAACTCCATGTAATCAGTGATGTTTCTGTGCGTGATAACAGAGCCTGTCAATGGCCTAATATAAAGTTTGCAAAACATGATTTGTTGATCAAAGCAATTATTTAGTTGACCTGCGGAACAGACTCCGACGTGTCGGACTACTTTGTTGTCCGTAGCACATAGCAGCTGTTTGTTTTAGCAGCAGGGGTGGATGCATGCACAGACTCACTCAGCAGAAAGAGGACGCCTGAACCAAACACCAACTAGTGGCACCTTTCCATGGAGGTGTGGGCGTGTTTATTTATGCTGCAGAACAGAAGCTCTGAAGAGCATCTGCTAGATTACATTTATTTCCCTATGATTTTTTTAAAAATTCTGTAACATCAATGCCAAAGGCTGCGGTTTTCCTTCTCATTTCTTGTCTGCAGCTCATTAGAACATTGCTGCAGAGATGAATCTGCTTCATAGGCAGAAAGTTCAGTAAACGAAAGGCTCTTTGTTTTTCTTCCCACATATAGTTGGTAGGTTGATACTCCTGGTTCTCCCTGCATGTCTGTTGTTTTTCTGTCCAACATTTCAAATGGTTACAGCCATCACCCATACTGGTACTGGTTCTGCTGGAGTCAGAATCAGTACCTCTCTACTGTAACTAGGTTTGCTCTGGATGAAACACTGTGACTTTGAAAATCTTAGATGTCATTATCATTATCAAACTGAATTTAACTTTGTGGGAATTGCTGTTAGATTAGATTGGACTGAACTGTCTACAGTATGAATAAATGTTACCAAGTATTTTTAGTTTAGTTTCTAGTGAAAATGAGACAAAACTTATAAGTAATGTTTTAGGAACTTGTTCCAAGTTAATTTCTTAATATTAATTTTGAAAAACAAAAGTACTATTACACTTATTTCACTTGTATCATGGGAACATGTTTAGTTATTAGTGGAAAAAAATGTGTCAGTGGAACAAGTCCTTCATCAATATGGAGAATTATTAACTTAAAACAAGCTCCTTGTAGATTTAGCACACTTTTAAAAGAGAAAAATAAAGTTATTTGCTCTAGAAACTAGACCAAAAATACTTATAATTAATATTATACTTAGCGTACACTAATTCGATATTATTTTTCCAAAGGCCCATCTGAATCACTGATTTGCTGAGTTCCAATCACTTGACCTATGAGTCCTACAGACAGCTTCAACAAACACGAAGCACCGGATGCAGTGGAGCTCTGGATTCTAGATCAGCGAAGATGGGCTCTATGGAGTGATGACTCACACCTTTCCGTTTGGTAATCCAAAGCATAAGTCTGGTTTAAATTAGCCTGGCTCTACACAGAGAGACATTCTGAACAATTTCAAGCTTCCAACTCTGTGCCAACAACTTGTGGATGTCTCCTTCCTGTTCCAACATCACTGTGCACCAGCACAGAAAGTAAAGAGCAAGCGAGACTGATGTGAAAGATTCTTGAGAGGCAGAGAGTCCAGACAGAAAACCTTTGGGATGAAAAAGAACAAACTACAAGCCAGATCTTCTCGTCCAACATCAGTGTCTGATTACAAAAGCTCTGAAAAAGTTGCCACATATTTAGAAAAACAGACTCGACCTTTTGGAAGGTATTCATAGAACAGTTGAACCTGCATTAAAGCTGGGTTGTCATTAAAGGCAAGGGAGTTAAAAATTTCAGTCTGGTGTTTGTTTGACCATTTTCTTGTCTTATTGAAATTCTCAGTTTTAAATTCAAGCATTTTAAATCAAATCTTTAAAAATTATACTACCCCAGAATGATTAGAGGTTTGTACCAAAGAATCAAGTTTGATATGTGGAAATCGTTAAAACAAATCAATGTTCAGAAAAGTCTTGCTTAATTGTAGCTGATGCTCTGATACTTTGAGGAAAAAACTGCAGAATACAAATTATGATTAATAACCCAACTACTTACAGGTTAAATATCATTAAAATAAAAGAGTATTTTTGGAAAGCCTTAGAGAAAAGCTTAGATTCACAGAAAAAAATCTTTTGTGTGGATGTTGCTGTAAAAGGGACCCATCAGTATGTTTTCCACTCATCCTCTGGTGCTTCATGTCCCCACCCATCTGTTGAAGGAGCCTCTTAGAGCCAGTTTTTATTCTGCTGTGGAGGCTGCTCAGGTTTCCACAAAAATCTGCTCTTTACCTCTATAAAAAGAAACTCTTTTCAACAGAAAGTCGATCTCTTTTCAGAAAAACATGTTTATTGTTGATTCTTTGAAAGTTTTTGAAAGATGGAGGAATACAGGCCCCAAAATAATCCAGTTCTCCCTTCTTCTAACCTTTAGAAAGTCATCAAAGCCAAAGCATTCAAAGCTGATCAAAACAGTGTTGGTTTTTGTGCCAACCTGTGTGAGCTTGGTTAAACTCCCTCCATCGACGAATTCACAGCGCAGATCGACAGATTCTGTGGGATACGCCTCCAACTCTTCCTCCACTCGCACTTTCTGAGCAACGACACCTGCAGGAAGAGAATAGGGTAAATCAGGATTTACAAAATTCCTCTAAATTCATTTTTTACCATTTGAAAATGACTAGCAGAGTATGAATATAGCTTAGGTCTGGAGCTATAACTTAATTAGAGATAGAAATGTTTGGTAACAAGCCTCCGGGAGCATCTCAGACAGTTTTTTCAGCTCAACTCCTGCTTATTACAGTAAAAATCACCCACAGGGGGCTGGGCGCTAGGGGGCGAGCCTCCAGGAACGCCACGCCGCTTGGGAATGTTCTGCTTTTGATGGAAACGCAAAATCAGCTTATAACCCCAAGCAGGAAATGTTCTGCTGAGCAGCACCGGTCAAACGGGCCGACGTAGCTCCACAGAGAACCAACAGGGATGTCGTCCTCCTTGAACTTAAAGAGAGCAGCAAGACAAGAAGTCAAACAGAGTCTCAGAGCTCGGCAGGATCTGGTTTTAATGAGCAAGTTTAGAAAAAAGGTTAAAATGTATCACTTGTGCTTAAATTTGAGCAGAAACACCATCAAAACCTGAAAACGGAGAGAAATGATTCCCTTGATTAATATGCAGCTCCGTTGTGTGACTGAAGGAAAAGTTCCAGATCATGACGGATCTCCAGAGGAATCTCCTATCTGGAACATCCAGATTACAGTTTGTTTTTTTGTTGCTGTTTTTTGTCAGAAAATCAAATTTTGTCCCACTTTTCAAATCTTTGGACGTTGGAGATGCATATTCTCTTCTCTAAGCTCTTCTCTTGCAGATGTTATCTTCTGGTTATTGGGTTTCAGAATCCAGAAATTTGGGTCAATCTGCAAATGTCTTCCTCGACTATCCCATCTTTTGCTTTACAACAGGAATTTTTATTCCAACCTCCTGATCCAAAATAGCTGTCCATGGATAGATCCTTGCCAGTCTCTCTCTTCCATCAGGAAGTAACTGGGGATGTTTCGATCCAGTATTGATATCGGAAATCGGTCCGATATATACCAAAATCTATTGGATTTGATCGGACTTCATCTAAAATGTCCAACAGAAGCAAGCCGACAGAAACACCCCGCTTCAGCATTTCGCACTCTAAATTGTCCAGCAAGTAGTCATCCCCAGCATCCATCAGCGCATGCGCAGGTCAGGTGACCACGACATCAGCGTTTGCTAAACAAAGCCAGTGTCGAGACAGTGGAAGAACTTTTCGCTAAAGACCGAAAAAGATGTTAGAGAATCAGAATCACAGAATCAGGGAAGTTTAATTAGACAAACCTCGCAGCGTCACAAATATATAGCAAAAAGACTTTGTCAGACCACTAAAGAAAAGAAACAAACCTCTGGCTTCTTCAAACGACAAACTCTTTCAAATTAATCTAAGAACAATCCTTCACATTATTGGAGAGCAAAACGTGAGAGAAAGGTTCTTTAACGCACCGTCAGTTGTTATTAACGAGGACAGCGCAGCATGTCTTCTTCTGTTATTAATGGCGGTTGGCAAACAACCCTTTAGTGTACAGTACCGCCACCTGCTGGAGCTCAGAATGCCGACATACGAATTTAAAACGATCTTCACATTATGCTCTGATTGCTAAAAATTAAGATGAAGCAGCAATTCAGCTAACTAATTATCTATTTCTCTAGTTTTCTCTCTTACTTCTGTTTACATATTATTTTCTTAATATACAGATTTTAAACCTCTGCTTACAAGCTGGTGAAATTAATCATAATCTGACATTAACTGTTGCTGGCTTTAAACAATAGCTCATCATTTTATGAATTAATCCTCATCAGGAAGTTTCTAACCAGCAAAACTAATTGCTGCCTCTGCCCTTTGTTCAGAAATGACACATGTTGCAGAAACACAGTGTGTGTACTTCCTAACATTAATGCACCGTAATGAACTTGTTACACTTTAAATTAGGAGAGGAAGAAAGAAAGTGACTCAAAGAGAAAATGAAAGAAAAGCAGAAAGAAAGAGGAGGAACAAGAGTGGAAAACAGAGAAGTTGTAATCCTTTGTGTGTGTGTGATCCGGTCCAACAATCTGCCAGCATCTGGGAGAATGAAAGCCACATTTTCTGAGGAGGTTTTCATTGTTTGGGGATGACAGTCAAATCCTTTTTTTTGTTTCTCACTTCAGTAACTTTTACTGTAACTCTGGATGCCTGCTTTCTGTTTCACCCTGCTTCTCTGACCTCATGCGGAGACCTGCACCCCCTGCCACCAACCCTCTGCAGACCCCGTATCAAATCCAACCAGGGTCTCCTTTCCTGCAGCTCCCCTCTCAGCCTGCCTGTGGGCCTATAAAGATAAAATTCTTGCTCGGAGCCGGCCCTCTCGCTCTCCCTGCAAGAAAAGAGGATAAGCGCTCGCTAACTGCTCGCTAACCCCGGGTGGTTCTGCTGAAAAAGCCTCTTAGTGTGCGAGGGATTGATTAGGACAATAAGTTACAAGCAGCTGCACGGAGGTGAACGGGCCGGGGAGGATTTAGACGGCAAATCAGCTGTAAAACACAGTCACACAAACAAAGAAAATAGAAGAAGAAGTGTGCACGTGTGCCTCAGGCGATGCCGGGTTACGCTGGATTTACAGCATGCATGTAGCCGCGTGACTACAAATACGTGGAAGAATGAGGATTTTTTTTTTTCCACCGTGAAGTCATATGCATGCTTAGCAGTGTTGCTGCATGCATAAATCAGAGCCTCTCACTGTAATGTCAGTAGATGAGGCCGACTTAGACACTGAAGCTCAGTCTTTACCCTGAGGGGGCAATAAGGCTTCCACTTCCATGTAATTCACACAAACACATAGAATCTAACCTTCACTTTTTAACCAGGTTTTGCACAAAGAACCAAGATTGCATCAGCTTTTTATATTTCCTCTTTCCTCTCAATTAACTCATCAACATAAATCCTGCTAATCCCATTAAACTGATATGAAAATCCACACACACCAGAAACACAAAAACAGGCACGAACTTTTAGATTATTTGCCGATGTCAAAAATGTTAAAGCTGGATAGCAAAAAAAAATAATAAGAGAAATTGTGCTGTAATGTCGGGAAAAGATGGAGAGAAATAAAGCAGCATGATATTAAATATTGAAAAGAATCAAGGAGTAAAAAGTCAGAAAAGTGTACAAGAAGCTGGAAGGAAGGAAATTACAGATTCTGATAAATGCAACAGAATAAAATAACAGCGTGAAAAGAAAGTGAGGAAAAAGATTTATTAATGTAAAGGGGTTAAAGTTATGACTAAGGCAGGGAGAGCCTGTAGGCAGAGAAGAATCAGGGGCGGAGAGACAGGAAGTGCATTTTAAAACGGTCAAAAAGAAGAAGCAGAACGGGATGAGAGTTAAAAGGTGGAAAGAGACAATTAAGTTCCTCAAACTAAACCCCAGAACAAGATCAGGATAGAAAGGTTTTCTATTATTTATGCATTCATACCAAACCAGCTATAAAACATTGTTCTTACTAAAGAGATAAAAACTGACACTTGTTTTCTCTGAAAAATCATCATTTAATAAAATACATTTCCTGGACATTTGGAATTAAAAATGAATAAAGTGAAGAGTTCAAATGGCAGGTATGGAAAAGCTTCGGTACGAAATGAGGGCATAACATTTGCATAGCCAAAAACAGAAAAAAAGATCTGAGTTCTGGACTATAGACTTGTTTTAACCACATCTTTACAGGTTGTGCACGTAATTTGAGATGATGCCCACAGAGAGAGAAAGACTGTGTTGGCTGCTCCAGCTCCCCGTCTTTCCGGGTAATTTGACCCGCTGGACTTGCCGTTCTCACAGATCTCCAGACAGCAGCTGATCTAGTTCTCCATATTTCAAACATAATTTACATCTTGACCATAGGGTAGAGTTGAAACAGCTTCAGGCTCAGACATCAGAGTTCAATTACAAATTCACACCTGAAGCACATCAGGTGTGAATTTGTAATTGAACTCTGATGTTCTACAAACATCTGCCTCAGCTTGGCTGAAGTGAACTCTGGTGCATGTGAATGCCATGCGGCTCAAAGACTGTTCCAAAATCAGTAAAAGAATGATAGTGCAGGGAATTGTGGGTAAAATCAACCAAAAGAAATGGAAAAGTCAAGTGCCAAGAGAAGATTCCATTTAAAAAAAATAAACCAAGCAACTGAAAATGGAATAAATGTTACAAATTTGGTCCCCAACTGAACCAAGTCTACTGAACACAATAAAATCAACAGAGCCCATATCAATGACAACATTACTCATACATGTCCCACATATACATTTGACAGACTCTTTATGGTTGTCATGCAGAACTCTAGATGGAAACTTCTTTCCTTTTCCTCTCAGGACGAAGCCAGTGGCTGTCGTCATCCAGCTTTAACAACTGAAGTCTGTAATTCAACAAATACAATTATTGGAAGAAGGATCTTTGTCAAATGAAATCACTGGTTTCCTTTATGCTTTTCAGAAAGAAGGTTAAACATATGCACGACGAGCTGTTGGGGAAATTGGTGTCAATGCACCTCAATAAACCTTATCTATTCAATCCTTTCCATTATAACCCCAATGATCCCACAATTTGCCTCCCATTCTACTGTTGCACGCTACAGCTTCAGCTACACGGAGTGGAAAGTCGAAGAGGGGAGGCGGTTAAATGAATGGCCATACTCCGCCTGCCTCCCTGCGCTCCGGAGAGATGAATCACACTTAATTGACATTTAGAGGCTTGTGGCATTTGCCTGTTTATGCGGCGCTTCCCCGTGTAGACGGCGTGCAGTGTAAACAGGAGGAATATGCTGATGGGGTGCTCACTCATCCACATTAACATCCAAATCACATACTAATAGAAGGCAATGATGCACAGCTGTTTTGTTTTGGAGGGTTTTTTTCCCCCCTGTCAGCCTGTCACCATGTCACATGTGTCAGATTGTATCGGGGTGATTTCCAGCAGCTGTCAAATGACAAACAGGAATAAATATCTGGATTTAACGGCTCAAACTGAAGCTACAGCAGGCAGTGTAACATGGATTCAGAATTTCAAAGGATTTTAATTTGTTCTTCTAACTAATTGCATCAGATTTGTGGAGAAAAAAAGCCTCCATCCAGGGGCCCTGTGTTGAAATATTTCTTCCGCTTCACGAATTTTGCTGTTCAGCTGCAACTATCTCCACAAAAAAAAGCCCAAAGGTGTTCAGTTGGATTCCATTCAGGCAACATTCTCGGCCAGATTTTCTCTCTTCAGAAACTCTTGTGTGAATTTTGGCAGCGTGCTTCAGTTGGTTATCAGAGAGCAGCGCTCCTCTTCTGCCAAGCTTCTGCAGAAGCATTCAGGAGTTTTCATTCTGCTGTATCCTCAGGCATCCGGGTTACCATGGATACAGTTCAGAGCGTCAACTCTTCAGCACATTTTTTCACTCATGTGGTCCAACAGTATGACACTCCCTCCTCTTTGCTTCAGAGGTTGTGGGGATTTATTAGAATGACAGTTTTGTGAGAATGTCACACAAAACATGCAAAAAATGTTCACTAATGTTTGAAAAGGTTCTGTTGCCATCACAAAACACTTGGAGTTATGAGATTTAATTACACAAATTTAGTTACCAATAAGGCGACTTTTATTATGTGCATTAGGATAAAATGGGACTGAATATAGAGACGTATTGAATAAATCTGAATATATATAAACATTGTTTCCATTAAGTCCATATTTCTGAATTAAAAATGTGCTTTTTATTGGGTGATGCAATATTCTAATCATGTTGTGTTTTCATTAGCTGCAAGCAGAAATCATAATTAACAGAGAAAAAGGCTTGAAAACATCAGCGTGTGTGGAATTAATCTGTCTGTGTTTCATTTAGTGATGGAGTTACTGAAATAAATGAGCTTTCTAATAATGTTCTAATTTATTGAATATGTCTAAACATATCACTTTTCTGTTTTTTTAAGTGAAATACCTTTATTGTTTTTTTATCAGTCTGGTTGTGCATCAGTGTGTTTAAAATCCCACAAAAATGCTTTAAAGTTTGTGGCACAATGTGAAAATTTCGAAAACGACACTGTGGCTTAAAGAAGGTTTGGATGAGAAACACTTGTTTTCCCATCTAAGATGCTTTTTCAGTCACTTGAAGCCTGAGAAGTAATTGGTAGTTGGTTGTTCAGCTAAAATAAAAGACCATTTCAGTTTCAATAGTGGCAGGATTGGCTACTTTTCCTCCCATCACATCTCTGTGTTCATCCAGCAGTAAAACGGCGTCTGCCTCGGCAGAATGGGCAGCTACATGGGGGTTAGACATGCAATCATTTGACTCCATCATATCTCTGTCCAGCAGCTTTTTACCAGTCAGGAGTAACTGCTGGCTGACGACTACGTGGCATCTTTAAACCGAGAAACAGCTGTGGAGAGCATCAGGCAATCAGCTTTAAACAGAGCTGCAGGCCATCAGTACGAGTGCTGCTGGAACGTTTCGGTCGCTGATCCCAGGGGTTGTGTGGCTCATCTTTAGGAGAATAAAAGTGTTTCAGGTGAGAGTGGGGGGGATGAAAGCAAAGATTCAAGTGACAAAAGTAACTCTGCAGACTATTTCTGACCTTCACACACAGGAACCCATCCACTCCACTGTTGGTGTAAAAATATCCCTTACATGATTATCTGGTGATGCATTTAATTCATCTTCATTTTGAAATGTAATCCTGGAAACAGAAGACCACAAAGCTTTGACATATTCCACACAAGGAACAGGCTATAAACAGACCAGCATCCATTCAAATCTCCCATTAATGTCATCCAGATAACTGTTCAAAGGTGGCGTGAATTAGACAGGAAGAGCTGCAGGACGGCTGCCGTCGAGTGACTGTCTCATCTACCCCTCACTGCAGAGATGAATTACCGGTAATTGGCATTTGACAGCTCATAATCATCGCATTTTGCCACGGCTCTTACAGGAACAGGCCACTGATCAACAATGAGGTGGAGGGAAAGGAGAAAGAGGAGATTAGTTGTCACGACGATGGCTTTGGTTTGAGATAAAAAAAGAGAAAAGCATCGCATTCGCTGGCAGTCAAAAGCTCCTGGCATCTGTGAACGTGTGAGGAGGATTTTAGTTTTTTTTATTTCCACAATGATGCTAATGGAGCTCAAATTGAGCCCAATAACCATCATTCAAACCATTTGAACAAATGCAGAGAATTTCAGTCATTGTCTTGAATTCAGTGGTGCAGCAATTCAGCTTTGGAACCCCAAGCTTGGTTTTATTGTTTTATTTCAAATCAGTAAAACTGTATTTCAAGTCGATGCTTACACCTATTAAACAAGAATTAGCCCAATAAAAGCAGAACAACCACATCCTTTTACTCTTGGCATTGTGTTAGTCAACACCCAAGATGGGAAATTTCTTCCAAACAAAAATTTCATCCCCCCAGAACACAGACTGGTTGAATAATTACGATTAAACCCAAAAATCTGCTAACTCTTCATCAACATACCAAACTCATGATTTAATCTACAAAGCAGTCTCTCAAAAACAGATTCCTGTGAGCTCCAGGAAAAACAAATTGGAACATCAGATTAGTTTTGAAGAAAAATGCGTTAAATGGTCTAAAACTATTTATTATAGCACAAAATGAAGGAATATTGTTTATTAAAACAATGCTTATCCCTCTTAGACCTCGACAGATTAGTAGAGGTGTCTCAAAAATCGGATATTTCAGATCTGTGGTCAGGAAACTCCACTGATCCTTCAGGCAAGACTCTCCTCCCTGTAAAGTTTACAGCCACCTAGTAATGCATCCAAGGGAGATTTTAAAGAGAAAATTGCAAAGTGGGAAACATTGCCTGCAATCTCTGTGGTTTGTTGTTAAATATTCAGTGTGATTTTGTCCCTAGTGTGACTTTAAAGCTTCTTTTATGAGCTGCGTCTGCGAATGAAAAAAAAACAAAACACAGAGTTGAGTGGCGATGCAGGAGGAAGACCTTCAGTTGAGAATTTAAGATGAGTTAGAAAGTATCCCAGTTGCACTGTAATCTGCAATTTCATCTCATGAACAATGCATACAATTTGACAAACTGAATCAGATTGAAGAGAAACTGAAGAAAGTTTAGCCTTTTAACGTCAGCGCTCTGCTAATGTGCAGCTGGCAGCTCCAGTAATTGGTTTGTTTACACGGTGGGAGGCTTTTCTGTTACCATGTCGTCAGCTGACAACCCACTGGTTCTCAGGTATGTTGATTTTTTTTTTCCCAACTGGAACTGAAGTGTTTCATAGCCCACTGTGGGCTGAGAAAATAATCCGACCCGTGGGTTTATAAAACCTCTTCATAAAACCTTTCTGCATTGTTTGCGAAAGTGCTCCACGGACAGGAAGCCTGCTGGGTGCTATTTCTGAAAACTTAGCATGTTTCTTGTTTTTATAGATGCACAGCGTTCACTCACCCACATGATAACAGCAGTAACACCATCCTGCAGATTCAGTGTGCAAATGATCTGTTAAGTCGAGGCTGATTCACCAGTAATTGGCGTTTCACATAAAACCTCTGATGTTTCAAGTTAAATCAAGATTTTTTTTGATGATGATGATGCAGAGAGAGAACTGAAGACATTCTGCCACATTTAGCTTCAGAAGTGACATTGAGGCCATGACACTCCACACAAACGCAATTCTACTCATAATGAGTAGGCGGAAGATGTGCAGTTGAGCTAAATGTTAGAAACTACAGGGCAGATTAACATGAACAGACTCCTGTTAAAGCTGACAGAAATAATCATGGTTAATCACGATGTCATGGTCTCCATGTTTACAGCACAGTTCTTAAAAACAACTTTATTCTACAAGCATAGGCTGGTGAGTGGCAGATTCATCTGCACATTTCTAGCAAATGTGCACAAAGTTTGAAACAATGAAAAAAATTTAAACATCAGTCAGATTTTCACATACAAACAGGAATTTGGTGCACAAGCTTTAGTTTATGGAATATTCCTCAAATTATATTAACCGAGTGAAATATTTACATCATATCTAAGATCTGAGGAAGTAAACTCCAGATTTATACAAGTTGAAAAAGACAATTTCAGATGTGTCACAACATCTGGAAGTAATACCAGACCGTTGCCCTCAGATGGAGCGATGGAGGTTAGGATGCTGAGGTACAACCAGAGGCTCAAACCAGTGAATTAGGCTAAGAGGTTGTTGTCCAAGAAACAAAATCCAGCTCCTTAAATGATGCTGGACTGAAAATGACTCTCCACATGATACCCAAAATGCTTATTTAAAAAAGTTATGTCAGAAGGACTGTATTTGTCCAGAATGACATGAAGTAAGTTTAAGTGAGTCATGATCAGGCTGTGAAAAGGGAACGCAGAGACACACAACCCAGCAGCACCATGGACATCAGCTTTGGAGAAATTTTTCAGCAGCACAACAAACAGTTTAATATTTATTATTTATGATATTTATTAATGTGAGTCAAACCTGCTGGTTTTAATCTGTAAGTTCCAATTTAGTGTGTTATATTCAATATATTTAAAGATATCAATGCTTGAATATTAATGTTTATATTAAATGCTCCTTAAGGCTCCTGAGCAGGGGCATAGCCAGGAAGTCTTTAAAGCGGGCTAAATGGAGGCCAAGAGGAAGCAAATATAAAAACCAAAGCAAATATCAGACTCACAACATGAAGGTCAAAGACTGACATAAAAATAAATACATAAAGCACACAAAATATTCTAATGTAAGTTATTTATCTTCTTTCTTAAGTCATTATTTATCAAATTGATCCACTTTCTCTCCAGGTGGATTTGTTGAGTGATGTAATTTGTGGTTTAAGATATTTGTCAGAGCAGAGGGAAATGTTTTGCATAAAAAAATGTATTGTTTCTGAAATTGTATTAATACTTGTTTTTTTAGAAGTTGGGTTTTTATGTATCTAAATGGCATAACATTCATGCCATTTAGAGAGTATCTATTTATACTCTCACAAAAATAGATATGAAAATAAGAGTTAAAATAAATGATTAGAAGCTGAAGAACACGACACTCCTAACAGGAACTCCTGCTCTGTTTCTGTTTCAACTGCGTAAAAAAACTCAGAAACTTTCTCTGACATGCTGTGGAACAGGTAGTCTGGTCATAATTCATTGAAGCGGCTGCAGCACTGGTGAAATCTTACGAACGTGAACTTCCTCACAAACAGAATGAATTCCTCATGCTCCAGGGAGCAGCCCAGGAAGGTTTTAGGACACAAATCTCCAAAAACACAGCAGATACCAAGCCGGAGCTTCTTCATCCTGCATGCCGCTCTCAGGTAAAGGCATGTTAGACTGGATCCATGTTCCAGGCAGACAAACATGCAACAGATTCATCGTCTTCTTGCTGTTCTGCCTTTAAAGCTGGCAGCGACTCATAGAGGTGCAGAGTGAGGCCTTTCTCACAAAGCAGAATTCCTGAGTTAACTGCATATCTTTGATGAGTGAAACCCAGAACATCCTTCAAAGCTGGAACATGGACTGAAGTTTAAAAAAGGAGCCGCACTGGGAATTAAACAGACCCCAGGTAACTTTGAAAGTTCGGCTTTCAGAGAGGAGCCCCTGCAAAGGCTTGAAATGAGGAACAAATTCAGGACATAAAGCAGCTCCAGACACTTTTCTGGGATTATTTTTCCCTAGATGTTGCTGTTTTGGACGACATAAACTTGGAAGTGTGAGAGGTGAAGATAAAAGTTCAGCTCTGCATGTTGGCATACATCTCCTCGGCTAATGCAACAGGAGGAGGGCGGAGCCTCTTCACTCCAGGATTCACTCCAACCTCCAGCCGAGGAGCTGAGGTGACAGGCAGCTCAAACACTGAAGCTCAAACACATTTAGACGTTTCAGCTTCTACTTTACAGCAAATATTCAACAGAAAATAAATGTCAACAAGGGCAAAAACGTTGAAGGAGCCGTGCCAGCTCAGCAGTCAGTCCGACCTTATGTTACACTTTTCTTTTTGTTTGCAGGCTTTGTTGGGTGCAGTTCCGTCGTTCGCCTCAAACAATCGACGAACTTCAACGGCTCGACACACTCAGGCAGCTGCAGAGATCAAAGGCCAGCGAGAGATTCATCAAAAGGAACCATGAAGCAAAAAGAAAAGGATCAAGAAGGAAGAGATGGAGCTGTGAACAAATTAGATGGTGGAAAGACAAGCGGAGACAAAACGGCATCTGGAGCATCAAAGATGAGGAAGAAAATTTGAATGTTCACACCTTTTTATTCTCCCCAAATATATCACAGATTGCTCTTTTGTGTTTATCAAATTGAAAAAAAAGAATCAAATATCCTCTAATATTTGATCTGCAGATAACCAAACAAAGGAAGGTAAAGGAAAATCGGCAGATTTGATCTCTGGCTGGATTGAATGGAGCATATCACAAAGCAAAAATAAACAAATCAAAAAACAGTTTGTCATAAGTATGTTGTTCTAAAGAGTTTTAACATAATAAAACTTCATGATGACCTTCGGTCGCTGCCCATCGACCTGCGCCGACTGATCGATTCTTTGAAGATAATGAAATATTGGTCATTTTCTCTGTCTCAGGCTCTAAGGGTCGTTTGTTCAGCTTCATGAGAGAAAAAAGAAGTTGAAGTGAAAATGAAACCTGAAAGATCCACAAAACTCCTGGAACTAGTAACATAAGAAAAACCATCAAAAACGCATCGCAGACATGAAGCACAGTGGTGGGAGGGTGATGACTCGTTTTACAGATGCTCCACACCTGGCTGTCATTCAGTCAACCAGGAAAAACATCCATAATGGGTGGACATTTTTTTGGTTTCAGCTCCTTTATATAAATGCTTTTTTTTAATGCATAAATAATGTGTTGTTTTCCCGGCTTCCCTTCCTACTTGTTTTTTCTTAGTGAAACCATTCTGGTATCCGGTGCTGAGCGTTACTTGTTAATGGCTCCATCAGCTCCAGCAGCAGGTACATTCTGCTGCCCTTTAAGAAGCCCATTAGTGAAGATGTGCAGACATCTGAACTCCAACTCCCATCTGCCTCACTGCAAGAAAATCACTCTGCGCTGCTCTGGTGCTGTCTTTCACATGTTCTGGTTTGAAACCACCAATGTGTCAGAAACATATTCATGTGCTTTTCTGAATTCATTATCTCATATTTCATAATGATACGAGTTATTATTTCATGACTAATCCATCTTTCAACTTGCTCTTTATTTAGAAAATGGGCACAGCATGTACATCGGTTCCTGTTAAAAATACCAAAGTTATCCAAATAAGTGCTCACTGAAGAGACTCACAAGAAGAACCCAAATCCCCACAAATGTAGGAGCTTAGTTGATCAGATTAGATTTGTCCCTAATTTTTCCTCGACTCGTGGCTGAGAGGCAGAACTGTTGCAGCAGACGGGGGGGAATTCGACAATAGGGGCGGATTTGGCTCATTTCATTTCAAAGCGACATGGGTCCATTTTAACAAGCCCTCTTTAGCAAAAAAAAAAAAAACACAAGATGAGAGTAATGTGGATAGCCAAGCACTGAGCCCTAATTACTAATCATTTCTGCCAGAGTGAGAGGCAAGTGGCAAATAACAGGATTACAGAGCTGAACACAAATTAATACGAGAAGATCAGGTGACGAATAACAGCGACACAGATCTGGTTCGGGCCAGATAATGGGTCCAAAGTGTCCATAAGAGCAAAATTAGAGAATAAACAGCAGCATGGAGAGTCTGGGCACAGAATATGCAACAGGAAGACCAAATTTCACATTTAATTCAGTCAGTTGACACAACAGACAAGAATCTTAGATTACATGTTGCAGGGAAGAAAAGTCCAGTAATGTATGAACTGATTCAACTAAGAATTGTGGAAGTCAGATTTAACACTTTAGCAATAAAGCTGAGAGAAAATCCTGACAAAACTTTTCAGTTATTTGTGATTTTATTGCAGTTTCTTTTTAAGCTTGAATTTGGGGCACATTTGTCTGATTTTGCCAGAATATGAACGACTGAGCATAACAGTAAAAGCTCAACGGACCCATAATTTTATGAAATTATGTTTTCAAAAATGTCTCTATGGAAACATAGAGACATTTTTCATCTCCCTCTCGTATTTCCACTATTTCCAACTATATGCAATTTATTTTTAAAAAATATTTTGCTCTTTCCGAGATCCTCCATCTTATTCTTGTCCTGACTTTTGAGTGGCAAACTCCTAAATTTGTATGTCATTATTACTGACACCACAGGGAAGTTAGGATTCTTATATTTCTGCTGCGTAACTACACTAAATAAAAAATCTAATTCTTGGTTACATTTATTCAGTTGGAAAAAAAATCCTGGTAGAAAAATAAAAGTGATGACACACCTGCCATCAATACTTTGCTCGTCCTTTTGCCAACAGGGCAGCTCTTACCTTCTCCTAACATATTTCACAAGGCGGGATCATGCAGAGGGAGGGACCTTTGACCTTTCCTCCATCACATATTGTCTAGATTCATGTTTTCTTCTCTTCGACTGAGTCCACAGTTTTCCTCAGTCTCCAGGATTTAAGGCTGGAGATAAAAGGAAGAAGGCTGAACCATTTCTCTGCTCATTTTGTATTTTGTATTAAAATCCCATCAGATTATTATTTTACACTCTTCCTTATTTCCATCACTGGTTATACCCCCAAGGAAACAGGACTCCTGAATGGCTGCATTGCAAATGGCAGCCAATAGCACATCAAACAACACTGTGCTATTTTTCAACTTCCCAAGAAATGTTCTATGAAAAAATCTACTAATAGGTGAATTAATGAACTGGACTGTGATTTAACTGCTTCATTATGTAAAACCATTTCAACTGATTTGTTGCTGAAATGTCAGAGTTTCTGCAGGTTTCATCAAATCAAATTTAAGGCTTTTTAAGACCATTATGAATAAAATTTAAAACATGTATTATGACAGAATAGTACAAAGGAAAGTATATTTTGTATTGTAATGCCGAAGTTTTTTACACAAATGCATTTAACATCATATGTGTTGGCAACAAAAGTGACCAGTGGCAATGATGGCCATCATCCAGCTAACTGCCAATGATAGACGGAGGAAAGGATGCTAGCTAACTGGCTAATAAGGGTATATTAGCAGCCAGTTAGTGATAACCTCAATTGACTAAAACATAATGAAAAGGACTTTAATGTTTTCGTGACATAAAAGTCCCTTGTTTACACAAATTAAATACATTTTAAGGCCTTAATTTTAGATACATGAATTTGAGAGTTTCTAATATGTGAACTCACTGAATGTGCCACACAAACAAATATGCCTTGGACTAGAAGTCCCTGAAAATTGACAAAAGTGAAGATTTATAAATTACAAGAAACTGACTTTAAAGAGAAGGTTTTGGTATTGACTGTGATGTAACATAATAAAGGTGATAAAGACACAAATCTCACAATTAAGACTTTTGTAAATTCAAGTCTTAATTGAATTTACAACTAAATCAATGTGTGAATTGAATTTACAACTAAATTCAATTAAGACTGAATTTAAGATTGAACCAAATTCCTGGTTCAATGTGGAAACCAGGAATCTAACCGGGAGTGTTTGTAAAAACCTGTGTGTAACTTGTTGAAACATGACAGATTAAACTGCAGCTCTCTGGTCAGCATCGTTTGACCCCAAACAAACAGAAACATTTTCAACTGGAAGCAAAAGTTACAGCAAACAACAAGAAAAGTAAATAGAGGTGAATCGAAGAACATCAAGATAAGAAGATGGGGGCAGAAAAAAAAAAGTCAGACGGGGAAAAAAACACGGATGAGAACAAACAGGCTGATGAAAATTCATGTGAGGAAGAAGCAGAGAGAAAAGTAGTAAAGCAGAGGCTGGATTTCCTTTTTTTTATTATTTAAAAGGGAAGATAAATGAGAAGAAATTGATTCAGGCCTGGAGGAGAGGGAGGACGTTGTGTACCGGGATATTATTGTATGAAATTACACAGGACGACATCGCTCCTCGCTTCCCGTTACAATTCAATTCAAAGCCAGGGTTATTTGTCTCACCCTAAATTCATGCACTGAAACCTTTTCTCTCTCTGTGCTGGGATGACAGTAGGAGTAGGGACGTATGTTTGTGTGTGGGTGTGTGTGTGTGAGATCTCTCCAAATCTATTATCTCTGCAGGTATCCGGGTCACATCTAATGGTTGCGTAGAATGACCCATCACTGCTGCCGTAGCCTGGTTTCTGTGTGTGTTTGACTGATCTCTGTCTGTCTTTGCTATGCCCCTGTCTAACTTCCTCTATGGTGTAAACACATACAGAACACACACACACACACACACACACACATCACACACACACACACACACACACACACACACACACACACACACACACACACACACACACACACACACACACACACACACACACACACACACACACACACACACAGGCAGCCTGTGTCGGCAGTAAAACACACACACAGAGCCTCCAGCTGTTTCTCTGCTGTCCGTCTGACAGACACTATGCAGACTGACCTCAGCTCCAGCCTTCAGACTCCCTCCCTCCCCCACCCACTTTAACTCCTCCTCTTTATCTTGATTTCTTGTCCGATGTCCTCCTGTCTCTGTTTTGTGTCTCTCTCCTGACTTCACTCAACATTTTTCTCCAGTTCCTTCCCCTCCTGGAATCAGCCCGGCTTCCTGGAACGCCCAGCCGGACGGGAACGTTAAAACCACCTGCCTGACACGGAGCCAGTCCTCCCTGCAGCGGTCCAAACTCTGAGCTCTGCAGGTGTCCCTCATAATGGGAGAAGAACACTGGGACAACAGAGTCATCACATCTATTCTTTTCTAACATGCAGTAAATTAGGCTGGTGTGTAATGAGCTGGGAACCCATTTAAACACCTTCAACTCTCCTTCTACTCGTTTGTTTACTGGGTTTTGGAACCAGGAGAATGAATTTGAATTGTGAAGCTTTTGACCTTTTTTACCGTCTATTACAGCGGTTTTTTATTTCTATTTCTACTTCCTCTTAAGATTTATAAATCAACACCCATTTATTGATTTGTAAATCAATAAATGGGTAGTTGAAACACTTTGTCATTCAACTACTACAGCAGTGAAATGTTGCTTCATGCTTAGCATTTGCTAATAATAAAGCTCATTTAGCTTTGATGCTGTTTAAGCTCCATTTCCCTTATATCCTTATATTAACTCTGGCATGGTGTTAACATTAGTTTCATTTGTGAAAAATGTCCTTAACATGTTATATTTTACACCCTGACACATTTTACAGAAATTACCCAAACTGTAACAACGGTCTCATTAGTCAGTGTTTCCATTATGTACATGTTTTGACATTATGAGAAAACTTGTAGAGATTAGAGCAGGTCTCCTGATTCAGAGGCCCCCAGTCTGCCCAGTCATTACCTGAATTCATAAACCTCTGAGTTTGTCTGCTAGAATATTTAACAAATGGTTAATGTGTTTAAATGACTGAATGACTTTCACATCTCTTTTAAAAGTGAAGGTGATGTTAGGAACACCGCTTTCTGGTTTTGTGTTCATCTTTATGACGAGGCTAAACAGAAAATCTGCTTTTTAACGACAAAAATACTGAAACGATATGGAAAAGCAACCAGTTTCTGGGCAGAAAACCCCAATCAGGATGTAATGGATGGTTTCCTCAGGTGTTTCTGGTTAACTCCATCATTTTCCTCACTCTTGCTGTTTACTAACCTCCTTCACTTGGACAACTCACTGCGCCTCTTATTATCCGTCTGCTGGCCTCTTGACTCCCACAATATGTCACCATATTCTGCTCCCGGTCTGACAGTCTTATCAGCCTCGGGGCAGACAAGCTAAACTGCTGCAGTGGGTGGCAGAGCTACTGCCCCATTTCTGCTTTCCCAGGAAATCAGACAGCTCATACACGACACGCAGAACAAAAACTAGATTTTACGACTTCTAGGGTGACTAATACGATGTTCCTGTGACTTGAGAAGGATCAATGTTTGCAGCCAGAGTTAAATTCAAAAAGGAAATCTTCTGAAACCTGTAGCAGGCTGTTTGGTCAACATTATTAAAAGATAATCATACAAGTAAAACATGAAATTATGTTCATTTATACTGTAGCTGTTAGTCTTCACCTTCCTCCAGGGTCTTTAGCTGCTTCTCCTCCTCTCTCCACCACCTGGTTTTCCTATTTCTCCTCTGTATTTTCTCTTTTGTTTCCTGTTTTCCTCCCTCCCTCACATTTTGTCAAGGGCACCCTCCCACTCTGCTCCTCTCTCAGCTACCCTTCTGTCCCTGTAATACTCTCCTTCTCCCACTCTGTTCCTTTCATCTACATCATTTTGAATGTCCCCCCTTCATCTCGTGCCCCTCACACCGTTTTTCCTCCTCTTTCATCTGCTCCTAGCCCTGAGTCGGCCATCCTCAGATGCTGCAGCCTGCTGAATCGTTGACTTTCCTCAGAGCTCGCTCTTCATAATATCTCCTCTCTCTTCAAGTCCTCTGACTTTCTCTGAAGTTTCTCTGAAGAGCAATCACCCACATACTCCCATTTCACTGAAAGAAGGCACAATCCTGGTTGGGCTCTTGAAAAAGAAAGTCCTTGTGTAAAAAGCCTTGTGGTATTTTTGTGCAACACAAAAATCCTGTAAATGCTTTCATTACGGTACAAACCAACTGCAGTCTCTCTGAGTGAGTCTGGTTTTATCCTTCACTTCTCCTTAATGTCTGAAAGTCAGCATCCAAATCAAACAAACCAAATCATGCATCGCAACGTCACAGGAAAAACAGAGCAATAACGGCAAATTATGAGCTTTCTCAAAGTAAAAGCTAATTCTGCATCTGAATTGAAGTATTATTACTGTACAAATTAACTAAGCAAAGGCATTAAAGGGATAATCCTATTCTCTTAGCTCAATATAAACACAAAGTGATTTTATTTTATGGTTAGGAAGTTTATTTGAGCAGTTTAAGACTCAACTATGTTTTTGTTGGTTAGGACTTTTGAAGTTAGCCAGCTAGTTCATCTGAAGAGTTCACCCACATATTCCTATTTCACTGAAAGACAGTACCTGCTAACATGCTAACATGCTAACCCAGTCTGTGCCAAAGAAATTAGTCACAGCTAGCTGATTTTTATTTTCATATGTATTGAGACCTGAACTAACTGAGCGTAATGTTAGCACAAATAAAGTTCACATGGTAATTAAAGATGTGCAAGAGCATTTTAATGAATTAGGAGCCTTTGTACAATAAAGTGTTTATTGTGAAGTCTAGAACTAAATATAATTTAAAGTCAAAAAGGAATATGCATTTACCTTAAGGTCAGACAAACCAAACAGGAGATTTGTTTGTTCCTTTTTAACCTTTAAAAGACCTTAGGGAGGTTATTTTTGCTCCAAAGGCATTACATTGAAGTTAGAACTGAACATCTATAGAGCCACATTTAAAGATAATATAACAGTCCAACCTTCTGCAACCATCTGAAGCCGTTAAAATCAATTATATTGTCAAATGAAATCATCATTTTTGGTAAACTTGTTGCTGTTTTGATTTTTAACCCTCATTCAGCTCAACCTTCTGGCATGTTGGGAAGAATCTCAGCCGGTTCAACAGTTTACATTCACAAATCTGAAGCGCAGAAGAGCTGCACTTGTAAACGAACTTCTTTCTTTTTACTAGAAGAAAAAAAATATATTGTGTAATAAAAAAAACCATTGTGTGTTTTGTTTCACTGCCAATTATCTTTAACTAGCAATAAAACTCAAGAAGTACATCATCTATCTATTATGTTATTGTCAATTGCTGTCAACCACAATATAAAATAAAGAAAATTACATTGCATTTCCATCCATCCATCCATAAAGTATTTATATTAATCACCTATTTTTAATTAACATTGTTGTCTTCTAATGTACACACACACAAATATCTATCTATCTATCTATCTATCTATCTATCTATCTATCTATCTATCTATCTATCTATCTATCTATCTATCTATCTATCTATCTATCTATCTATCTATCTATCTATATCTATATATATATATATATATACATATATATATATACTTACAATATCAATCAAATATATTGTAAACCTGCAGAAATGCAGAATTACAACAGCAGATTAATTTAAAAATACAGTTTTATAATATTTTCTTAAACCGTTTTTTACAGTGTGAAAGAAAAAAAAAAGATCACTTCCCTGTGCATCTGACAACTTTTTGTTACTTAGCAACAAGCTCCAATTCTTATAAAACTTGTAAATATTTTATTAGATCTATTTCTATCTTTCCATCATCTGTACACATTTAATCCTGCTGACGCTCAGATAAGGACAGGATTTATAAATGAGAAAATTTATTTTAACCTATCATTTCTTTTAAATCTCAGTTTATTTTTATTTTTCACCTTTTAGTCTGAAGAATTAATTAAAAGCGAAGAGTATTCTTGCGTCAGGAACACAGTGATACTTGAGTTTGAGAAGCACTTGTTATCTTATCTGTATTTTGGATCTTTTATAATTAAATGAGCTTTACACAAACAATGCATGCCCGTTCTGCTCTGCCTTTTTAAGAGAACATCATGCCCTCGTTGCACAGTAAACAAATAGTGAATAATTACGTTTCCTTTCTGCAGTGAGCTGCTGACATTCTCCAGATCAGCCTCTAAATAAAGCTTTTCTCCCTCGAGAGTAAAAAGCCCAACAATCTGGACGGACAATTAATAAGGCTGAATATCGTTTGCATGTGAACTTACAGACTTTATAAAATAGGGAGCATCATTTTTTATAATATATCATAATGTTTTATGATTAAATTGTTTTATTAGTGAGCTAGAGCCTAAAGCAGAGAAACCTTGTCCATGCAATGGCCATTAATTGAGGCTTGGGGAAGGAATAGGGAGGACTTTTATTTTAATGCATAGCTGACGGAAACGTTCGGGAACACTCAGAGCATTTCTTCATGATAATTACTTTATTTATTTTTTCATAAATTGTTTTATGGAAATTTTTGTGCCCTAATCTGATAGCTGCAGCGGCGATGTAACGGAGGTAAAACCGAATCGGGATGTGACTCACAAACAGATGAGTTTCTTCTGATGTGGAGCAGATCTACAGGAGTTAATGGTGAGCTCTTCAGGACATTAACCTACAGATCCTCATCATCATTAATCTTTATTTATGCTTCTACAACAAGAGTCAAATGCTGCACACAACCAGGATGACATAGGTCATCCTGGTTAACCTGATTATGCAGTTTGAGGAGCCCGGCTCCCCGTGTCGAGTTGGATCCTTAGTAAACTGCTAGATGCAGCGATAGGAAGGTTTCTATCCTACATGGAGCCTGAGAGAGGAGCTGCATCAGGCAGCCAACCGGCTGCAATCACAATTCAACAAAATTGCTAAAATACCCTGTGTCTACCTCACAATTCATGACAGGAATGAACTGGGCCCAGAACGTCTAAAAGCTGAGTTGTGAAATTTAGTGCAATTTAGGCGTTAGAAAAACAGCTTTTCCCTTCCAAAGCTGTCATTTTTTTTTCTTTTAAAAACGAAACACTTAACACAGCAGCTAGCTGCATCGCCATGACTCAGCACCTCCACCACTACCTCTGTCTCCTGCAGGGCGCTGTGAGTGGAGTTAGATCCCAAACAGCCAAGTTAACCCCACTCTAATGTTCGGAAATGCTTCGGAGGCAGCTGAGCCGCGGGGGATTCCTGCACAACGGCTCGAACCTTTTCACGTTTTAGGAAGTCATTAACTCCAGTGAATGTTTACGGGACTTTTATGAGGAAGACCAACACAAGGGCCAATAGAACTGCCTTTTATTTACTCTGAGTCAATATTTTGTTGAGCAAACTTTTGCACCAGCTGCACTTTCTACCATATATTCTTAATTAGATTTAAGTCTGGACTTTGACTGGACCGTTCCACTGTAGCTAATAGTGTAAGATTAAGACTGTGGTCCTGCTGGAAAATGAACCTTCAAACGAGTCTCAACTCTTCTACACCTCCTAATAAACTTCCCACACAGTAAAAATGCCAGTGTTGAATTAACACCCAAAAGTGTCTATATGTGTCCAAGTCAGCTGGTGTTAAATTCAACAACACAGAGTGTCACAGTAACATTTACAATGGTGCTGGTGGTAAAATATATTAAAAGTAACACCAGTGTAGAGTTGATCACAAAACATAATGTGGTATTAAAAAAGTAAATAATTGACCCACAAGGTGTCAACATTAATCAAATCCAGTGGAAAATATTCAAAGCAATACACAGAAATGGGAAGTTTAACTTTTCTTAAACCCATTTCAGTATATAGACCAATGTTAATTTAACAAAAAAAATGGGTGTCAAACTTTTAACACTTTCAAAAGTGTTACTTTAACACCAGCTGACTTGGACACATATGGACACTTTTGGGTGTTAATTCAACACTGGCATTTTTACTGTGCCCTCCATCCATCCATCCATCCATCCATCCATCCATCCATCCATCCATCCATCCATCCATCCATCATCCATCCATCCATCCATCCATCCATCCATCCATCCATATCCATCCATCATGTTCTTATCAGTAACATTTGACTTTAAATGTAACTTCCTGTGACTCTCTTAGCAATGGGTTGCTGCTCAATACTTTTCCATAAAGACAATTTGTGAAATGTTCAAAACTTCAGGTGTTGCTTTAGAACCTGATCCTGCTTCAAACTCCTCCACAACTTCCCCCCGGACCGTCTGCTGGTCTCCATCATCGTCATGATTTTGATTGCTAACAACATTAGCAATGTAATGGAAACATGCTAATGATAATGTTCTTAGCAACCAACATCCGGACAGCTGCATTTATTTTCAGATTAAATTACACCCTGGTGGAAGACATTTAATAATTTTATGCTACTTCTGAAGGAAAATTTTGTTTTTGGTTATCAGAATAAAGGGAACTTGATAGAAATGTATTCAGAAACCATCTTAGAATCAACTTTTAGGACACTGTTTGACAAAATGCAGGACATTTTAAGGGGTATGAATACTTTTGCTGGGAACTGCAGATGGAGTCAGCTGTTTGTTTCGTTGACCCTGGTGTGAATAGCTTTCAGCCTGGTTGCATCCGTCTGGAATCACTTTAATAGCTCCAGCTAAACATTAAATATTTATAAGTTTGCCCTCACCCTGAAGATCGTTTCCAATGACCTCGCCCCAAAAGGCTCCACAGCAGGTTGGCGCTCAGGAGGCATCTTAATCAGATCCCCTCACCTGAACCCACTTCTCCCGATGCAAAGCAGCAGCAGCTCATCTTAGCATTGTGTTTTGAGGCCAGAGTCCAGACTCGCTTCCAGAGAAAACTCATTTCCGTGAGTTTCATATTATGGTGACTTGGGTTGCTGTAATAAACCTTGACCCCCAGATAAAAGATGGAACCCTGCGTCAGACTGCCAGGTGCCTTGTTTATCCCTCATCTGCTTCATTTTCCTCATGTTTACGAGCAGGACCCAGATAATTACAGCCCTTCTCTGGCCCTCAGCGCCGGCTCTCAGGAGTGAGCTTTTTTTACATCTTGTTTATGAGCTGAAATATTGTATGGAGATATGCTGAACTGTAACAATTCTCCTCCCTTCGCTCAGGGACTCCATGTGTCAAGTCAGCGGGTTATTACATTATTTGACCTTTGAAGCGGTTAATGACAAGTTTATAAGTAGAACCAGGAAGATGAAAACATCAAGACTTTCTGCACGGGAACAGGGGACACTTTCTGATGTGGAGACTGTTTAATGCATGCAGTGAGGAGCTGCATCTATGAAGATGTGAGGAGAAGTTCACCCCAACGTTCGACTGGGGTGGCAAAAAAACCTCCATCTTAGACTTTAAAGGCTTCAGTTAGGATGGTAAATATTAAAGTCCAAGAAAGGAGAAAACACAGAAAAAGTTTAGATTGAAGGAAGAAGGCCATGTATGAACCACAAAAGTCTAAAACTAAAAAGCTTTTGGCAGACAAGATTTTTGTTCATGATGCCCAGCAGCATTTTTTTAATGGAAAACAGCATAAACAGCTCATATGCATAAAGGCACGGTGGTGGAGGAATGATGGTTTGGAGCCGGAAACCTGCAGAAATCTGTCTGACAGCTGAGGGTCAACCCAAACATCAACCAGCAAAACTCATCCTCACAACCCCCCGTTTTCACTACATGAATAATACATTTAAATACTTGATATATTTCACATTACAAAACACTTCATAACTTAATTCCACACATCTGTCACACCCGGTTCACTACATGACATGTTGATTTGTGTTAGCTTCTATCAACTTTGCAGCTCCTCTTCATCCATGTTTTCCTAAACATTTCTGCTCATGCCTTTCCATAAATCCACTGCACAAATTCACACACGCACCACACACACACACACACACACACACACACACACACACACACACACACACACACACACACACACACACACACACACACACACTCTCCCTCCATGGAGTACAAACAGTACTTTTTATGTAAGATGACTTCTTGTTTTGAATCTCCCTGCTGTCACCAAACATTTGTTGAATGTTTCTTTGCTTTCAAAAGCAGTGAGTTTGTGTTCCCTAAAACTCACACTGTGTAATATCCAGATTTCTCTTTTTTATGTATAAATACATCAAAAAAGAAGAATAAAAACTACTCCAAACCTTCACATCATAACTCAGGTACGGTAACATTAGAGACGAATGCAGACTGAATTAAGTATGTAACGTGTTTTCCTCAATCCTCTGTTTGTCTCGAGTCATTTGGATTGTCCAGCTGATTTTATAGTTCAGTCTCTCTAAGTTGGAATGAAGAGCCGACCAAAGTCTCTCCACATCGATATGAGATCCTGATAAAGTCAGGGATAAATTCTGCTGCTGAAGAAGGTTGAAGCTGTTTGCACTTTGATGTGTACTTATGTTTTTTGACTTCATGGGACACACCGATGGACTTCCTTCCATCCGTCTGAGCTCCTTTAACATGCGAGCCGTTCTCACTGTAAGCCTCTCAGCCGCCTCCATTCCTTCCTCCAGTCAGTCTTTTATTCACAGCTGTCGATCAAACTTCCCTCTCTGTCACTCTGCCTCTCTGACAAGTCTTTATTTTTATCGCTAGCTCCATAAATCTCTTTGAATCCATTCTCTTCACAACTATCACTCTCTTCTTCTCTCACTCACTCCTGTATTTGCGGTTTCTCACCGTCTCTCTCTCTTTCAGCTTTATGTCTTTTATAGCTTTTTATTATATCAATCTTTTTTTGTGTGTCACTTCTGGCTGCCTTCTCGTCATCTGGCTCTGTCTCCTTCTTCCCTCATATTTTATCTCTACCTTTATGCCACTTCATTCTCATCATTTGTCTCCTTTTGAGGCCAGGACAGCTTGGATGTGTGTGAGCGTGAGTGTGTGATTGGTTGTCTGCGTAAGCCTCATAAAAGCAGCATACTGAGAAAATTAAAAAGAGATTTAAGGTTTTTTGTGTGACAGATGGAAAATGAAGTGTGTAAAGAGACATTTCGTGCATTATTTTTTTTCTGAATGTGTGTGTGCAGCACTGACCATCATGCAGGGGGTCAATGATGAGACAAGAGGGATGAAAAATGTGGGGATTTAAAATTTGATGAGGTCAGAGTTCAAGTATTCATTCTGGAGTTGGTGGAGTACGTGCAAATTTGACACAAAATGCATCTATGCACAAAAGCTGGACACACAGTTTAGTCAATTTAAAGGAAATGAATGAAGATACTATGTTTATTCACTGAACTACAGAGTTCAATTTGTTTCATTCCAATTTTAAGAAACAAATCAACTTGAAGTAACTTAGAAATATAATCGAAATGATTTACTTTTTTATCTTTCACAAAGAATGTGAAAACTGACACGTGCATTATTTTAATTCAACAAGAGTTAATTCATATCTTTTTAGTTTTGTTAGAGAACAACCAGCATCATGAAGACCAAGGAACACAGCAGACATGACTGCTGGCGTTTTAACTAAATCTCTGAGGTGCGAGATGTTTAACAGAAGTCCTGCAAGGGTTTTAATGTTTTTATCTTTAACCTTTTATTTTTCTTTTAAAAAGAATATATATTTGTCTTTTTAACTGTTTATTCACTGTCACATGCTGTTTTTATTTTAATTATGTAAAGCACTTTGAAATGCCTTGCTGCTGAAATGTGCTATACAAATAAAATTTGATTGATTGATAAATTGATGACAGGGAAAACAGTCTAGACAAGTTCAAGGCCAGGTTAGGTTATTAAAACAATATCCCAGCTTTGAACATCTTCACTGTTCAAGACTTCATTCCAACACAGAGAGAGGCTGCAAACTGAACTGACAACTCAGACAATCAGAGAACAAACTGAGAGCATCATGACGCAGCAGCAGAGTTTATGTCGAAGAGTCTGTTAATAGCAAAACTGTCAGACAGCAAATCTATGGCCACGATGAAAGAGTCCTGAGAACAAAAGCATTGTGATCACAAGTCCTGCATAAAGTTTGTTGGAGGCCATTTTGAGCTGAGCTTTCCAAACGTTGCTCCTATAGGAGCTGTCTGCCGAAAACTTTCTCATTTTCTTCACAACATTGTAAAGAGCTGGATATGTATTCAGATATGCAAAGGAAACTGATAATGTGCAATCTGCTCCTTTCTATTCAGTCACTGACACGAGGAAAACCAAACTCACAGGGTTTCCTCACGGACCTGTTGGATGTGAAGGCGGCTTGTTTCAGGAACACAAAGCCGTCACCTTGAAGCCAGTCAGCCTGCCAGCTGCAGCGGCTCTGTGTGCAGAAAAACAATCAGCGGGAGCTCGCCATGCATCACCGTGGCTGTTAATTTACCACAAAAGCATTCAAATAGCAAATGTAGTCATGGCAGCCATGCTTTCTATAAAAATATTAATTACTGTAAGTTCAGACAGATGTTGAGAGGAATTATTGCTGCTAGCATGAAGGAATGCGTCTGTTCTTAAGGCTCAGATTAAAGTCCTGCAGGTGAGATGGAGAGACTTTAGTCCAGACTGCCAGGAGCCTCATCAATAAATGTTTCACACGATGAGAGCAGATGATGGACCTTTTAATTTATACATGCCTTCATGAAAACAGCTTTGAGAAGCAGCTGATATGAAGAGTCAAAGGTCAAAGTATGAAGAGATTTTCACGTTGTGTCCAGTTCTTAAGGTCTGCTCACATGTCAGCCAGGAACTGTAGCAGCTGATCTTTAAACCTCACCGCTGATTACAGAAACATTCAGAGATTTAACTTCAGAGAGAGCAGGTTGCAGAATCCTCGCTTAACAAGAAAACTAAGTCGCTCGCTTTCTTTCAAGTTCAGAGAGAGAGAGAGAAAAACAAGTTCATGTCTTTGATGCTTGCGGTGAAACGTGTCTGATGAAAAGGACGTCCTCCACCTCGCTGTCCTCCAGTTTCACCGTTTACCTTCAGATTCTGCTTGTTTGTTTGAACATTAATTACCTTCCAGAACAAAATTCTGCGACCCTAAAGGAAAAGATAACAAGCAAACAATGTGGATCAGATGGAGGCGTTTCTCTATTTCCAGCAAATATCTGATGGGATGTTGACTTTTGTTTACTCCAACCTGCAGAAATCACAATATCCTGCAGTTTTCTACTGATATCTGATCTGAAATCTGCTGGGATTCACAGAAATGCTTAACCAGAACCCAAGAGCTTAATTAGGAAGACTGAAAAAGAAAAGTTTACCAAGTTTCGGTCCTCACTAACCATCAGTAAACGCTGAAGGCAAGCTAGTTGTTGAAGCTAATTAGGCGGCGATCTGTTTGCTACATTGTGTTGACTCTGGGAGCAGACACCTGCCTCACGCTGAAGCTTTGAGAAGCTAATAAGACTTTTTTTCTCCTCAATTGCTGCTTGTCTGAAACCTTACAGATGCTGCCAATTAAAATTCACAGCAGTGCAGGATTTGTGGCTGTGCAGGAAGAGAATGAGATGCTGGACAAATTTTTGGTTTTGTTCAACATGTTGAAGCTGAATGAAGTCTGTGAACTCACAGGATATCAGAGGAATTGGATAGAAATTCCTCAAAACATGGAATACTGCGTAATGGGGTGAAATCGGACCGTTATGCAAACCAGGGCCGGATCTAGAGGAGGGGCCATCGGGGTCCAGGCCCCAAGTTCTGACACCTGACTCCGCCCCTAGACGTTTCCTGTATTACAACTAGAGGCTTGGAAATAAAACAATCAGTAACTACTTATTTCATCCATAATGAAGTGGAGTTTAAAACTCAATTCAGCATTTTAAAGCATAAATGATCTTCTGTGACATCTTCTGAAACTGTTCATGTCCAACCACAAGACTATAAAATCCACAGCAGTTCCCATCGCCTCAATGTTCATTAAACAAAGTCATAAAAAATAACGGTGAAGTTTGTGAAACATAACATCTAACTGCATTTACAAAACAATAAAAAATAAATTACTCTCCATTTAGCATCACTGGAAATGTGTGGTAAAAGGTTATTCTCTGAAATACAGCAGCACATTCTTACACAAAAAAAATAAAATAAAATATTTTACTATATTTGTTTGTAGGAAAAATAAAAATTGCAGATTTGCAAAAGTAAAAAAAAAAGATTTTCCAAAGCTCTTAAAAAAGTAAAAAGAAATGTTTCATTTCACCACAGGTGTTAAAAGAGGCAGCTTTGTTCATTTAAAAAATTGATTCTTATGATTGTTGTGATGTTATCCTATTATCAGGAAAGTTTGTCTCACAGCAACCAAACCTAAAACATCACCACTCGTGTCCTGAAATATAAAATCTGTTCCAGTTTAATCAACTGATCCACATAAAGTTTATATTAGCAATTAATTTCAAAAAGTGATAAGTGATTTAATTCAAGTGTTTATAGCCAAGCAGTTAGATGATTATGGCTTAAATCTAATCAAAACCCAATGTTTAGTTTGTAATAAATTAGAATATCACCTCAGACCAATAAACAGATATGTTTAATATACAGTAGAAACATCTTAAAGCCTGCATGATGATCACTGACATTTACAAGCAGCATAAACCACAAAAGGTCACTGCAAAACAGTTGGATGTTCACAGAGGTCTGTATCCAGTCATAATGGAAAGTTGAGTGGAAGGAAGAAAAAGGAGTCTGGAGGAAAAGCCGAGAATTAAAGCTGCTTCTGGTCCCGTTTAATGTTCTTCACACAGTCAGTGATGATTTGCTGCTGGTCCATCGTGTTTAATCCAATCCAAAGTCGGAACTGCTGGAGCACTTCATGCTTTCATTAACAGAAAGCTCTCAAAATAAACAGATAAACACTTCAAATATGTCAATCTGTGTGGAATAAACCTTTATTATATACAAGTTTCATTTCCTGAATGACTGAGATATTCTATTTTATTGAATATAGCCATTAAGCCTCTGCACAGACTCCCTCATCAACCTTCTCCCATGAGGCAAAGCGTGCAGCTCCTCCATCTACATGAACAGCTGAAACTCCACTGAGAGCCTGCAGTCAGCCAGATGTAGCAACACACCAAGCCAACCTGTGCACAGCTCCGTGTTGCATTTCAAACCCCACCCCTCCAAAAAACAACAACAACAAAAAATCAGTCATTTGCACACTCAAGTGAAAACAAATGAAACCTGCATCTCATTTAGCAGGCAGCGCAGGCAAGCCCTTATAAAACATGCATGGCATGTATTCCCCAGCTATATCTGCCTTCACATACAGCTCACTCTGAAAACAAACCAAACAGCGGCTGCAGGAGGGAGCCCACCTCTGCCTGGCCCATACGCTCCATCATCCGCTGACAGTCAATTATTATATCATGCATCACACGCCAAAACATACGCAAAGGCTAATACACAATCAGATCAGCTGAGAGCCGAGGTGTGTGCAGCGACTCCAGCCGTTCACGCAGACGTCAGGTTAATAATTCAGTACTGTGGTTAAGAAGGGAGGCCTCCCTCCTTATTCAATTATTGACAAGCAACATCTCGACTCTGCCTGTGACCTGAGGGATGTGGGCAGGCAGAGGAGAGGAAGCAGGAGGAGGAGGAGGAAGAAGATGCCCAACATATGCGAAGGAAGAGGAGAGGAGGAACACAGGTGGGCTGTAAATACACCCAGAAAGCTTTAAACTGGGACTGAAATGGAAGCGCTAGAACAACGGGGAGACGGATGGAGGTAAAAGCTGCAGGAACTGTATGCTGATTTTTGGCTTTATTCATAAATCTGCCAGTTTGTTGCCAAGGGCTACAGAGCTCCCAGTTCACAGTTTTCATTTCAGAGCAATTACAGCTTGTTGCTGCCCCTCCCCTTCTCTGCATGTACTGGATGACAGCCTGTCACATTACCTGCAACTGGCCTTCAATTCCGTTTGTTTTTTTATTTTGCACAGTGAGAGAGGCTGCCGCTGCTTACCTTCTATTTGCATTTCAGCATTTTATTCCCGCCGGAGTCACAAAACATTTATATGTCAAAGTTTTGTTTTTTCCAAGTCTAACGTTTCCAGATTTCTCACTAGATTTCAGTCACTTCTTGAAAGTTTGAATAGGAAATTCACTGGCTGATATTTCTATAGTAGTAAAGCTCTGAGCAGATACCCATCAAATATAAAGATTGATGGACAAATCAATATTTCATATGAACTTCAACTATTACTTTAAGTGAGGAATAAATTAGGATGCACTCTCTTCTATTTCCACTAAAAATAGCTGAAGTTTTACACCGGCGTATAGATTAGAGCAACATCATCAGCATATATGAAAAACCTTTATATTCTCTAAGCATCATTTAGTTTCGTTTGCTCCTGACTTCTGCAGTGGGACCTTCAGAAGGAAGACTGGATCAGATGAGTGTGGTAAGGATACATGCTAATCCTGAGAGCAGACTGCAAGATGCTAAAAGAAATCTACACAACCTGTAAAAATAAAGGGAGCAACGGCTGGTGTAGAGAGAGAAACTGATTAACTTTAACTGCAGCAGGACCAGCTCACCATCACAGCACTTCCCATAAATGCACCAAACACAAGAAAATATGAGACTCTCTGTTAAAACCAATTAAGCTTAAGCAACATGACAACCACCCAAAACGTCCCAGTAAATCCACCAACCACTGTTTAGGAATAAAATGACATGAACAGACCTGGGTCTAGTCAAAGCCCAGATCTCAGTCTCACAGAGATCTGAGACTGAATGAAGAACTGAGACAAAGGTTTCTCAGATTTATCATCTTCAAATGCAATTATCACAATTTCATTTAAGAAAACCTTTAAAACATTGACACAATAGTGTTTGCTTCACTTTAACTTTATAGACTTTTAGGTTGTTCTTTATGTTGGTGTTAACAGTTGGATATTGTCTTTAAGAGAAAAATCAGTTTATTTTGTCAGTGAAGCTGCATGTACTTCAGTGAGAACAGTAAATGATTGTAACTTGTGTTTTTTTCTTTTTTTTTTACCTTCCTTGCTTTGTTTGTTCAGTCAGAAGAAACAGCATGAAGTCTTTCTGCAGATCGAAGTATTACAGAGCAGTTTGAATTCGGCTGCTTTTTTGTTGCATATCTTACATCTCTCTCTCTCTCTCTCCACCACACACACACACACACACACACACACACACACACACACACACACACACACACACACACACACACCACACACACACACACACACACACACACACCTTGAGGAAAGCTAAAAAAGTGCAGTTCCACTTGTTTCATTGATCTGTCCTCCTTACAACCAGCCTGCAGAGTTTTTTCGGGCTGATCTGCGATGCCGCCGCTCACCACCTCTGATTATCCTCACATCCTTCCCAGCTTCCTGTTCCACGCTGACCACGTCTTTACTGCTCCACAGTTTCTGCATTTACATTCTCCCCGGAGACTTTTCACTCACCGCTAGCTGCTATTTACTTCAAACTCAGGGAAAATTCTTGATGACTCCAGGATTCAGTGACGCTTTTGGGCCTTTAAAGGAGGACTGCCTTTTAATGTTTCCACAGTAATGTGCTGAAATGATGCATCTCCAGGAAGTTTTTTCTCTCTCCTGCTTTAGGAGAGATGCGATTATGTAAGTAAATGTGGAAACGGCTCTTCACACTTTCAAAGGAGACGCAGTAACTTGGTGATTATGCGTTGAGCTGTTGGTAAACAGTTCTTTTCTAAAAGCCTCATTTTATTCATGTTTTCAATACAAATACAGTCACTAGTCTTTAACTTTTTCCTCCATTTTTTTGGGTCACTGTTGCCAAATCAAGTATGGCGCTCCTGGATTGGCTGCTCTGCAAACGGCAGCCAATAACGAGTCAGTAGCATTGCAGCTATGTATTTAAGCTAATCAAGCTTTTCTTTTGAATATTTTAGATATGCTCCATAAATCAAATCTGCAAATATTAGACTTTTGTGCAATTTTTAGACTTTAAAAAAAGTCAGTAAATACTAAACCGTAAAAGGCAGGTAGACTGTAAAATACATATAAATGACTCACAGAGACACGTTTTTTTTTTTTTCTTTGCAAAGACATTCAATTAGTGCTTGGTGACATTTTTTTAATTATGTTGTGCCAAAAAACAAATAAATCACTCACGTACACTTAAGTTATCTCACACTCCCAAGAGGAAAAGCAACAATTAATGTCACAACAGGAGCTCTGTAGAAATTAAATTTAATGTCAATCCAAATGCTTTAAACTAATTAAAATAATTTGGTAATATCACCTTATCACGTTATTCACATAGCAATGCAGAAATAATAGACGGCTCAGCTGTCCATTTCACCGCCTAATGGCCTGTTTGAGAATTCATCGAGTTCACAGCTCAGCACCGAGTGTAAAGAGACGAGAGCATGAAGGAGGAAGAGGAGGAGGAAGCGGAGGAAGAGGAGGAGGAGGAGGAGAAAGAAGAAGAGGAGGAGGAGCAAGAGGAGGACGAGGAGGGGTCCGCCACACTTATTTCTGTTTCAGCAAAGCTTGAAGAAAGAGAGGAGACGGCAACAAATGGTTGAGAATGAAAGTGGAATCCCTTTTTTCTTCTTTTTTACTTTCACAACTAAACAGCCAACTACCACAATGACACCCGTAAAGGTTCCCACTGCGGCGAGAGAACAGAGACCCTCAGAAAAACACGCGGCATGTGGAGCCGCCACAAAACAGAGGAAGAAACCCGGAGCTTCCCAGGTTTCCTCTCAAGTTTACTTCTGTTCGTTTATACAAAAACAAACAAAAAAAAAAAAACAGGAAGAAAAAACTCCTGACAGCAGCCACGTTTAAACATTACAACCCAAACCAAGAGCTGTTTGCATTCCTGTTTCGAAACACAAAGTTCAAGAGTTTCAGGAATTTGCATCATCTGGAGAGCGTTGAGCAAGATTCCTGCAGGAATCGATCGCTGCTGCCAAAGGTTTAAGCTCCTGCTCTCACTGCGGCGCCTCAGAGCAACACTCAGACCGGAAGGTTCCTGAACGCCACACCGTCTGATGTGCATCAAGCTGGCCGGGAAACCCCAGGAGCCGCTGTGGAGCTGGACCATACTTGCTCTGTAATTACACGGCCACAGCGAGTCTGACGGCCAAATCCCAGCACGGCTTTCCAAACGCCTGGGAAAAGCCATGAAAACGTCTTTCTGCTAATCCTGAGTTTTCCGTCCAGCATGGGAAGGTTTGGTGGTGAGAGGACGGCGGACAGAGAGACACTTCAGAGGACAAGACAAGTAGGGACCAGGGCGCAGGGCCAAGCTCTGCAACATCATCATAATCCATCCAAAAACTCATTTTCCCACAGTCCCCTCCGGCAGGACATCACTTCTGAGGACGGCTGGTTGGTGCAGCATGTAGTTTGTGTAGCTGAGTGAGCTGGTGGCTGGGTTTCTGTGTAGCCCCATACGTTTAGCAGAAGAGTGTGTGAGCGGAGTTTAAAACACACACAGGGACAGAAAGATGAATAAATCAAACATAAAGAGGATCATTGTTGCGGTTTGAGCCACTGTTATTCTCTGCTTCCTAAATGTGAAGGTTAATCACATCATATGTGGACGTGTAGTCCAAAAATACAAGAGGAGAGAAAGGGGATTGGTGCAGGCTGACATATTGATGAGATAAAGTTTTGTGGTCCACAGCAGCTGAAGGACGACATGCAGCTCAGGTCAGACTGAAACGGGAAGTGTGAGGCTTCAGCAGGGAGACTCCATGTTCCTGTTGCCAGGTTTCTAGAACATTTTGTTTTATCGAGGTCATCAGTTGTATTTGTTTCCACTGTAGGGTCCCACATGATGAGAGCTATAAATAGATCGCTCCTGCTGGGTGGGTTCACCTCCTGCTGGGCCGTCTGTGCAATCTGAGACAGAGATCTATGTCCACCATAAAAAAACAGAAACAAGAGAGCCGCTCAAGGTGGAGAAAAGCAAGAGGTGCAGCAGCAATCATCAGATGTTTCACAGTGGTTTGGTTCAAAAATAAACTATTTTCACTTTAAAGTTTCAAAGGAGTCATTGTGACTTCTCAATGTTATCAGGGGAGAGGAGGGTTGATGTTCCAATGATTCTGTCACAGAGATTTCACTCTAAAACATTTGTTCAGTCACTTCTGGAAAAGTTTAAATGAGGAAACGATGCAGATATCCAAGGAAAGAAGATTCAGCTCTGCTCACAATTAATCTGTGACCTAAAGTCAAAATTTGGAAATAGTTCACAGCAGTTACTCTTTAAAACTGAACTGGAATCACAAAAATAAATTTGTGCTGATCTACGTAAAACCTGCAAGATGTTTTACCAAAATAAAAAAAAAGACAGATTGGGATTTTTTAGAGATATTTGCCATTATTTCATATATTTTTTTATATATTTAATGCTTTATACTAAACTAAACATGAACACAGAAAAACAAGAGAATTTAACATTAGTGGTTTGAATGATATAAATAAATATTAAATTACCTCCATTTAGTAAGTATAAATGGTGTAGATGTAAGTAAATGACTTTCTGAATGCATTTACTGACATTGTCGCCATTTTGCTCTGATTTTTGTGACAAAAAAATTTACCAAATATTGTTTTTATCAGGTTATATTTCCATTAAGCAATAATTTTAAAAACTCAGACAGAAATAACAAAACCGGCTGTAATTATCATCACCAGTTATCAAACGTCTGCCAACCACTGTGAATAATAAAACAGAACCAGAAATAATCGTTCTAAATCCGTCTTAAAGGACTTTAAATAAACATTACAGATGTAAGAGTTTGTGAGCTAAACTGACCCAATCAGGATCAAACTGCTTTGAAGTAACAAACAACAAAAATGAGATTCTGATCCTCAACCAGTTTTTGTGGTTGGCAGTTGAGAGAATCTGTTGAAAAAGTTTTCTGGTTGCGTCTCAGGAAAATTCTGCAGAAAACTGATGAAAAAATAATAAAACCTGAGCAAAGAAACTGTTTAACTGTAACTGACTAATGAGTAAAAAAAATATTCCAATCATATTAGATTCAAACCCTTTTCTGGTTCCTGGAACCTTTTAGTTTCAGGCTGACTGGTCAACATGACTGACTCAGATTTCTTAGAAATTTCTGTCAATCAGCAGAAGTCCAAAGCAATCATTACACAGCTGGGAGTTTCCAATCTGACGCAGCTGAAAGCAGGCCAGCTCTGCAGTGTCTGAAATCTCCACCAATACAACTTTAGATCAGATAAAAAATTTAAAAAAACATGAGAAAAAAACCCCTCTGGTGTTTTAAATGTAGCTGCTGCACCTCCATGAAGAAATGACCTGATTTTTCATGAAACATAAGAAAAGTCAGATTGAGAAGGAGGAGAGTTCCCTCAGATTTATGCATATTCCTGAATTATTTATGAAAAGTGAAACCTTGGCTGCTTCTACATCTGCCGTGCTGAGGACTGCGCTCACAGGTGATGTAGAGCAATATGTGCACATCGCTCTCCTCCGGCTCGTTCTTTAAATAAAACCTCATGTTTTCATGTCTCACTGCTGCATCAAAGAGCTCATGTTTTCCTGACACCTGATTGACTTGATGTTCTCCATGTTCTGCGGTTTGATCCTGTTTCTGCTGCGATCAAGCTCATCTCTGTCCACCTCTACATGACAGAAGTTCACTGCTTCTCTGCATACATTTACATACACATTTATGTTTGTTTTTTTGTTGTTTTACACTCCTGATTACGTCTCTCTGTTCAAGTTGCATGCAAAAGAAAAGAAAGGTCAGTGACAGGCAGAGTAACAGCTGGCAAAACAAGACATGGGAAATGATCAGAAAAGGAGAAATGGCTTAAAAAGCAGATGTGAACAGCAGGAGGGAAAAAGCAATTTAATTCTTTTTTTTTTCAAAGGTCTATTTTAAACACAGTCGACAAGGTGTGGTGAGGCACTTTGTCATTATGAGGAGCGCCGGATGCCGGTGCTCGGGGATTCGTGGCGTAATTAGCCGGTGAGGCAGCTGAGAGACGATCCTGGAGCCTGATCTGCATTTGAGACGCAGCAGGGAGGGTTGAAAGGGCCGGGCTTTTCGTTTCAATTACCTGCTCCGCTGCTGTCTGCAAAGAAATGACATTATCTGCTTCAAACTGGGTTTATTTCACACCGCTCCTTCATGTCAGTGTCATCCTTTATCTGCAGGAGGTCAGTCTTTTATTTGCAATTATTAGACAGAGGTGAAAGAGTGACGGCGGAGGCAGATGGATGGATGGATAGCCGGAGCGCCGGGAGCACGGATGAGAGAGGGATGGAAATCCACTGGCGGGAGGAGGGGGGGCTGAGGGGGGGCTGAGGGAAGCTCGTCTGCATGCGAATCAACAACAGGACCGACTCTGCCGGGGATTGTGGCAGCTAATATTGCTTTGCTTATCTGCAAACATTCCACTTTCAACACCTCGCTTTCAAGCTCCTGCACAAAGGATCACGGTGGACTCTGAGCTGGAGCTGAGGGAGGAAAAACATTGTTTGCTTCCCTCATTTCATCATCAAATCATAGGATTATTACAGAGTTTACACGCGATCGCAACACGTGCAAAAGCAATTTGCCTGTTTTATTTTTTAAGTTGGATGAAACTCAGTTGTTCCCTTGGAAATAAAGCGTGCTCTCCTCATTGAGCTTCCAGGCAAATTAAACAATGTTTTCATGCACAGTTAAATATCATGACATGTTTCTGCTCAGCAAAGCTCAGACATTATTATGAAAGCTTAAAATAAAAGAGTTCGGAGGCACAACAAACAAAAAGAGAAGAAATGATGAAAACACCTCAGACCTGAACTGACTTTCTCCAAGTTCTCTAAACTTCACTTGCTGGACAGTCTTAGGAAAGTAACTTCTTGTTTCTGCAGCTGCTATTCTGGGATTCATATAATAGAAGTTTTAGTCAAAAAAATATTTATCTGTAATCCAGTCAACATGTCACTAAACCTCAATTATGGATGGTGTTATTTTGCCAATTTAGAAATCCAAAAATGCAAAATGAATCTTCTGAAACTCTGAATGTGAACCTGTTTTCTGATTCAAGGATTTGATGTGAAAACGATCTAAAGACAGACTAAAGAACATGAAAATGCTCTTGCGTTTCCCAAAGTCTTCCTCTGATTGGCTGTTCAGCTCCTCCTGACCTCTCCTCCACCAGGAAGTGGTGGCTCCCAGTAAAACTTTGACTCAGAGAACCAGAAAAGAAGCTTCACCACAACTGGTCAGAGTCAGATTCCATCGTTTCACAATCAGTTCAGTAATGGATTTGTTTAATATAAACTTTTTAAATTTAAAATGTATACGACAGGAATACTGTGTTTTTCTCTTTTTGAGATTCTTCTTTGCTAAACTACATCAAAGTTAATCAAACTACATCCTAGTTAATCACAATTTCATTTTTTGGTTGTGTTGTTAGTTTTTTTCATAATATTTGGTGAAAATGTTCATAGATTTGATGCTCATTGCTTCATCTTTTAGACTTGATACCAGCCTGGAGACACTCAGTTCATCTTTGCCATTTCAGTGAATTTGATTAGAAAGAGAGCGGAACACAAAAATAGGGAGAAAAAAATCTAATTTTGTGGCGTCCAACTGAGCATTATTCCCATGCTGTTTTTCTCTCCTCGTGTGCAGAAACGTTTCCCAGAAGCAGCCGAGTGAGACACAACAGTTTAATTTAGGGAGAATAAAGAGGATCGTTCCCTTCTGCACAGTTATGCACCAAAAACAAATGACACCCAGAGACAGCCGTTAAAATGTATTTTTAATTGCTGGAATCGATAGCTGCATTCAACTGACAGCATATTTAGTTTCTCTCTCTTATGATGGGATTGGATTGCAAGAACAGAACTGTAATTTAATCTCTCCTAACTGCTTATAAATAACTGAACAACGTGAATAAAGTTCCACTGTCATTTGGTTGAAGTTGTTTTTCTACATGAGATTCTGCAGATCTAAGAAGTTTCCAATTTCAGCCTCAGGTTAGATTCAAATCTGCAGCAGTAACAGAATAATACAAAAATCTCTGCTGTCAGGAATTGATCCAAACTCATGATTGAGTTGTTTGTGTTGGTCAGTCATCCAGATTTCCTGTAGTTTCTATGTTACCTTTCAGGACTCTAGAGGAAGATTCACAGGTTATGACAGAGTTTCTCACAGAGAAGAATGACAATAAGAAACCCAAAGTGGAGAGAAAGCTGAAGAAATTCCTCTCCAATGTTGCCACAAGCAAGAAAAAAGGGACTATGGCTTCATCATTTAGTGAGAATATGTTTCTGCAGCAGGAAGAGAGAAGCTGGTCAACACTAATAGGGAATATGGATGCAGCTAAATACCAGATGACCCTTGAAGGGAAATACTTGAGCAACTGTTCCCCTTCCTGCAGGACGACGACCCTAAACACTCAGCCAGGTTATATTCATGGTCCAGTCAAAGTCCAGATCTAAATCCATCTGGGAAACTTTAAACTTTAACTCCTTGTTTAATCGAACAGAGCTTAGGCTATAAAATAATAATGGGTAAAAATGTATGTCTCTTATGCAAGGTTAGCAGACGTAAAACCCTGAAGGTTGGCAGCAGTTACTGCAGTTAATTTTGGCTCCACTGAGAACAGATTCAGCACAAAATTAGATTTTTGAAAACCATGCATTATTTTCCATTCCCTTCACTACGTCATGATGATGCATTGCATAATTTCTAAAAATAACTCATACAAATGTTTGTTCCTAGTAAGAGAAAATGTGAAAAGTTCAAGAGGAGTGAAATCTTCTGCTGTGTATTGCAGTGCGTCACCTGAATGAAATTCACAAGGTGAGCGACGTCTGGCCACAAACTCCAAACTCTGCCACACTTTCCCAGTTCTCTGATTGGACTGGTGCAAAACGAACAAACTCAGGTATCCAGCAGGGGGCAGAACCTGAGCTAAACAGATGCACAGCAGTCATCTGCCTTCCTGAACGTGGAGAATAATTAGTCTCCAAACGCTTCCTACCAGCTGCAGGGATCATCCTCAGCATCACTTCTTAAAATATTCAGTCCTAAAGGAAATGATTTATGGCTTCTATTAATGCGAAGAACTGTTGGATGGAAAACCAGCAACGAAGTGACAGAAGAAAGCAGTAACAGCATTTGACCCCCAAACTGTGTTGGGATGCAGCAGCTGTTTCCCATCACCGCCGCCGCTGTAAGCCACAGCGGGCCGACAGCTCGCCGTTACGTAACGTCTCTTAAACACGGCCTGATGTTGTTAGCAGTGTGTGTACAGTGCATCCTGCATGGGAGCAAACCGCGTCTGTTTGAGTACAGCGTGTGTGTTTCTGTCCATATGCGAGTGTGTGGGAGGATGAGTCAGACAGCAGGTGAATCACTCCAGGCGTACACACACACACACACACGCATACACGTTTTTCATGCAACGTGAGGACTTCATTTTACAACTGACTGGGTGGTGACGCGTGGGGACTCAACTTTCTAAATGAGCTAAAGACTCCGTTTTAGGTTTGGATTTTTTTTAGGAATATTGGAACATGAAATAGCATCTTTAACATAAAAATTAATGAAGTTTAGAAAATCAAAAATCTGTCAGGTTTTGGGTGCACGTGGGGACCTGTCAATCACCAACTACCACCAGGTGGCACTGTAATTTTTGTGAACACAGTTTGTCAAATATGAGCAATCCTAGTTCTTTTAAGCCAATAAACTGCATTATATTAGATTTTTTTTTGGTTTAATGTTATTTTTAAGTAACTGGTAACCTGCTTAAAGCCAACCATCAATACTGGACTGCATTTTCAGATTTTATGTGAACCATTTTATTGCAAAATTTCCAGAATCTTGTCGGAGAAAAAATATATATAGTACAATTCATTGTACATTTCGGTGAATCACTCCAGGCGTAACACACACACACACACACACACACACACACACACACACACACACACACACACACACATACACACACACACACACACACACACACACACACACACACACACACACACACACAGGCATTGAGAGGTGCTGAGGATTGCCTGCAGAGAAGATAGCACCTAACTTCTCCACACGATTTAGTCCAGTTACTCTCCACACAAACACTGCATGGAGCCCAAACAAGGCCAGAGGTCCTGCACCCTGCGGGTCACACAGAACCTGACACCCAACCGGCTGCTGGGCCGCGCTTCTGCAGGACCTCCTGGATTTTATTGATATATGGTTGAGTGTGTGTGCGCGTGTGTGTTTTACGGAGATTGCAGGGTTTGTGGATGTGAGCCTTCGGTTTGCTCAAATGCCATAAAAGGTCAGCTGTAGCCAGGGTCCAAGTTTGTTCTCACACTAAGAACCGTGACATATATATGCTGCAAACACACACACACAAACGCACACACCTACACACACACAAAGCAGGGTAAAGATTTGCATAGAAATACACCAAAACCAGACATCAATGCACCAAAGGCCCTGAACATGAGGTCACCTGACCACCGAGGACACACAGGCACTTCCTGGTGACACTAAATACCTGGAAACAATCTGAGAAAAAGGATTTGACCTTAAACTCTGGTTTGAGTTTCAGTAGAAAGGAGAGAAATCAGAGACAGAATCAGCTGTAAAGGAAACAGACCTAAAATCAGCCTCACCTCTCAGAATGTCTTTAAAAAAGAAGCCATTTACAGTCGTAAGAAAAAGAATGTACACCCTTTGTCAAATGCACGTTAGAACATGATTAACATAATAACCAATTTTTAATCTCTAGTGTACAAAAAACACAGTAAATCTCACTGCAGAGTTATAAAGCAAAGCCAAGATGAAAAAACTGTAAAACAAAAACAACAAAAAAACAAAGTTTGAAGTATGTCTCTTCAAATTTATAAACAAGTAGATAAAGAGATAAAGACAAGAAAGACTGTTTAGTTTTATTTATTTATTTTTTTGAAATGTGTATTTTCTTCCAGAAACTGATTTTAAGTTAAGCTTGAAATGTCTGGAAAAATATTGGCGTTTAAGAATGATGATTACATTTTATTTTGTGAATATTATGTGTAAAAACAGATTTTTCTATGTTTATATTAAACTAAAATGGTGATAAAGGACATTTTTTATGCGTAAGTTCAAAAATCGATCATTGTAATGGCTTCTTGAACTGTGGCAACCAGAGATGCACCAACAAGAAAATATAAGCCAAAATGGGCTTTTATGGCCCATAACTGATATATAGAGATATTATAATTTATAACAAGATAGAAATTAATGTCAATTGCTGATCTTGGCATGTTAATATGACACAGGTATGTTAAAAATGACTAATATTGGTCGATACCGATGTTGGTTTCGACATGACGTACATCGCCAGTGGCAACACAATCCTCCAGGACTGTTGCTGATGTCCAGAGCAGAAACAGCCCATAAACTCACACCATGATAAATTAAACATTTGTTTAAGAGACGATCCTGGAATTTGTTGTGCTTCTGTGCACCTTAGCTTGGATCTGCACGAACGTAGAACCTGGTCATAATCACATCCTGATGAATAAAACCTTAGAAGCTGCATATTCTTTTTATATTGACAACATCTGCTTCATTACTACAGACAGAAACTCCCTGAGTTCTGACAAATTAAACTCCTACTCAAATAAATCTGAACAAATCAAACACACAAGTGCAAAATGAATCAGAGCAGATTTTCTCGTCTGTCAGCCGTGTTCGTCTCACTCAGTGTCACGTCTGCTTTTATTTTGTGAAGCATTTATTAGTTTTGCTGAGAAACAAACAGCAACATAACTGATGTCAGCATTGTTGGATTTAGAGCGATTAACGTTTGCATAACTCAGCCTCAAAAGGTTTATACAAGACAATGATTTGTTTGTTCCCGTTTTGATGCACTCAACTCCTTCGATTTTCAACGGCAGTTTTTAAAAGCATTACTGATGTAAACAAACAGGCTCAAATATGCGTGAACACTAAATCTCGACTCTCTCCGTCATAAGCATTCAATCCCGTCGGGCCCCACGGGCTCCTTCCATCACTCTGCAAGTGAATAAAACGTCGAAAAATGTCGCCGAACGAATAAATCAGAGTGCAGCTGCCAGTGGGGCAACAGTGTTTCAGCAGGCAGGCGCCTCGCTACAATTACAGCACAGACCTTTAACTAATGACCTTGTCTGAAGGAGTAATAGAACAGGGCCGGATGAGAGGAAGATGGAGAGATAGTGGAGGGTGTGGCTCGCAGCGGTCCGTTCAGGATGGGAGGAGGATGTGCAGCAGAGATTAAAGGGAGGGCAGGGGGACGGAGGGGGGCACTGGGTTGTTGTGGACATCAAATATTCATGGCGTCTTGATAGATGGAGTGACAACCTGGGGAATTCACAGAAGTCTCATCTGAATTCCCCATTAGTGGCCAAAGAGGAAGGAAAGGAGGAATATTTCTGAGCCTGTTTGGAATGAAGTTCCTCTGCGATTAAAAGCTTTGGGAGCAAAGCAGCACCACCACAATGACACCCAAACACACAAAACCAGGTTTTTAAATGCATCTTAATGCAGCTGCCACAGCTGGAGCTTTCACAAAGTCATAAAGTGGAAGGATCACACAGTGGACAACTTTAATTTATGTTTTAGAAACAGGAAAAAGGAAGCTTTTACAAGAAATCTAATCTTTTTATCCAATTATTCAATTTAACTTGATTAGAAATTCCCTTTTTTCTTAATTTAAATGAAATAGTAAACTTTTTTAAAAGCATGCAGTAAATTTTATAAATCTGAAATCAGAAGTTTTCATTCATTTTTAAGTCGATAAAGGATAATTTGGTGCCTTTTATGGTCAATTCATAAGTGTTTTTTATATGTTTGGACTAAATATAAATATTGAAATAAGAAATTACAACAACTTTTGGATTTTCTCTAAAACATCAAAGTCAAAATTACAATCGTAAACTTGCTATAATTTGAGAAAAATCCACAATAAAATAAAACTTATGCACCAAATTCTTGTTTTTAAAGTTAGAGTTCTTTGTTTTATGTTGATCCAAACTTGCCAAAAAGAGAAGTTGGACTAAATCCTTAAAAGAATAAACTTATCAGGACGTTCAGGCCTGTCAGGAGCCAACAGTGAAGATGCTTTAGGATTAAAGCTGCAGATTCTCCTAACGCCTCATCATCTTTTCTCTCCTTTATTCTCCAGTTCACACCTGAAAACTAAAATTACTTCTCAGCATTTCTTTTCAGTTAGCCTCTTACTAAAATAGTTTCTCTGTGATTAAAATCATCTCAGGGGCAGGAGAGAGACGGATTGTTAGTTTTGGTAACAATAATATCAAAATGTGCAAAGAGTCTGGAATCAAATCACTATCAACAATGAGTTTTAAACATCTACTCACTTTGACTTTCATCACCTCTCCTCTGTTCTGATTGTTCTGATATTTTCATAATGCCAGAAATAAATTTCTACTTTTAATCTTCAGGATCGGATAATTGCACAGGCCCCGTGTATTCCTGTAATCAGCCACCGCTGCCTGAGGGAGCGCCGCCCTGACAACGGCGCGCGCGGCGAGGTGCGGGTTTATCCGCTTCATTGTTTCACTAAGAATGCTGATTGAAAGGAATCTGATTTAATGCACTCAATTCCCTCCAGAAATCATAAAGAACCAACTCTGACTGTTAGCGGTGATAAGAGCGAGGCGGTCAAAGCCCAGAGGAGCTTTGTTTTGGGGAGACAAAGCGGCGTGAGGAGGTGAGGTGCGCCTGCCGATTTTAATCTGGGAGATTTTAACATATAAACATTCATCAGAAAGTGAATCTAACAGAGGATCTGAATACATAATGACTGATGAACAGCTCAGAATAAACACCATCGCACAGAAGGCCTGGGCTGATTGATGATGGCAATCACTCTGACGCCACACGGTTAGAATAAAACCATAGTAAACAGGAAGTTCATCCTCTTTCAGCCAGTTAGAGCTCTGGACCCCACAAGTACATCACAACCAGGACAGGAAGACAACAGCATTGACTTCAGAGGATTAACTGTTACCACTGTTAAGAAAATATATTTAAAATAAGCTAGTTTTAAAATGTAACATGACTTGATGGAAATAGCCTAATTATAGTTTTAAAATTATAACTTATTTTGGCCTTTTGACCTTTATGTTACCTGTAGTTAAGGCAGACTAAGATTTAAGACCAATATCTAGGTCCTTTCCTTTTGTCTGTTTGGGAGACAATCATTAGGAAGTTCAGCTTTCACACTTATGTGTGAAAGCCATAAACCAGCAGGAGATCAGGAGAAGCTCTCCTTAGACAATAGGGACAAAATGGCTTTAGAGAAAGGGTCAGAGACAGGTCCTGGTTGGATGGGCAAAGTTCCACCCTATTTGAATAAATTAAAGAAAAAAGATAAAACTTTCCACACAGAGTAACAAATCAGATTTTGCTCTTTGCAACTTCTCCAAGAACGTTCTTGCTGTCTGTTTGTCATTCCATCTTTTGTCTTTTCCTCTTCTCAGGTAAATATATGTGTTGTTTGTGCTCTGAGGTTTTCTGATGTTTTGTGATGTGCTTTTCTGGTGATAGTTTGCATCTGTCTTGAATAAATGCTGATTATTGTGACGCTGTTGTCTCTGCGTGGTCTCAGTCCTTGCGCACAGCATTTTCTGAACCCGTGCATAGAGAGGATATAACGAGTAATTTTCCTCTCTTAACACCACCCATCAATCTGTTGGGACGTTTAAGACCATTCCCAAACTGAAGTCCATCATTCCAGACGGATCGATGATCCTCAAGTGGAAAACATTTAAGAGAGCTGCCAGTCTTCAGACGTCCCACTAAATTCCCCCCAGGGAAGGAAAAGCTCCAAGAGCTCCATGGCAGCCCTACAGATGGACAGTTAGAGGTTCATGACAGATCGGTTAGGCGAGGCCGGCTCCGGCGGAGGCCTGCAGGAGAAAGTCTGCTTCCTCTAAAAGGTCTGGCTGTTAGGAGTAAACCAGTTACCACCAGTTTAGTTTAAAAGAACCGTCTGTCACAGAGCCTGAGAAACTACATGACTACACACTGGGCTGACTTTTTGGAAATATTTCTCGTTGACAAAAACACAGACTTTAATTGTGTGGAAATAGAGAGAAGTAGCTCATCACTGTTCTTATGACAGCCTTAAATAACAGATAACATGTCTGAACATGTCTGGTAATCAGCTGGCTGCAGGCCCTGTGCCGCAGCAGACAGCCTGACTAATTAACCAGCTAATATGGTGAAGTGAATTACCTTATATGGCACTCTCTCATTCCTGCTCGCTGTCCACCCACAGCACTTTTACACTCCAGGAACATTCACAAGGCTCACACACTCACACACCAACACACAGATAGGTAGGCGACTTGGGGATTCTCACCTCTGGAGTCCAGCTCCCAATCCTCCAGCTTCTTTTACACTTATCCTCAGCTGCCATCAATACCTGCTCCTCATGCTGAAGGTTGTTATACAGTGAGAGTCTCATACCACACCTGATGGCAAAACTACATTTGGTTTCTGTGACAATGTTCTGCAGACAAATGAGATGAAAGTTGGGCCACAAAGCTCAGAGCAAATAGACTCAAACACTTTATATAAACTGTAATGCACTGAGGTGGAGGTGTGATGGTTTGGGCTCCTGAACTTCCTCTTTATCAAATGATTCTATAAGAGGCTGACCAAATGTGTTGGATCAGGACACCAATCTGAAGAAACACTGGGCTGAAAATCCTCCACATGGAGACGAAGATGGACAGAAAACTGAAAGAGTGATCACTGCTGAAGACATGAGTAAATCTTTGGGTCTACCTCACACACACACACACACGCTCACACACACACACACACACACACACACACACACACACACACACACACACACACACACACACACACACACACACAGCGCTCGTATTTCTGCCTAATCTCTGTTTAATAAACAGTGACAGTGTGGAATCTGTTGTGTGTTTTTTCAGCGCTTGATGTTTGGTCTTGATACATAAGTTCCTGGAATTAAAACAGTGTTTTCTTCCTTTTTACTGTGACTTTACATAATGAGAGTGGAAGCGGCTCAGAATAAACAAAGATGTGTGCAGAGGGCTGAGCTGATTAATGATGGTTATCACTCCGACTCCACTGTTACAACCAACAGCTTTACAGGGGAAAAAAACAGAAACAAGTCTGAAATGTGAGCAAACAGAGACACAAACAGCAGCGTTGGTCTGAATCTGTGAAGTGTGATGTGAAATGAACTCCAGGGACACACACACACACACACCACACACACACACACACACATCCACATATGCACTCAGATGCACATGTGCAGAGAGAAATGGAGGGTAGAATCAACCTGAGTCTGCAGGCTGAGAAATCACAGACACTAAGAGTCACCGGCTGCTGAAACCAAGCTGGCTTTGGGACGATAAGTCCTGAAAATTAGACGCTTGCCACTATTGTGCAGTACAGATGGATCAGAACAAGCACAAACACACACACATGCAGATTATAAAGACACCTAAATCTGTCATTTCTGTCCTCTGTGCCCCATCACACCCCTGGCATGTGCAACTGTGGACTTGATTACATTCATATGGCTCTGTTGGTGTGTATGTGGGTGTGTGTGTGTGTGTGTGTGTGTGTGTGTGCGTGTGTGTGTGTGTGTGTGTTTTGTGTGTGTGGCCTGATCCACCGGATTTCCAGAATCACCGTTGCAATCTGTTGCACGGATGGATGGATGAGGTGAGGGAGGAGGGATGGAAAACAGTGCAGGAAAAACTAATTACAGAACAGAAGGTTCTGGGCTCAGAGGCATGCAGCGACGTTTCATTTTCTGCCTCAGACAGACGCAAACGCGGCCTCTTCCTCTCAGACAAACCGGTGAGAGATGGGCGATCCCCACCTCCAGAAACCTTTACCTTCATAAAAATCTGCTGCACGATCGGGCAGCCGGCGCTGTGCAGCTACCTCTGCTATCGTAAAGGTGAAATACAATCGGTCGCCTCGGAAAAAGCCAAGGATTTTCTCAGAGGACGAGACTCTGGGTGTTGAACATACCCAGACTCATGGAGCGCAGATTAAAAGCACAAATTTATCACCACACTCTGCAACCATGAAATTAATCTAGTCTGACCTCATCTTTTCACTGTAGATATTTCTCTGCACAAAACACCTCCTCAAGGCTTTTCCTGCAAACACCAGCAGCATGAAAGGGACAGAACATCAGTGCTGAATGAACAATGAAGCCTTTCTGGATCTCAGATAAATTCATCCCAGCCAGACTCAGTCGCTGAACTCACAGATGTGATAGTTTTTTGTTGTTTTTCTTAAGCTGTTACCAGATCTGTGGAGAACTGAACAACAACATGAGGTCGATTCCAGCAGTATGACACCAACAGGCGTGGGCGCCGCCGCCGTTTCAACAACTGTAATAAATTCATCCGGGCAACCCACAAATTTCAAATAATGAAAGTGTAGAAGGAGCGAATTAGAATAGATGATAGATGTAGATGAGCAGCCTGGTGTCGGAACAACTCAATGTTTGCTCAGTCATATTAAATCAACCCAAATACACGGTGCATAAGCCTTTCCGTGGCTAAATTAAATTGCGAAAAGTGCCGCAATTGGAACCCACAGTTCAGCGACACACACCGGCGTGTGTAGAACAAAACACTCATATGCTGACATTTGTGTCTATAAATCATTACATTTTACATGATTAGTCTCCATTTGGCAGGTTTATTCATGTTATGTTAGATGGTTATGATTTGTTTACATGTTTGATCTGTTTTCTGGAGCACTTTAGAAATGAAGTACATTCATTTGATTCTGTTCACACATAGACATCAGTCCAAGTACTTGCAGGATTTTGGTTGTAGCTTTTCTGTAGCAATTGGAGTAAATGAAAATTACCCTGCAAATGTTGTGCAACAAACATGTTCAGGTTTCTTAAAAAACAGAAATCTAATCAGTTAAATCAGATAAACTCCAATAAAGGCTGATAAAATAGGCGCTACCAGATGCTAGCTGAACTCGTTGGACCTTTATCATCCCTCACATCATTACATACAATTATTAATACACTATAAATTATACTTCCTAAAGATTTAAAGAACAAAGAATTAAAATCAAAACGAGCAGATCAATGAAAAGCAGAAATGACCAGTTAGACCATCTCTAAAGGTTTTATTAAGATTCAACTTCCAGATGCAGAAACAGGGTTCATATATACTGTGAGCTTCCTTTTACTACATAGATTAGATAAAGAGATAATGTTGTTTGAGAGAACACTTAAAACAAGGAAAAATGATTACAGTTGACATTTTAAACTATCTAAGTAATCAGAAGCCTTGCTGTGTTTTCCCAAAACCCAGAGGTTTGCTAACGTCTGCCAACATTTCCAGATCCAGTTTGCTCCACGACAGGCAGGTTTATGACAGAAGATCATGGCTATAATCTGTTCACTGGGATGAGCTGAGGTTAGTTACTGGTCAATGTGGACTATAGCCAGTTTCTCAAAATGTTAGTAAATTAAAGTTTTCTCCCTAAAAAATGAGTCTGTTTTCATGAGGTTTGATTGTCAGAGAAGATTCCTGAATCCCAAAATAAGCGCTGTGTCCTGCTCCTTTAACAGAATGTTTCCCATTTAATGAATGGAGCTGATTTTTGTTCAGTGCGATCGGAGCTGAAGCAAACCATCTGATGAATGTTTTCATGGAGAAATAAACTCATAAAGTGACTAAAATGAAACACATAAAATTTTGATTAGTTTTTCCAGAAGGGATCCTTCGACAGAAAAGAGAAAAGATTGTAAATTTAAAGTTCTCTTTAGCTAAATAGTGCATATCATCAATCAGTCAGGTGTTAAATTTTTATTAATTTTCTCACTTAATTTGGTATTCTGTGAGCCGCGAGGTTTCCAATCATCGCTTTTGACAGCTTTATGATTTAATTTGCGTCTTTTTCAGATTTTATAGATCTGACATCAATGATTGGGAAGCTGCTGAAAAGTTGCTTCTTCTGATCAACTTCATACTTCTAAATATTCAAAGACATGTCTGACATAATTCAGGCTCCATGAGATGCAGTTCGCCTCCAGTCTATTCCACAGCTCAGAGTTGTATTTCAATACCAACAGAGACTCCGGAAAGGATTGGAATCCAATTTCCCATAATACTCCACCTTAGGAGTAGACCTGGGAAATCGGCTTTTTAATCCCTGCTGCCTGCGTTTGGTTCACAGTCCCATGAAGCTCAGATCTAATCTTGCGTTTTCTGTCTGTTTGCATCAAAGCTTTTTGACGCAGAATGGAGTCAATAACATTACCTGGTTTAAACTGACTGACTTTACTGTCAGACTTGAACTTTATCATTCTGCATCGCAACATCTCCACCTATGAGAGTTTTAGCAGTTTTTCTGTAAACGACTCGAAAATTTAAACTACTTTCAAATCTAATTAAACATGAACTTGCAGCAGAACCCTGCAGATAGAGTTTAATTAGACTTTAGTTCATCTTAATTGTGCAATTTACTTTAAAACTGATACAATCCTCACTGTTCTGCAGTAGAAGTGATGCTGGGATCTTTAATCATCTTGAGTGAGTGTAGCAGAAGTTATTAAATGAGGTCAGACTAAGAATACACCAATCAGAGGCAGAAATGCTTTATTTTCTTATTTTTGTATGTATAAATTAAGTTACTAAGCAAAAAACTCCACACCACATTAATGCCAGATCTGCTGCTAATGTTGGCACAGCTTCTTGGTTTTATTGGCAACAGAAAGGCAACACTTGAATATGGTAAGCTCAACAGGTATATAATATGCATGTGATGGCATTTTATGTGTTTAATGTGTTTCGCTTGCAAGTCAAGAAGCTTCAAATAAAATGTGCCACCAGGCATTAATTAAATGTTCAGCTTAGAAGAGGGCTAAAAAGTCTTAAGTAAACTTTTTACTACCTAAGGTGACATAATTATTTGACTGTGCTATAAAATGACATCAAGTGCCAGGAAACCTGCTACTGTCCCTTTAAGAATTGCTGCACCAATTGATTTTTTTAAAAATAAACAAGTATAAACTTTAATTCTAGCTAGAAGTGAGAAGATAAACATTACAGCCACTAGACTATATGTGTCTAACATTCAAAGAAACATTTCTTCCTGTATCTTCATGTCTGAGTTTCTGACAGACGTTTGTCTGGAGCTGTGAGGAAATGTGTCTCACTGCTCTGATGTCACCTGTTTACATCCCCATCTGCTTTTTCACACTTCGCCTCTTCACTTCTGCTCATGAAAAGGTTGCAGTAAATGAATTCGTGCAAAGACTTCAATACCAACAAGTGGGTCTGAAAAGAGTTTTTAAAATCAGAATTTCAGCTCGAAAAGATGCTTTTATATACATAATTATTGGCCATTTATTGCATGTATTTAGTCTAATTTGATCTTCAGATTTCTGTAATCAGCTCTAATTGCTGCAGAAATCAGGCAAATGATCGACGATGCAGACCTTAGAAATGCAGACATTTCACTTTCTTTTATGTTTTTATGACCTTGTTTATTTATTGCTTATTTATTGTGTGCAACTGCGACAAAATTGCTCCAGGTTTGGGTTGATGAAGTCTGAAGAACAGCAGAAATTGAAAAACTGAGCCTGTTGCTTCCAAATGAGTTAATTTCCAAGTGGAGCTGCAGGGTTATGAATTATTTACTCATTTATCCAAACAAAAGACTTTGTGTGGGATTCATGCAAAGTCTAAATGGACTTTATTGATAAAAAAAATCCACCTTACCACATGCCTTTTCAGAGATGGCATGTGATTTAGACGGCATGTGCTTTGAATTAACAACATTTAAAATTGACCAAATTAATCCAGAATTTTGAGAGTTTTGACTGAAAACACTAGACTGAGTCTGTAAGCAGGATGAAATGTCCTGTGCAGGTTTGCAGCACTTTGTGTTTGCCTCCATGTCTGACGGATAGGAATCAGACTTCACACTTCATAATGAATTAATGCACAGACCCAAGCAGCTCCAGACGACACTGGATTTGTCAGCCTTGATGTTGTTGTGTGGCTGTCTGCCAGTTCATCAGCCAGTCGTTCATTCACTGACTCAGTCCACTGCCTGCCAGAACCTCCATTATTTCATTTCCTCCTCTTCCCGTTTCACGGTGCCACTGCCTCTCCGTCCTCTTCATCTCCATCCGTCTATAATGCTTCAAATTTCACACTTTCACCGTCAGGACATGAAATTAATTAGATTGCCAGCAAGTTTACACACTCCCACACACACAACCTGACCAGCATCTTGAATTTCAGCTCTCGCCCATCAAAACGACTCCCAGAGGTATGTGGACCGTCGTCAGGGAGGGCGTAAGTCCAAACACACCCACGGCAGGATTTCCCAAACGCAAAACGTCTGTTGCTCAGAGTTCTGTTCACCACGGCAACAGCAAGGGTGTCGTAGCAACAAGACAGGCAGCTGTAGAGCAGAGTAACAGCTGTTCATTTGGAGCCACATCTGGCAACAGATCTTCTCAGTCCGCGAACACTCGCAGCACAGAGAAGGTCTCTGGAGAGGGGACGCGTGTTGCAAACCATAAAACACGGGGAAGGAGTCCCATGTGTGGCGGCTCAGCGTCCGACCCAACCCGAACTGACATTTACTGCACAGGCAGGGCCATGCATCCGCTGCCTCTTCTCAAATATGTCTCCCTTTTCACCGGTTTACCATCGCAGCGGCCCACATGAAAAGTGTAATTATGCAAAACATCCGTTTACACACTCGGCTGGCGCTACAAAGCATACAGAAAACCACGAGGCTCTTCTGGGTTTGGAGAGCAGAGGCTGCGAGAGAGAAGCTTCACAACAAACTCATTTTAGTCCAAAGCTGTGTGAGACCTGCTGCCGGGCTTAAAAAACAAGAATCAATAGTCCGCAGCTGCAAGGAGCACACCAGTACAAAACGTCGATAATATCTGAGGCCAGCGAGGACGGCGCTCAGCGGATGCCATTTCTGTACACATCATATACAAAAACACAGGGATCCTGATATTGATTGGCTTAGATTTTACATTGTGTTTTATCAGACTGCCATTTCTGAAGTCTTAAATTTGAATAGAAATGTATACACCTTTATAATTTGTTTATAACGAAAAACAACAAGATACTTATCACCGGACTCTTTGCCTAAACCAGCCAAGCCATTGTTTCTGGAGTTAAAGTTGAGAACTTGGAGTTCTCTGTAATAGATAAAATACATTAAATATTCAGTTAATTTATCATATACCATGTTGGGACAAAGTATCTGTCAATGATTGGTTCACAATCACATCACAAATGCCATTCTAATGAAATAATGTGTTATATTACTGAACTTTAAAGCTACTAAGTTTACGACAATATAAAATGGTAAAAATAATTAAGATGTCAGTTCTTTAACAGAAACTACCATTATTCTCTGGATTCCACTCTAAATGCCTATTGATGTGTTTTCTACACACACCAAGAACAGTGATAGAAAGACCTTGCTGCCATCTAGTGGTCAGAGTGTGAACTTCATTCAGTTATGATGTTAAATCTTTAAGCTCCATTTGAATTCCAGTGGATTTGTGGTTTATTTGTGGTTCAGTTTTCACCATGACACTGACTTTCTGTGCAATGTGAATACAAGTAATTAGTGGAAAATCTTATTTGGATATTTTTCATAAAGCATCTTTGAAATAACTGAATGAAAAATCAGCTTGTCAAGCAGCTGATCGATTTATTTGTCTGTCTGTTATCAGTAACCTTATGTATTATATACGCTCTATTGAAACATGCAATTTACCAAAAGCGCCTGCTCCAAGCAAAGCAACAGACTTTTTTTGCATAATTGTAAATAAATCCAGGGAGTAAGGAGTGAAATGCTGGAGTCTAACAGAACTGGTTTCTCAATGTCCACTTCTTCAAATTTCTTGTCCCTTTGATCTTCGGTTCTGACAAAATGCTCAAAGTCATGTTCATCCAGTGTTTAACAGAGTAAAACCTGTAATATCTGCTGCTGTCTAATCCTGGAATAAGTTCCTTTCTTTTCCCTTTTCGTGTTTAACATTTCAGCCTCTTACAGCATTCAGGCCTTCCTGGCTATTCTCTGACTAAACATTTGATCATCTCCTCAGACGCGTTGCCTCATCGTCTCTTACCCTTTAATTTCTGAATTCCTGACTGTCCCCTCTCTGATCATCTGCCTCTTCCAGAACATGATTCTGTTCTTCTTCATCCTCCTCTGAGGAAGAACATATCATCATCTGATTTGCTCTTTCATTCCTCTTGTCTCCGACTGCTTCTTAAGCAGGAAAGACATGGAAAAACTCTGTTTGTTCTTAAGTTTCTTCAAGAGGGACAAAAAAAAAAGAGTATTTGTTCTGGTTTTTAACTCTGGAAAAAAAGTTTGAAATGAATCATGAATTATGCTAATTATCAGAACTTAAATACATGAGTGAATTTGAGAAAAGAAAACGCAAATAAATGTTTTGTAGGAGTGTATCTTCATGTGTGGGAGTCCGGCACCGGCTCTGCTCAAAATATAAGTTCAATATTAAGTGTTCGCTACATGTCAGTGTGAGGGTGAAAATCTGGTGTCGAAATGTCAATCTTTTTATGTAACTTAACATACGATCAGCAGCTAAAACCCCAAACAGGAAAACAAGGAAACGTGGACATTTGCACAAACTGGACCACTTCCAAGCTGAGAGGGAAGAAATATCAAACCAATAAGCTCACTGTGTGAACAACAACCGGCCCAGGGCTATTTATTCACTTTAACAAGCTACTTATACTTACAGTTGATATTGTGACTTTTGCTCCCAGAAGATCTGTTGTTAAAAACTTAAAATACTTTGGCAGAATGGAAGAAACTCAACTCAGCTCCTGTTTATTTTGTCTGGAGGAAGTTTAGCTGTTTTTCACGTGGATCTTCTCCAAAAACAACGTGAAGCAGATCCTCAAATTTAATGACGGGATTGTTTTTGCTTATCTCAAACATCAGCAATAAATACAACTTCTTTGTGCAGACTTCTTCATAACAATGAAGAAGAAAGCGCTTTCTTTTGGCGGCAGCAATAAACAACCTGAGAGGGAGAGAAAAATCCATTACAGGAGAGGAAATGAGAGCATTTCAACAGCAACAGCAGCAGAAACTCAAGGAACTCTGATAAAGTGGTGAAAATGACTCCTTTTATGATCCTAACTTTTAAATTGTTTGATTCACTTTTTTGAAAAAAATAAAAAAAGTTTCTAAACTATTGCCTTTCCAAGAAGTGAACGGTTTCAATAATTTAGGCGCAAAAGGAAGAAGGTTTGATTCCCTTTGGAAAGGCAAAGACGCGTGAAGCTTTTACAAACCATACAAAATAAAAGCCAGGTAACTTAAAAATAGAGCAGAAGAGTTGAACCAGAAACGTCACAGGAAGCCTCAGCTGGGCCGGTGAACTGAAAGGCTTTCTTCTGCACTTTGTGACAATTTTAATCTTTAAACTGTCTGAATGTGGTTAAAAGAGGCCATCAGACACGGAGTCAGGGGATAAAACTTGTGTTTTATATTTAAAAGCTCAGAGTTCAGACTTGTCTACCAAACTACTGCACATTAAACATGATTTCTGTGCCAGTACTAGTAGATTGGTCCTTGAATCTGCAGGACAAGCATAATTCTAACAAAGAGAGACACATTTCAAACAAGATTACACTCAAGTACAGCAAAGCTAGAAAATATCTACTTTACTCCAAACCCTTTTTAGATTTTTTTGTGGTAAAACCAAACATTTCTTGTCCTTTTTGTTTATTCAGGACTGAAACTGCTGCATGGCAATGATTAAATGCAACCAAAGCAGTTAAAAAAACACTTCAAAAACTATGAATCCACAGAGTGACAAGTCCTGGAATAAACACCAACAAAGAAGAGCAATTTTTCAAAACAGAGTAAATCACTGCTGTGGAGACACATTCTGCCAGGGTTGGAAATCCGGTGAAAATGAGTCTTTAAAAGCACTTTTAAAGTTTTCCTGTTGATGCCACAGTGGATTTCTGGTCGTGACATTTGTCAACCACAGTTAGAAATCCACATTTACCAGTGATCAGATGACAGATGAAATCCTCTGCTGAACTACATTTGACCGTGAATGTCACTTTTTAGCTTTTATTCTGCAGAAATCTGGATCCACATCTGCAACATGCCAGGGGAGTTTTCATAACGCAACATTTGAAGGTTGAATCTGAGGGAGAGGAATTTGAAAAATGAGACTTAAAAACTGAACCGATCAACTTCTTCTGCTTCATTCTGTGCAAAAGGTGAATTTATAAGGTTTGCTGAAACTTTTTGCATTAGATAAAAATACAGACTCTGGATCATACAGACTTTCACAATACAACAGTAAAACATCTGAAGAAGTGTCTGTCCTCTACTTTAAAGGACGGATTTATGAGCTCTAATGAACTATTACTGCTATGAAATTACAAAAGAAAACTTCAAAGTGATGCCAACAGGTTCCGGCTCAGCATGACTATGTGATTCAGAGGAAGCAAGGCCACATTTTACTGCTTAAGAGCTGAAAGACAACAGTAAGGGACTATAAGAGCCATATATCAGTGCAAATGCTACCACAGTCTGTCATTTCTGCTGTTAAATGTTCAAATCGTCTGCTGTAGTCATAGCACAGCACCAGATCTAAATAGTTACACATGGTTTTGATGCCTCCCTGCCTTAACAGGCCTCATTTAAATGAATGTGTATTTTTATCCTGCAGAAACTGGAGCAGAAACATCTAAAACTTGCACTGCTGCCGCCCTTGAATGCTTGCATCTTATTCCAGGCGTGTCAAAGTCATTCATATTGGACAGAAGGATCAGATTTTTCATGTAAAGTTTGCTGCTCTTTGCATAGTTCATGCCAGACATTTCTAACCACCAAGCTGGTCGGAGTGTCGCTTTCCCACACAGAGGGAAATACAAACAGAAGAAAATGCCAGAGAAAATGGATTCCAGTGCAAGAAGGCAAACGTGGACATGAAGCTGGTTTATCTCAACCAGATAGGTTCTGACCTACAGTCCTGCAGATGTGTGTGTGTGTGTGTGTGTGTGTGTGTGTGTGTGTGTGTGTGTGTGTGTTGTGTGTGTGTGTGTTCTCAGATTCAGGCCCAACATGAAGCTTCAAATCAAACCCAATTTGAGTCGCGCTACTGCTGAGCCAAATTCCTTCCCTTTTCTCTCCCTTTAATTCCCGTCACACCAGCCAAGAACAACTGACCAGCTGCGGCGCGTGACTGTCAGGGTGTGTGTTTGCTCAGCGCCTTGCTTCAAGTCTGTTCCCGCTGAAAAACTGAGGTCATCCATCCTGGAAACAGCAGGATTTCCTGATAGACATTGACACAGCAGAAGCGGTGTGTGAAAAAATGGAGCCGAGCCTCACCGCTTCCACCAGAATTAAGAGGATAAGTAGCTGGGGCTGCTAATCAAATCCACATGATTAACTGATTATCAGCGAGCGCAGCCAAAGGTTCAGCAAGCAGAAGCTGTGGCAGAACGCCGAGGAAGGAGGGCAGAGTAATTATCTCCAACAAGCAATAGTTGCTGCTCATCAATCTGGGAAGGGTTACAAGGCCATTTCTAAAGTATTTAGAGTCCATCATTCTACTGAGAGGGAGATTATTAATGAGTTGAAACTATTCAGTTATTGCAAGAGATCACCAAGTGGCAAAACAAATACATAAAAATCAAAAACTTTTGCAAATCTTGCTGCTCATCAGCCTGAAAGGTCAAAGGTCAATCTAAGCCCATCATTCTGCAGAGCGGATGCCTGTTAACAGGACAATATTCAGTGTTTGAGAAATACAATAATTCAACCAAAATGTAATCAAATGCATGAAAAAAACACATGAGGAATAGACTAGAAACGAAGCTGAAGAAGCAACTGATGCGTTTTGGAGAGTATTGAAAAAACCCTAAGATGCAAATGTTGCTACACTGAGAAAAAGGTAATTTTCTAAATATAGTCATCCAAAAATTTCAGACCAAACAGAATTCAGAAAAATTATCAGAAACCCTGAAAGATTAATTTTACTGTCATACATTCAGTCTATTAAAAAAACAACAGATTGAAAGAGTGCAGCATGATCGAATGGGAGAAAGATGAATTCTGTCCATCATTTCTGAATTTAAACTGAATTCAACTGAAGCCTTTTAAGTTTGCAATGTTGCAGCTGAAGCGGCTTTTTGGAATAATCCAAAGATGTTTGATCAAAACGCAGCGCGATGTGTGGAGAAAACCAAACAAAGCATTTCTGTACAAACATCTGACTGCCAGGCACGGCGGTGGAGGAGTGATGATCTGGGTTGGTTGTGCAGCCACTATTACCTTTCAGACACCTTTTAGCTGAGTGGACTAAAGTATTTTAGAGTTAAATGTGAGGCCATCGATCTAACAGCTGAAATGGAAAGGTTGTTGAAATGGCACAGTCAAAGCCCAGCTCTCCCCCGGTTGAAGGTTTGTGGAGGGAATTTAGGAGATCTAAGCAGAAATGAATGTTTTCAGACATCCAGAAGTCAGACAAACATTTCAGATGAATTCTGCTGCTCCACTGAGTTTTCACAGCAAGGCGCCAGAGGGATGGATCCTTTACTGCTGGTTCCTATCAGCAAACCTCCTGGAATGGTAACACTTAATGGATCTTTAAGTAATTCAAGTCAGCCATCTGATTGGTCACAGCTGCTCCAATGAAAAACTCCTCAGACCAGGACGACAAATCTCAGCTCTAACTAGGAAAAAAATAAAACATAATCAATGTTTCCACATTTTGAATTATTCATCCGGCGCCCCAACTGAGTGAGAACTTCATTTCATCACTCCTGTGGATCCGTTTGCCATTTAAACCGTCTGGTCCAGTAACAGCAGGATGGGAGCATTCAGCTAAATTATGGGTTTAAACCTTCAGAGGCTGATGAGGTCCTGCGAACCCGTCAACATCACCCCAGAATGCTTTGTGAAAGCATCCGCTGTTGGGCTGACAGTAGCTGTTTCCAGTTGGGTAAATTGTGCCCAGGAAGAGCTGCTTATGGTCAGCAGCAGAGCGCAGATACACGGCAAACATGGATTCACTGCTAAGAGGCCCAAACTCTGATCCTGCCATCTGTGGGCTTCAGCAGAAGCCGAGAGCAGACAGGACTCTGTGTTTTCTCGAGCTTCCAGCCCGCTGCAGCCTCGCTTCTCTGTTCTTGGCCGCAGCGAGTGGAACAAGACGGCGGCGCTCTGAAGTCGGAGCCCATCTGCCTCAAGGTTGGAGGTTCCGAGATGATTTTCTGCCCACCACATTTGTAAAGAGCGGCCCTCTGAGTTGGAGCGGAGTGAAGTGCCAAAGCGTGTCTGCTTCCCTCGTCGTCCTGCAGCGGCTCCAGAAACGCTCCCACTGTGCCATCAGCTATCACAATACAGCCAGGGATCCCATTTTCCTCCTGCTTGGTGTGAAGTGTGACAGGAGCTGCAGCAAGTGGAGGGTTGCTGCTGAGAACCGACTTCTGAAGTCTAAGATTACAAATATGCTAGGATGCAGTTTAATCCATGTTAAGCTGCTGAACATGAGGGCTGAGGTCTTAGAGGCTGTAATTAGCCAGCGACACCTCTAACCCCGCTCCTCTTCCTACCTCCACCTTCTTAAGGATTGACTGAAGTTTTCACCGCAGGACAAGAACCTCTTACCCGTTTGTACATCCATAAAGAGAAACTGCCCTGCTGGTCTTTTTTCCGTTGCTCCTGGAGAAAATCCTGGTTAAACTTGGAACATTTTTTGGTGCTAGAAGTCTTCAAATCCAAGAAAGTCGATCATAAAATGTACTTCTGTTGGATTAAATGAAAAGTAAGAGTTCTTTTTTTTTCTTTTTAATCCCAAGAAGATATGAATGTAAATAAATCAAAGTCTTGTATAAACCAATGGGCTTCGGTAACAGCTCAATTTGGAGAACACAGCAGGAAACAGCAGTCATGTTTTCAGATATGACAAGAATAGAAATAACTGAAACCAACCGGCTGCAAATACTGAATGGACATCTACAGACATGCAAAGAGGAAAGTTCAATCTCTGTTTTATGGTTTTGGACACCAGAACATTAAAGAACTGATCTGATAATCAAATATGTTTTAAAACCTGATCCTTATGATGCTGTATATAGAACAAAAAGGGGGTACATTTCCACCAAGAAATATCAGAAATGTGGAAGAAAAAGAAGAAATTTATGAATTAATTTCAAAACTTTTCTAGAAAAAAATTGAACTTTCTGAGTTTTAGATGTGGAAAATCTTCACCTTTGGAAAAATAAATAATTAATTCTGAGATTTGTTGCAGAAAATGTACTTTTGTTTTATCTACAATGACCCTCAGATGGGCGTCTTAGACACTTGATGCAAATGCAAAGGGGAGGTTTTTATTTGGGTATAAATAAAATAACAAAATATCCGGGTGGAAACATATCAGCAATAACCTTAAAGTAGAAACTGTTGCTGCACATCAATCTGGGAAGAGTTATGAGCAAATGATTTGAAGTCCATCACTCAGATGAGAAGATTAGTCAGAAGTGGAAAACGTTTACAGCCGGATGATGTAGACATCCCAGCAAATTCACTCCAAGGTCAACGCTTACAGTGTTCACATTAATCACAATAAATGTTGAGGTCCATCCAAGCCTCAGGATGTAAAAACTTAAAGGTCGTCACAGGACAATAAGACGGAGGGTGATGAATGGGGCGTCTCCCAGACACAGAGCCGACCATGAACTCGTTTTCTGGAGATAAACAGTTTGACCTACCGGGTCATAAACTGGATCATGATCCGGAGGAAATCTAACACAGAATGGCTGAAAAGTTAAAGAGCTGCGATGGCCCAGTCAAAGACCAGTCCTCAACATGGTTACAGTGATGTGGTGGGACCTTGGAGAAGCTGTTTAGAAAGAAACAACATGTGCCAACCTCAACGTACCAAAACATCGGATAAATTCCTCCATAATGATGTCAGAGGCCAAAAAAATCAGCCAGGAAACTCCGCAGGCTTGTTGGTGCTCAGGTTGTTTCTCCACGTTACTGAATGAAGTTTTTTCACTTCAACGTATATTTAAATCATTTTAGAAGCTTGAAAAGGGCAAATCATTTTATGCCTTTAAAAGTAAAGCTCTACGACTGTGTCAGCGTTCTGCGCAGCACTGACCAAGAAATTTACTGCGAAGTCAAATGAGTATTGTAATTAAGTTAAGGAGTAATAAAATGAAGGTCTCCTGCTGGTGCCTTAAAGTGTAATTGTTAGCCTGAGATTTGGTGGCATTAAAACCTAACCAGATGTCTTCAGATTTCACAGTCTGGCTCAGAAACACACCACAGTCCAGCGCTTCGTTGCACAGAGAGCCAGCAGCTCCTTCAAATTAAACTCGTCATGTTTTGGAGCGAATCTGGACACTCTGGGTTTAAACAAGCCTGAAAACTGAAAGTGCATTACATCAATATAAAAATAGCTGGAGGCAGAGTTTTCCCTGAGTTTTTCCCCTACATCATCTGATGTAATGCTTTGAGTTCTTCCCTCTGCTGCTCGGATGGGCTGAATCGCAGAAAAGCACATCTACTGTGATCAAATGTTATGAACTCAACAACTGAAGCATTGTGTTGCAGGCTTGATTTTTTAGCTTTGCAGCCTGACTCCGACCTGGGCACCGAACAGCTCAGAGCTGACTTCAGAGTAAATCTCATCGGGTCAACAAGTTCAGGGCCAAAAGTTTGACACTTTTGCTCAAATGAAAGATACAAACCCTCCAGGTTACAGTGAACTGCATTCAGATCCAGCTGGGTGGAGGGATTATTATTAAATTTTTCAAGCAGAACCACAAATACAGATATGAAGCATGATTAGCATCACATTTTCCATCTTTATAAATGGCTATTTAAGTCAAACAAGAAGCACTTTCATACTAATATGATTTTGCACAGTTTAGAATATTTTCACTGAAAACACAAAACAAGTTGGAAACTTGAGAACAAACCAGCCAAAACCAATGATGATAAGCAGAGAGTCAACATTCAGCGTAACTTTATGCTCACAAACAAGCTTTATAACATGTGGCATCTTAGTTATATTATTTCCACCCTACATTACTGCAATGAAGTTAAACCCACTAGAATAAAACTGGACATGGGGAGAAGGGAGGTTTGCACACAATCACCAGAATAAAGTATTCTAGTGAAAGAGAACCAGATGAGCTGATCTATGCATTATAACATCAGCTGAACAGGAACTGTTAGCTCTACATCTAACCTTAAAGCTGTCAGAAGGTTTTGTCACATAAGTCCTTCTGTTGGGTGCCGGTTTGCCAGGTCTCTAAGCTACCATTCTCTAAACTATATGAAGTCAAATTAAAGCTACAGATGTTATGATTACCACATTAGTGTTGGCAGAGTGCTGTAGTGTAGTGTGCATTGTTGCCCAAATGCAATAAATTGTAAATATTAAAATAATATCCATCAAGAGTTATTAGTTAAAACGTAATGGCAAAAAAATTAGATCTGCCCTTTAATTTGGGAAAGAAACATGTAGATGTTAAGAATTATCTGGAGAATTGGCCGGAAAAGGACCCGAATGTTATATCAAAACTCAAAAGAGATTTCTTTAAAGTTTACCTCAGTCCTGGCCTTCGTCAGCATTTAAAGCCTCCGCCAACCCCGATACAGATAAGCATCCACGCTGCATGCTCTGATCTTGTATTCAAAGATGAAGGGAAGATTTTAAAGCCTTAGAAAGAAACATACCCGTGGATTTTACACCCCGTTACTGAGATACAGCCAGGCTCAAAGAGATGTGCAACTTAGACTTATTGATTGTCAGTTTGATACACTGCTAGCAGATCGCAGAGGATTTCTACGTCTGCTCAAGGTTCTGTGAATATTCTGGCAGCGTAAAGGCAGCCGAGGTTGAGGGAAGGTTTGATGTTGCATTGACAAACATGAGAGGAAAACCTTGGAGAGCTGAAGAGGAAGTTTATCAGATAAACATCTGTCAGCGCTGCATACAGACGCGTCATTAATTACATGTGATCTGAGTGGAACTGCTGACAGCTTCCTAATCAGAGAGTCTTTGAATCCGTTCGTCTCCAGGAAGAGAGCAGGTTTGTAGGCCAGAGTTTCTGCAGTCTGGAAAAATGTGAGCTTCAGTTGAGCTTTTTAGGGAAAAACATGGAGAAGAAGATGGAGTATGGAAAACAATTCAGCTTCTGGACCTTTTCTGTCCTCTAAGTTTGTTTGACCTTTCATTAGTTCTGTTATTTGTCCATTTGTCCACCCATCCATTCAGAGTTTTTTTCAGAATCCATATTTAATGCCTCTGAGCCTGGAAAAGCCTGATGTTTTTATATGTAATATGAGCAGAGACCCTGGAAGGTTCTTTTATGCTTTTTGAAAAAGCGTATAGCACCTTATTAAACATGGAAAGCGTGTAATCTGTGGTTAAATAATATATTACAGCCACCCATGTGTTGATGGAGCATGTATTTGTTTAAGCTGATTGTGCAGTTACAACCGAGTCCGTATATCTAAGCCAGGTCAGTCCTACAAAAGACATTTTACTCTTAGTTGGACGTTTTACTTCATGTAATCAAAAATTTAGAAATAAAAACGCATCAGCAAACATTAACAAAAGAGTTTCAAATGAATAAACTAAAAGCAGTTCTGATGTTAAAAGGGGCTGAAGCATGTAAGCAAAGTATATTGATTATAAAATCTCAAAGTATCACATAGGTAAACCAATAACTAGTTCCAATAGAAAGCAACAAAAAAAACAACTAAAATGAACCAAATCATCAACTACAGCTGCCTGTTAAAGCTTTAAGCTGCAGATTGCATTCAGTTATCTTTATTTAAGGTTGTTCATTAGCTTTTGCTATTTTAGAAACAATAAAGTTCATTTTTGGGATTAAAACTACTTCAGTAATCTTATCGACGTCATTTTTCTTCTTGATAAGTAAATAAAGGCTGAACTGTCCAGTTCCATTTTCATTCATCGGATCATAATGGAGTATTTAATGTCAGTTATTGTGGGTTTAATATGAAAAACAGAGAGATAAAAAGAAGAAAGGAAGACAGAGGGAGAGAGAGAAAGTTCCGCTGTATGTATTCATTTGTCTTTCATCAGCAAACTGAGCAAACGCAAACAGAACCGCTCAGAACTGCAATCTAACAACATTTGGAGCAAAACTGCAATCTTTGCACCTGTCAGGACCCGGTCTGATCTCTTGGTGTTTTTAACTTGCATCACCTGCAACAGGGTCAATTTGCAGCTCGTACGTTCTGCACCTCTGCCGACTCTCAAGCACAAAATGTTCTTTAGAAATGAAAAAGGCGGTGAGCAGATCTCATAATACCAACTATTACCAAATGACTGCTGACAAGGAAGTGAAACCTTTTAGACTACATTAATAAAATGGAAGCTTTTAGCCTGTATCAGCTCCACAAACTACACCTTAAAAGGACACGACTCTGCTTCTTCAGAGACTCTTGGTGGAGAATATAAAGGAATGAAATGACTGCAGAAATTGAGAGGTGCTAACATTGTGTACAGAGAGCATCTATGTTTTCTTTATGCTTTTATGTAAAGCAGGAGGTTTATGTCATGTTTCTTCTACTTTTTGGTGTCTAATGTATTTCAGAGACAACAACTATCACACACTTAACATCTACAGGAAATCTACATACTTTTCAGCGTTTTTCACTTTTTTCTGACCTTTTCTCTCTTTGGTATTGTTTTCTCCAGTAACCTGTTCTGATTTCCTGAATTTTCTCCAGTTTTCCATGTCTCCCGTCTCCTCCTCTCCCTCCCTGGGTCTCTGCATCCTTCTGCCTCCTCAAAGCTCTGAAATTTCATCTCCTTTTGGCTCATTAGGGAAAGTTGTTGATACCTTTCCTGCAGCTTCCTCTCCATTGTTCTCTGACCACTTTCAGCTGCAGCACCGCTATCTCATTACAAACATGACCGCCCTGATCTCTTTACCACAGCCTTCCTGTTTATGCAGTCTTTCTTATTATATGGAGGCATCACCCAGATCCAGTTACACTTTGTAAAACTTCTTTACCTCATTTTATTCCTTGAACTTTTTGTCTAATATATATAAAATATATACATTCAAAAACATCACTTTCAAGCTAACCTGAGTCATCACAGTTCCCAAATACTGAATGTTTAAAATGAAATGTGAGGAAAACAGGAGGGAAGAGAAATTGTGGATTGCAATATTCACCATGAATATCACCATGCAGTCCAACTTCAGATTCATAAAATTTATGAGTTTACTAGATGAAAACCTGGACAAAAGTGGGCTTTCAGACAGGGACACGATGCCAGACTGTCCAAACTGGTTTTGGATGACGTAAAGCACAGGATTTACAGGATTCCCAACAACCTGCCAAGCAGCCAATCAGCACCAAGGACAATGAATGCTGCTCCTGGATTGGAAACAACGGACAAAAACAATGCAGAGGGTGTTTTATCTTCCCAAGCTGCATTTTCTTTAGAAATGTTTAGATATGCTCTATGAAAAGATCTGAAAACTGGCACATTGTTAAACCAATAATCTACATTCCACAGCAAAATGTGTGAATAGACGAGGCTCCGCTGTAATCACTTCACCCTGGCTGCTCAAATTCTAATGACTTCTGTCATTTGTAACTGACTGATGTTCACTGGAATGTGGTTAAATCAATGTGCAAAATTTCATAATGCACATTGCTTATTACAATAAAAATTGTTTATTTTATAATAATACATTACATTCTGCAGCGTGGTGGTTTCAAAGGAACCTGACCAAACGGATACAATTTGAAGCGTTTATGTTGCTGTGGGCGAATGTTTTCTCCTTTAGAAACTCTTTGAACTGCAGAGCGAATCAGGTGAACTTCAGAGGCCAGAGGAACATTTGAAGTTTATGTAAACGGTACATTTTAGGCGTCAGCTTCAACATGATGAATTCAAGATATGAGAATGAAACCAAGACACGTCACTTCTTTAATGAAGATCTTTGTGGTTTTTAGAATCTAATAAATCGTTTTCCACTGTTGGGAATCAGTGATTAGAAGATGCTTCATGTTTTGTGATATACAATTAGCAGGAGATAAAGCGGCTGGTTTATGTTTGTAGCTCTTTTTTTGTAACTTCAGCTCATATTTGAACAATTTTTTCTGCTGGTACCGGATATTTTGAGTTTCCCTTCCCAGCCCTCCTCTTCTCTCCCGTGGAGTTTAACCTTCAGCCAGGTGGATTTTCTCTTCTGACTGATTCACTTCATTTCCTTATCTCATTTCCTTCTCTCCCAGTCTCTTTTTTTCTTCTTTCCTCAATAATACTGGCACTGTTTCTTTTAGTTTAGTGTAGTTTCTGCATGCCTCGTGCTCTAAAGCACAGTTGGAAACTACAATTCTTACTATCAGCAACAGAACAGCTTCAACTGAAGCAGACATCAGAACAAAGGAAATCCAGCCCCAAAGATCTTCACGTTTTACTTTTAATGCTGCACTAACCTTATTTACAGCGTCTCTGGAATAAAATATGCCCCCTTCTCAGACAGGCCAGAGCATTTCTGCAACTTGATCATTTCACCCTTCTTAAATGAAACCCAGTTAATCGTTCTCAGACGGTTTTATTTTCTCTGCCACAGCAGCTATGTTCCCTCAGCGCCAGAAACGTCTTGGGGAGGATTTTGTGGTGAATTGTTGAGCTATAAACTGAAACTCCATCCTGTGTGTAACTCAATCAGCAGTTCACGACCGACGTCTACAAGCGGGGGCACGTCAGCCGTTGTAACTGCAGAAAGGTGAACTAAGATGGCTTCCACCTTCAGTTTGGCTCATTTTATCTTTTAAAGTTTGGACTTTTATCCAGCAGTCCTGTCCCGGTGCTTCTGCAGCGTTGCAGCGTCTGGGTTCCCGTTTGGTTTCTCTGCACAGCTCAGCTTCGTTTCAGGCTCTGAACAGCTCCATTTAACTTCATCTAAGCAAACAGTGGAACCATGTACGCACCATAAAGCAAAGACGGTCAGGAAAATGAAAGACAAATGAAAACAGAAACAGATCCATTATGTTTTGGACGCCAGCTGCTTCAGGTTGGATCATCTCTGGTGAAATCCCGCCCACCAAACGGATCCAATAACAGTTTCTGGCTGCTATTTGTCTTTGGTTTAATTTTAATCAGTTCAGCTCAGTTAAGCTAACAGAAACACCAGATTATTTATGATGTCTAAATTATGTCCAACTGCAGCTTTTTAGCTCTTAATTTATTGCTTCTCCCTCTTATTGCGGCTGAGCTGAGAACATCAGCCATGAACTGTTTGTCTTACTTGGTCAACTTGTCGCATTAGAACATTTTAACGCCTGTCTGGCAAAATTAGGTTTATGGGTTTACAGCAGATAGAGCCAAAAGTCACAGCATCAGCGTAGGGCAATTTGGAGGCAGTTTATTGAATTAGTCACAGACTGAAGGAAAATTAAAGAAACAAGCATCTGATATCAGGTCATTTTACAAACACTCAGGCTGTAATTTAAACCCTGACAATCACAGGAAACTACATTTTTGTGAATATGTCATCCAAAGACTCAATGTGAAATTAGTCATCTTGATGGAGGCTAATTATTCAAAAGGTCTGGACTCAGGTCCACATCAGAGGGTAAAATTATGGGGGCGAGTGACACATAATGAGCAGAGGGTCAATTACCCGATAGAAAAATGTGAGTCCGCTGGGCGGCTGTTAACCACCGAGGCCTGCTGGCGGCGGATGTTAATGCTGTGTTGACCGCCGGCGAGCCAAGATGGCTGCAGTCCGACGTCCAGAGAAGCTGGACGGAGCACGTGGGTCATCAGCAGGTCATCTGCTGAGTTCACAGAGTTTCTTAGAAAAGATGAAAGGCGCTGGATTCTCATCCGTTCTTGAATTTGTGGAGATCTGGTCATGATTTCAGCTTCTATTAAAATATTTCTGGACTCAATCTAACGAGTAAATCTCTATGTAACATTGCTTGCTGTTCCTTTTCATTTTACTGATTGCAAAGTACTTTCTTAAACATCTCTGTGATGTTTTACCCCTGCAGGATAAACAAACTTTATGTATATAGATATAGAACCAACAGAGACTGCGACAGACTGGCGACCTGTCCAGAGTGAACCCTGCCTCTCGCCCGGAACGTTAGCTGGAGATTGGCACCAGCAACCCTCCCGACCCCACCAAGGGACAAGGGTGTCAAGAAAATGGATGGATGGATGGAACCAACAGAGAGTAAAGATCCATTTGGGACTGAACCAAATTATTCAGTACTTGGGGAAAACAGCCTTAATTCCAGGAACTATTCTGGACGTAGAAGGCGTTAAGCACCATTGAAATGATGAATAATTCTTCATTTCTCAATAGGTTTTTTTTTGTGTCTTTTTGTTTGCCACAGTTTCTTGGTGATTTAAGTTTCAACTATTCAATGTTTTCCTAGGTCATGTTTATTACCTTGTTTATTTATTGATGACATTTAAAGCCACTTCAGTTAAACCAAAGCACATCACACATAAATATAACCAACAAAAGACAATAAAATCACAATAAAATAGAGCAAACAGAAAGAAATGGAGTTCAGACTCAGTAAACTAGTCATTTAGAGTCATTCTGAGAACCCAATGTGTTTTATGAGGAGAAATTATTTAGATTTTTAAAGCCGAGTAAAGAGATTTGCCTTTAGGCATCTATTAATGAACCGTACACATAAAATACCTGCTGATATTCCACAATAATATCAGAAAATACAGCCAGCGGGACAGAAGGTGATCAAAATGAAGCCAGATTTGTATAATCAATAAACACAAGCATTACTTTTCATTGCTGAAAGCTTCAGCTGCAGACGCAACGCTCCCCGAAAAGAAAATCATTAAAAATGGCTCACATCTCATCAGAACCGGCACCTGGGTGTCATTATCACTGCTGAAATCTAATGGCAGCCCTCCTTAAACAGTTCCAGCATCAGCCAGCCATGATCACGATCATCATCACTGTCTGCACTCTCTGGGTGCGTGTGTGTGTGCGTGTGCGTGTGTGTGTTCAATAACCTTTTGCCACAGCTCAATGTGACACACTAAATACAGATTCCACATCAGTGACAGCAGGTCCCTGAAGAGCTCAGGAAGCGCCTGACGACACGGGAAAACAGACACATGTGTGTGTGTGTGTGTGTGTGCGCGTGTGTGTGTGTCCGAGTGAAACAACAATCTCTTTCCCAGTAGAAGCACCTTGCTCTGATTGCTAATTAGCTACTTGTCAACAGTGTTTCCTGCCTCCTCTCCTGTGTCTGCTGTGTTACATGAACACACAGATTGCACGGTTACAAGCACATTTCACAGAGAGCCCAAGAACAAATACCTGAGCAAACACAGTAATTTTTACACATTTGTTTGCATGCATGAGTCATTCCGTTCATCTAGTGCACAATTTACCTTAAATAAATCACTTGTGAATCTCAACCGTCCATCAAAACCAGCTAAACCCAGCAGATTGGCGCCCATGCCTTCACCAGTCCCAGTTTGTCTGTTCTCTTTCTCACGGAGACGTGTTGAGTCGAGTTTTCATCCCTTTAAAAACAGTGTTTCCTGCTCCTCAGGGTGCGCTTTCCTGCATGTTTAAGATGCGTTTCTGCTTTTAAACAACTGATTGAAAAGGGATGAAAGACCTCGACAGCTTGTCAGGTCCTGGAACCGTCAGTCCGCACTGCTAACGTAAAGCAGGCATGCTGAAGCAGGAAAATATGGAAAAATGAGATGTTCCTCAAGGACCTAGATGACAAAACACTGAGGGCCAAACGCTGCCTCTGAACCATCTGAAGATCTATTTCAGAAAATAGAAAACAGATTTTCACACCTATTTGTTCCAGTCTGAGGTTGACAAAAACATTCATGTTTGAAAACTTTATGCAATAATTTTTTTAAACATAATTAAGCAGTGTCAAAACTCCCACCACAAGGTGGCAGTAATTCACCAAGTTGCTTGCTTTTTACAACAAAACCAAAGAAATCCTTCTTCTGTTTTTCACTGAAGTTTAGCCTGGAAAGTATTTCGCAGTAAACCTGTCCAGTCCTCCACATTAACTGGTGAAAAATAAAGGAACTTTGACACTTTTCTGGCCGCTAAATGGATGATTACATCTGAGGTTCAGATCTTGGACTTTTTATGTGAAGTTTCCGTATTTTTTCCCATGAGTGCATGAATTCCTCTGTTTTCTGCCTCGGTCCAACAACATGCACATCACTTTAGGTCAACAAACTAAGCTGCTCTTAGTGAGTGTGTGCATGTATGTGATTGGATGGAGCCAAAAGAAGCAGCATCCCTCCAGCAGAATCCTTATTTTTATCTGAAATGGCTCTGAAGTGGTCACAGACAAATAGGCAAGTAAAAAGACTGAACCACAAATGTCCCATTTTTAACAGTGAGGAAACATTTTAATATTTGTCAGAAGGGCCATGCATTATGCAAACTGAATACACTGCAGTGGAAGTTGAACATTAGGACATTTTCTAGATAAAGAGCATAGCGTGTTTAAGATTCGTTGGTATCAGAAGGGGAAGGAAAGCATTGGAGGCGAGTTTAAACACAACTGCCCTACAGAAAAGAGCCAAACATTCACAAGATGATAGAATTTTTCAGATATGCACCACAACAAAAAGCCTTAGAAACAATGTTTCAGTTCAGATACTGGCCCTTTAAAGGTTGCAGAAAGTTGAAGACTGACTCAAGGTCAAAGGCAGCATCAGGACATGACTTTCAGTCCATTTTAAAACTATCCACACACTTTCACTTCAACATTGTGTTGGGTTGCAACAACAGACCTAGATGTAATTTATTCTCTGTTAGATCAACACAAAGTAGAGAATAAATGGAAAGTAAGAAAATAATCAATGGTTTGTATTTATTTGCTTCTAGTTTGAGTCAGTTTTTCCAATTCTTTGCAAAAGTAGCTCAAGCTCAGAAAGCGTGAATGCACTGAAAATTTCTCCTACTACTCTTCAGTCACACAACTGGCTCTTATTAAACTTTAATACTCTGTGTGCTACATTTACATCTGTGCTTAACCAAGTCTCTCTGTTGAAAGGTACTTCTTGTGGTGCCAGTAATATAGCTCTCAATTGTGGTCAGTTCTCATGTTTTCTCCGTTTTGTTTAATGTAGGCATCAAGACTTCATATATCTGAGCAACAAAATCCCCTTTCTCTCAACTTTTGAAAGAACCTGATGAGTTTCATCATTATATCCTTTGCCAAACATTTTGCATTTTGGTTGCCTTGGGTTTTATTTAGGCACACCAGAGTAAAGGGGGCCTAATTCAAATATACACTGTCAAAATATTGCAACCATTTCCTTCCACATCAAAAGTATGGACAGTGATGAATTACTGATATTGCAACATCAACATTTTTGAAAAAGTGTAAAGGATGTGATGACTTTTGTGCACTAGGATCTCAATTTCCAGTTAGAAAAAGTGACAGAAGTGCTTCAGTGCAGCTGTAGAAAGCACAGCCTCTCCAGAAGAGGAGCCATAAGAGGACAGATGCAGCGCTGAGAACCTCCAGAGTGTCTAATGAGGTGGAGAACAGTCACCAGTCCTAATAGTGAAGTCACAGTGTGCTGTTGCTCCGCAGTCTGAGGTCTGTCTCTCATTCAATAAACAGTCGCCTCCTCCGTCGACTGCAGGGAGCCAAATGAGCCGACAGAAAACGCACATGTAGCGCTGCGTTCCTGCTGCAGCGCCTCGCGCTACGCTGCCTTCAAAACAAAGACATTCCCATCCGCTGGGCCAGTTAGGAAAGCCATCTGCTTCCTCAGCCACTCTGCAGAGTTCACTCACTTTCTTTTGCTGTCTGCACATAAAGACTCTGCACCTGATTATTAGAGGCATACAAGAATCTGCTTCCTCTAAGGACATAAAAGACCCATCAGAAAGTTGTGTTTGTTGTCGTAAAGCGTTTTCTTTCTCATTAAAGGTGAAGTTCTGTAAAGGTCAGGCGGGGTTCTGATGGTTAAGAAATCAGGATCGACTCTTTCGGAGACGAAGCGACACAAACAATGGTTCTGCAGATGGAACATGATTTCTACACTCAAGCGTACACCTTGACCTTTTCTCTAAAATGTTTTGGGAGAAAGAAATTACTTTTCACTCCAGTGACTGAGAGGAGTTTCATGCCTTCAATCCCTGAGAAACTATTTCTACAAGAGGAGCAACTGTAGGTCATTTCAGACTCATCTTAAAAAAAACAGAACCACATTTTTAGGGTTAGAGCTCGTTCATCTTACCTTAAAATAGTTATATACCAAAACTACTGCCATAATTAGTATAATCTCAATAGTCTGAAAGGGGAGTTGTGGTGTGTTTTTATCAGTTTATACCAAGTAACTAAATTTCCTTCAGTTAATTTAATAATGCTGTATATAGAAATGTAACTACGTAATTTATCACATTGAAATCCTAATTTAGACAGTTTCTATTATGAGCTCACAGATGGTCAACTGCACCAGGTGTTTGCTAATTGCTGCTGGCTAGTCTGAAGGAGCTGAGCGTCGGTGTTGCGGGTGAGAGGAGCTCTGTCGGGTGGAAACTTGGACAAGGAATCAAAGCAACACTCCAGGTATCCTTTAGATGAGGGAGTAACGCCATAACATGATGTAAAGCTAAAAACTGTTGATTTTACATGTTACTGTCCCTTTAAAAGCTTCACCAACACAGACTCATTTATGGCTCTAATGCCTCACAGAAACGGTGCGACTTCAGGTCTGAACTGCTGTCTGCAGTTCGGTCCACCCGGCTGAGTGGTGCTGTGGGCTTCCCATCATCCCTGCTACCCAGAGAAGACAGGAATCACCATGGCAACAGAGGACTTGAATTGTTCATTTTATGAACGCATCATTAGTTTTGAAATTAATATATAAAAGGGCCAACAAAAGGATGTTGATTCATGCTGGATTTTTTGGCCCCGTCTCCATTCTTCAACATGTCCTGAAAGGTTCTGGTTTAATTCGGTCTCTTTGTCACGCTGACATCTCTGTCTGCGTTTGTGCTCACTGAAATAGAAAACTGGAGATAATCATGGAAAGGAGAATAAAAATCTACAGAAAAGCTGAACTGGAACCTCCTTGTCAGGTGCTGACGTTAACACGAGTGCAGGGAAACTTTTGTGATGCAGTCAGTTTCCCTGGCAGCTAATTAAGCAGCAACATGTTATTTTAACGTCAGACTTACGTCTCTGTAGATGCAGGAGATGAAGATAAAAGATCTACCTGTTTAGCTCCCAGCTGCGGTTTTACAGAATCTCTGCTGTAAAGATTCACACGTCTTAGGAGGATTCAGAGAACGATGTCGGGGCTCGGGCAACACGTAACCATGGAGACGATCATGAGGCCGCAACCTCTTAGAAGAAGAGAACTCAAAAGTAGAAAGAAGAAAAAGATATTTGCATACTTCTTGTTGATTTTGAAATTAATAATGTTCTGTTATGTTTGTAGATGTCCTGTAAATTTTAATGTATCAATTATTTTTTTCATGTCCCTCTTGAAAATGAGATCTGGATCTCAACAGGTTAAATAAAGGAAATAAAAAATAAAAAATAAATTTTCCACCATGGCATTGATTTAACATTTTACTGTGACTGATTTCATCTGCTATGAAGTTAACTTCTCCAGTGTTAAAGTGACTAAACAGAAGCAGATCAGAAGTAAAGAGAAAATGTTTCACATAATTGACCTAATTTTTACTTGTGTATTTGAAGCTTAATGAAAATATCACTTTTGAGGCAATTTACAGTTTTTTTCAATCTCGGCTGGTAATTTGAAGCTTCTCAAGAGTTTGATGGAATATGTGTCAATTATGTTACCAATTTTGTACTATTCACTGGCAGAGTTCAACCCTTGTTATATTATTGAACAATTAAAGTTAAATTTTTCCATGCTTTTGGCTGAATCCGAGTCTTCCTTTAGATCCTAAATATCTGTAAATTTTTACAGCAGATCTGAGTAATTTCCAGTTTTTGAAAGTCTTATCAGTGGTGTGTAAAAATAGCCTACATTAAAATAGGCACAAGTCTTGATTTTGCATTAAAATGCATTCCATTAGTTTTGAAAAATAAAGCTTTTATTTTGAAGAAAATTTCAGAGATTTTCCTGTTTGGGTTATTTACATCAGCCTCTTCGTTGGCTCATGACAAACAGAGAGCAGAGCTGTTGTTTCATGGACCTGAAGTCCAGCAATAAGATAACATTGTGACTTACAACAAGCAACATATAAACTGAAAGTCAATATGAGTTTCAGGATGTTGGCTTGACTCTCAATGCAGACCTGACATTTCTGAATTCTGTGAAGATCTACTAAATACATAAGAAACTGCATATTTTTCATCATTTGGTAAATATGATATCTGCAACATAAAGCTCCACTTATCAGTTTCAGATGTTTCATTTTACTGACTAATAAAATGCAGCATCTACTGTTACAAGATGTGGAGGATAATCATATTTAGAGTCGGTATATTTTTGAATAATGAGTTCAGGCTATTGACAGCTCCTCATATGGCTTTTGGGAAGATTAAATATCCAAGCCCAGTCTGGCAGAGTAACTTACTGGATTTTCACACCAATTTGAAGTGGAAAGCTTTTCAAATATTTGCTTCCAAAAAAAGGACTTAAAAAGCAAAAGAAGCTAATTTTATGAAATTACTAGCTTGAAAGAAAATTGGTTGGAAATAGATTTTTGTTTGCTTCCTGTCAGTACAAACAGAAGTTATGACAGAGGTGAGCTCTGTTTGGTTTCACTGACATAATCCTTTGAAAGCAGCAAAGTGATTTATGCATTCAAATTCTCATGACAAATATTCTTTTATTTTGATTTCATAAAAACGGGAAATTGAAAATATGAAAGAACATGTCCAGGAGTCTCTTAACAGTGCAGTTAAACAGGCAACTTCTCCTAATGGTTTGGCTACATGCAGCTTTTGCACACCGTTAGGAAGGTAATCATAAAAATTACAAATGAAAGCAGCAGAAAAACAGCACACACACACATACGCCTACACACACACACACACACAACCACAGATCTGTCATAGATCACCTTTTTGTAATCTTTAGAGCCTTCCAGAGGATTCCTCTGTAATTATAGTCTCAGGAGAATTGTACTTTGCTCAGCAAATACCAACACTTCCCAGTTACGAGCTCAACGTGCCTGAACACTCCACAGAAATGCAGCAGCGGCTCTGATGAAGAACTGGCAACAGTTCGACATGTAACAATGAGAAACGCTAAGCCAGGAAAGATTAGAATCACATTCCTCATGCAAAACATCCACTCTGCCTCACAGCCGCGCCGCAGTCAGGCCCTACGTCTGCAAGGAGAAAACCAAGATTAGGTCTGGCTTCATGAGGTTTGCATTTGCATTTTGTTCCTTCATTTACAGGAAATTGTGTGTGTGTGTGTGTGTGTGCTTGTAAAGGCAGAGTTTACGGTTAACAAAACGCTCCTGTTCCTGAGACAAGAATCAAAAACTGAAAATCAGCATCCGTGTTCATGATAGTTTTGGTTCCTCCACAAGAGATAAAAAAGAAATCAACCCGTCACATGGCATCTGCCCAACCCTGGGGGTAAAACTGTTAAAAATGCATGCATTCAGCTGCAGCATATGGCATTCAGTACAATCAGGGCGCGTTAAACATTTAAACATGTTCCATAATTCCCTGTGTGGAGCGCAGCTTGACCTTTCACAGCCTGCAGACGACTGGCTTCACATGTAAACCACAGGAAACGTATTTAGGCTCATACTTATTTATCACTTGTTTCAATGTCAGCAGGCAGAGAGTCATGATACAGCAAAGATTGAGCCGTCACCTCAGAATGACTGTTTCAAACTGAAACACACAAAACATAATTAGAGAGAAAGCAGAAGAGAGAGAGAATGAAGGGCAGCAAAGGGCAAAATCCTCAGGATTAAAGAGAACAAAGTCAACATCAGGTGACTTTTAGTACAAATGTTTCTATAACACACCAGCAGATCATGTGCTTTACAAAGTGATAAACTGATAAAAGAATAAAACTTCTAGAAATTATTTGGAGACTTCCAAAATAAAAGCCAAAATGTTGCTGCAAAGACATGAAGGACTGAGACAGTTTTTTAAATCTCATTATTCATCAGAATAATTGATTACTAAAATAGCTGCAGCCCTAAATGCATCTGTTTATTAACGGTCTTGCATGACAAAATGTATTAATATCATTACGCAGAGCATTACAGAATGTGTGTCTTAGCAGATGCAGACAACTTCACTAAAATAGAGAGCAAGCATAATGATGGAAAATAAAAAACCTAAAATTTAATCATCCGTCTTCAAAGAACGGACAGTAAAAAATGTTAATGATTTCCTCAGGTCTTCAAAAGGAGACTTTAGAAAGATTGAGGACTGAGGTGCTCATTAGTTAATCATTAGCTTATCGTTAGCCAGAAGTAGAGTATAACTCTGAGCAGAACACACACACACAAGGTCAAAGTTTCCCCTGCTGCAGATTTGTAGTAAAAGTACTGCTTTGGTTTCTTCAGGCGAGATTATGAAATGTTTGCAGCATACAGAGCTCTGCATAAGACAAAAAAAAACATCTTTAATGTGAGATAAGATGGCGAGAAAAGCTACAGGGAAGCTGCTGAAATAGAGTCTGAATTAGAACTTCATAAAAAAAGAAAGACCAAATAAATCAGAACCCAGAGGAGCCGGAGGAGCTTTAACCCCAGGAGAGGAACGGATGCAGACACATTCTCCTAAATGACTTCTCAGGATGACTCCAGCTATAAGTGGGTCAAGGTATGCATTGTTCCCCCCTGTGGGGGGTCGGCTGAGCGGCTGAGTGGACTTAGTGCTTCAGCTCTGGAGCTAATGCAAAAAACCCCCACAAAACTCTGAAGAGAAGATAGAGTTCAAGATGAATGATAATGCACCAAGCCATCAGGCAGGACATGTTTGGGAGAGTTAAACCTTTTAGAACCATAACTAAGTTATTAGCTATTAATTACAAAAATACCTTCATTTGTATTAATGTGCAGTAGAAACCATTTTGCCACATTACTTAACATCATCGTTTGAATCATTTCATGGTAAACTACAATGAAGGCTCATTGTGCCCAATAACACACAAGGGACCAAACAAAACAGAAACATAGAGCCACAGCACAAACATCAGGTCTGCAGATTGGATCAGATGTAGTTTGGGTTCCTGGTTCCCCACAGACTCACACAGGGTTCACAGCCACCTTCACTCCTCTGTGCCCTTCACACACAGACCTGCAGCTACACGACTCGGAGGCTCACCATTCTGAGTCAACTGGAAATAATCAAACATCACTTTTACAAATGGACTCTTGAGTTCAGCTTTGAATTATTAATGATGTGATGAGGCCACTGGAGGCAGCCTTTAATCCACGTCAATGCAAATGCACCCCAAGGTCAGCAGCATTACGCTGCAGCGGCCCGTGGTTGGCGCAGATTGACTGGGAGAAAGTCTGTGAAATGGGTCCGTCGTAGTTTAGCAGAAATCAGAGCGCGGCGTATAATGGAATGGCCTCGAGCCCCCGGCAGGCAAAGGGGGGAATTAGTTAGAGCCTGGGCCACATCAAAGTATTTCAAGGACAGAGAGTGTGTTTTTTATAAACCGTCACCCCGCTGAGCTGCCATTTTCTCTGGAAACAGGATTCACAAAATAACCACAACAGTGTTGTTGCAGAGGGCCAGGGCGATAATGAGTGAGGGCTGTGTGTTTTGGGACTTCTCTCCGCCACGCTGCCTTAATTCTACTCATTATTTTGTGAAGGACAGCAGAGGATGGCCCTCACGGCTAAGCATGCTCTGAGTGGAAGAAGTTTAAACTAATTTTAACTTTTAGACAGCCGTGCACTTCAAATGAGTCCACACAAGTTGCGTAGCAACAGCAGCTAAAGTATTGGCGTTGCTGTTTATGTTTGATGGCGGTAAAACCCGGAGAGGTCCAGCGGACTTCAGAGCTCCTTGGTGCTAATAAGGGAGTTCTGGTCGAGGTTACAGTGAAACCCGGACAATTAGTGGGTCTGTAATGGTTTGTAGGAGCTGCAGTGTAACATCCAGCCAGCCGGGACTGTCTTGGTCTCTGATTAACCGACTCACAGGAAAACGTTCCGATCCTCACGGAAACACTCTGATTTACACACATTTACAAATCCACTCTGATGCAGCAGAGGAAAAACACACACACACACACACACACACACACACAACTGATATCTTTCCATTACATCTGCTGCACAGTTACAAATGACTCAAAGAGTGCTTCATTTCCACAGAGTCTGACATTCGCTGCTCAAATGGATCTAAATCTGTAGACAACAGCTTTGTGCTTTCAGATAAAAATAAAGGATCACTGGTCATGAGTAATGGTTTTAATTCCAGTCTCTGGTGTGCTGCGATGTGTTCGGAGGTTTCCCTGTGTGAAGTCCAGGTCTGTCCCTGCTCAGCTTCCCTTTTAGCAGCGGGTTATATAAAGATAAAGGCTCTAATTGCACACAGCAGACTTCCATCATTATCCCCAGCAGTTTTTGTTTCTACCAAACAAGGACGCTGCCATCATTTCCTCTCCCGTGAACACTTCACCTGCTGGGACAGGCCTTTTACTGCTGAACGAACACAAGCCCTGCCTTGTGTACCTAATACCTCAATAATCTGTTTAACTCTTTATGGTGCTGCAGCCTCACACACAGAATCAGTCATCAGACGGCGGTTCCTCCTCTCCTCCAGTCTGTCAAAAGTCTTCTGGAGGAAAAACTCCCTCCGTTCTGTTTTCACCAACTTCCTCCATCTTCACCTCGGTCTCTTTTTGCTCTCACTGTTCAAATCTGCAGAAACCCAATTAGTGGAGATGGGAAGCTCTTCCCTGTCGTGGCTCCAATTTAGGATTTAAACTGATAAGCAGAATGCTTTTTTCACCCCCAACATAAAACCTTGCCAACATGGCGAAGTAATGAATTACCTTCCAACCTCTGTTTCATTAAACATTTTCACACAGGATAATAAAATTTGCTGAAATCACAGGTGACCCAGATTCTGCAGAGTGATGTAGGGTGAGGTTTTACCTCCCCTGCTGCTGATGTGCCAAATTAGAGCTGAAGACTAACAGCTGAATAGTTAAACCTCCTTATGTTCTGAGATTTGCATGAGACTTACTGAGAAATTTAAATTGCAAATTAAAGAAAAATTGATGAAAATCCCTGAACTGCTCTTCATGTGGACATGCAGTCGGAGGTTTACACCCTCATCACTGCAGTGAAGATAATTCAGGACTTTTAAAGATTTGCTTCAGCTCTTCTGTCTCAAGGCAGTTCAAATGAATCACACAACACTGACCATTTATTTTTAAACCAGAATAGGTTCATAGTTTTGAATTTAAGGTGGATTTTTTTCTGCTCCATATAAGGTTAAAATTATGTTTTATAGATAAAAGTCACACTGTCGCCTTCAACCAGCTTCTAACATGAATCCTGATCCATAATTATCACATTTTATTGATATAAATAGTTCAGTTTACTAAAACTGGGTGAAACTTGAACAAGAAGGAAAACAGGTTAGCATAAGGTTCTGATGTCAAGCCTGTTGAAAATGTGTTGATTACATTTGAAAGACGAGTTTGTGGGGAAAACATGACGTAATCTTTTGTGACGGTTGCAAAACGTATGCAGTCAAAGTGCAGAATGGTTAAAATAAATCATCAATTATTGAGATTCATAACCAAGCTGAGTGTATGTAAACTTCTGACCAGAAGTTCAACTCTAACTTTCCTTCCTCAGAGTCTCAGTTTGCAGATACTCAGCAGTAACTGCAAACTTCTCAAAGACAATACCAGGAAGGAATCAATTGTGGTCGTAAAAACATAATCAGGAGGTGATGAATAACATCTGTATGCAGCATTCATGCTGCACGGTTTATCAGATGACCTTTTAAATCAGCCAGAGAACCAAAAAGGAACAAAGTGAACAGAAATCAATGTTAAATTTGCTTTGTGATTCATTCCCTCTCTGCATTTTTGCATCTCCTCTCATTCTTGCATGAAGAGAATGTCTTTTGTTGCTAGGTATCAAATGAGCCACACAGTCAAGATCATTTGCAATTCAGAAAGTATCTAAGCAGCTTATATTTCTTTAAATCTTAGGATAAACTACTATTTTAATAAAAGAGCTGAAGTCTGGTGGAAAACCTCTGCCTTCATGCATTCTTTAAAAGTCTGAAGAAACGTGAAGTGGTGAAACAGTTTGTGGTCTGGATTTTACAGGCTGTTTACTCATGCAACTGCTGCCGAGCTGCACTGACAGACACTCGGTTAAGACTATTTTCTTATCCTCTTATTTGTTTTAATTCTCACAGTCATCCCCTGGCCTGACCCCCTCTGACTTTCCCTCTCATTTGCTGCTTCTCTTCATCTTCCCAACTAAATAAATAAATGTAGCGATGAGGGAGAAGGACAGGCAGGAAGATGAGAGAGAGGGAGAAGAAAAAAAAAGTAGGACACTCCAACCTGGATGCTTCGTCCAAAGCAATTTGCTCAGATGGAAAGCGAAGCTGAGAGGAGGAGGAAAACAAGGAGCTTAAGAGCATCTCTGCTAAAGAGGGGGTGGCTTAGAGAAAACAAGCAAAATGGACAGACAAGCTGTGCCACCGAGAGCCGAGGAGGGAGGGCAAGGAAAATGGGAGAGAAAGAAAGTGTTGGTGAAAATCACAAAATGGTCAGGGTGTGTGTAGAGACCCGGTGACAGTGGCAGAAAATTGCTCTGCTGCAGTAGAGTGAAAACAGAGCCCCAGATTTACACCTGAAAAAAATAATAAAAGGACAGTTTAACTGAGAAAAAGTAAAAACTCAACTTACTTCTCAGTAGAAACATGATTTCAATGTTTATTTTTACCTTGCTTTTATCTTTAAATTTAAATCTCAACTCAAAAATCTACAGAAAAAAAAAATAACAGACATAACGCCAATATGTTAACACATTCCTGGTCTGGAGGGCTCAATGGCTGCCATCAGGATTCAGAAAAACAAGCAGATGAGAAGCAACATTCCAATTCTGAGGCTTCAAAATGACTGTCAGCAAACTAATGGTTGACATTACAAGACAGCGCATGATTGCAGAGAACCGAATGCTGGGAAACTGTAGGGGACAAGAACAAGTAGGCTATTATTTGGTGCTGTTGAAGGAAAGATGATGATCCAAGAGAAATCAGTGAAGATGGAACCAAAATGGAAGCAATATGCCTCTTAAAGTCTGTATGTTCTTAAAAGCTGCACTGTGTTTATAAAATGTCACCAATTCAAGAGTTTTGCCTTTTCTGGCAGACAGATAAAAAAACATTAATCTTGAAAATGAGGCAGTTTTATACCTCATTTTCTTTACTCCTCTTTCTCATCATCATAATCATCATCGGGTCCCCAGCACTTTGTAACAGGAACGATGTGTCTAATGCCTGGTTCATACGGCAAGATTTTCAAATGACAAGTCTAAAAGGTTTGGTCTCACACTGTGTGTTGTCCAGCCACACAGCAGGAGCAACACACACACACGCGCACACCAATTTCACTCACCAACAGCCAAAATTTCAACACCAGGAAAACACCAAATGTACCTAAATAAACACTGTGGAAACCATCCTGCCACTACCAGAAGCTAACAGCCTCAGTTTTTTCCTCATCTCAACTCTTGAAGGTCCGACTAATCACTGCAGAAGAAAATAAATGGCACTCCTTGATTGGATGCTTTGAAAACACCAATAGACACCAATAGAGTCTCAGACTCTACAACACAAATGAAACAACAGATAAAACAGATTTTTATAACCTGTTTGCTAGTTTTGCTAATTTTATGCCATGATGTTTAAATAACTCAATTTCCACATTTGGATCAATATAGCTAAAATAATTGCTGTCTGGGGTTGAAAACCAAACTTTCACTAAGCACATGATGCATATTAATTTTTGTACGCCTCACATGGCATGTTTTAGCCAAGTCAAATCATAAAAGATTCAGTTCAGGAATTCAACGCAGCGTTTCTGTTTTAGCCAAGTTAAATATCTATGCAGGCATTCCAGCAGTGATGCACAAACTGCTTTCTGCAGGTACAATTAGAGTTCAGTGGACCGCAGCTCTGTTAGAGGTAAATAAAGTGAATATGCTGCTGTTTCTGCTGACCTTTTAAAGCACAATACAAAGCACATGCACCCATTAGCGCACACTTAGCCATCACTATCCAACACTCCTCTACAAGCAGCTTTACAGCCTTTCACACATTTATTCATGTGATCCAAACGGCTCAGGTTACGACCAGGAAGGTCAAAAACATGTGACCAGAACCAAAAACACTCAGAGGATGAGAGGGTGAGTCAGTGATACACATGACTGAATGACTTTTTGTCTGAATATCCCAGAAACGTAACAACATCCAAAATGTGAACAAACATTCAGAAAGATGTTCCAGACATCAAACTGAGCACATTTCAGCTTCACCAGCTTCTGGCGCTTCTCCTTAACATCATGCAAACGTTTTGGTCCCATATATGTGTCTTGTTAAAACATTCTAACTTCTTCTGACATCAACAGGATATTTCTGTCCACATAGTTGTAAATGTATATTTTATTTTATTGAGATCATTTCAAACATTAACCAGAACAATGATTAGATTGTAAGACAAATATGCCACTTTAAGCTCATACTTTAATTACTAAAGATTTACCAGCTACAGTAACCCAACTTTATCTGAAATGTGAGTTATGTCTTTAGGCTCTAATTTGATTATGAACATAATCTTGTTAAGTCACGGCACATAAATGATTTCTGACTAAAGACCATCTACAGTAAAGCAACGCCAGACGCTTTTATATTAAACCTCTGATCCTAAAATGGAGACGTTTCTGGTTGCAACTAAAGTTTTTATGGAGCATTAAACCTCCAAGAATGTAAACATTTATTTGTCAAACTAAGATGTAGAAAATCCTTTCAACCTCATCAGCTCTTCCTATAAACGCCTATGAAAGTCGGGAAAAGCAGGAAAAGTTGCCTCTACCATGGACGCCCGTCCCAAAGCTCATGTTTATTCCTTATAGCTCATCAGATTGTTAGTGAGTTGATGGTGAGCAGATTGATGGCAGAACGAAACAAAAGATCAGCGTCCAGAAAGGTTCATCCAACCTGACGTACAGGAGAAACGTTAAAACATCTGATTTATTGAAACATGACAGAAAAGAGAAAGCCAGAAGATTTGGTTAGAACTTGAATGTGATTCATTTGCATTGTTTGGCATTAAATGACATTAAACAGTTGGTATAAATGTCATGTTACACGCAGAGGCCTGTGGGGTCATGCACTCAGCAAACCGCCATATTTGGGAGAGATTGAACCAATTCATGTCCAAATCTTCGTCTGTTTCCACCTCCACATGCAGCGAAATCCTCCTGTGTTTGTTTCCTGTTATTTCTGATGGAAGGGATAAAGACAAACAGCAGAAGTAGCTGTTTAAGGAGGAGAGATCAAATGACTGCAGGGGAGTCCTGAACAGCAAAAAGTAGGATAAAAATATGAACTGGGGCAGGAATGGATGGAAATGAGAGGAGAAAAGAGGAAGTGAGAAATGGATGCAGCTGTAAGGCGGCGGGAGGCTGAGGGTGAAGAACAGCTCAGAGGTGGAGGTTGGAACAAGGTGGAGAAAATCCTGCATTTATAACTTGGGAGACATTGAGGCGTCTCACACCTGAAATATGTGAATTTGGTTTGTTTCACGTTATTAGACCCTCCGTCAGTTTCAGCTTTTGCTCTACTTGTTCTTTTTTTTACACTTAAAAATAAAAAAGCACATTTATCAGTACAAATGCTGCGGTTCTGTACATTTTGTTGGCTGACAACCAAAAACTTTAATGTAATTTTCCTCCGAAGTTCTTAATTTTTAATAAAACTGGACCCAGAAACCAAACACATGGATTCATACTGGCATTAAATTACACTCATGTAGACCTTTTACAAATTAAAAGACACGTGTTTGTGCTGGAACAACTTTTTTTTGGCATCAGAGTAACGGAGGCTGTGGTTAAGTGGAAGAAAAAAGTTCAGATTTCGATTTGTAACCATCTATATTTCATTTCCTCTTCCCAATTACAAGCATGCTGTGTTGATCCATCACCTGTAATCGTCCTATAATGGCTGATGTTTGTGGCTGTAATGCGGATGCTGCTGCCTGAGGTCGGGCGTTTGGAGGGGGTGTGATCCACCGCCGGCTGTGGTCAGAGTCTGTTTTCAAACAATAATGCTAAGCTAATCAAGAATCTTCCGTCCAGGCAGCTATATACCGACCTCATAAAAAGCATCTCAGAGTAAGTGTGTTTAGTATGTAGTCGTTTATTGCTGCCTTTTTATATGTCACTGCCAGCTCTAAATCAAATTCCTTTGTGGATAATAAAGCTACGTTAAGCTTTCATTGAGTTTATGATGTCTAGATTTAGGGAAGCGGTCCAAATCCAGCGTCTCCCTCCTGGGTTTGTTGGTTCTTCGAATTAAACTTTCTTTAAGCTGTTTCTTCTGTCTTGTATTTGTGTTACGCGTCGCTTGAGCCAGCGCTTGATGTAGAAAGGGAGATCAGACGGATGAGAAACACACAGGAGGGTGAAGGGAGTGTGAAGGAGAGGAGGAAACAAAGAGCACAGTAACATGGGGAGAGAGGAGCATGATGGATGTTGAGGGGGCTGCCCCTCAGAGATGGGGCATTAATAATCCATAGCGCTTTAAGTACTCCCTTTGAGGGAGAAAATGGCCTGCGTGAGGCTGAAAGCAGCCAAAACACTCATCCTCCCTCCTCCTTTAACACCTTCCCTCTCTCCAGCGCTGTTAGACGCGCTGCCTTTTGTTTGCGGCTTGCTCCGTGGCTCGACTTGTTACAGAGTTGTACGGATGCGACGAATGAGACAGTAAATCTCTCACTTAAGGCCCTTACACACTGAGCAACAACAGCAGCAATCCTGCAGGGTTATTGCATGTCACACTGAGCCAAATGGCTGCGATAAAAATCAGCCTGAGTGAGATTGTATGATATCAGTTTAGTCACATGTCAGGCGGCGAGGCGCACACCTAATGATTTGTGGGACAAAAACGAGCAGATGTGCCTCATTAACTCACTGTGCGTGTTCTGCGCTCTGCAGACCATTGTCTCGCTTTGCCACACCTTTCCTTTTTCATTTTAGCCTCCAGGTTTTTGTTTTTTTTCTCCTTTTGCAAACAGCAGGCTGGCAACATGTTATTTTGTGGAGTTTGTTCATCCATTGTTTCTGAGCTTTTGCTACAATCCCGAGCAGGGCAGATTTGGAGTCACATACAAGAAGCCTTGAGTCATTCTTCATTGTTTTAGATTTCTTCCTTCCAAGCAGCTGGACTTTCTCCTTTTGTTGATGTCTGAAGCTCTTTTGTTCTCCAGATTAAACTTTAGCCTATAAAAAAGCTCCCACACATAGAAAACGTCCCAAATATCCAGTTTTAAATTTCTTCTGTCCTTATAAACAGATTGGATCAGAGACTCAGTCCAGCATCATTCAATGCCAAATTTCCCAGTTCCTGACTGGTTTCTGGTCTGGTGTCTCCACTTAGTCATACAGTCATTTGAGCTGATCCATTTGTGCTTTAATAAATTTATGGTTTTGGTTGTTTGTATAAAAACTCTTTTAGGTTTCAGAAACTTAAAAGCTGTGTGAGATGGCATATCTACCAAAAAGATGTCATGAAACAATATTCTGGTTTGATTGAAGATAAAGACGCGTCAGATTAACCGGTCCAAATCAGAACCAAAACAAACAGATACAGAGAAGATTAAATAAAACCCTGACATATTAAGCCTGACTGGATTCACACATTTATTCCTGATCATTTCTCACCTGCAGCTCATCAAAAAGTTTGGATTTATTTCAAGGAATTATTTTAAAAGATAATTAAAAATGACAAAATCAGATGAGAAACAGAAACACAATGTTGTCTCCTTCCTAAAATAATGGCCTAAGTAATTTTTTTGCCAAAATCACTTTTGGCCAATAAACAAATAAATAAATAAATAAAAATCACAGACTCTTCTTTGCCAAGAGATAAATTAGGGGAAAAAACACTTTTGACAAAATATGACTTGGGCCATTATTTTAGGAAGATGGCAACATGACAGATGGAAGATATGATTTTAGCTCTGAAAACGTAATTTATAAAGAGCTGAAAACCTTCCTGAACGTAGAGAATCAGGAGGAGGACGATTTATCTCTCAGGTTTTCTTCAGATTTTCAAATTTTGTATATTTGCTGGAGTTACTGTTATAGCCCTTTATTAGTCAGAGTGTCTGTTTTAGTTTTCTGTGGCTTTAGATCCAGTTCTTCTTCTTTCACTTTCATTTTAAAGGTCATGTTGCTTCATCGGGTCACGGAGCTACCTGCCTTCATCACATCTGAAGTTATGATGCAAAAACATTTCTGCTATTGTCAGAGGAAAAACTTTGTGCAAGATTCCTGAGGTGTGTGGAATAAAGAAAAAGATTATTTGGGCATCACAGATAAAGAAAAGAGCTCCACCCGCAGACATTTGAGTCTATGAGGCAAAACAAGCTGAGGATTAAGACGCCGAGTTTGTTGCACGAAACTGACAGGCGGATGACGTGTCAGAGTGGAGATTCAACAGGAAGGAGGAGAGCGAATCAGAATGTCACAGATTTTTTATTTTACATGCTAGCAGCTACAGAACGTCCCTGAGATAAAGGCGGACGGAGATAAAGGTTCAGCCATTCCTCTGGAAGTCTGACTACTGACTATGATGAATTGGTGAAATCACTGACAAAATACTACAAGCCAAGCCGGCAGCAGACAAAGACAGAAGAGAAACACAAAGACACATCGAGCCAAAGATGGGAAAATTAATGACCGAGATGACAGGGAGGAGCAAAGATAAGATGAAAGGTGGAAACAAGAGGAAACGAGCAAGAGCCGGAGAAAATCTGAGACAAGAAATGAGAAACACTGCAAATGAGTGACACAAAGCAGAGAAAATGATGAGAAAGAGCCTGAAATAAAGGGAGGAAAAGGACCGAATCAATGAAACACAAAGAGACAAACCGAGGACTGTAAGGAAGGATAAAAAACAAGGAGCAAAAACTGGGTCAAAAAGAGACGAAAAAAGTGAGAAATAGATGGAGACGGAGTGAAAGAGAAACTGGATCTGACAGGTGAAAGAAAAAAGGGAAAAAAGAACAGCATTTAGAGTGAGGAAGAAGAGAGCAGGAGGCCTGAGCCGGGCGTCGCCCCAGGCAAAGCCATTGTCTTGAGTGCATGTGAGAGTGTGCACGTAATATTTCCATCCAGCAGAAACAGAACCGAAAACTAACTGCTACAGTCGTTTCCAGAGTCCAGTCCTCTTTGTTGGGTTTTGTCCAAAACTCTGCAGAATCTTCCCAATAGACATGGGAAAACTGCCATCCTCAGTCGAGCTTGAAAAGGACAGATTCTAATTAAATCTGAAAAATATGCTGATTTATTTTCCAAACCACCACCATGACTCAGCATGTCTGATCAAAAGAAGAGTTTTAATAATTTACAGAATCGATTTTGTTTCTAAAGTTTCAGAAAAAGATCTGAAGATATTTGTCCGGAAACCAAATATGTCTGAGATAATAAGCTGTGTGTCTGCTGTTAATGTCAAACCACCAAAAGCACAAAACTGAACTGAACTAGTAGAAAATGTCTGTCTGGAGAAAACAAAACATCTTTAACCAAGAGGCAAACTTTGAAGTTTTTGTCCCAACCACTCCCAAGTATTCAAAGACACAAAAAAAGGGCTAAGAGCCCCAAAATCCTGATCCTTAAGAAGTCGAAAGCTGAGTAGATTTTTCAGCAGTTTGTTCAAACTGAACTCTTTAGGTTTTGTCACTGTTACATGTTTCTTTCTGTCCTGGCAGCAGTGCAGTGAAACAATATCAAATCTTACAGATGAAGAGTTCAAACAACAACGTTCCTTCGGTTTGATCCCTCCGTTGTGGATGATTCTGGTCCAGTTCATTAATCTTCTGCTGCTTATCCAAGGTCAGGTTACAGAGGGAGAAGCTGCATGAGGGAAACCTTTTATTAATGAGACGCGTCGCCTCCTGGGAGGTTCTCAGCCATTCCCACGTCAGAACATGCATCATAGTCCATCTGCAAAGTTTGGGTTCTGTCCTGGGATCTTGGTCCAGTAGGGCGCGTCCTCTGGATGACATGTCAGTGTTAGAGATTTTTTGGTATTATCATTTTGGATATTACTTAAGTTCATATTCAGTCTACTATTAATTGATAGTAAATCAACATTCAGTCTAATGTGAATCAGTAAATGACGTGCGAATACTTTTTGATTGCAGTGAATATCTGTGTTCTTGAAAACTGATTGTTCCCTTCAGAGTTTGAAAGAGCTAGATGACCTGTGTGTTGTTAGATAATGCCAGCCAGCCTGCCGCCTGTTTCATTGTTTATCTTTTCTGACTTTTGTTATTCCAAATAAAAGTCCTGCTCGAGCAGAGAGAGTCTCCTTCTGCAGAAACTTGGTCATAAAAATTCATATACGTTGTCTGTGGAAAAACAGAAAAATACCTATCAGTCAGTTTATCTTAGAACAATGATGCAATCTGCTGGGTTTCCTTAGATACAAACTACTAAGAATAGCTAACTGTACTGAATAAATTGAATTTATTTCTTTTTTTATAAATTGCCTCAAGATGACATCTTTTGGTGCTACATGAATAAATTGTATTTAATTAACTGAACCTGCTGTTAGCACATAGCTCCAGTTATTACAGCTAGAAACTGGTGATCAGTCCTGAAACCTGGGAGCAGCGAAGGACTCAGACCTGAACACTCAGAGCCACATAAAGACAGTAACAAAGCCGGCCTTCTACCACCTGGAGGACATTCCTAGGATTAAAGGACTAATGTCTCAACAATATCTAGACAAACGTCTATCTTCTAACTGACCATTCAGGTATGGCAGCATGTAATCCCGGCCCTCATAGCAGAGACTTAGAGAACAGAGTTCAGTACAGCCTGATGACAAACAGACACAGCAGTGTTTACTTTGCTCCACCGTCTGAACACTGCAGAGGACTTTCCCAGCCTGCGTTGTTCCTGGCACCAGCGGCAGACTTTTCATCTAGAAGGAGACCCGGTGCAGCCTGCATGTGGATTCACCATTACCGGCGTTTTACTCAGCCCAGTGGGTAGAACACATATGCTCCAAAACGGCATGAATCACAGCCAGTTCAGCAAATCCCTCTCCATCTGCATCTCCTGTTGGCCAACTTGTGACTCAGTCGCTGAAAGTCAGGAGCAAACTGGAAGCCATCCAACTGTGAGACGGCTTGTCAAACCTTCAGTCTGACTCACGTCGGACGTTTGAGTCCAGGCGGCGCGCTGCCACGGCCCGGTCCGATCCGGTCCAGTTTGGATTTGGACGGCTTACAGTGGGGTGCACTAAAGGTTCTGTCCAAGATGTCTGCCCATGTACTGGGGATAAATGCCCTCTTTCATTAGACCTGATGCTCAGAGTGGGCATTTATCATATTGGTTATCATTTATCATGATACATTCTTATTACAATAAGAATTTTGATTCATCCCTGTCTCCTTAAATTCCAATTAATGTATTTAAAAACCCCAAAGCTGCTTCACCATTTCCTCCACAGCCTTTTCAATAAGCAACAATAAATATCAAATTAAAAAACATGATTAAATGCAGGTTAGTGAAACAAATCTCACTTCTTCTTGTTTTTGTCCTAGAGCATTACAAGTTTATGTATGTGTGGAAATATGACAGGTGATTGAACTTTAAAAAATGAGTTAATTTGTTACAAGTAATCAAATTAAGTTTGTCCAAGTGAAAATATCAAGTTTACTAAGTTGTCATGTTAAGCAAATCTAAAGTTTGACAACTTAATTTGATTACATCTAAAGTTAGACAACTTAATTTGATTACATCTGTTCTCTTTTTTCAGTGTAGTCACAGCCTCATCTAGATTTAATAAATAGCAATAAATAATTCTTATTACTACAATAGCGCCACAAAATATTGTGATAAAACTTTAAGTCCACGTCGCTCACTCCTACCTGACAAATCAATCTGACCTCATGATTTGTTCAAAACAACGTTTGAAACTATTTTGGTCCAATTTTAGAGTCTCATTTACTTCTTACCAGTAATTACTAATTAAGTTAAATCAATTTTATAAAAAGGATTCCAACAAGATCTTGATGGGCCCATCAACCACCCACTATTACTGACCGTCTAACTATTAATCAGCAAAGGCCACGTGCTGTAAGAACCAACAAATCTGCCAGTGGAGTTTGCTCCATGTCGTCTAAGCGGTTCTTGTGACTCCATTGTTGGAGCCTCATTGTGTGCGCCACAATATCCTGAAGTCTCCTCCAAGCTCCTGTTTTCCTCCTCCCGCTCAATCGCTTCCCCTGCTCTCCTTTTCCCCTCTGCAGCGTCCAAAAAAAAAAGAAAAACAATGCTGGCTTGTGTTGGTGCCAAGCTCACATCCAGCCATGACAAACAGCCGGTCAGAATGCACAGCAAGCTTCGCAGGCACACAGAGACAAAGGGAAAAAGTACAGAGGACACGGGTGGAGGAAAAATAGAAGTGGAGGCCTGGAGATTGGAGGTCTCTACATGGCTGTTGGTAAATGGAGGGCTTCAGGGAGAGGAGAGGAGAGGAGAGGAGAGAGGGAGGGTCTCCATCCTCAGCCAGCCATGGTATCACTCCCCTCTGTCATCTTTAAAACATCCACCAATAGGCTGGATGTGCAGCAGCAATGTGCAGCTGCATGATAAAACCAGGCCAAGCGGGGACGAACAAGCTGCACTCACAAAAAGCAATCCTGCACACACTCACAGATATGTATCTATTTATCTCTGCATGCTGTTTGCATTCTGCTGCTCCATCCTCTCACCCCTCGTCCCTCCTCCATCCTTCCCTGCTCCCACATTCAGTCCTGGTGTTCATTTGGGTTTTCGCTGCTGCAGCTGGCTGTAAAGATTCTGGATGAGCCGTTTACTTTCTGACCCGGCGGTGACATTCTGATGAATTGAAATTCAGGTCACAATCGTTGGTGGATGTCATCGGTTTTCTCCCTGCATCTTAAGCTCTTTTCCACCCGACTCCAGACTAAAGTCAAATTACACAATGGCATTTATTTTAGGGAGCTACCGAGCAATCGGCTGCAGGCGTGAATCTGATGATTTTCAGCTTGTTCAACCTGAGCTATAATCAGTAAGATGGAAACTCAAAGAAAGAATTTTTTCCAGCCAGAATGCACCAGATATATCAGGCCAAAATATTAACACTTACTGGCCTGGAATATGTTACTGAGAAAAACTAATATTTTAATCAACAGTAAAATATTTAAAATGAATTCAGAGAAAGAAAAGTTCAACAATTTTTAAGGAAACTATTTCCAGCAACATGCTTGCAACCAAACCAGCAAGACAAGAGCAAGACTTTAGGCAGATAACAGGAAGGCTAAAGCAGTTATAGTTTTATTATTCACATAAATGGGGTTGAGGTGGTGGTGAGGATTGATGCAAAGACTCAGGTTGTAAAGGAAATGATGATGGATTTAATGAGGAAGCTCACTCAGTCCGAAACAGGCAGAGAACATGGCACACAGCTAGTTACTGGTAGCAACTGACATACTGAAGACTGAAACAAGAGCAAGGCAGACCAGGACTTCTCGGTTCCACTGGGGATCCAACAAGAGACAAAGACAACAGGCGGACTTAAATACAGAGGGAGGGTAATCAAGAAATGAGACACACCTGGGAAGGAAACCGAACACAGAAAACCACAAATAAACAACAAACAATAATGACATATTATGTGTTCACACTCTTCTTGCTTCCAAATGCATTTCAAGTGTGTAGAAATAAAACTCGTGTAAAATTGAGATACTAATTGGTGGGGAAAAACTGGACATCAGATAAAACTGGTGTTTGTAATTATTTAAACTAATTGTTCCAGGATTCCTCTCTTCTTTTTTACTTTATCAGGTAAGTGCCACAAGGTCTTCAACGGTTCCTGGTTTAAAACCATAAAGAAGCAGGATGTGAAGAAAGTTGGTGAGGCAGAGGAGGATCTCTAAATATAAATTTCTGGAAGATGTCATAAGTGGGTTTCCCATGTTTGAAAACACTTTCTTACAAGCTCTGCCCAGAGATCAGCTTATCAGCACCCACACGCCGCTTTAATCCACCGCTCACACACGCCTGACCCCGTTCTGACTCGCTCCGACCCCCGTTTGTTTCACGCTGTTTTAAATCCTTCAGTGTGACGCCAAAAACAGCCCCCTGAACCCATCCTCACATAAATCCTCCACAGCAAGAGGGAACCAACGTTAGTCAGGTACAACCTGAGCGTCGCACGAAAGGTCGCCCACACCCAACCGCTCAGACACTCAGGCCCCCGTAACGGCCCACTTCACTTGATGAACTGTGTGTTTTCTTGCAGCAGTAAAGATGAAATGATGGAGAATGGCAGGAGGGCCAGATATGAAGAGTTCACTGCTGGACAGTCATTTTCTTACAGCAATATACAAAACCTTTCAGCTCGACTGGACCGCCCGACACAGTTTTGCTCTGCTGATGAAGTGCACCACCATGTATACTTCTCAGCGGTCGATGGCTTCATTTATCATTTCTTAGAAACTGTGAGGACCATTGTGGAGCAGCCTCAGGCGCCACGTTTGCAGCCAGGTAACATTTTTCAAGCGCTAGCAGCAGAAGTTGGTTGTAATGGCTTCTGAAAAGGAGGGCACCGAGTCTCCAACACAATCAGTTTCTATCTGAAGTGCTGAAGAAACAGATCAAAGTAGTGCATAAAATATGGGAACATTGAATTCGAACATGTCATTTCTTACAGCTGCTGCAGCATGCCAGCTTCCTGTGTGGCTATAAATGTCACTGCAGTCCATATGATCACATATAAAAGGCGTTTTATAAAAGCTGCTGGTCACAAAACGGGCTGAATGGGCTTTTAAGGAGATTCAAATAAAAGGTAATACAGGGATCAAACTTTGCTTTAAAGGTTTGAATGTCAAGTGAAGGCTGACCTTTACTCCACTGATAACGGTACAGAAAGGGCTTTAACCTTTGAAGCAGCATTTTAAGGTATCGGTCACCATTAAACTGCTGAGAAAAATTTAGGAAACACTGAGAGGTAAAAAAAAAAATCAAAAGGTGGGCTGAACAGTGCAGCCTCTGAATAACAGTCCGGAGCTGGAAACCTGCAGCAGAAAACTGATAGTCATTCATGCTGGAGCTAAAAAAGCACAGCTGGGATTTTATTATAGTTGCAAGTCACAGTCATAATAATGATGCATCAAGTCTCATCTGGGATTAGTGATGGTTTTGTTCCTCAAAGATGATGTTACTAAGGATTAATGGACACATTGAGCTTCATGAGTCAAGGTTCAGCAAAATAGTAGAAATCTGAAAAAATATATACATTTAAAAAAAGACTTCTTATAATAACCACCAATACAAACCAAATGTTCAAAGATGGAAGCAAAAGTCCAACAAATGCATAGAAAAGCAAACAATTCATGGATTAATGGAAACTCATTAACACTTTATACAACTGAGGAAGGTTCAGTTTAAAAGCATAAAACTCTAGATAGTGATTAACACTGAGAAAAAAATAGTTCAATGGATGCAGCAGCAGAAGTTTATCCATGTTGCACTTAATGCTGACAGAAACACGAAGCACAAACTGAAACCTTAGAAACAATAGGTTTTCAAAAGAGGTTTTATGTCTGGATCAGAAAATCTGACAGGTTTTTTTAAGGTTAAATAAAAAGGATGAAGCGGTGAACGACACTGGATGCAGGAGAGGAAATCAGGTGATTAGAAAAAGCTGTGAGAGAAATAAAATATCCAACTGAGGGAAGAAAAGAGAATAATAAACAGAAAGGAGCTGAACTAAAACAAAGAAAGTACAAACCTTTGGGAAAAGACAGAACACTGATTCAAGAGAATAAAATCTGATTGTACAAAGAACAGAACACAAGAAAAAAACCAAGAACTAAAAGAAATGTTCTCATATGTCAACACCCTTCAAACACTGAACACAGAGGAATGAAGGAAATAGTCAAAACAAACAGAAATGAAACACCAAGGATCCTAAGATCCTCCCAAAGCTTATTATCACATCAGAACAATACTTATACTGGAACAACGTGACGAAGAATTAAATAAAGTAGAAGTAATTAACAAACACTAATATTATATTGGTATGATAATAAAGCTTTTATGCTGTGACACATATATTCTCTCCAAAACCATCCAGTTTGCATTAGACATTAAAGAGGATGTGGCACCAGAAATATTTCACTCTAATTTGAACATTTTCTATCTATAAAAAGACAGAAACCAACTACTTCCTGTTTTCCAGTGACTTCTATAAGAAGTTGTTGCTTCAGAAAACGAATCACCTCAGATTCATGAATCATCTCTTCCGTCCTTTTTAGTCAGCTGAATTATGCAGGTTAATGCTGAACTCTTGAGCTCAGTGCTTTAAAAGCAGCTTTTGTTGGTTGTGCTTGGAGCCCGAAGGTTTTCAGAGAAATCTCGATGCCCCACCGGTTCCTCTGCTGAGAGAGAGTTTGCCACTCACTCTTGTTTGTCCTTCATTGTTACACCTGAGGGGAAAATTCTTAGAAATGCTTTGTGTAAAAAGGAGTAGGATGGAAATCTGCAGGCTATTTTCAAAAGATGCAAAAGCAAAATCCTTGTCCTCGCAACAAGAGGCAGAGAAAAACACCAAAGTGCTTAAACTCCAGTCCTCCACCTGCACAGCTTCCCTGTGATCATGTCGATTACCTTCATTCCTCCCCTCCGCCCCCTGAGGTAACCGCTGCACGTTTCTGTCCTGGCTATTACCTCCCATCTTCTCCTTATGAGTTTTATTTCTTGCTCTGTGGTTAATAAAGAGCTCGGCGGCGGAGGGCACCAGCAGACAACAGAACAATGAACTGATGTGGCGCTGCAGATTGTTGCTACGAGGAATCCTCATCTTCCCGTTATTAGATGTTGCTGCCAACAGGAGAAAACAATAACCGCCTGGACGCTGCAGCCACACCACGGTTTTTATGTACTTTCCTGAGAAAGTGGCCCATTGACAGCGACGAGCCACGGCAACACCTGCGGTTTGTTGGTATGTGTGGACTGAAGGAAACAAAGTTAAAAACTCCTTATTTTTTTGTATTTTGCTTCAGAAGAAACTGACTTAACATTTGAAAAGTTTCTTGACATTATTTCTCCAAACATTTTTGAATGAATTCCTTTAATATGATAAGTTTCATAGTTCAGGCAGCTTTCCTTGCAGTAATGGCTTCTTTCACGCTGAGCGGCTGTTCAGACCTTTCAGTTGAAGATTCCTTTCACTCTGAATAATAACCAGTATTTGTAATCAGGCTTTGGCTCCTGAGGGGAAATATTCACAAATGGCACCACTGGACATGGTGTTTATATTTGAATGCTTGTTTGAACAGCTGAATGTGGAACCATCTGGGAATCAGACCCAGGAAGGAAACAGACTTAGGATTTTCCACGATGCCATTTTAGGAAGAAGTCTGTTTAAAGTTTGACCTTAAAATACATCTGCAGGTGTCCTTTAGATGGATCAGATGTGAATTACAATGAAGCCTTACAGACAAACTGAATTTTTCATTGAGTTTTAACAGATAAATTCAGGGCCTTGTTCAGCAGCTAGCAATTCTCCGGCATTCTTCTGTCGTCCTTCGCCTGCTCAGATAAGCTAATGAGATGCTCAGAGGATAGGTGTGTGAATATTTTGTGTTCATTGGTCAGCAGCAGCCACTCGACTCCACACCATCTCAACCAAAGCTCAGCTTCAGAGACAATTACATCTCCACCCCAGAGGGCAGCTATGTGGCAGAAAACAAACACACCTGTGACTGCCGCTGCTCTGAGGAGAAATGTCACGCGAACCTCCTGACAGATCGCTCTGACAGGGTTTGATAGCCGAGGCAGACCTGCTGCACCACCTGTCTATTATTTCCTGACCTGCGTTGCACTTTGGAGCTGCAGCATCGTCTCGTCTCTCCTGACAGGCTGCAGGTTCCCTCAAAGGAAGAGAAAATTGATGCCTTAACAAACCAGAATCAGTCATTATTACCTACTTATCTGTTATTACTTAACAAACGGCCTAGGCTCCCTCTTCAGCCTGGCCTTCCACTTGTGGCTGCCCACTTCCAACACACACCCTCCTTCCAGCCGGATGAAAGCAGACGAGAGTTTTCTGCGAAGGTCATGTGACGGTAATTGCTCAGGGCATGTTTTTGTCGAGCTGCCAGAGCCTTTTAAACATGCAAGTCAGAAGCAATGAGCTGAGAGGTGGACGCTCTGGTCAGCCTCCAAACATGATGCTGTTTAATGTAAAGAGAAGTACTTTACACTCCTGACATCTGCTCAGCTCTGCAGACTCCATGGTGCCAGGCAGCTGTGAACTGGTCATGATGTAAAATGACAGTTTTCACACAGCTTAGACCAGTGAAGTATTAAAATTAAACTTTGGAAGATGCATCTGTAAAGAAGAGCAAATGTATGAAAGAAAATGTAAATGACTTTGCAGAACTTTGATGGGAGCAGAAGTTGTGTAACTGTTTAAGGATCAGACAACCAGGGAGTCATTTTTAAACTATTAATTTGTATTATCTCTCCGTTTCTGTCCTCCTGGGTCAGAGCATCTGATTCTGCCCGTGTCTTTCATGGACCCTGTTAATGCTGCCATCTTATACTCTGCCCTGGTACTGTGGTACCTTCTATGATGAGGGGATGGTCTGACATAATGCTTATTATTATTATCAACTTTTCTGTAACTTAGGAAGTTCTCCTACATCAGCTCTTCTGTTTGTTTTTGCATCTCTGTTCTTCTCAAAGTCCCAGACCGACATGGCAGATCTGACAACAAAGTATTTATACTGGGAGCTTTGATTACTGGAAGATAATTTACTCACTGCAGGTGAGTAAATGAGCGGATGGGAGACATCAATAGAATCGCAGGAAACTGGAACCAAGGTAAAAACAGCGTTTCCAATCATAACAGGAACAAAATGAAACAACAGCACCAAAGGCATCAAACTAAACTCAAAGTCCAGCAGAACCTGACAGTCAAACATCATTCATTCATTCATCCTCTGCCTGTTTTCCTTTGGTTTTTTTATTCATTTGAGTCCATTTTAACACAACAGACACTTTTTGATACTAATTTGCTTTCCGGGGAATTTACTCAAACTGAAGATAATGGCACATAATGACCCTATCATACAGTAGCTTGTCGGCGTGTTTGGTTGAATATGCTAAATGGCTTTTTAATTTACGGCAGAACAAAAAAAAACTTTTCAGTCAAGCTGTTCTGAATGAAAAAAAAGATGAACATTTATTTCAGATGATAATTTGTGCATTTAAAAGCTCCGATGCTTAATTACCTCAGCACCTTCAGAGCTGTTTGCAATTTGCTCTTCAGGGTGGCAGCTCTTTAAAATTTCACTCCTGCTTTCAGACGGACAAATCGACTTTTGTGTGACATTTCCAAGCAGCCTGTAATTAGGTTCATCGTGGTGTTTTTGCTTGTGTGAGTATGTTGCCACAGCGAAAGCAACAAGAATCTGAGGCGCAATTCATGTTCACGGCCTCTGCAGCACCTCATTTCATACCAATGATGTAAACTGTGTATTATGCATTATGTCATTCATACTCACATGTGGGGCATCTTAAAGCCATGCATGAAATTAAATGTGAGTTGAGAAATTCTGGGAAGGCAGTTGGTCCTGCAGACCTCGCTGGTCAAACGAGCAGAAATGTGACCACTTCCAGTTGATTTGAATGTCAAACGGCATCTTCAGCTTGAACTTTATGAACATGTAAATGTGCCTTTTAAGATCATTTGTCAGGCCTGACATTTGCACTGTCTCAAGAGGTCTGATAATGACAAAGCTCGACAGTGAAAAGCGGCTCTGGATGAGAAATCAGTCAGACGACTGCGATGAGCGCAGTGGCTTTCATTACAGCTGGAAAACACACGAGCACCATTAGACCAGGGATTCTTAATGGAGCTGTGCTATAAATCCAGTTTTTATTTTTGCCTCGAAATGATTACAAAAACAAATTAATACCTTCTGACTTCAAAGCAGGAAATGCAGATTCCACTTTAAGACACTAAATAGGATTTCAGTTATTGATCTGTAGATGGGATTCATCAAATCTGGGTTTGCGTCCTAAAATCGTAGAACGAAGGCTGCAGCAACCAAAACAGTTACGTTTCCTTCTGCCTGTGACCTGATCGGCTCCGTTTGGCTCTTCTCAGTGTTTCAGGTCTTTTTCCAGAGCTGGCTCCTATGAACATCACCTTCAGCCTTCTGCTTTAGAAGATTACAATGTTTTAGTCAAAACCTAGATTTTGTTTAGAAATTTTATCAAGTACAACACGAAACCATAGAAAAACAAGTAAATTAATGATAAAGTCATACTGTTTTCATTGGTTTTCTTCTCTTTTTGCATCTGCCTTCTTCCCTCTCCTCAGGTACCACATTCTTTCTTCATATATTCCTGGATCCTAACATATTTGCATATGCAAAATGTGGTGCTGGACCTGCCAGCTTGGACAAACATTCAGGTCTCCACAAAGCCTCTGAACCATGAAGCTGGAGGCCCGGATGTCCAGGAAGGAGATCCAGGTGATGGATCAAGAAGATCCAAGCCAACACAAACACAAAGAAGCCAGACTTGGCTGCTCCAAATGAGCCAGATCCTCAAAATGTTCACCACAACAAACCACACTCTGGTTCTGGAGCCGAGATAAAACCCAGATGCTTTTGATCTATACGCTCAAAACGGATCGGCTTAAATCTGAGCAGAAATTATTTCAGTTCTGCATCTCAGACTTTCTGACACAAAACAAACAAGCATTAGTACCGTTCTGTCACAAGATTATTGAAAAAATGCAGTAATGATTACATTAAAACTAGCTGTAAAGTGTTTATCCTGAAACTAGTTTTGCATGTAATTTCTAATAAATCATCAATTAATTGTACAAGAAAAAACTGCAAACAACCCAGTGAGATTCAAGTAGAAGCTTATATTACATTTATAGTTTTCTGGAGGACAACTGAATAAAAGTTCACCACTAATAAGCTTACACTGTAAGCTTTTTATAGCTTATATGGGTTGAAAACTTTCCCAGCATGCCTCTGATTCAGAGGAGCCTCTTAAGAACCAACATCCTCATCAATGAAGCCGTTTCTTCTCCCAGCTCTGCTTTCTCCACAGAACGGGACGGATCCGTCCTCAGAAGGCTTTTAATAGGAGGTCTGGAGAACTGGAGCCGTTTGTGGGCATGTTGTGGAGCGGGAGGTAACATGAGGTTACATCACAGAGAGGAAACATAAAAAATAAAGCTGTGCCCAGAGGGAGGGTAGCTGGGAAACATCTTTTTACTCTACAGAGCTAATCAGCAGAGATGTGCTTCAACCAAATCACCTGAAAGGAAACTGTAAATTAGGGATTTTATTTTTAGGAATTCTGGTCAAATTTTTAGAAAACCGCACATTAAATAAGCTGGACAACATTTTTCTTTCCTCCACTCTAACTCACACCCTGGAAATACAAAAAGCAAAACCCCAATTTTACCCAAACGTTTTGTGAATTTTACGGCTGAATCTAAAATAATGAGGTTGTGTTTCTCACATTCTTCTCCATGTTGTTGACGTCCCATCAGGGTCGGAGGAACGCGAATCCCAAAGATGATCTGTCTGAACTCGGCTTGAATGGACAGATTTATGAGGATTCCTCCTCCACTGAAAACAGCAGCTCAAAAACTGAACTGAAATTTATGTTCCTGCTTACAGGAACATAAAACCATTTCTACAGCAGCTAAACCACAGACATGACTTTACTTAGAAGCTCAACTTCCAGATGTTCCCATGCTGTAACATTAAAACTGACAGTTGTGATGTAATTTATACGCATTTTGATCTTAAGAATACATTTCTCCACCGTTAAAATGACAACATTTTGGTCCAAACGAGGTTCAAGTTCTCAGAAAAGCCTTATATCACCAATCGACTATGTAATTGCACAATTTGGCATTTTGAAAATAAATTTGCTCAATGGAAACTCTTGCTTTTTGATCAAATGTTTTGCTGTTGGATGTGGTGGATTTCTTGGATGTATCTTAATTGGTTTATTTTTCAAAACTGGAATAGAAACACTTTTTTCATATCTTACAAATCACATGATCAACAGCTGGGTGTTGCCACTGGCAGAAACTACGAAGGAGACAGGAAGTAGTGGGCAGATTATGGTGTGGCAGGTTTTTAAGGACTTATTGCATTAATGAACTTGTTCCTGTATGATGTTGGTTGAGTTCACCACACATTAGAAACTGCGTTTTTAATACATTAGCAGAATATTGATAAAGTTTAGAGAACATTTATAACAAAAACAGTTAATGAGAAACAGAGACGAACACTTAGTGTAAGTCAGATGTGAGCTGATTTGTCCATTAACGGCCTAAACTCACATAAAACAGGAAATGAAAAGAACACATCTGGACAAAGACTTGACTTAAAATGTAATGCAAGTCTATGTTCTAGATGTCAGGTAAAAATGCCAGGTAGGAAACATTCCTCCAGAGCATATGGAGTCCAAAAGATGCTAAAAATATTTAGCTCTAAAATACAACCCAATAACTGGAGTGATATTCTGTGTCTTGGGAATAACTTGTTTACATTGAGCACCACAGGATCAATGCTAATAACTGCATAGAGCTGTTGGTTTCTATCTGTAGGTCGGTTAAAGAGTGCAGGAAGAACAGACTCTATTTGCCTGCAAAGTCTTAGAAACACGAAGAAATCATTATTTATCCCCTTTTACACACTTTTACTGTCAATTTAGTTGTGCATCTAGAAGCAGATAAAACAAGAGGGATCCATCATGTCAGGAGCAGAGTGATATAAACCAGAAACTCACAGCGGTTTGATTTTCTATCCCTGCTGTCACATAAAAGACAGGAGTGGAGTGTTTCTTCCATAAGGTGCAGAGACCTCTCAATACCACTAAAGGCTGAAAAATACAGCGTGCAGCTTTAATCCATCTTTTCTGTCTGCAGATAATCTATGATTAAAGCCTGACAGTAAAAACAAACCAAACTCATCTTTGTTTTACATCCACGTTTGAAGAATTCAGAGGCGCAGCATTTAAATATAGAACAAGAGTTCCTCTCATCTCCATATGCAGGCCTGGATTCCTGGAACGAACATGGAGCCGATGGAGGACTTAATAACTTTGATACGTTTCAGTGGTGCTGACACCGAATAACTGACACAAAACAGAATCGGCATGTACAGTAATAACGTACGACTGTGCACAGTAGATTATCATCGCTGCATTCAGCTTCTGCGGCGTCAGACCTCATGAAAAAAACAGGCACAAATGGATGGATTAGGTTTGAGGGGGCAGAAAAGTTCCCATTTTCTGGAACAAGTTTTGGATCAGGCTGCACAGTGGTGCAGTTGGTAGAGCTGTTGCCTTGCAGCAAAAAGGTTCTGGGTTCGATTTCCAGCCCTGGTCTTTCTGCATGGAGTCTCCATGTTCTCCCTGTGCATGGTGGGTTTTCTCCAGGTACTCTGGTTTCCTCCCACAGTCCAAAAACATGACTTCAGGTTAATTGGCCTCTCCAAATTGCCCCTAGGTGGTGGTGTGTGTGTGTGTGTGTGTGTGGGTTGTGTGTGTGGTGTGTGTGTGTTGTGTGTGTGTGTGGGTGTGTGTGTGTGTGTGTGTGTGTGTGTGTGTGTGTGTGTGCATGTTATGTGTCTCTGTGTTGCCCTGCGACAGACTGACGACCTGTCCAGGTGACCCCGCCTCTCACCCAGAACGTTAGCTGGAGAGACACCAGCACCTCCTGACCCCACTAAGGGACAAGGATGTAAAGAAAATGGATGGATGGAAGTTTTGGATCAATGGTTCTGTTCTCTGTCTTTGTTTTTGGTCACGAAGCCAATTCACTGCAGATGGAGAATAATGTCTGATAGAAATGATCAAATTTCACTGTACATTTAATCTAAAGCTGAAGTTCAATTCAAAGTTACTCCAGATTGATCATCAGTCTTTCAGTTGGTTATTTAATACCAAACCTGACAATAAACAGACTTGGCCACAAAGGTTTGTGTTTATTGTTTTTTCTCTAATTTACAAAGACTCATATTTAAACATAAAGGTTGAAATCCACACAGTTGACCCCAACATGACGACTACACCAGGCAGAGTTAGACTGAAAATTCTTATTTTAGCTCAAAGAAGTGAGAAAAGCATCTTTAAAATAAAAGTAAAATCAGTATCAACTTAGAAAAAACTATGCAGTACGTAGCAATTTACTAAAAACAAAAATGACATCAAAATATCACTGTTTGCAAAAACTTCCATGCTTACAGCTGGTCCACTGGTCTTGGGATTTGAAATATTGATTTTTCAAATAAACCTTTGCAACAGAAGTTTGTTCATCATTGCAAAAATCTAGTCGTGGTGGGTGTATGTATATATTTGAGCCTGCATACATGATCCGAACCCTGTGCTGACCAGTCGTTGATGTCTGAGTGTATGAAAACTTTTGACCTGAACTGCAGCCGTACAGGAGAAGCAGCAGCAGGAACAATGAGAAAAAGCTCTTTGTTTGCAGACATGTTTAACTCTGGAGGATTTTAATTGCTGCATTAGCAAGATTAATGAAAAGCAACAGAGCATAAAAGTGAAAATTAATGTTTGTGCAAGACAATTCATTAACAGCAAACTGCCAAGGTGTGACTTTATTCTCAGAACATTTTTAACTCACCGTATTAATTAGACGCTTGTCAAAATAATGACTGACGGATAAAAAGTTATTTTCTCTGATCAGTTTGTTAGAAATATTCACTTTTTCGTCAGAAGTCAAAGTTTGAGTCAATCTTCTGGTTTCATCCAGCTGTAATTTTTTTTGCCATATTCTTACGAAGAGCCGATCAGAATCACTGTGTTTGACAGCAGCAGGAGTTTGTTCCTGAGCTGCTGCCTCTTTGCTCGTAAGGCAGCAACGTAGTAATTAGTACGTTGGCCCTGATTGATAGCGGTCGGGAGGACGGTCTGCAGCACACACAGCGCCCAGATTCACACACAGATAGAGGAGAGCAAACAGTAATCTGCGCCCCTTTACTTCACACCCAGAGACGCTTTATCAATAGCGAAAGCAACAGCGTGTGTGTAGTTTCATCCCGGAGAGTCCTGAGGTGTTGCCTCCTAATTGAAAACTAAAAAAAACAACCAAAGTGAAACAAACGACTTCTAAACAGACAGGCCTCATTAAAACAAATGAGAAATTCTGCTCATCTGTGCAACGTGTTTGTGATTTGCATGACAACAACGGCGGGGCGAGGGGAGACAAACGTAGCTGCCTGTAACCTTGTTATCGACACACACGCTGCAACCCACACACACACACACACAAAACAACAGCGGTATCGATCAGAGGCCAGCTACAAAGAGATCAGGTCAGCAAAGATGCGTTTCTTAATGTGCTGCTTTTCCTTAACGGCGCTCACTGCAGCAGAGACAAACATGAGCACTGAGGACAGAAACTAATGAACATGGAGACCAGAGTGGAGGCGTGTCCACATGCACACGCTGCACGGTAATCAGGCAGTTTGGAGAAGATGAGGATTAAAAGAGGAGAAAATGTGATTGCAAAATGATTAAGACTTTCACAACTTTCAGCAATAAACTAATGATTTATGTAGTTTCAACAGGATTACGTGACTTTTTAATATGGCTGAGCATATGGCATGTGGAACAGCTTAAATAACTGCCGTTTGTACCATCAGTCATGTTTGTAGACTTTGGGAGGAAGCTGGAGTACCCAGAGAGAACCCACACATGCACAAGGCGTAGAAGCAGAAAGAGTCCAGTCAGGGATTCAAACCCACTTTCAGCTGTGAGGCTTCAGTGCATCAGCATCACGCAGCCTGCATGGATACGACAGGATGAAAGGTCTGGACAGAGCAGGAGATGCTACTTGTTCACTGCTGCCACAAACTGGAATCAGACGGATCTGTGCAAAGTGAATCACTCCAAATGTCATCATTTAGGGTGAACCTTTCTTGCCATTTAATGTCAGAGAAATCATCTTTATCTTGATAAAAACCCTCAGAGACATCTAGAACATCTACAGGTAGAGCTTAAAAATCTAAACAAAACAAGAAAAATGAAGAAATAATCATCAAAATTCAAAATAAAAAGCTTAAAAAGCACTTTGGTGGGATCCAGGTGGTTTATTCCACCAACATGCAATAATGAGGTAAAATGTTGTGTTTTTATCACAACTAAAAGGATAAGACTGGTGGATATCTTACCTGAAACACACCTTTCCTTTCACAGACTTACAGGAACACAAATGATAACGTTAAATTTCCACCCTTTGTAATGCAAGTAGGCCGAGCAATGACCTCCCCAACACATGCACATCAAATGTGCAAGGTTTGCACGTTTTAGCACCATGAAAGGAAGCGTCCCCTTCAGGCTGACCTCACCAAAACGCTCATTAAATATTCAAACACGGTTCCTTCTCATGCTATGGGTGGTGTGACTGGAGGATTTATTGGAGTTACTGTAACCATGCAGTGGCATTAATTAAGAGTACAGTTGTTTATTGGTGGTACCCATTAGTAGTAATGATTATTCCACTAGCTCCACTGTGCAGAATAATCGATCCAGTGATCCAGTCAGACTCTCCAAACAGCAGCAGGAGAAACCATCAGACAGGCGGCCGTAGACAAAACCTGAACAATAAATCAATCAGTTTAAATGTGAAGCATCCAGACTGAGAAGATCAGGCGCAGAGACCCCAACATGTATTCCTACAGACAAGTGGATCTGCTGCTGGAGCAGGAGCGAGTCTGTTAACTACGATCACAAAATATTGGTGAAATCTTAAGAATCTCTTCCGTTTTGACACAAGTGTTGTGATCTGTGTTTTCTGTTTAGTTATTTGAGATTTTCTGTGTTTAGTCCTGTTTCCCTGTGAGTCTCTGTTCTGTCCTCCCTGTTGATTGATCCCAGCTGTGTCTAGTTTCCTGATTACCCTCCCTGTGTATTTAAGTCCACCTGTTGTCTTTGTCTCTTGTCGGATCCTCGTCATGTGTCGTGTGTAACCAGTCTGTTTCCCTGTACCGTTGTGTATTCGTTGTGCTCCCCGTTGTTCTGTTCCATGGATATTTATCATCAAATCATCATCTTATCTTCATCCTGGCCTGCCTGTGTCTTACCTCACCTCACCAAGAACCACCAATCATGACAACAAGCTTATTGGGGACGTGGCTCAAGGTGCACGTTTCAGGTCTTTGCTTGGCCTACTGACATTAGACTGTTGGGTTTTTCTAAGTAAATTCTGATTAACCCAATTATGTAATCACCATCCTTGACTTTAGAGAAAAATAAAGGTTTAACATGCAGCTGGTCACCAAAACTTAACTGTTCAACACCACCAGTATTCACAGAGGTCAGGGACAAATAACTAAATCCTAAAATACTTGAGATTAACTTTAAAACACTTCTGGCTGCCTATAATAATAGTTATTTACACGGACTAATGATCACAGAGGAAACTATATTAGCATGAAAACTAGCAACAGCCTTCATCATTTCAGGCAATCAGCACAGAGAAAAATAAATGGTGCTCATGGTTTAGAAACAGCAGCCAAAACCAGGTCAGGTTTGTGTCAAAGTATTTCAGTTTCCCAAACTGCGTTTTATAATATTTTGAGTTGGTTGTATGGAAAAAACCTGTATAATGAATATTTAGTACATCCTACACAAAAAAGTTCCAAACTGCTGTATGCAATAAAATGTTTAATGTGTTTTAAACACGCAGAAGTGAAACAGTCCCAGGCGCATTTCCTGTCACATTATGTACAGACAAGAACGGAAACATCATGGATTAGGGCAACGCCTCAGGGGAGACGAGACAGAGGGAAAGAGCAGAGAGCGGGAAAAAATCCCACGGAAAAGAGCAAAAACGCCCACAGGTGAGTTCCTGTCAGCTGGATGCCACAGTCAGGTGGGGGCGCATGAATCGGAGGTTAATGGGGGGTTGTCAACGTGATCGATTACACTCTGGGATTTATGGTGGATCGTTGAGGGAGATGGCAGCAGGAAGATCACCTGGGACTGGCAGCTCAACACAGATTCAACAATATTTACATAGAAAGTCTGGAAAAAAACAGGCATCAGTGGCTGACAGGACGCAGAATCAAACTGAAATATAGAAACAAGCTGCAAAAGGCTGAATCCATTCCCTGGATTTATTTTAATCAGGTGTTATATTCATGTTACAGCTCATACCACAAACCGCCAACCGCATTTCTCTGAGCTGAATTCTCTGAGAGCAAAGAAGTGAAAACGACGAAGAAGCAGCAGCTCTGAAAGCACAAGTTTATAAGCAAAGGGCAGAAAAAGGAAGACAAAATGTGAGGCGTCAGGTGAAGTGAGTGTGAGAGATGAGGAACTGCATCACGCCGAAGGAGAGCGGCTGAAAAATGGGAAGAGACAGAGGAGGAAGATGAAGAACGGCGGAGCAGAGAAGAGACGCTCATCTCACGATGCTCTCTAATGAAGCTGGCTGCCGTTTGCGTGTCAAAAAGGTAAAAAGAAATAAGAAACGCCTCAGGCTCTTTCCAACTTTAACATACAATAACAAAAAGACACCGGAGCTATTTAAGTAACAACTCAAACAAATGTCTCTGCACATTTAGGAAAATGCAGCACCAACAGCACAACTGCTCAGCCTCAAGCAAAGACAAGCTTCCCTCCAAAAAATGACTTGTTGTCATCCAATAGCCAAAATTTCATTCCATCTAAACTGGGTTGTTATTTTCCTCTACATCAGCATCCATCCAAAGCCGACATTCACAGGCCAGCACACAGAATAAAGCTGCTGCTAAAGGTTCCCTTTATTGGTTCCATGGAGAAATGTTTACAGAAATTACAGGCCGTCCTGCTGCAGCCTGCACCTGTTAGCAGCTTCAACTCAATGTCAAAAGCCACCTGAGAAGCACAGGATCGGTGCAGAACCTCGGATTACCTTCAGCTCAACCAGCAGAAGGAAATATGCCGAGGAACGCTCCGTCGTCACAGCTCCTCTCCTGTTGTCTCCTGGGAAAGTTGTCCTGTGGGTCTAAATGAGGAATCCCATCCCACACAGTGACGATGATGAAGATGAGGGGAGTTTAGGCTGGCTTTGTGTCAGAGCTCACAGGTGAGGAAGCTCTTCCATGCTGTGATTTTTCAGCTCTTTTGTCCTGCAGTGCAAATGCAGATTTTTACCCAAACCGTCCACATTACATTTACTTTAAACTGCTTCTTTAAGTTTTTATGTTGCGATTCCCATTTTTAATGTCTGAAAATCAAAAAGTAGACACTTTTTTCTAAACGTTATGCAGCTCCATTCATTAATCTTTTTAAAAGTTATATCAATACTCTTAAAAATCTAAGAAGCCACAAATATTTGACTTCAGAGAAAACTTTGGTGGGATAAAGTTATAGAGGAAATATATGGGTCTTATAGATTTAAATATATTTTTAATGAAATACCAGAGAAAGCATCAGAGTTGTCGGGTTTTTTATGACATTGGGACAACAGATAACAGTAAACTGATAAATATTGACTATGAATAAACCCACATTTCCCAGAGTTCTCTTTCCTTCACCACATGCATCTCAACCTGGGCAGCAAAACTATCCAACAGGCCAAAAATATGACATGGAGAATCTGCATGCATGTCAAAGGAAATATAACGTGTAGTTCAGGTCTCCTACCACCTGTCAAAAATACAAAAAACAAACTTAAAAAGCATCAAATATTAATTGACACTTTTTTCTGAAATTTTAACATTTTTGTGTTCATGTTTTGAAACCAAGTGGATTATTTTTACTCAAAACTCTTTTATAACCTCAGAAGGCCGTTGCCAGATTTTTTTTTATCCTTTTGAAAATCTTAAAAGGCACAAATTGTACAAACCAAGAATTGTTCATTTTGAGATTTAAACTTTGAGTTTCTCAAGTCCTCAAAAACAACAAGAAACCTTCCAAGGTCTTTTAGAAGCTTTGTCTGATCAACAACCAAACATTTCATCTGTTTCACTTTAATTTGCTGTAACTGCTTTAATTCCTCATCATGAACCAATTAAAGAGATTCTTATGGCAGAAGGAAAACATGTTGCACAGATGCAATAACAAAGCTGTTAAGACTAAAACTAAACATTCAGTGTGCAAATATGATCAACATAATAAAACTATTTTTTACCTGGGTTTTTGGTATTTAGTGGGAAGAAAAATGGGAAACTGCTGCAAAAATGCAAGTCTGACTTTTTATTTTTGAAAAATTCCCCCCAAAATCCCTTGTTGCGTTTAGAGAGCTTAGACTGTCGGGATGGATTCTGTGCATGATCCCTAATGTTCTGGCTGCAGTTTCATTTCTCTTTCTAAGCACATCAATAAGTTTTATAAAGTTTGTACCAAAGTTAGCAGCTGTGTCTCCAGTTCTGTTTGGCCAAACTCTGAAATTTTGCACATTACTTAAGATATTGTGCCTATAAATTCCAATATATTGTTCAATATAGACTGTCGTGAATATATAAACACTAATCGATATTGATTAGCTGAATTTCCCTGAGGATAATAACATTTATTGACATTAAATGGCACATTCTTAGATAATGTTTTGATTTAAATCTATTTTTCTATGTGGTTGTAATCTGATGCTGAGCACAAAGAAGAAAGGTCACAAAAATCTGTCTGCTCTGTCACACATTTTCAAAACCATTTCAGACAGAACAAAACCTCATGTTTTTAGAACCAATACCCGTCTGTGAGCGTAGGACTTCGGCCCTTGAAAGGGGGCAAAGTTGAAGACGAAAGGAAAGCGAGAAAGCAAAGAACCACACGCAGGTTAAGCTAAAGAGAGAAAGGCCAGAACAGAGAAAGACGGGAGAATATAACAAACCCTGCCGGCAGAAACCAGAAGCCAGAGATAAAGAGCGGCTTAAGTGGAAGGAGAAGGAGGAATGAGAGGAGACAGAGGTGTGAGGTAAGAGGCGAAAGATCTCAGCTGCAGACAGCCACTAAAATAAACACGGCCCGACCCGACCCGACCCGCCCTTCAGAGCAGGCAGAAGGTCAGCTGGAGATTGAGTAAGTTCACGGAGAAACCATGAAAAGAAAACAGAATCCAAAATGGAAAAAGAAGACAGAAACAGAGGCAGATCTGCTGCATAGTGTGGGATTAACCTTGAAGCACAGAAAGCAAAAACAGGAAATGAACAGAAAGATGAAGAGAAACTGAATCTGAGGAGAGGAGGAACAGTTCAAAGATTATTTTACGGGATTTTTATTTTCACATCAAAATAATTAAGTAGAAAACAACTTTACAGAGATCAGCTCAATAATGTAGACAGCAGGGACTTTTGTTTTAAAGATATTTCAGTTAAATATTAAAAAAGTATAATTAGCTGCGTCATGATTGAAGTGATGTCATCAGGCGGTGACCTGAGCACCTATTGAATCAATTCAAATATAAACAAACTCTTCACTATTGAGAGGAGTTTGAGGTCTAAGTGGATATTTCATCAAACTTCTGAAAAGCATCAAATATTCACCTTTATTTTCTATAACCTATAAAAACATAATCATGTTTAACCGACACAGGAAATGTCCTCACTGGTTTGACTTCGGACCAAATGACCTTCCAGTTGGACCGTTTGTTCTAGTCCAATCCTTAAACGTTAAATATTCCATCAACCAAGAAATGTAATTTAAGTCTAATTTGGCTCATTTACTAATTTATGCTGCAAGATGAAAATCCAAGTTCAAGTGAAAGCAACTAAACAGCTTCAACTTTATTTATTTGAAGAAGATTCAAGAACATGTACAGATGTTGCATCAGGTTTTGTCTAATACATCCGAAGTGGAGACAAACTGAAGGTCACATTTTATTTAAGCCCCTCAGATTTCAGGGATTTCCTGAGGAATGAGTCAACTTAAAGTTCCCAAAACACACAATCAGAGACGGAGACGAAAATCTTGTTCCATCTATTACTGAAGGTCTGACGGTAAACTACCAGGCATGCTGCGGGTTTCTTCTTCATTTTGAGCTAGAAAAGCATAACTCTAAACCTTGACTGCATCTTGCAGACATTTTTGTAACTTTGAAATTAAAAACAACAAGCCAGACGAAGGTAGAGGCGCTGAATGCAAGAGGCATGATAGAAAATGAAACAGGACAGAAGTAGGTCAGAAAACACATTTATAGACTCAAACAGGAACTCAAAGATGACAGACGCTAAATACAATGCAACAGGAGGACTGGGATGAAAATATTAAAAAGTAGAGGAAGTCTGTTGGCAGAGCGAGGTGAGACAGTAAAACTGAGATGGAAAAGGAGGAAACAGAAAACCAGAGGCAGACAGACGAGATGGAGCAGATGACCAGTCTGGGTTTTAGGAGGAATCGTTCTGAGAAACATTCTGCCTTTGTCTCTTTTTGCTCCGGTCTCGAGTCACTGTGGCCATGCTGGTCCACCCGAGACTCACACACACAACCAATAAGACACCGCAGCCGTACTGAGGGTGGCGGCGTGGTGCTGAATACCAACGCCACCACCAATCAATGGCAAGCCGAACGCAGCCGCCGCTGTGCGTCTGTCTGGGCACAACCCAGAGACAGATTATACCCCAAACATCAAAAACATGGAGATGTGCCAGGATTTAGATGCATGAGAGTGTATATATATATATCTATATATCTATAGATGTATATAGATATATAGATATAGATAGATATATCTATCTATATCTATATATCTATATAATCTATAGATATATAGATATATATATATTACTGATAGATAGATTATCTATATTATATATCTATATACTTATAGATATATAGTATATATATATATCGATATCTATAGATATATCTATATATATCTATACATATAGATATATAGATATATAAAATATACATAGAATTATGCTTTGAAATGTATGTGTCAGGGGCTTTAAAGGGAGCTGGGGTTTATTCAGGAGATTTCTATTTCATGAAAATTTTAAGATTTGCTCGAGTCAATGGTTTTATATTTTATATTGCTGATTGATGGGGGAATAGATCACTGAGGCTATAAATCTGGTGAGAATATTTTATTATTCAGAAGTAAAATAAAGACATACTTGATTTATACTGTTAAAAAGCAATTTCTAAGTTCTTAGACCTGCTTTTCCTTTTTATTCACAAAGACCCATAAAAATGAGCAGAATATGTGAAAAGAGTTAAAAGTGAAGAGCTTTAACCTTAATGTCAGCGTCTTTAGATCCTGAATGATTAAGTTCTGACTGAATTCAAGCAGCTATAATAAATTAGAAAAGGTGTCTTCACTGTTTCCATCACTAGATTACAGATTTTATCTCAGGTAGAGAGAAGATTTACTCAAACTACAGAGCAGCAGCCACATGTCAGTAAATCATCAGATCATCCCATTGTGTTCATATTAGTTTGTCCACATCAAACTCTGAGGAAACATCCATCCTCTGCATCGGGACATAAATGTTCATGGCGTCCCTCTGACATTGGTGTGCAACGCTGAACATTTTTAAATCATCACCAATATTTATGTGGTTAGTCTGCAAACTGTGCATGTATCTGAAACAGCAGACCAGCAACCAGGATGTTTATTCTGAAGAGTTTCCACAAAGCTCACCGCACACATTCAGCCGTGAGCTAAAGAAGCTCAAGGCCACTGATAAACTGTGTGTCTCCTCCTCTGCTTTCTGCTTTACAGGAACTGGAACGTTACCGTCACCTGGCAGGTGCAGAGGAGGATGAAACCTGAGATCAGTTTCTAGCTTTCTACTTGGGTAGCTGGCCTAGAAAGAGAAGTTTGTGTGTCCCATGGTCGGATACTTTACTAAAGCTTCATGCGTTTTACCTGCAGTGGTTGATTCAACTGTATTAGAAGATCAATAAGAAATGCTTGAATAAAAAATAAAGGTAACAGTAAACACTCCAAACTAGAATTTGTGTTTCTATGAAGCTTGTTTGTCAAATTAAAAATAAATTTCTAACTAATCTATAAAACATTTGTTTTATTACACCCTCATTTTTGCATTGAAAAGTTTTAATTGGTCTGAAATTCTAAACTTAAATGTTTTCATAGGCTGTAAGTGGATCAAAATTACCAAAAATAATGGACTGAAAATATTAGTCTGTGTGTAATTAATCTATATAATGTGTTCCTGTCATAAATTTAGCAAAATTGCACATTGGAGCTATATTTTCTATTATATTTCTATTAACATGCTCTTAACGTCAAATTATTGCTTAATAGTTACTGTAACGTTCATCATAACCGTCACCTGTTTTCTAACACCGTAAGGTTTTTGTAATAAGAATACTCTTATTACTTTATTATTGCCACTTTTTAATCATTTCAGTCGTTCTCCAGTTTTCTTGACAGGTCCAGACCACGACGGATCCTACAGCTGCATGACATTCAGAACACCTGCGAGGCGCAGGGAGCTCAGTGAACGTTGCAATGATAATATAACTTGATATAATAAGCGAGTAAACAGAGTTCAAACAAACTGATGATGAGTCATTAACCCAGCGAGAAATATCAATTTATTTTCCATCTTAAGAACAGAAGAAATGTGGCTGTCTGCTATTCTTGTAATGAAAAATGGAGTTGTAGTTTTATACCATCTAATCATCATTGAGAAAAACAGTTTTTAATAACTTGCATTTTTCTACTTTCTGAAATAATAGCATCGGAATCCATCCAAGCTTTAGTTTTGAAGTTATAGCTGGAATTTATGTGGGGAGGGGACGAGTCGCTCTCTGGACATTCAAGCTTATTCTCAGGCCTCAAATTTACAACATCAGGCTAACTTTAGGCAAGAAATGTCTCTAAAAAATCATTATGTTTAAAAAGAACCATAAATGTACTTCAAACTTACCTTTCAAAGTGTTTTACATCATAAAACACAAATTCACAGAATGTGCAATCAACAATTGAAACATTATATTTTGTCAAGCGCCACAGTTTCACATCAGATTGTTGATTAATGTTTTAATTATACTTCTAAAGCAGCTCTAAACAGGAGTGCTTTAGTTCAATTTAAAGAGAGCCTGATGAAAGAGTTTAGAGTTTAAAGGCTTTTTGAGAGAAATTTTATTTTCCTGTCAAACAAATCTAAAAATAAATTGTATTTTCCAGAAGGTTTTTCTTTAGTGTAATAGATTCATCTTTAGTAAAAGGAGCTTTTATCACTTAACTAAATACAATTTTTGAAAGAAATAAAACTTGTTTCCATCAGTTATTAAAAATTTGAGGCAAACTGCAACTGAATACAAAAAGCATTCATTGCTACACATATTTACCAGGATTCATACATTTTGTAGTTTGAATATCTTGGCTGTCCTGAAGATACAGAGTCGCTCTGTCAATGTCACACAAGGTAACAATATGGATGAGAAATAATTCACAGGCTCACAAAGAAGTCTCTTCTTTTCATACACACCTGAAAATTACATCAATAACTGCAAGGAGGACAATTTAGTTATAGGAAATAAAAAATGGCACCTGAAAGACTTAGCAAGGCAGAAGGTTGAAATAAGAGGGCAAATTCAAGCGAGAGCAATAAGGAAAGCTGATATGAATAGATTGGGAGAGGAGCGAGACGATGGAGGGGGTGAGAGGACATGAATGACAGCATGAAGGAGAGGAAACGCGATGACAGGAGGATGAAGGAGAACGCAGACGGCAGGGGAGCAGATGTGACGAATGAAAAATCAAGCAGGAGAGGCCAATGACAAGGCAGAAAGGTGAGAGGAAAGGAGTGGAATAACAACGAGACGCAAGTCAAGGAGACACAAAGACATCGGCCGCTCCGGAGAAAACGCCAGAGATTAGTGGAAACTAAAACAAAGGCTGTGAAACGACTGAATGACCAGCAGCAGGCGAGTCAGGAGAGAGGAGCGATTCCACTAAACAAGCCTGCAGCCTGACACTGATTGTTCAGCGCTCTGATGTCCGTTTAAGGTAATGGAATGTGTAAACGCTGCTACTGTTCAAACCTGCTGCATTGATCTGAGATCAGACCACCGCAGAATGCCTCACAGAAACTCCCAGAGCATAGAAATGCACGGCGAGTCTGCAGCAGAGCGACACCGGACACCACGCAAAGACGTGAGCCAAACCTTCTGCAGGGAATCAAGGACAAACCGACAAACCCAACGGGCTGGACGGAGGAGAGAAGAGCGCAGGAGCTTCAGCGTCAGCCAAACAGAGGCAGGAATATTCAGAGTTCACTGCAAGGACTCCCACAGCAACAACCTCGAGTAACAATAGGGAATTAGTGCAAGTTTTAAACTAATATAAATATCATGAGGCATTTTAATTAAGTTCTGAAAAAAACTATTAGTTCTTTTCCATGTCTACATGGTTCTAATTGTAATTCTGATAGAATTCCTGAAGCAAAAAGCTAATTTTGGTATCAGTTAAAGTGTGTTTTTTATAGACGACCTCAGCTATAACAGGCTCATTTTATTCAGTAATAATTGGTCAGTCAGGTCGTCTGCGCTGGCAGAGAACATGCTCTTCTGACATGACATCCAGGGAGGGCAGCAACATGTGGGGGAGGGGCAGCCACAAAACCAAACTATTGCTTTCTCTGGCTTCTCATTAGAAAGTGAACATGAGTCAGTAGCTGCATTTCCATTGACCATAAAATTGCGCAAATTGGAATTATGAAAATAAATGTTCTTAGGTCAAACGGAAACATGCCAGAGTTGGTTTGTCAACCATATTAAAATCTCCAATGGAAACACTTCTTTGAGTCACACCAGCTCTGGTCTGGCTGGACGATGTGCAGCTGCCAACTACAGTTTCCCAAAAACGTCTCATCTGATTGGCTGATGAATCTGGTTCTGTGGCTGAAATGGGGAACAGATCTAAAGTGTTTACATCCGTCGTCTCCATGATTTCAACCATTTGATGCATGATCAGACTTGTTCACATCTGATTTTAATTGCATTTCTTATTTAATAGAAACAGCAATTGCAAACCTGTGTTTTATCATCATGCACAGAAGCAGAAGTAGAGTGGAAAACTCATGGCTAATAAACCTCTGAACCACAAAGTCCTGGAACTCAAACTGGGATAATTTTCCTGATTTGGTGATGCAGAAATATTATAAAGCACTTTATGTGAATCATAGTTGGTTGCTATGGTATAGTGTGACATAGGTTGGCGTTTACGTTCTGAGGCGCTGTGGTTAACAAGCATATGCTGGCACAAAAAGCCACTGACTCTACGGTGAATATGTGCAAGCCCTTACTGAATTTAGACAGACCACAAGCTAAGTGAAGCTTGAATGTTTGAGTCAATCAACATTTTGCAAGATTTAAGATGAGATAGAGGTAACAGGCCTCATCTTCTGCAGTGTAACACCTGCGTCAGGGAAGAGCTGTCAACAGCGACCTAAAAGTGGAATGTTGTTGTTGCACCAACAAAGCAGCGTTTTAAACCTCAGGTGAACGAGTCAGTTCCTGCTCAAAGACCCACAGATAACCTACTTTCACACAAGGAAAACAAAAACACTGGTGGGGGCTGGGATCCTCTACCAACCAAATATTAATAACTCCAACCTGGATGATGTGTGGATGTGTTGGCAGACTTGATTAATCATCTGCATCATTAATCAAAACTGACTTGTGGTTCTAGCTGTTGGGATCTTTTTTCATAATGAATAATCATTTATTGGATTAGGTACCAGCTGCTGTCGGCTCCATTCTTGTTTAATTTCTTTCCTATTTGTCCCTCCTCGCTTCAAACATGGCGCCAGACTAATTATGTTTGAATGTGAACGTCGATCTGCACGCCACCTCCTCTGATTTCCTGTGACCTGCTCGGCGTAGCTGCGGGCGAAAGCGGCGGCTCCTTCTCCTTTGTGAAGGTTTGATGTGAAACAGATGGAGAATGTTATCGAGTTGAGGTGATGCATCCTGTCAGCTTGCTCTAGTTCCTCATGATTGGCTGAAACAGTTCTGCCTCCTACAGGTCAGGCGTCTTACCAATCGGATCAGGCAGAACAACTGGTTTTTTAGCCACTTTTACTCAATCTGCTGTTTTCTCTTGCTACTCTCCATCTATGGGTCGTCTCTTAACATGGAGCCTTCGTATTACCTCATATACTATGAAAGGACACCTGGCTATTGGTGATTTAAACTTTATATACATCATTCTCCTTGTCTTATTTCTGTAGAAAGTCCCTCTGGCCCCTTTTCTAATCCATTTAACTGCATCTCTTTATCTTATTCCTGCTATTAACTCTGAACTTTGTTTCTTTTGCTCCATAGAAAATACTCCTGACTCAGCACTTATCCCATTACCACTGTGTGGTCTCTAAGTTTTTCTTTCTTATAGAAAGTAAAGCTTTTCTGCTAAATTTAGCAGAACATTGATCACAATGGTTTGGAATATGAACCAAATACTAATATTATCAAATATTTCATTTTCCTTTAGAATCAATGAAATATTTTTGAATTGAATAACAGGACAAGGATTTGACTATTTTATCTTTTATCTTTTTTTATTATACTTTATCATTATAAATATCTTTTGTTCTTCCAAAAATATTGGAATTTCTCTTTTTTTCCCTTTCTTCTTTTTTTATTTCTCTAATAAATTGTAGCTGAAGGGTGAAAAGTCCCTGTTGTGTCAATTAAATAAAAGAAAAACTCGTTAAATTTGAAACGTGAGGGGACAAACGTTGGCAGCTGTCTTTTATGAGTGTCCATTAAAGTCCGGACATCAGTGCGACTGGGCTGCATTATGTTGGTCAAAGCGGATTGATTAAAGCTGGTAATTAATCCATCTGCGGTCACAGATTAGAAACTGATACTCTGATGGGGGCGGGCCAACATCTGTGGGACAATTATCCACTGACGATCGCAGCTCTAATGCAGAAACAAACCGGCTGAACACGCGGAGAGGACGGCCTGCGACTGCAGAGCTCATTTCACAAGATTCTCCCAACGTATCAGAGACAAACACTGATCAAAATGTATCTGGGCATAGGAAGGTATATTTCTTTTTTTCAGAGCCAAATCCTTTGTGTGGCCCAAACAGAATAAATAGTAATCTAAAATCATATCTTATCCAATTAAAACAATTAGTGGATGTTTATCATTTAAGAGGCTCAACTCGGAGTAGTTTGGACATAACTTAATAAAGCTACTTCAAACTGCTGTTTGCTCCTCCATCATGACTTTATTCTAATTTCAGACAACAAAACAATGTCCATCATGTCACATTTGTACAATGTAAAAGTAAAACCTCACCAAGTATTTTTGGTCTATATCTTAGTACACCTGAAATAAAAAAATAACTTACTAGTAAGATGTAGGAACTTGTTTTATGTCAATCTTTCCTTAATATTGATGAAAAAGTTAAAGGTGAAATAATCTGAAACTGGAAGAAAACATTTTAACTTATTGAACAAATGTCTCGTTCTACTGGTTAATATTTCATTTATAGCTGGAACTTTACCAGTATTAAGGGAATATTGACTTAGTATAAGCTCATATTTCTTGCTGAAGAGTTACTTGCAACTTAGTTTTGTCTTATTTCAAGTGTACTAATACATTTGCACAAGAAACACTTGGTAGGGGCTGGACAGTGGTGCAGTTGGTAGAGCTGTTGCCTTGCAGCAAGAAGGTTCTGGGTTTGATTCCCGGCCCCAGTCTTTCTGCATGGAGTTTGCATGTTCTCCCTGTGCATGGTGGGATTTCTCTGGGTACTCTGGTTTCCTCCTACAGTCCAAAAACATGACTGTCAGGATAATTGGCCTCTCTAAATTGCCCCTAGGTGTGTGTGTGTGTGTGTGTGTGTGTGTGTGTGTGTGTGTGTGTGTGTGTGTGTGTGTGTGTGTGTGTGTGTGTGTGTGTGTGTGTGTGTGTGTGTGTGTGTGTGCATGGTTGTGTGTCCTGTGTGTCTCTGTGTTGCCCTGCGACAGACTGGTGACCTGTCCAGGGTGACCCTGCCTCTCACCCAGAATGTTAGCTGGAGTGGCACCAGCAACCCTCCTGACCCAATTAAGGGACAAGGGTGTAAAGAAAACGGATGGATGGAGGGACACCTGGTAGGATTTTGTGTTTTTTGATTTGTTGCCAATCATATCTTGCATAGAGAGTTCTTCACCACTTCCCCCCATCCCAAACCAGAACATTTTGGGCCGTTTGTTGCAAAGGGTCCGATTCCTCTTTCATAAACAGGCATCTCCAGAACCTGTTTAAGCCGGGTGGTTTTATGTTTTGTGTAATTAGCAGCATATAAAGATGCTGATTGTTGTTTCTTTTCGATCCTTTGGGTTAAATGAGAGGTTAGATAAAAGCAATGTGGTTTGACAGATGAAGGTGCAACAGTGTGACCTTTAAAAATCCAATTCACTGTGTTAGTCTCATGAAAATGCATCTTAATCTGACCTCTGCTAGGCCTGGGAACAGGGCCTGTCTGGCATACTGATGTCATCAGGGTAAGACAAGCATAAAGATGTTCACACAGTGATATCAGAATACTTCATCTCCAGGGGAATATTTGGAAACTCACTCGCTGACAGATTTCCCAGCTCTGAGCTCCATTTTCCATTGAATGATAACCAGAAGGCGTGCAACCACTTCTCCGTCTCCTGGTGGGAGGGATGAATCTCTGAGGTGTGCTCAGATACTTTCACAAGCGATCGTGGTTTCTTATGACGCACAGACCTCTGTCCATGTCAGAGCCAACCTGCTGTCATGAGGCGGCTGGAAATTTTAGGAAATAAAGAACTTTGATCCAACATTCAACAGTTTATAGAACAACCTTGACTAGTGTTGTCTCCCTGCAGACGTTTCTGTCAGTCTCTCTTGTTCTGGAGAAGTTTTTACCCACTTTTTATGTTCGCTCAGCTTGTTGAGGTTTGCAGACATTTGTTTCTGCACAGCTCCCTGAAGACACCGTGCAGCTTTTCAGTCGGTTGGAAACCTGGACTTTGACTGGGAAATTTCTTCAGTTTTATTCTGCTGTACATCTAACCCAGTCAAGGCCAAACCTCAAGCTGTCAGCCAGACAAATTCAGACTTGACTCTAAAATACTTTCATGTCAGCTGTGTCATCAGCTGCCTTCAGGTGTTTATGCTAAAATGTGTTTTCTCTCTATAGAGCAGAGTATGTGGATCTCGACTAACCGTCTGTTTGTTCACATCTGACCAGAGGATATCATTGCAGAAATCTTGTGGCTTTGCAAACCAATTTTTATTGGTTTGCAAAGCCTTTCTTCTTCTTTTAAACAAGTCGTCCTTGCTTGGTATTTTTCTCATCACCTGTTTAGTTCCTCCAGGCGTTGCATGGTCTGACCTTGGGGTGAATTTATTGGGACATCCATGCTTGAAAAGATTGGTAGCTGCCACAAATCTTTCCACTTGGAAATAATCTTTTGCTCTGTAGAATGATGGATTTTAAATTCAAGTTCGGTTGCTTCTATAAAGGCCATTGAAGTGCTAGTGCAGCCGTATTGTTCCAACCACCTAAACTCCTGATGGATAAGTGCTAAACTTATTAATAAGAATAACTATTAATCAGTTATTGACATAATTGTCAATTTAGTAATTGATGAATCATTAGCTGGAGTACAGAGACTCCAAGAACAACACAGAGCAGAAATTAAGCCAAAACTGTAGAAAAAAATATAAATTTTGCGTTTAGGATGAAAAAAACAACAACGTATCTGTTAGTCTGTTCTACCCAGAATTCATCAAGTGGCAGTTTTAGCTTCACCTGGTTACAATTCTACAAAATTACAATATCTTCAGCATCTTTTGCATCCATTTATTAATCACTTAATGAAATAATTAATCACCAGATCATCCCTAAACTGTACTGATGTTAAATTTTACAGAATTGAACATTTCATGTTGATGTTAGGGGAATTTATTTAGCTGCTGATGCTGCAGATGATCAAGCATTCACTAAGGGAATGTGAGTTGTTGCATTTTGGATAATAGCATGTTTATTTACTTATTTAAAGAAGGAATTAAATCATTTGTGTCTTTCAGTGTATTTACAATATTATATGAAAAGACAAGTGATTAAAAGAAAAATGTGCAGAATGTGCATTTTTTAGCCGATTAATTGATTAATCGTTAGACACTCAGCCTTACACCTAAGTGTTACTTTCCGTTTAAATCCTACGGAAGCAACAAGGATGTACTTAGTTTTTCCAATGACTGTCCATCCCAGAGTAAAAACTAAATTGTCATGTTGCACACAACATTCTGCATTTTTTTCCCCCCCAAGTCCTGATCCTTTGGCTTCAAACTGAAGACTTTCCACCAGAACCTACGGTGACACGTGGTTGTTTCGTCAGTAGTCACTTCTGTCTATTCTCCACACATCTGCACAAACAAAGCGATGAGACGCAGCATGAATGCAAATACAAGCAGTGAAACATGTTCACACACACAGAGAGACAAACACAGACCCTGCCAACGCCCACGACTCTCGGCGCACAGAGATGAGGAGAAAAAGAGACGTGAGTTGGGGAGGAAGAAAGACATCGGAAAGGACTTAAGAAAACAGCTTTTATCTGTTATCTGTGTGGAGAGAGTGTGTCTGGAGAGCTGTCAGGAGGTTGCTGCTGAGTGTTTCCAACCGACTGAGACACTGAGGGTTTCTGTGGCTGCGCAGCAATCATTTCATATATGTGGCAGAGAATCAGCGCCCTGAACGGACAGCGCGCGGGATCATCAGAGTGTCTGTGCACGAGCGCCCGTGTGTGCTTGAAAGTAAATTTGAGTCCGAGCGCCTTCCATCAGCCTCTCTAAGCCCGGCAGCCGTTCCGCTCTGAGAATTAAATACAAGAGCAGAAGTGAAGGGAAAAGAGCCAGGAGATGGCGAGGAGGAGAGAACAGGCTGGGGGGAAGGTTGGGACCCTCACACTTCTCTCTCTGACATGTTCCAACCACCCCCCCCCCCCCCCCCACACACACACACACACACACACACCACCACCCTCCGCTCTTCGTCCTCACTCGGTCTCTGTCATTTCAGGAAAAAGAGGGGGGGGGTGGGGGGTGAGCTGACACTCAGCAGGGAGGGTGGGAGTTGTCACTGTGTACTAACCCCAGCATCCCAGAGAGAGGAGGTGGAGGTGGTGGAGAGGAGGGTGGGGGAGGGGGGGGGGGGGGAGGGGGGGAGAGAAACCAGGAATAGAAGCAACAGGATGACGGTTTAGCCAGACCTGTCAAGTGAAACGCAGAGAGAACCCAGAGCTCCGAACAGCTTCAGGCTACAGAGAGCAGCAGCTTCTCCCGCATGCATCTAAACCAGAACACATACTGCGCTAATTGTCATTTAACCCATCGCGCCCGTTGCATATTTTCTTCTAACAAGCAATTACACAATGCCCCCCTATCATCTCCAAACAACCGAGCTGTTGTGGAGCGACGATAATCTCACTGCTGCAGTTTAAAGCTTCAACGCAATCAAGTTTAAACATGTCGACACTCTTCTGGAGACAAAAGGTTCTGGATTCCAGAACCAATCACTCCCAGGAACGTTAAATGTGCTGCAACAACAGGCAGAACTTCATCTTTATTGCCTTGTGAGGACCTGTGTCCCCTAAACACACAAATGTATTTTCAAGATCACCATAATTACCCCTGAATTAATTTAATGTATTTTACATTTATTCAAGCTAACCACTTAAATGTCAGTTTCACTAATTGGTATTTTCAAAAGGGAAAAATAAAAACAGAAGCATTTCAGTTGATGGTTTTCTGTGCAGTCATTGATATGTGACTAAGCTAAATTGTATTACCAAAGTCCCACTAACCAAAAAAGGACAAAGAAATCAACATAATGATCATATCTTTAGTTTGAAGTGAAATCTACAAACCTCGTAAATATTACTGATTAAGTTTCTAACACATATTAACCCCTTAAAAGCCCATTTTAGCCCTTTTTAGTTTTGCCTTTTCCAAAAATGAAACATTTTGTTGTACATTCCATTACTGCAAATTGATAAATTTACAAAAAGGTACAGTATGTACTTAATATTCATTATCACATATTCTGGTCTCATATTACTTTTGAATTAACACAACAAACACACTTTCCAAGACACAAAGTCTCAGGATCCAAAACCAGCTGATGGAGTCACAGCTGCCACATTTTTCTGGTTTTCAAGGCGCTCGGTCTGGTATGTTTCACATGTGAAGATGGTGAACTCAAAAGTTCACCATCTTCACTCTGTTCATCTGAAACCAGCAGGACCAAAGCAAGGAAACCTTTAACAGATCTGGGTCAGTGTGCCGTCAGAACCAGGGGTGGAAAAACTCTAAACTACTGACGCCATGACGACAGATGAAAACCGCCAAGCACGCTTTAGTCCATTAACCTTTAATCATGTAATGAGTTCTGTAAGTAATTTGTGGTGATGCAGAGTAGAAAAAAATTTTAAAAATCAGTTCAAGATATTAAATTTGCATGAGATGATAATCTTCCCCTGGTCTGCTACAGATTAGGCCATTGCTTGGCAGCCGAATCTAAAGCCTTGAGAATGTGTGCTTTAAGGTGGTCGGGAGAAAATCCTGAGCAGCTCTTATCTGCTACTGTAAGCAGCAGATAGCAGAAAGCCACTGTGGCCACGTTCAAACCTCAGAGGAAGAGTTTCACACAGCGCAGAAATGAATGGAAACAGATCAGCAGCATCGGTTGGTCCAAGGTTTTCTCACATCAATCTCTGCATCCATCCGTCTGCTGCAGCAAGGAAATGACTCCCATCATCATGTCCTGCATATCCACTCCTACGCTGATGATAATCCGCTCTACATTAAAGCCCATGACTGGAATCCAATCCACCCAGACTAAATTATACACTAAAATTTAATTCTGAATGACTCCTACTTTTCCAGAAGGTAAATCAGTTCAACAGAAAGAGTCATCGACTGACAAATTGGAGACATATTCCCAACTTTTGCATTCTAAGGATTGATTTTGAAACTCAAGCTGAAGGTCTAATGAGTTTTGAACTAAAAGCAACATGTTTGTTGTCGTTAATGCCGAAAACATGGTAAAAATACTGAAGGACTGGTTAGAAATATTTTTAAAACTAAAACCAGCTGCTGAAAGTAATAATTAATCATGTACCGATAATCAAAAATCGCACAAACTTGTCATAAATAGAGGTGAACCTCTCTATTAAGGTCAGACTTTTGGTAGTTTGCTGCTATGAAGTACAGAAATACAGCAGAAACTTTAAAGAAGCAACTTCTACTGCCCACCAACCTGTGAGGGATTATAAGACTAATTCCAAACTATTTGAAGAACATTTTACTGCAGAGAAAATAAAGAGAAAATAAAGACAGATCCATTTCACACTCTACAGGTTAAAAGTTAAAATTCATACTGAACCTATATGAGGCTTCGGCTTGTTTTAAAAGGATTGACAATAAAAGTTATTTCTTCAAATAAATATGGCAGTAAGACTAAACACAATGAAAGCCAAGCAGAAATGATGGGTCATAATAATGCAGTCAAACAGAACATCAGACCTTATAGCAACTATCCCTCATGGTGGTGAGGAGATGATTTGGGCTCATTTTGTAACCACAGAACCAGAACATCTAAGAGTCCCTGAATCAAACATGAACCAGCCGAACCTGGGCTCAAACTCAGCAACACATTTACAACAAAACAATGAATTAGTTGTTGCAACGGCCTAGTTAAAGTCCAGTTCTAAATTAAATCTAAACTAAAATACTTCAGTTTGCTGCTGAAGCTGGTTTTTGAAGGATGAGGTAGGGAGAGTAATGAAAACATTTACATCAATCTGTTGGAGTCATTTTTCAGCCAGCTGGGATGAAAACATGAAACAAACACAACAAACTTGACATAAAACACATTTTCAAAAGACATAAAACGTGGATGAAGATTGAAGGGTGTAATTTTGAGCAAGATTTATTGAATCATTTACCATCAATCAGTTTGTTGTTGATTTTCTTTATTCCAGGGTGGTTTTAGTTTTCTGCTCTTCATCCCTTCTGGACGGTTTCACGCTGACAACCACTGCCGGAAAAAAGTCATGTTCCAAACTATCTCATTAGCACGCTCCCCTTCAGCTTCTTTTATTCTGAAAAATGCCTAATTCAATTCCAAACCTATTTAAGTTTTTACTTCAGACACACTTTGTACATTAGCTGTGAAACACCCAGAGGCTTACAGCTTAGACACCCACAGAGCCTGTGGAAGACATGCTGGGAAAAAGGGAAGATGCACATAAAAGAGCAGCGCTCATCCTGTAAACACCCTTTTCTGTCTGTCCAGCCGGCTAACTGGGCCGCCAGTCCACCGCCCATCAGGACGTCCGCGCAGTTGGAAATGGGAACAGTCAAAACATTTCACTTCCATCCTCGAATGCATCCGCAGGGATTAGGAAAATCATCCTCTCATTTCGAGAATCCCACCGCCTGGAAATTGACTCGGAGGGATAAGAGGGTGGATGGGTCAGGGGCTTAAGGTGCACGAGTCGTTTTCTAGTTTCCATTTCAAACTTTTTCCTTAATGGAGTTTTTTGGAGGAACTGCAGGAGGGCAAAACCAAGCTGGAGAGTCGGTGAAATTCACCTTCTTAGGAATATAATAAAGAGTCCAACTCTGAGTTATGTCCTGTTACAAACTGACAGACAGTTTTTAAATGGTACTGGAATTGCTGAAATAGCTTTTTTACTTAGAAATAATAATATTTGACTAAATTTAACTACGACTAAACGGAGCTGGTTACAGGGGAGAAAAGACTTATGTGTAAATAAAAGAAAGAAAAGCAAGTCCATCACAGAAAGTTCACTAAAGCAATCCTGTTATTACAGTTTAGGCAATAAAATGTTTATTTTGTTATTTTTTTTTAAAAAAAATGTTTATTTATTTGCATTTGTAATGTTTTTTATACTGCATTAAAAAGGCTTACATAGTTAAATTGATGATCTTCAGAATGTTTTATTATCTGATTATCCTTTAGTTGCAGCTTTACTGCATATTATACAGAAAATGAAACTGTGAAGGTTTTATGTCTGGATGGCTGCTGACCTGTTGTTTAATTGTGGATTTTGCACTAATTTATTCAATTGCTGATTCTTGTAAGAACTAAAACTATGTCTTCAAAATTATTCTTCTGCATCAGAAGAAGTGAGACCTCTTTCTAATACAGAGCCTTATGCAGAGAGAGGCCAGGAAGGTAAGGTATGGAGCACCAACAGTGCCTACAGTTAAAGCTAAAGGCTGTTATATATGTCTGCATCTGTATGTTTAGACTTACTGAAGCTGTGTGGTCAGAGCTCCTGGAGGGAGAGTCTGTCTAAGTTCAGCTCTTAGATTCTTCCTGGCTCATGCACATTCATTTGTAACCTTGGCTTGTTTGAAATAAAATCCTCTAAGTCTGCGCCTCAGAGATTTTGCTGGAACATTTTGGACATTCTCAACTGCAAAAATTGCTAAGTTATAATAATTTTATCCACAACTTGTTATTTATTGCAGAAAACTATTCAGAGACCACTGAGAAGCTTGTTTTTTTCTTTGACTGTATTATCCCCAGGTATGCTCATGAGTAAATTTCAGTTTCATTTTACCCGATCGACTGACATTTCTTTCAGTTTCTAAACATGAAAGTTCAACAAATTATTTGCAGAAAATGGCAAATTGTTACTTTCAAGCCTCAAATTACACGAAGAAAATGAACTCATTCTTTTCAAAATGCACAAACCCAGTGTTTTGATTTAAGAGTTCAGGAATCAACATTTGGTGAAAAAAAGGTTTGGTTATTGCTGTTAGGTTTAGGCAATTACAGCTGTTTAATATTTCCTGAGCTGTAAATCCACACGGACAACTTTAAAAAATAACAGTCACCTTCTTTCAGCTAGCTGGTCAGCAGTGTGCAGCTGCAGCTGATTGAGGGTCCACTGTATGTTACTGTCTCTCTGATATCACACTAGAAGGACTTTAGGAGGGTGGAAAGATGAAAAGATATGTAAAATGAAAATTTAAAAAAATTAAACTGAAAAAGGAAATTTAATTAAGATATTTAAATGTCAAAGGGAAAGAAACATGTGAAGTAAGGTTGAAAGTTGCATCAGTGTTGAAACCACAACTTTTTAAAGGCTCAGTAAAGGCCGTGCCAGCAGCCGGCTCAGTCCTATTATGGAAGTGTGAGGAAAAGATGGAGTGTGTGCCTGTTTCCAGTCCGTCACAGTGACTCACATCATCACCCATCACACAGTTTATGGTGACTGTAGCTCTGCAGCTAACAGAGGGACCTTGTCATGGCCACTAAAAGCTTCGATCCAGACTCTGCTCTGACTTAAATCTAAACCCAACCCGAAGCCAAGCCAAAGAAACCACAGATTATGTGTCAGAAAGTGAAAACAAGCCGCCTTAAAAAATAAAACAGCTTCCCTGAATGAACCTGAGGCAGCCATGCCAGTAAACAGACACATTGGAGCTGAATTTGAGTCCTTTGTTCTGGTAAAACGATGCCTGCTGGTCCTCTTATTGTTTAGAAATGACTCATGATCACAGAACGGAGGCTCAATCCAAGGATCCCCATCACTTTCCAACAAAAGCACAACAAACAGAGCTCTGCTCTGGTAGCGCTTGCACAGACGCGTCGTGCAGCGAACCTTAAGACGTCGACGGTGACACACAAGGATCAGAAGGATGACAGATGTTCGGCAGCAGGCTCGCTAATCTGTTTTGCACTTTCATTCCGCCTAATTGAGGGGGACTTGGACTGGATCATCCCTGAGAAAAAAAGAAAAAGAAGCAGAGATCCTTTTGGTTCTGACTGACAGGTAAGAAAGTGTTCCCGCCAAACGCAGTAGGGAGCAGAAATAATGAAAGGCAGTATGAGAGGAGAGCCCACGGGGCCCGCAGAGGAGCGCCGGGCCGTATCTCCAGTCACTCGACAACGATATACTATTAAAGAAGAAAATAGAAAAGGCTGCCTTTGAATGAGCTCTGTAATTCTATCATGCAAATGAAAACGTTCATTGGTGCTCGGCAGAAGACAGGACGTCTGCTTCCGTCTGGAATATTGAACGTTTTAATGTCAAAAAGGAACGACCACCTTTTGTGCTGCAGAAAACTCAATTTGGGCCTCGCAGGGGAAATCTGCTGGGTGAATGGTGTGAATGGAGCGGTGACCACCGGCTTCACATTACAGACAGTCTAGAGCTAAAGAAGAGCTCCTGCTTTATACTGGAGTTAAGACAGACGAGAGAGAGAGGAGCTCGTTCTGCAGCCTGATCGCCAAATCTCTTAATCAAAACCTAAATTAGAGTGAGATGTGGAAGTAATTAATCAGGTTGAGCAGCAGCCACCAGGTCTGAGGGGCAGTGTGTGTGGTGTGTGTGTGTGTGTGTGTGTGTGTGTGTGTGTGTGTGTGTGTGTGTGTGTGTGTGTGTGTGTGTGTGTTGGTGGGGTGAGGGGTGTAGGGTTCAGCTGGATGAAAGCTGAAGGGACAGAATTACTCACCATTTAGAAAGAAAATATAATGGACAAAGTGCATATGATTCATAACAGGTGTCCATATTGTCCGAGGTCGTATTAAACCAGGTTTATCAAAAGCTATGCTGCATCTGAGCAAACTTCCCTGAACGACAGCACTTCACAAACTCTGCAGCAATCCTCAGCAAACCTCAACATCCTCAACAAACCTCAGCAAACTTCAGCAAACCTCAACAAACCTCACAAACCTCAACATACCTCAAACAAACCTCAGCAAACCTCAACATACCTCAACAAACCTCAGCAAACCTCAACATACCTCAACAAACACTCACAAACCTCAACAAACACCCAGCAATCCTCAACAAACCTTAACAAACCTCAACATACCTCAACAAACCTCAACAAACATCAGCAAACCTCATCAAACCTTAACAAACCTCAACAAACCTCAGCAAACCTTAACAAACCTCAACATACCTCAACAAACCTCAGCAAACCTCAACAAACCTCAACAAACCCCAGCAATCCTCAACAAACCTTAACAAACCTCAACATACCTCAACAAACCTCAACAAACATCAGCAAACCTCATCAAAACTTAACAAACCTCAGCAAACCTCAACAAACCTCAGCAAACCTCAACAAACCTCAACAATCCTCAGCAATCCTCAACAAATTTCACTCTTTGTTTGACTGTTCTTCCATCTTCCAAGTATTCACACACTCTAAACTCACATTAACACACATAACAAGTCAATTTATTCTGATCATTAATCAGATTTTTTTTTAAATTGCACATTCTGCAAATGTTTCATTTAACTATTATATTAGAAATACACAAAGAAAATCCAAACAAATAATTTTATTCCTTTTATAATTAAGAAAATAAACAGCATTATTTTAGTGAACGCTTCATTTGTAGCAAAGGATGCATCTGCAGCTAAAAATACTTTAATATGTGAAAAGTTTCTGCTCAACTTGTAGGCCTGTTTATTATTTCTTGGATTAACTGATTAATAAATGAATAAATGAAGTTGCTTGATGCAAAAGTTGAACAGAATCTGAACCAGGTGAAGATAAAACGATGCCACTAAAGCAGTTCTCAGTAAAACATATTTACAGATACGTTTTTCGATTTTATATGTAAAATGTATTTTTCATTTATTTTACATTTTTATCTGCTGTTCTGACTATATTGTTCTTTCAGTAAATGGCCTTTTTTAAGTCCGTATACTCCACTTTTACAAAATTAGTTGATTATTTCAATAATTGATTCATAATTAAACCCCCTCAGAAAAGAAGTATAAATATTAGTCTTTATTTTCTCCAGAGATGCATAATATTAATTTCCTGTAGCCTTGAGCCAGATCTCTGAAGCTGTAACACGGGGAGGATTGTAGATATTCAGAACCCAGTTTTCAGTACAAAGTTCGCACCACTTCTTCACACTGCAGTGCGCACACACACACATCACAAGACTTGTGAAGTCAAGTAGGCCAAATTAACTTCAACAGATCATCCAGAACTTTTCCTTCTTGAACGCTGCAGAAGGAAAAGCGGCTGCGTTCTCATTTCCCATGACTAATTCACAAGAGGTATCCGATGTGGTGTAATTAACTAAGATTTATGGCTTCTTAGATGCTCTGACATCTTTTTTTAGGCTTTATTTACACGGTTTTGCTAAGTGACGTATCGTCTATGTGGGTTTTCTGCAACATAAGGAAATAAGCAAATAGGAGAAAATGAGAATTCAGTGGTAAAAATAGAAGGTAAAGAAGAGAGGATAGTTTTATAAATTGTACAATAGTCAACCTTCTCATTGGCCTGTCCTCTGTTACGCACTGGATGCAGAACCAACAGCATTATGTGGAACAGCTTGGAAGCTAAAACCTGCTAATTAATTATTATTTTCTGTAGATGATGCATAGAATGACACAAACACCAAAACTTGTAAAAACAAACATAAAACAGCTTTGGAGGTCAGAGAGGATGAGAAGTTCCTGAATCGCCTGGGAATCTTTAACTCTAATTTGCATTAAATCCTCTTGGTTAGGGTGTAAAGCCACTGTGGTTAAGCATTAAAATACAGCAGGAAAAAAAAAAACATTTTCATGCAGAAAACTCTGCGGCCATTTTGCACATTTCCATTTCAATGCATCCTGCCATTCTGCTTCTGCCACCTCAGGAAACTCTGCGTGCCATAAAGTGACGCTTTTAGGGTTCCCCGTGTTTGAAAAACAGATCAGAGAGAAGGGAGGGTCTCTGTGGCTGCAGAGCAAACAGCTTCACACTGCTGTGTGTGCTTCAGTCCTGCTGCAAGGCCATGTTTCAGTAATTCAATAAATAAGCTGCACCACTTGTAGAAAACCCTCCAACCTCTGAGAAACTAAGCCGAGCAGTGATAGTCTGTTAGTCGGTTGCACCTGGGGGAATCCTCGTGATTTTAGAGTCAATTCTCCTCCAAAACCAACACGGACTCCTGATTCAAAGTTTCTGAGGTGTCTGAGGTTTTCTCCAAGCAAAGCATGTCTAAAAACTTAAAAAAAATAATCTGATCACATACCTGAACTTTTCCACCGATTCATTTTTAAATAAACAAATTTCAGTCAATACTCCACAAAAAGCTATTGCTGCTGGTTGCACTTCAATTTCATTAGCTTCCTTCGAGTTTCTATATCGTCAGCTCTCATTGCTCAACAACAGCAACTACTGTGTGGCATCAATGTTCTGCTCATACGGGTCGATTTGGGGATGCAACCGTATTATTACTAGTACGAACACAAACAATGGATTTCAGCAGAAATATTGGAACTGAATGTAGTGAACGCAGCTCAGGATACTTGAATTACTCAGAGTTGTTGTTGTTATTCGGATGGATTGAGTTTTTGCAAGAGCTGAACGGTGAATGAAAGAAGGTCGAGGCTTGAATCCTGGCCAAGGTCTTCCTCTGCTCAGTTTGCATCTTCTCCCTGCATGTAGTGGTTCTGTTCGGCGCGGCCCTGTGGTGCATGTTTATATCTGAAACAAAGAAATACTGCAAACCAGAGCGGAAAAAGACATTTCAGCATCGTGTTGTCACCAACAGGGCTGATATAGATCCATACCACAAGTCTGGTGCCATTCCTTCAGTTTTCAGGTTGCTGTTCATAGAAAGCTCTCACTTCAACTTCTATGTCTGCTAATGAAGGCTGACAGGAAGCCATGTCCCATTGTTAATATAAAAACATGGACTGCTTCCCGTCACTCACCTGCCAGCTGCAGAAGATGTACGAGTTTGTGCCAGGAAATAACTCCTGAAACACGTAGCCTGACAAACTTAATTGTCACATCCATGTCTTGTTTTTTTCCCCCCCTTTCCTTACATGCAGCTGCTTTGTTTGCCAGCACAACTATTCGCTGGCAGCCAGGTTTGAAATAACCGCAGCACGTTTATTGAAAAATGACAAAAAAATGATCTAATTAGTGGTGACATGCATGGCAGGATAAATGGGGGGGAAATGTGTTGGGAAATGGGCTGTAACTTTAAATGACACTGGTATTCTGTTTTAATGTGCGTGTGACTTGCATGAAAATGTGAAGAGCATTCAGTCAAATAGAGTTGTACATGCAAATGAGAAACAATGTTGTCAAAGTGGATCCACTTGATTAAGATTACTACCATTGACACACACAGACACACACACACACACACACACACACACACACACACACACACACACACACACGCCATGCAGGGCGATGCAGCCAATTTAAGGAATAATAAAGAAGCGCAGGAAGCAGAGGGAGGTGAGGAAAGAGCCGGAAGCACAAATCATCGTCCTTAGCGACGTTCTCCTTCAACATCTCATCACCGCAGTCAGGATGTCTCCTCCTCATGTGGCCGATCACCTGCTGACCTCCACAACTTGTTTCCAAGTGTCTGCCAGCTGCAGGGAGCTGGACAGTCCGGCTATTTTAGGAGGCAGAGCCACAGATAAATCAATTCGCTTCCTATTCTTCCTATGTTCTGTTTGAATTACCTTACAGAGGTGTTGAGCTTCATTTTTTACCCCCTCTTTTTGAGTCGTTACTTTGTCTCACCAAGCGGTCAGGAACATTTGTTAAAAGGGTTGATATTTCGTCTGACCTTTTCATGCCTCGTTTCAACAATCTAAAGTCTACCTACGGCGCAATCCGGAGCTTTTTCAGCCGCGGCATGGAGGGAATGTTGAATACTGCAACAGAATGTCTTACTGCACAGTTCAGCAACACTTGGCCAACACAAAGACATTTCAGTGCATTTATGTTTAATTTGTCATAACGTCAGAGTATTTATATGAGGTGTTTAAAAGCCAGGTTACTGTATTTTCTTAGCATAAGACCAGGATCATTTCTCTATATTATCTGACCTTTAAAGTGACAAAATAATAAGATTCAAAAGCAAAAGAAAGTACATTTGTCGAGGGGACAGAAATATTACCTTTTGATTTAATTCCACCTTCTAGTCTTCCTCACATCATTCCATCCCAACAACAAACTGTCCTAGTTTTTTTTCATATTTGTATCTTCAAGACATTTCATATCCAAAAGATCTCAATTTACAAAAATATCAGTAAATATTTTAAATATCTTTGGGAATTGTTCTGTACCCTTCTCCTGACTGATACATTTGCATAACAACATCCTTTGTAACCTCTGCACACTAGAAAAACATGACTTTTCTACTATTTTGCCTTTTCATAAAAGGCAAAAGATGGTTGAAAGATATGACAAAAAATGCAAGAAAGAGCAATGCTGTGATTCCATCCATCCATCCATCCATCCATCCATCTTCAGTCATTGAGCCAGCAGCTTACACAGAGAAGCCCAGACTTCTTTCTCTCCAGCTACATTTTGTTCATGTGGTTGAAGCTCTTTGTCAGATGGCTGAAACTTAAACCAGTGACTTTTGTCTCTGATGCCAACAACAAAAACAGATTCTGTTTTTTTCTGTATCCAAGGATTGAACCAAGTTCTGGCATCACAGGGGGAAAATGAAATTGTGGGAACCATCTGAACTAAACCTGACCGATTCACTCACCTGAAGAATAGTAAAACTATGAGATTGCACTAAAATATATATATATATATATATAAAATATATATATATATATATATATATATATATATATATATATATTATACGTTCATCTTTTAATAAGAGCTTGTAGACTTTATTGTAGAGGGATCAGTACAACCACCAGAGGACCATCCAGGCCTCTGGTAGCTGAAAACATGACCCAACCAGAAGCAGAGACAGTCCTGCAGATGACAGAACAGCTTAGAGGAAATCTGGATTAGTTCCTGAAGGATGTTTGTTTCCTCCAGTCAGAGAATGATGGTTCAAACATTCAGCAGTATCGTCACTTTTCAGAGGCAGTAGACAATGGCCGACCTTTCTCGTGCTCCGACTTGAGCCAGGACAGGAAACTCACTTTCACGATCATGCAGACTTCTTGGATCCAAACTTCCTCAGCCAGGAAAGACGTTTCACTTTGAGTGCAATTCCCTCTAATCACATTGCAAACCAATGGCTTCATGCAGTTATTAGGAAAAGTTTGATTGTTTCAGAGCGAAGGCAACAAACTGAGGGGAAAACTGCTGACTGTCAGAGGAACATTAGTTGAATCAGTTACATCTGCAGGAATCAATTTATATTTCATAAATGGTAACTTGCTTCATAGACTCATGATTTATGCAAGACTGACATGTGTAGAGCTTCCATAATTCAGACGATATACAACCCTGAGCTCTGTACTGCAGCAACTTTACTTTAAGGAGCTTGGATTTTTGTTTTAGTGGAAAATATGGAAATGCAACCAAAACTCTGGCAAAGTATTTACACATGTTCAGTTTTTCAATATTTATTCCCATTAAAGCCAACAGTTTTGCATATTTTACTGGGGTTTTGTGAGGCAAACCAATAACAACAAAGCTAAATGAAATCTATTTTTTCTTCTTATAAATGTTAAAAGAGTACCATGCTTTAATATTTGGTCATTCTCTCCAATTAAAACTGAAGTTTTGTTTTATGCATTTCTCCCAGATGTGCACATCTAGAGGAGAGCATTTCTGTCCGGTCATGTTTGTAAAATAGTTTAAGGTCAGTCTGATTCAGTAACAATACAATCAATATTCAGGCCTTGCAACAAAATTCTCAAAATGTTTTTGGTCTGGATTTTAATTGCACCATTCTGGCACATAAACATATTTTCTACTGGTTTTTGTTTTCCTGCTGGACACGACCGAAGGTTTTCTCCCAGGATCGATCAACACCCAGCATGTCCCGAACCTTTAAAAGGAATCATGCCTGAGTTTGATGCTGCTGCTACCACCAGGTTTCAGAGAGAGGTGCAGCATTAGCTTTTCTAAAACCGCATTATTATGCATTTAGGTCAAATAAAATCTGAATTTTGACATCATTTTATTTGAGAACCTTTTTCCACATGTTCTATGTTCTCTGCTCGGCTTGTAGTAAAACAATCATTTTATTATTGTCAGTTTCTCATCAAGCCCTGATTTGTGGAGTCCACGACTGATAGCTGTCAAAAGATTCAGCTACCTGAGCCGTTTATTTCTGCATTTCCTCCAGAGTCACCAGGAGGCTTTTGGTCTTTTCCATTTAAGTCTTAAAGTCATCTCTTCATAAGTTTGCAGTTCTGCTAAACAAACAAAATAAGAGCATCAAAGGAAAGGAGATGTGAATAAATATGCAGAGCATTTCTGAGTTATGCTGTGTGACAGTAAAATGTAAAAAACTGTACAGTAATAAGGTTTGTATTGAGTCTCTGAACAGACAGGATAAAAAAATAGACCAAGATCTACATTTTAACATTCCTACTGAAGTGGTTTTGCTCTAATCATGCAGCTGAAGTGTTTAATTGCAATAATGTCTGCTAATTCCATTCCACCTACTCTGATATTTCATCCCGACACACCGCTGATTACAAACAAATGTTACGGGGGTGAGAAAGAAATCTGCTTTCTGCATGAGTAATGTCAGCTCTACTGGGTCCCATCGTTGACATTTTAAATTGCCGTCTCTCATTAGCGTTTGCACATCATCCAGGATGTTTCCTTTATACCTCCGTTTAGCCGCCGTGTAAATTCCAAGTTGTAAATCTGAAAACGCGGATCGGTTTGGGCTCCCGCGGTTCCCGGTTTACGCGTCGCTCTTCCCGTCTCTCCGCAGGAGGAAGCCCTGCCTAAAGGCTTTATAATGATGCAAGTGAGGCAAACAAATGTTACTGCGCTTATTAAATCGCCCACATGGGTACAACAGGAAATGTCACAGGGTCACGCCGCAGCCTGATCCACTGCTGCACTCCCACACAGAGGGCTCAAGCCGTTTCCATTTTGTCACCAGCAAACTATCTGGGAAGGAAGCGGCGGCTGAAACGGGAGGAGGACGACTCGACTCCCAGAGCAGACAGAGCAGAGATGCTTGTCTAAACAGTTTCACACTTTCTGAATCCCTTCCCTTTCCAAACAATGGGGGCTGGAGGAGCTGAGAGCAGCAGAGAGAGAGAGGCGGGGAGGAGGGGATAGGGGGCGGCTGGCACCCCTTTTAATTCCACCAAAAGCTGAGCCAACAAAAGGGCCTCCACTCGGGAGCTGGGATGGAGCCGCAGCCAGCCCGGCTGGCTCGGAGCGGGTCGTGAGCAGAAGAATGAGTGAGAGAAAGGAAGGGAGAGAATGAGACAGAGCGAGTGAGAGGGGAGGAATAAAGGAAAGAGAAAATGAATAGAATGAGCTGGGTTTGAAAGCCTGGAAAGCCCCCGCTGGAAGTTGGGTGTTTTTTTCCCACCCGGCATGGAGGCAAAAGTAAAAACCAGAGAGAGGAAGCAGCATTGATTGAGAACGCAGGAGAGGTTGGGTGTTTTTCAAACGTCTGAAACGATGTTCATGATGCAGAGAGACGACTGAAACCCCCGAGAGCAAAACGCTGAAGCTTTCCTCTGGCCGTCCGCGGATCAGCTCCATTGTGATTCATGGCTCCGCTCCTGTTGCTCCGCTCAGTAATCCCTCGTCCCTCTGACACCTGTTTGCCCAGGAATCACAAAGAGGTGCCAAGGTGTTAGCCATGATATGGTTTATTTCAGAAGAGCCTGATGTGGAATTTGCTTACGATCCCGATCCTTCAAAAAGAAAGAACTAAAAAGGAAGGAAAGGAACATTTGCTGACTCGCACTCTGACTTGCGGAGGGTGAAGTGATGGATTAAAAGCTGCTCTGTGGGCATTCAGCAAGCTGCAGCCGCACAGGACACAAAATCTTCACCCTGATTCCGCCAGGCCAAACGGAAACAAAAAAACCCCCTAAAGTCACGCGTTGGGGCAACAGAGGAATCAGGAGAGATCCAGCCTGCAGAAGCTGCATCTCTGACCACCAGCAGGACACAAGTAAACAACCATCTGAGGCCAAAGAGCTGCCAGGGCCAAAACCAAGGAATACTGTCAAACTAGGCATCCTCACTGAAGATGAAACAAGTCTCTCTTTTAATGTCTCCAGTTAATTTGGACTCACAGAGAGAAAAGTTTTGTAGTTAAAAATAAAATAAGACAAGTTAGTTATGTTGCAGTGATCCAGGTTTGTAGGTTGGATCTTTACCTGTCTACAAGTTTTCAGACTTTCAAACAAACTTGCTAATATGTGTCTTGTTATTAGCTTTACATTATTTTTACCCTTTGCAGCTGGGTTGCTGTTTTAATGACAAAAAGTGTAAATGACTGAAGTGTGCAAAAAAAAAAGTCCAACAAGTCAATCCAGTTTAATTCTCAAAGTTGAACCACAATTAGACAAGTCTGAACAGGAACTCAGCCCAATTATATTAATGTTTGCAAATTGGCAAAGAAAAGGCCGTAAATAAGGAAAAAAAAGTCATTTTAATAAATACCAAGAGAAGTTGAAGTTGTCAGATGGCCCAGAGGCTGCAGACATGACAACTCATGTAGGCAAAACAGAAAGATTAGCATGAATATTTAGTGGTAATGGTTTGTCCTCGTGGTGGTGATCAGAAGGAGGAACTACTGTAACAGCTCCTGTTAAGGAAGGTCCGTCCTTGAACCGCAGCAGACTGACCGTGACGGTCAAGGCGATGATGAGTCAGAGAAGAGAGTTTAAATAAAGAAAACCACAGGAATAGACCAACCCTGGCGGTTGGTCTATATCAACCATCAGGGTTGATATGAGCGGCGATGTTTTTCACGTGTAAACAGGACGTATCTAACTGGAAATAATTCACTTTTTGAGTGACTGTGTGGAAACAGAAGCAGTGCCCACCGAAGTCCTTATTAAAGTGCTTATTATCCAATCTACACAACAGGCTGCAAGCTGGTTGGCCAGCTGTTTCAGTCCCTAAAAGTATTTCTGTCAACGAGAAGCTGTTTGACTTTAACTCAACATCTCCGTACCGCAAGAATCTCACATCAGCCACCACCGATTCTTAAAGACGATCATCCCAGAGGAACAGACACAAAATCCATAAAATATGGATAAATGAACCGTAGAAATGTGGAGAAACTTTAAAACTTCCCAGGTGTTTTTCCTGTATTTTCTACTGCATGTCAAATGTTTGGAATTTATCAGTTTTATACAAAACACTTCACACTCTTTATATAATGCACAGAAAACGCCACTTTTGGATTCACAGAAATAAATTAAACATGATTGACTTAAATCACGATAAAAATCTATTTTAGAGTTGATGAAAATGTTTTTTTATGGAAATGTTTCATACAGTATCCATCTCTGCACTTCTCAGTTCACGCAATTAAAAAGCTTAACTGTGAAAATGTGTTGCTGACACGTCTAAATCCCAGACGACCTGCCATCACTGCATCACACCCAGGAGCTCATCCTCACACAGGTCGACCTTTACGGTTTCCTCGCAACCTTGGAGGCCCAGAAGCGTCACAGCAGCAGGTTGACAACCACACCCCACGCCGCCCGCCTCGGTTCTGTCCAAAAACAGACGGCCAGAAGGCGTCCAAGTCTCAGCGTGAAGGACTTTCTGAAAGAGGTTAGGGACAGAGGAGTCACTGAGCTGCAGGACGGAGCAGCTGAAAGATTCATGCTTGGTTGAGGAATCCAACAACTCCAAGTGAAGCTTCTTTACTTGTTCACAGACATTTTGATACAGTTTGGAATCTAAATTATTTCTCAGGAAAAACAAATCAAAACAAAACTACAGCCATCTCCAAAAACTTCCAATTTCCACAGAATCCGTCTTAAACCTCAGGGCTGGGGAGCTAAATTGTGTTTCATCAGGTTTTTTTTAGTCATAAACTCTTTGGATAGCAATATTTCAGCAATATTTCAGGTTTTCCTCCAAGAGCTAATCAGCAGCACCATTATGCAGCGAAGAACAGCGATCCACAGTGAACAGCCGGCCGCAGCCGAGCCGCTCACAGACGCGTCTCCCGAAGCAGAGCTTGGTTATGAATTTGAATTAAAGCAATAAAAAGGTCTGTATTTCCATTCACTTCATTATCAATCCATCTCATCTTCTGGAAGTGGTCCAAGGAGTGAAGCTGATGACTGTTTTGAGATTTTTCTCTCCTCTGGAGGAAAAACGTTGGATGTGATTTTACGTTTTTGTAGAAAGATGGGAAAAAAAACATGAGTTTCCAGAGATTTTCAAAAGTCCTTTTTTTACTAGTCTAATACAGGTTTCAGGTCTCTAATGGCTGAAATAAGAAATCTTTCATCAGATTCATGTCCTCCATATCTGCTGACACAGACGTTTGGTGTTAGAAATTCAAATCAGAAAACCAGTGGAAAGTCTTAGACATCTGCTGGGAGACTGTTGTTATTCAAGACTTCTCAAACACTTCTGCACTGTAGAGCTGCAAATAACCAACTATATATATGAAAATACCTCAAATAGGACACCAACACTTCAGACTAGAAGGCAAATACAGTGTTATCTGTAGTAAATACAGTTTATTGTCTTCATACCAATTTGACTCAAACAATTTTCAGGATTATTAGGAAAGAATTAAATAAATCTACACTGAGAAGCTTTTAGCTGGATAAAAGCAGTAAACATGCTAAATTATCAAATAAAGCTAAATAATTTAGATTAGATTAACAGTGATCATTTGAATTTCAATTTCAATTCAAATTTCTAGTTCAATATTGAAAAACGTACGAGGAAGTGGAAAAGTCCAAAGCTTTTTTACAGCCACAAAATCCAATATGGCTAAATATAATATAAAACTTGGTGAGAGCCACGATAAAAAAAAAGTTTATTTTTGCTTTTCCCAGCCAGGTTTAATGAAGCCATGACAGAGTTTGGATATTAATATATTACAATGAACTTGTGTTAACTTTCACTTCTGATTACCTGAAATAAAGATAAATTCAAACCTACAAACTTGAGTCCAGGTTTGAATGAATGTAAGTCAAGTCTGACTTTGGTTGAGCAACTTAAGCACAAATGGTTTAGATCATAACATCTTCAGCAGAGGGAAGATGCACATTATTATATTGACACTATCAGAGTTCACCTACATTTACAGTAACCATCAATTAAGTAGGTTTGTATTTTCAAAGAGCCTTTCACAGACAAAGTGCAGGGCAACAGAAGTCACACTTATGTTGTTCATTTTGTAAAAACAAGCATTAAGTCGTAGGAATCCCAAGCTGTCATTAAGTGAAAGGAAAAAATGACAATGCCAAAGCAGAGAAGCTCCAGATGAAGTCTTCAAATGGAGGGAAAACCAGAATGGACCTCTGGAATGCACATGCATGCATGAATATGCAAAACAACAACACGGTGCAATGCAAAGCAAACCATGAGTCATTAATGACTCTCGATAATCAGGCCGCGGCGCTGCAAGGGCGATAATCATCGGCCGCCTGCTCTCCAAGTGATAAGCTAATCAGCCGTTCGTCTCCAGCGAGCCGACAAGGGGACTCATCATGGCTGACATTTCAGAGCAGGATGGAGCCCAAAGAGCCCAGCCTCCGAGGAGAGAGGGCACCTGAAGTGACTTAATTATCACTGCTGCAGAAGGAGATCCACTCAACCCTGTTTTGCACTTTTTTAAAAAAAAACTCAAGGTTAACCTCCAACATTATGGCTTCACTGCTGCATTTAACGTCTGTTTCAGGGAGCGAGTAAGAACAGGAGACTGAACGGTCTCGTATTTGTGTCATTCAGGTGTATCAAAACAAAGAATATTAGAGGTGTGATCACACAAACATAAACCCTTAGTATTTCTGCTGTATCTAATCATATCATCACCATGTCAGTCACAGATCTGTTGGGAAACGGCAGAAAGAGAAAATTCTGCTGAAAACGGCTTCAGATGCCAGGAAAAACCAACGTTTGTGTTCACCTGCATCTCCTCCGGCTGTGGTGGGGGAAACGAGCGCCGAGGATTTCTCCTCCTATAACAAGACAGTCGTGTTGTTGCACGCTCAAATTAAATCATAACCTGTGGGGATGCTGTCACAATAATCTGACAGCTCTCAGACAACCGGATGTAGCCGAGCAGCTGTCATCCTTCCACCAACCTGTGCAGCCCAGCCTGCAGCAGCATCACAGCCCTCATGCTTTACATAAGCAAGAGGAGGAAGGCTGGGTTCACGGCCAGTTCCCCATCAAGGTCAAACCTTCACCCAGGAAAGAGAAGCGCTGGTCGGCGCTCCTCATGCAGCAGATGCTGCTGCTAAACGCAGCGCGGCTCCCAGCCCTGAAATATCCTCCCTCCCAGCCTCGCCTGATCTCTGAGGCGAGCCTCGGCGGAGCGGCAGCGTGAGAGATGACACGGCTCCAATATGACCCATCTTCTGTTTCCTCTGTGACGATTCGAGGACAGCTGACAGACGATACGAGTTACACCCAGGTGGAAGCAACAGTCAGGGCAGATTTCTGCTGACGGTGAACAGGAAAACAGATTTTTATGCCAATATGTTCAGCGTGACTGGCTGCAGCTGGAAACACTGCAGGAAGCGGAGGAAACACTGAAAACCCGACTAGTTTCAGTCAAGATGCATTGATTAGACTTTAATAGGGAAAACAGTTTTCTGCTTTTATTCTGAAGGGAGAGAAGAGAAGGAGGCTTTTGTTTCAGCTGTTTGGATTCAATAACTGACCATGAAGGGAAACTGAACTGCAGGGACTTCGAATCCAACATTAAATAAATACAAACAGGATTTTCCCAGTTATGCATCAGTGACATGTCCAACCGTTATGATTTTACGTTTGACTCCACACACAACACTTCGAATGATAAATCCACATAGTTTTGTTCGGTATTTTGTCACCGAATGAGAAAAAACATCAGATTTTGGTCCCTATCCGATTGGCTCTTTACCAAGTCTCAACAACAACAGTGACATGTTCTACAGAAATCTGCAGTCGGGCTGAAATATTGCAGAGGAACATTTTAGGAAGCCAAGGACGTTTTATACCGCTGAACAAATTTACTGCTTCCCAGTAAAAATGTGAAAACATTCTTTCACTGCAGTAGCATAACGTCAGACTGAAATATTTCAGAAAATTTAACCTTAACGTTCAGTTTTGGTTGTTTTTTTCCCCACTGAACTGAGACAGAAATGGAATAATATTGACTTTATGACGGCTGGATGATTTCTGTTGATAACGTTTCAGATCAACGCTGACAGACTCGGCTTGTTTCAGTTTCAGATCTCTGGCTGACCTGACATTGCTGCCTTGCAGTCAGAAGGTCTTGGGTTCAAATCCCAACCTGGCTTCGTTCCAGGTACTTCACACAGTTCAAAAGCACAACTGTTAGGTAAATGTTGCTCTGATGGAGAAGCGGCCGGTCCAGAGTGGGATCAGTGATGAAGATAAACACCAAACATTCCCATGACCCCGAGACGATGAGCAGATGATGGATGATCTCTCAGACCCACAGCATCACAGATCCTCCACCATACTTAGAGGGCATCTGGTGCTTTATTAAAATGTAATATTTATCTTTGCACAACTCCCAAACAACCTATAGACAAGTAGAAGGCATCGGTTTTTGTTGTTTTTTTAAACCTTCCTTACCAATGTTCTCTCATATTTCCCATTTTTATTGGTGGTCAAGCAAAAAAAACAGGATGTCATGGAGAACTGATCAGAGGTTTGACTCTGAACATGTTTTAAATGAACCTAAGTTGATCATTCTGTGCAGAATCAAAGGTTTCTGATTTTCTCCGTGACATTTTCCATCACTATAAAAGTTTGATTAATTTTAAGGTTTTTAAAACGTCTTCACCAGGAGGGCCAGCAAATTTGTGCCTGGGTCTGTAATGCTGTGCATGACTTTAAATGATTCAGTTATCATGTAATCATACCTATAATTATTGGTCGTTATTGATGCATTAAGGCGCCACAGGATTCATTTATAACGTTTCTTTGTTTTGGGCGCGTAGCAGCAGATAATCGGTCATTACTGGTGCAGCTGAAGCAGGGAAACCAAAGTGACCATCCACTTCTCTGTCTGTATTTTGTATGCCATTTTCATATACTAAGATCGTGCATTTCCTTTAATTAACCACTTAATTATTAAAGCGGGGTTTCTACGGAGAAGCCAGCAGAAGCGCAGCTCCCCATCATCACCCTGTTGCTCCGGTTTCCAGCAATGTTCTAACGGGGATTGATCAGCTGTTGACCCGTTTGACCGTCTCCCTCTGCAGGTAAACACAGACTGCAGGTCAGCCGCGTATGGAGGGTTTGTAGAGGCTCAGAGAGGATTAGGTTTCCTGAGCCGTCACCTGCCGACGGAAGCAGCCAGGAATTAGGACAAAAACCACGCCACGCCTCGCATGTCAAGACCTCAGCTGAAACTCAGCTGCGATCTGCTGGAGGGAAACTTTTACAGTCAGACATCAGCCAGACGGAGCAGAGACGTGACTGTGAACATGAGCGCCTGGAAGGTCCGGAGATGAGCCGTGATCCAGGACGCGCGGCGCAGGAGGACTGAGCCTCCGCTGGTGCTCAGCTCGGCTCGGCTCGGCTCGGTTCGGTTCTGCTTACCTTGAGCAGCCAGAACGATCAGCGCCGCCACCATCCAGGCGTCCCGCCGCGGGGAGCTCGGGCAGCGCGCTGCGTAATCTCTCGCCATTCTTCTGCACTGGAGGTAAAAATCCAGAACACCGAGGTGTGTCAAGTCCGGACTCCGAGTTATTCCTCCGGCAGCCCGCTCACAAACTTACAACTCAGTTCAGATCGCCTGCTTTCAAACCAGTCAACTTCTCTCTCTCTCCTCCTCCTTTCCTCCCGCGGCTCAGTTCGTCCTCCTCCTGATTCCGGACCGAGCGCAGATCCTCTCAGTGTCTTAACGACGGGCAGGAGCGCGACCCCTCCCCCGGTGTGGCCCGGCCGCACTGCGCACAGGGAGCCCGAGGCGGGTGCGTGTCTGGCGGACAGCGCTGAGAGCAGCAGGCGGACAACAAAGTGTGGACGGAGTGTGAGAGAGTCGCAGGAGCTCCGTGGGTTTGATGCGCAGAGCTGAGTGGGGAACATCCGAGTGATGTCAGCAGAGCGTCACCAAGAGGACTTCAGCCGAAAAGCGAGAGAGGAGAGGAGAGAGAGGAGAGGAGAGGAGAGGACAGGAGAGGAGAGGAGAGGAGGAGGAGAGGAGAGGAGAGGAGAGGAGAGGAGAGGAGAGGAGAGGAGAGGAGAGGAGAGGAGAGGAGAGGAGAGGAGAGGAGAGGAGAGGAGAGGAGAGGAGAGGAGAGGAGGTCATGTCTGCGTCTTCTGAGCTGTTCAGGTGGAGATTCTCATCACTGAGAAAAGGTTTGGCTGATTAACTGCAGACGTAATGATTTATTCAGCTAAACGGAAATCCAGAACAGATGCCAGCTGAAGTATTTTCTTCTCAACTCTCCTTTGTTTTCCAGTCCTACTTAGTCTTAATTTTGAGACGAAATTTAATTTTTACAGATTCAGTTTTCCATACAAAGCAAAATTATCACAAAAAATAATGTACAAGTACCCAGTTTAAAAATACAACATGGATATATTTTATGTTTTAATTATAGAGAAAATAAAACTGGGATCACTGATGTGTGCCCAGTTCTTTCTGGTCAAACTGGAGCTGACATGGCTGGAAGGTTTAAGCTCATAAACCTAATTTATTAATCCTTTCTTCTCTGAAACTAAACAGATTGTTCCTATTAAAAATTGTTTTGCTTGTAAAAGTTTTGAGGTTGGTGCATTTTGTATCTTTAAAAGGGATTTTTTGGGGGTAAAAACATCTAAAATATTAATCTGTGATAGAATTCCCTCATCCCTCCATTTTCTGCTCAGGGTCACCTGTTGACCAGTCACTGGCTTCAACATTTTCTACTATCCGCAGAGTTTACATTTTGTTTCCTTATGTTGTGTGAACCTCAGGGCATGAAGGTGAGAAGGAAGACCTCAAATAACTTATTTACCTGATGAAGATCAGGAGACCTTTTACCAGCATCTGTTTCCAGATTGAATTTATTCATTTAAATTCATTTATTTTATCTTTGTCTTGAGAGAAAACAGTAAAACTGTTTAAATGAATACAACTTTTCCATTCCTCTATCAGTTTGGGAAATAAGTTGTTTAAAGCTTCCTGGTGTCTTGTTATTACTTCCATCATTAGTCATTTTATAGAGTAGATATTTTAATTTTAAATTAGGAACAGAGGTCCAAAAAAGCTGTTGTATTTGTTCACCAAATGTTCTGCAGAAAACAAATCCATGAACTTCAGAAATGATCTTCCATTCAGAACTCGAATGAAAAGCCACAGATCTAAAAACACGATCGCCTCTAAAAGCTACATTAAGATTCAACTGGTTGGGATTTTATTATTGTACATTAACCGGCCTTCTGAACTGTGATCCTCAAGTTCATGCAGTTAGCAGGTTTATCAGTAACAAAATACTGACAGTCTGGGATTCAGATTTTATTTGGTTTATTTCAAAATAAAACATTTTAGGGATAAAAAAGCTGTTTTTAATAACATCTCATGTTCTCAAGACTACTGCCAGGCTTTCCAGGAAGCAGCTTATACCTTTATATTTGACCGCCAAAGAGCAAAGTGGTCACTTAAAGTATTTGGGTTATTAAGATGAAGTAAACATCCCTGTTATCCCTGCTTGAGTTTTCGAAGAATCGCTGAAAAGTTTCCTAAAAAGATGCTTTGATGTTTGTGGAAACCTTGGCAAAGGCAACGTAAGCAGAGATAAACCCGTCCGCGCTCGTAAGAAGACAATGAGCTGGTTAAAAATAGGCTTATGGGATAAAAATGAGCTAATTAGTCATAAATTCAAAAGAGTATAATCCAGCACAAATCCAATGAAATGGGATGGATAAATTATTTTCCTTTAAATGTCAGGAGACGATAGAAATATACTTAGTTCTGTTTATATTCACAGCCTCAGCAGACAATTGAAAAGCCTGTTATAAAGCCTCATCTCATATTTAAGAGACTATTTCACATTTAGCCTTCAAAGATGCTAATGATCCGAGAAGATCTCAGACTCTTGTCCCACACAGCTTTGTTCTTGTGGCACCAATGCAAAGTTAAAGTCTGCAGAAAAGAAAAGTAAATCTAAAAAGCCTTCAGAGCACTGAATGTCTGGAGCTGGAGAAAAATTTTATTTTATTTTTTTCAAAAGGAGCAAAAGAGAAAATGAGGTAAATACACAAAGTCCTATTTGCAGTTTGCAGTAATATTTGTAATATTTGGTGAAAAACTTAGACGCAGATTACATTAAATCTGCAGCCAGCAAAACTTTAAGTACAATTCAGAGAAGTTTTCCACTCAAACTGGTGACGTTTGAACCATTTTGTGAAAAAGTTTTAACAAAAATTTTCCCTAGATGAGCAAAGGAAGTGGAAATATATAACCAATAAAGATTTAATTCACTTGGCAAATTGGAATACAGATGCACACATAAAATCTCATTACCTTTATAATTTTTTGTTTGTAACATGACAAATTGTGTTAATGTTCAAGTAATATGAACGTTTTTAGTAAGAAAACATGACATTTACCAATCAAATTAAGTCACATTCTTCAACATCTGTCATTTTTATGGATCTTAATTAAGAATGTTGGATTGTTTCTTGGATTTTTAGTGAAATAAAACACTGTCAAACTGGAGGCCAACTTCTGTTCTTGGTTAAATATTCTGGTTTCGGTTTTCGTTGCTGCTGCATCAGGTAACACAAATCTTCAGTTTTTTGAAATCATAAAGGATCCCTGGATGCACGTTGTGCCTCTTGATGATGATTCTGGCATGGAAGCAGGAACAGTTGGAGAAGGAGCAGCTGTCAGAGTGTGTGGGGGCAGCGGAGGGTCTCAAGTCTCCAGATGGATGGGCCTTTTGTTCAGAAACGTTTTTAAAGTCAGAAACGTTCCAAACACACACAAGTTGGAAATAAACAAACAGAAATCCTCCTGCTGTTTATGACGATAAGAAAACGTCTTTGAAGATGACTGAGGCACTTTTTACGTTCGTCTTTAAATAAGTTGAAGGAGATTAACTGAGAATCCTATTTTCTTCACGAATTGTGGAGATGAGACAGAATTTGATGGTTTAGTCGTCGCTCAGTCTGTAAAAATCAAAACTACGTGGAGAAATCATTTCAACAGCATCAAGGGGAAATGGGAAATGTTTATGTGAACAAATACAGTAATCAAGCAGAAAGTGTTTTGGCTGAAATTCAGAGCCTTAGACACCATAAAACAAAATATGGACTCAGAGTAGATCAGCTGACTCCCGTCCACACTGAAGGTCAGGACCAAAAGACACAACAGCATGTAAGGGCTGTTGTGGAGAAAAAAAAATAGATTTCCACCAAAAAAACTGAAATTAAACTAAAAAAGGTTCCAGAAAAAACAACTTGACATTTGAAACTCCAAGAAATGTCTAATCTGTGTGTGTTCTGGCTGTGGGATCCAGTCAGAAACATTAACAGAACCAAGTATTCACACCACAGTCGAGCCGTTTTTCTCATATTATCCATTTCTGCTCAAACTACAATTATAACACCAAGCCTTTCTGCGAAGTTATTATTCAGATTACAAAGCGTACTTGCCTTGCCTCAGTCATAGAGATCAGTCAGTGAGCACAATTAATATTTGAAGCAGAATTATGGATGTGAGATTCAGGAGAACATGTAGAAGCTGATTACCAGAACTAACTGTGCATCTGTCTTCACTTTGTCCACATTAAAATGAAGAAAGACCCAAAGGGAGGGCTGGTTATTAACTTTTGGTTATCACCAAATAATTTTGGCAATATCCTTAAATTGAAATATTGAATCAGAATTTTGTTGGAGACATGTTGAATCTCTTTAAAGATTATAAATCTTTAATAAAACATTGTTGACAGAGTCCAAAGTGTTTTATTATCGTTTTATTGAAACTGTTCTCACCTTTTCTTTTATCTGCTGTTGTGAGTCTCTAAATGTCAAACAGAAACATCACCTGCAGGCTATTTTAAAACATAGTAAAATTGCTCCATCTTCCTTTTAGGACCTCAGTGTATCAGGTCAGGTCATAGAAGAAAACCCAATCTATCGAGCTTTACACTGAGAAATAACTGCTTTGGTCCAATCAGGGCACAGATATCCCCCAAACCAAAGCAGAACTAATCTGGCCAGAAAGTCAAATTTACCATCAGTTATGAGTTTTCGTGTATGTTGTGAGTTTATGTTCCTGTTCTGCTGTAAAACAAATGACTCCTCTGGGATAATAAGGACACCTTCAACTTTGAACCTTGAAAGCACAAAGCAAACCCAACCTCATGTTCATGTTCATGTTACAGGAAATGTTTGCAAAATAACTATTTGATAAGATTATTCAAGTTAAAAATGTAACTTGACTGTGAATCACACTGGATGATTCTTTTAATAATTGGTGTTTTACTGCATGAAGTATTTGATCACCTATCATCAAGTTGGATTCTGACTCAGACATGTTAGTTCATCTTTAAGCCCTCATGTCTTCCACTCATTACCTGAGTAATGAGTAAAGACCCGTTTCCCCACATTCAGTCAGACTCCAGCCTCTCCACCAAGTCCAAAGAGTCGTCTACAGAAACCAGGAGCAAAAACTGTGGATCTGCACAGAACCGGGATGTTCTGGACCAGACAGTCAGTCAGTTTGATGACAGAAATGTCTGACCTCTACAGCCGTAAAAAAAAAAGATTTCTATACCAGATAGTGAGTTTATTTTTCCCACTGTATCAAACGTCAAAAATCAAACTATGTGTTTTATTAGATTGTGTCAGACAGACCTCTCCATTGTTTTCAGATGAGAAAACTTGAATCTGTTATGTATCAAATACTTATTTGCCCCACTAAGTGGAGTTATGATGGGTTATATTCTCCATATATTCAGAGCGCCAGGTGCTCAGACTGCCACCATGTCACAGATGAACATAAAAATGTTCTCTAAAATAACAATTAAAGTCAAGGAAACTGCAGAATAGTCAAATCCAGATTGTTCATTAAAGCAGCAGGTCATATGTTTCCATTTTCGTTCGCTGTTAAAGCCATCGGATCGCTGTGTTCTCCAACAAGCTCCACCCTCGTCACTTTAACACTTCTACCTGGGTCATCCGCCAGCCGGCTGTTAGGAAGCAGACCCATTAACTGCTCATAACCTCTCAGCAGAATCCAGCTCCACTAAACCAGCCGTCGCTGTAATGGGCATTAGGGGCCACTAAGGTTTTAACAGGTGGAGTCCAGTCCGAAGGCCCCGAATCCCAACACGGAAACAGAAGAAAATTAGGAGTTTCATCCCCAGAGACTCTTAATGTACTACCACAAACACTCACAATGTCAATTTAATGAATTGCAAAAACATTCTTCATCCCTAAACTTATTGATCTTTTGCTAAACACAAACAAGGTTTTCTGTTCCCCCTTTCGGTGCTTACAGTGCTGCTTTGCCCTCCATTCGGTTGCAGAACACCAGCAGTACCTCATTCTAAAATCAGCAATCACGGTTTGAAACCCCCTCATCATGTGAAACTACCACCTGCCTGCTCCACCTACAGTTGCAGTGCAACACTCTCTGCTTTAGTGTTTCTGAATAAAAGAAAAGCCTCCCTCTGCCTCGGTGCACCTTCAGCATTCAGACCAGCCAAAAAAAAACAAACAAATCTTCCCTTTGGAGAGCGAGCTCCCCTCCCTCCTGCCTCTGAAGCCGTCCCAGCTCTGCTTCCACCATTCTGCAGGGTGGTGGCCTCAGCCACCCACCTCTCCATTATCACCTCATTAGTGGGTTTCAAACTGGCCCACCCCCTATTTTGGCTCCAACCTCAATCAGCCCATTAATCACAGCAGAGCAGAGAATCCTTCCGTCCTCTGAAAGCTCGCTGTGTACTCTGCCGGTCCCCGCTGTGCGTGCATGCGTACGTGTGTGTGTGTGTGTGTGTGTGTGTGTGTGTGCTGGTGCATACAAATGATCCGGTTACATCCCGCCATCTGTTGACTCCTGACAGTAATGCTCCTGCATCGACATGCATCATGTTCATGATGTTCCCTGGCTCTCTGTTCATCCTTATCTAGAAGTTATTGCTGTGAAAACACCGAGGAGGATGCCATTTTATTTTCTGAACAGGAATTCATTTCAGCACAACTGTTTTTTTAACTGAAGCCCTCCTTCTTCAGCAGCAGTCTGTGCAGATAAAGTTTGCAGAGACAGAAAGCTTGCAAGAATAAATATGTGAGGGAATGTTTCCTCTGTGCCACTGGAAACCTTCAGACATAAAAACATGGATGTAGAATAAATTAGCATTGCAGTAAAACTCATTGTTTCTATTTGCATTTAAGTTTTCAAGTTTCTTTAGTTATTAGACACTTAAATTAATCTGACATACCTCACATGTTTTCACAATGTACTGTAATGAAAATGGAAGTGCACCATCAAAACATGTCAGGTTCTCTGAAGAGAAAGTAATTTAAGTGTTGAATAACAAGAAACTACGAATAAATTAATCCATTATCCCATCAGACCAATTTCACAATCAAAATGTTAGAAAAATCGTATATTCATTGGTGGGTAAAAAAATTATACTTCTTTTATTATCTTTTCCACAAGTACTGGTACCCTGTAAGTCCTATAAACATAAAGTAACTTTCAAATGTGCAAACATGAGTAATTCAGAACTTCTATAATATAAAATGATAAATACTGGGAAAGATAGGAGAAACTCATTCATGTTTGTGTTCCAAGCCAGAAAATGGCTGCTAGATTAAACTCCATATGAGTCAGAGAATCAATAAATGATAATATGGTTTAATAAATGAATGAATCACATCATTTCCAAGAGCTTTTTCTATTATGACAACTGTCAAAGTTTGTGTGTATTTTGATTTCAACATAAACACAGTTATTCTGTGACATCCTCATAGGTTTGTTAGAGAATAATCACAAAGACCAAAAACATCCAGCAGAACGGTCCAGGAGAAAGTTGGAGAATTTTACAGCAGGATTTGGTTCTTTCAACATCTCAGATTCTGTTCAGTCTTCTGAACATGAGGAGGATGAAGCAAATACAAAGACCCTGACATCAACCTTCAACAGGGTTCAACCTACAAACAACAAACCTGTTAACCAGGCAATTCACAAGTATAGCTTTATGGAAGAGTGGAAAGAACAGGGTCAGGCAGAATGGTTCTCCTTGGATTAGACCGAAAAAAGCAAAACTATTTGACTTGAATGAAAAACACTAAGTGTAGCTCATCACAGGGGTGGCTTCAGGCTTTGTGTCTGATCTGCAGGAAGGACAAGGAAAGGTCCATAACCCAGCAGCACAATCATAACCCTCAGTACCAGGTTTTAACCAAAAATATGCCTTTGAGTTTGAAATTTGCTGCTCTGACATTTAGGGAGACTTGTCAGTAATGGTCAGCGGTGGAGCACAGAGAGAGTCGGGTCAACATGTTGTTAGCACCACTGAACTCCAATCAGCAGCTGATCTACGGGTCACATCAGCCTCAGAGAGCAGCTGCCTTTTATTCCTCTCTGCTCTGACAACTAAAGACTTTGGAATAATATCAAAATCATTTTGCCAGGAGGGGAAAAGCAAAGAAATCTCAAGGATAAAATGGTGAATCCTCCAAGCGTTACATCCTTACTGTAATTCTTACAACTCCAACAGCGAGCTACAAATGGAAACTATAGAGTTAGGTTTCAGTGTGGGTAGAAAATGAAAAGGAAGAGTGGGAGTTACAATAAATTACAATTCTCCCTGAGGGAGGGATGACTGCAGTAATCAGAGGTTCTCAACCAGAGGTCCCAGGACTCTGAGGGAGACGACGGAAATTCACAGGCGGTGCAACCGTTCCTGCAACCGATCCATGTCCAGAGATTTTAAAAATTAGATTTACATATGCACAAGGAAAAATCCCTGAACATTAAATCACGAAGCCCTGCAGGTATAAACACATTTGGAAATAAGTTTTATGACATTTAAGGAAAGATAAACAATGTCCACAGTGTTCGGTGGAGTCGAGATGCGTCAACGTAAGGATACTGGTGGTGGCAGCATCATGCTGTGGGGCTGCATCAGAGCTGGTTTTAACGGCGTGTTCCAGAAAGTGAAAAGAAGAGTGAGGATGGACTTCACATGTCCAAGGCTGAAACTTGAACATGTGTTTCAACAAAACAATGATCCTGAACACGTCCAAGCTACTTTCAAAATCTACAAAGCTGGAACTTTCCTTCACTGAGTATCGGCCTTATAGACAGCTTGACTGATCTGTGATAAGAAACAAGACAATGTAAATTAGCATTTCTGCCACACAAAGTCTTTGAATGTAGAAACAGAAGTAGACATCATTTGGTACGAAATTTGCTTAAAATTCATTTACATCATCATGTACAAATTCTCTAAATTGTTTAAAATATATTTTTGAAAGCCTTATATTAATTAAATTCATCCTCACCAATGACTAAAACTATTCATAGAAAGACAAACCTCATATTTGATGTGCCTGGTTTCTTCATAAGCCGTTATGTAGACTGACTTCCTGGTAGCGTTCTCTCCACATCCTTACTGTTCAGGGCTGACCAGGTTCAAAAGTAAAATGTAGAAGACAAACAAGTGAGGGCAAGTTTTGAATCAACAACGTTTCACTTCAGGGTCCATGAAAAGTCTCAGCCTAACATGCTCCACCAGCTGAGCTCTGACTGCAGCACAGAGCTCCAAACAGCCGGACCACAGAGCGCAGGAAGAACGTGGAGCGTCTGACCGATCGTGTTTTGACATCATGCAGATGACCCGGTGTGTGTTCTGTGTTTATCTGGGGAAAACATCGCAGCACTGAGGAAAACACACGAGTCTGCAAGAGAGACTGTGTTCTGCTGAAACCTTAGCCTTTGGTACTTTAACAAGCAACAACGACCTGCAACACGACCGCATGGAAACAGACCTCTGATGGATGAGACTCTTCCTCACTGGACACAAAGTGTTTCAGGATCATTTGACCCAACAAGTTAATGGCTTAGCAGTGAGAGGAAGTGAAAATCTGAGCTGATGCAGGTGTTTGGATCAGAACCCAGAAACATTAACGGAGAAGACTTCAGTGAATGAAACAAGAGGCAGAAGATCATCCGTGTTGCTCCCAGGAAGAATGACTCAAACACACTATGTAGGTCAGGTAATTGCAGCTGTAATCTCCATCTTGCGCAACAAAATATTAATATCCGTCCCATTAGTCTCAAAGGTGGCCCAGAGGCATTTACCGTCACCAACAGGTCAGACTCATTAGCATCTCAAGAAACACAGCGTTACGTCAACAGGACACCTAGCGCAGGTTTACTGGAACAGTTTGCTGACATTATGCACACACAGCCTAAAAGTCAAACACTCGTAATATGTTTGAAACCATCAGAGAACTGGCACATAATCTATTTTGGCTCTGAAATGCAAAAAAGGCCACATAAATGCAATTTGGGGGAAATTTGTGTGACATAAATAATGAGTAAGCTCTGGCTCCAGGCCTGTTTGGCCCTGAAGAGCCAACTGCACAAATTAATTCCTCCTGCTATAATGATGTTGTAAACAAAATCTGAATCAGTTTGAATCAACTTGGATGCCAAGAGCTGCAAGTTTTTAAGTAATTTTCCATCAGTCACACTGAATCAGAGACTTACCAGCCCCTGTGCATTTAGAAACACATCAACACGGTGCAAAGGGATATGAGGAGGAAAAAGTTCAGTTAGTTAAAAAAATTAATTAATTAATTAAAAAGTTTGTGTCGGGCTTTGGATGTAAAAGTGTGGACTGAGGACCCTCTGTGTCCCTCAGAATGACATTTTATGGACGCGATGTGACGTATGGAAAGAATTTACTGATAAATCTAAAATAATGTTTAGGAGGAAATTGATTTAAGGTGTTTCTAACCAAATGCAGACAAACTGAAGTCATTTTAAAGTGGAAGATGTTAGATTCAGGGAAAAGTGTCCTAAACGATATGTTTCTCTTTACCTTTAGAGAGAGCAGGAATAAAACCTCCAGTGACTTTTGCTGAAAGCCAGACTTCAGGAAACCCAGTCATTAAATTCTTATGGGTTTGGACTAATTACAGAAAACATCTCTGAAAACAGAGACGCCTAGATCATGTTCTCGAACCTGAGATGAGAAAATTTGTTCCAGAACAAAATCCCAGAATGTAATTAACCAGATTCTTTGTCTTCTAAAATCTTACACTACATTTCAAATATTACATTTTAAAGAGAGAAGAGAAAGTGTTTATTTATTTATTTAAATCTTTGTTTTTAAGATTATAGTCTTACAGTCCAAGCTCAGCTGTTCTCTTGACCCACATTCTGGGTAGAACCTTTTGTTTAAAGGGACATTTCTGATCATCTTTGAGAAGTGATTCTATGACGTGATCAGTAATTGAACCCTGAGCTGAGGGACAGGGTGGAAGGGATCAACTTCATTTCCAGAATGTGAGATGTAACACAGATGTGAACTTCTCCAAACCAGCGTTTGCTCCAAAGTCACACAAAAAAATTATAAACTCATTCAACCCAGCTGTTCAGGAACGAAATAGTGTGAGGTCAGACATCACCTCCAGACTGATCCATGAGGCAGAAACCTCCACCAGCAGTGAGCGATCATCAGTATTACAAGCTGATAATCCTGCACCAGTTCATCTGTTTCTTTTTGTGGCTCTTCTCAAACCTCCAGTCAGTTGAGGCTGTTCTGACGGAGATTTATTCCTGTTAAAGGGGAGTTTTCCCCTCCACTGTCACTGTGTGCCTGAGGAATTGCTGCAAAGTCAATGACACAATATAAAACACTTAGTTTTATAGCACCAAATTAAAGTGTGAATACCTACAAGGTGTCCAAGATGAAAGTAAGGAGCACTTCATATATTTTCCTGGTTTATTCACTGTGGGTTATTAATGTGAAGGACCACTGACTGATGATTTAGACCTTTGAACAGAAAATTAAAAATTTGAAAGAAAACTCGCTCACCTCCTAACCTTTCTATTAATCTCTGCTTTAAGTTTGCGGCAGCTTCTTTTCTCTCAAAGCTCATTTCATTGAGGAAGTTCCTCCAGGGAGATGAACTTTTGTACATTGACCACTTTTGAGTCAAATGAGGGTCAAAAGTTCAGATTTGAGATTCGCAAAAGCCTAAAGAGCTAAGAAGTGGTGTTTTAAACATTAGAGGGGAGCAGCTTCTGGCTGTAAACAGACTCAGAGAATGAGAAGTCAGCTCCGTCTACATCATAAATTATTCCAGATAAAGTTGAAACCCATAATCATGTCATATTGAACTTTTCCTGTTCAGGTCAAACTCACATAAAGGAATAAAAAGAATCCCTGTGAATGTTTTGTTTACTTTCAGATCGTCTGTTCTCGTTGCATCCATGATGTCAGGTTGGATGCAGGTCAGTCTGGGTCGTTAATCATCTCTCCTCCTCGACATGCATCACTCCATCCACCCATTCCTTGATCTCTCCTCCATACATCTCCAGGCCTTCGTCTGTCATTCCAGACAGCAAAATAAATCACCTCTTACATCATGACAGCTCAACACCTACACAGTGATTTGCTCCTTGGATCACTGGCTCCATTGAAATTAGTGAGAAGATATAAGTTTCACATTTAAATGCCTCCACAGTTGAAAGGTTTCATTTGCATGCAGGTTTGTGTATGTTATAGATGGAGGGATAAATGGATGGGTGAACGGATGAAGACTCTTCAAAAACAAAAAAAAATAAAAATAAATAAAAAGGAGAGGCAGCTGCTCAGTGGATAATCTTTCAGCTTTTAACCACAGAGGATCGGAGGGTTAGAGGTGCCTGCCAGTCATCCAGCGGAGTCCCCACTGAGGTAACCCGGGTTATGGGCTTTCAGAGGAGGGGGAGGCTAGTTACTGGAGGAAGTTCAGAGACAGTCTGCTTTCAGAGAGGATTGCATCCTCTGAAAAAAAATCTCTTTTTCTGAACTGAAACACAAAAAAACAAAAAGCACATCAGGCTCTTCCAACTGCAAGGACAAAGAAGGAGAGGGAGACGTCTCCGATTCCAAAGGAGCGACTCGGATAACTGCAGCACTTGAAGCTTTTAGTGTCCACTCAAGGAAAATGTCACATGTCCAAATAAATCGCCTGTTTTATGTGTCTGCACTGATCAGAGCTTAAATGTGCCTGAGCAGCGCAGAAAGATGATATTCTCGGCGGCGTCTCTCCAGGTTTCCAGTTTTCATGTTTCCTGTGCGTCTGTGTTTGTAACATAAAGCTGTGAGCAAAATCTCATGAGCAACAATAGAAAACTTTATTAAAATCAGTTTGAGTTACTTGGCCGTTTGCACCCAGATCACCAGGGTTTCCCCAACTCTTCACGATGAGTGATGCTAATCAGAGTCACAGATACCCAATTTGCTGTGAGTGCAGACAATCCGGTGGACAAATACTATAAGTGTTGGTCAGAGCATGAATCACATGTCGCTTAGGGATGCAGACATACACAGAGGCAGAAAGCACCGTATCTGGCCGATAAATTCAGGAAACAGCCTTTAACCTCTGAAGAAGGTTGTCCAGTAAGAAAAAAAATACACATTTACAAATGACTTCTACAAGAACAGACTACATGAGACCAAAATACTAAAAGTTATTTCTAGTTTTGGGTTTGAAGCTTTTTAGCGACACTAGGCAGTTAGGGAATGGAAATTAGTAACACTAGTAGAAATAAAAGCTTCTGGAACATTTAAGGACCTTTCTGTTTTTAAAACAATGAAAAACAAGCAATATGTGTTTGAAACATTTTGACTCAATTCCAAAGTCTTTTTGGGCATTAACAGAATCAATAAAATAAACTTAATGAGATTAACTTTAGACCGCTGGTAGATGCAATCTTGAAACTAATAACCTGCAATTGATTTAGCATCTAATTGACAGCAGCACATAATATTTGTTTTTAATCACAATTTGATTTAATTCCAGTCTTAGAACCCTGGATCAGTTAGCTACTGTTAGGGACAATACTGAGTTGCTTTATAAAGCAGATATCGGAGGCCGCTGACTCTGAAAGTTCACATTAATATAAAAACAGGTGGAAAACAGAAGCAGAGAAAAGCAGGATGAAAGCTGAAGATGAAAAAATAATGACTATGCTCATTGCAGCTCCGTTTCTACAGCAGGTGTCAGCCGCAGGAGATCCGACGTTTCAGGCTTAATCTCTCTTCAACAATCAGACTCAAATCCTCTTGCATTAAATAAGGAACACAGGATGAATATTAAAAAAGTGTCTCAAATATGACTATCATGTTTAGCTTGGGTGGCCCTGCTCACCTGGGGGTCACCACTGATCCAGGTTCTCACATGTTGTGATTTCCTGAAGTCCAAACGCCCTAAAAGTGACTTTTTCAACCCTGGATTGTTTCTCATCTGTTCTTGAGGATTTTTAAACTGGGGCACAGAGTATTGATTGATTTGAAGAGCTGCTAAACTGAGTTCATTTTATGGATTTGCACTAATCCTGGTGAAAGTGGTCCAGTTCCCTTTTAACTGCTTTTGTCAATGACGTTAACCTGAGGCAACCACATCATTCTGTTTCCTGTGTGTTTCTGCGAGTCTGCTAATTTACCTGTTTACACCAAAATAAACCAGGATTAGGACTTAAAATGACCCAGGTTAACAGGAACCGACCACTTCTGATGCGGTATAAAGATTTGAACCTTTAACCCAAGTGATTCAACAACAAACATCTCCATGTTGCAAGTATTTCTTCCCATTTCAGCCCATCAGACCAGTTCTTTCCAAGTCAGTAATAAACTGCTAAACATGCAGGCAAGTGAACCTGAACTCAGCTTCCCCCAAAATATATGTAAAAACGATCAAAGCCCAGCACACAATTTTGTTGACCAAAATAGTTAAACAATGGTTGGAAAGATTACTCTCTACTACTGTTGATCAAAATATTAAGAAGAAACATAGATCCCGGCATTAAGATAAGAACATATCAATCAATCAATCAATCAAATTTTATTTCTATAGCACATTTCTGCAGCAAGGCATTTCAAAGTGCTTTACATAATTAAAATAAAAACAGCATGTGACAGTGAATAAACAGTTAGAAAGACAAAGAGAATTTTTTAAAAAGAAAAAGAAAAAATATTTAAAAAGATAAAAACATTAAAACCTGCACTCTTTGAAGGACTTCAGTTAAACATCTCACACCTCAGAGTTTTAGTTGAAACGCATTGATTCGTCTATGAATATGATGGCTATATGGATCTTTTTGGGGGGGGAGGGTTTACCTTAAAAGATTAATTTATCCACAGGTTTATTGTTATGGCAGAAGTTTCACATTTGGATAAAACGGTAAATTATATTTGGATGAGACAAAACATACATTTGGTAGCTCAAATATCTAAATTTGACAAGTAGCTATAAATGACTTGTTTTATGTGAACATCGAAATAAAATGATTTTAAAAAGAGCCTTGCTGTTTACATTTTCTTGTCCGCAATTAAACTGAATATCAGTTCAAAGGAAAATTGTTTGCAAACATTTCTGCTGCGTAACCAGATAGCTGCATCTAAAGTCAGTCAAACTGGTCAACTTTTCCCCATCTTTACTACAGATTTCCACTGGGAGAAGGTAATTCTGCACCATCAAAAAAAGGAGCATCTGCTACAATCAAGACACTTCTGATGAAAGTCCAGATAAAGTCACAGCATTTGAAATTAGCAGCATTGTTATGGCAGAAGTTTCACATTTGGATAAAACGGTAAATTATATTTGGATGAGACAAAACATACATTTGGTAGCTCAAATATCTAAATTTGACAAGTAGCTATAAATGACTTGTTTTATGTGAACATCGAAATAAAATGATTTTAAAAAGAGCCTTGCTGTTTACATTTTCTTGTCCGCAATTAAACTGAATATCAGTTCAAAGGAAAATTGTTTGCAAACATTTCTGCTGCGTAACCAGATAGCTGCATCTAAAGTCAGTCAAACTGGTCAACTTTTCCCCATCTTTACTACAGATTTCCACTGGGAGAAGGTAATTCTGCACCATCAAAAAAAGGAGCATCTGCTACAATCAAGACACTTCTGATGAAAGTCCAGATAAAGTCACAGCATTTGAAATTAGCAGCATTGTTATGGCAGAAGTTTCACATTTGGATAAAACGGTAAATTATATTTGGATGAGACAAAACATACATTTGGTAGCTCAAATATCTAAATTTGACAAGTAGCTATAAATGACTTGTTTTATGTGAACATCGAAATAAAATGATTTTAAAAAGAGCCTTGCTGTTTACATTTTCTTGTCCGCAATTAAACTGAATATCAGTTCAAAGGAAAATCGTTTGCAAACATTTCTGCTGCGTAACCAGATAGCTGCATCTAAAGTCAGTCAAACTGGTCAACTTTTCCCCATCTTTACTACAGATTTCCACTGGGAGAAGGTAATTCTGCACCATCAAAAAAAGGAGCATCTGCTACAATCAAGACACTTCTGATGAAAGTCCAGATAAAGTCACAGCATTTGAAATTAGCAGCATTTATCCAAGCTACAGTTCATTTCCCCCCAAACATCCAAAACTGAGCAACAGCAGCAGAAAGCTCAGTAATTTGGTTTGCTGCAGGAAAATAACTAAATTATTTGTCCTTCTTCAGCAAACGCAGCCCTTCAAATGGATTTTTAATAAAATACGATTCAATTATAAACTGCCTTTTAGCCTGTGTGACACATCTTACATAAAAGCACATTTTGTACCACAGTTGCTTGGTAGGGGTTGGCTCACCCCCACCTGTAGGTGAGACCACAAAAACAGAGCAGTAACAAAAAAACACTCACAGAAGTGAAGGAGCTGCAGAAAATCCAGAATTTCAAGGATGGATCCAAAAGTACTCCTGGATTCAGTAGGAACAAACATCTGGAACCAAAACAGTGGAGAAAGAAAACCTGGCAGGAAGTAATGACTGAGACAATCAGCAACCATAGTCCAGGTGTGTGCACAAAGCCGAGTTACACAAATTATAGGAGGAAGGAAAATTTAAGCAAATAACAGAAATGCACCTTTAGTTGGTTTTCCAACCAGCAATAAAACTCAAAAGAAGAAGCAAAAAAGAAAAACAGGCAGAAAACCAATTTAGAGGAACCAAAAGTAAAAATGACAAAGAACAGAGACAAAAAATAACACAAAGGTTATTATTTCAATAAAATTAGAAGCGACCCGTCTGAAACAAAAGGTCACTGACAAACCAAACCGAACTTCTTTTTTCATGTCAGACCTGAGCAGTGAGATGTGCAGTAGGTGTCTAATGAAGCGGCAGCCAGCAGGTCAAGGCATCAACATGGAGGACACCTCATGCTCGTTAGAGACACCAGACACTACGAGACACCAGCAGATTAAAAACGGGGCTGATGCCTCTCAGCTGTTCTTCAAACCAGCCATATTCTAACAATCGAGCCAAACGTGTCCATCAAAGATCCACAAACAGCTTGAGCTCCATGTTCCCAACGCTGCAGCCAAGTTGTAGCAAAGTAGAACACAAGACCTCTGACTTCCACCACTCACACACACACACACACACACACACACCACCCCACACACACACACACACACACACACACACACACACACACACACACACACGCAGAAGTTTCTCGATGGAAATGCCAAGCAGCTTGGCAGGAAGCTGACATGAAGCAGTGGAGGCTTGCTATTTTCATTCTGTGGAAAACCCTACGATGATTTAAAAGATGCCTCAGTTTGTTTCGCCAGAGAAAGACACGGAAAACACGGTGTGGGACGTGGCAGACAGTTTATTACCAATCCAAAGCCCTGAGTAGGAGGAATTTGCTGTGCCAATTTTTTGTGGAGAGTTGAGTTCTTTCATGTTGCACGGTTTAATTCTGCCTCTAAGTCATGCTTGTAAGCCCGTAGTCAAGGCCTCTGAAGTGGGAAGTAAGACATGTCATGCATATAAGTGCCCTCATAGTTGCAGGCAGCATTAGTAAACTGTTGCTGAGATCACTTAATATGAGGAAAAACTGGAGACCAAAAAGTAGGAGCCAGTAATGAGCCAAAAGAATTTTAATTATGGGAATACAGAGCCAAGCACAAAGTATTCACGCTCCTTGAACTTTTACACACTTCCTCAGATTAAAAGCGAAAAGTACAGCAGAATTAAAAAGCAGAAATAAATTAATAAACTGCTTTTCACATAAAATATGTGGTGAAAATATTCAGCTTCCCTGAGTCAAAGCTCTGCAAATCCAACAGGTTTTTACTCACTCTGCTCATCTGGGGACTGAAATCGTTGCTCATTCTACTTTACATTTGATGAAATGTTATACTGTATTTATCACTTGTTTCATCGGTTTCTGTATAATTATCATATAAAGCACCTTGAACTGCCTTGCTGCTGAAATGTGCTAAACTAATAAACCTGACTTTGTAGAAAAGCTAAAGTCGTGATGGAGAGCGCCTGTAAACATGTTTTTAAAAGTTTTTGCCACAAATTCTTATTTAAGGGTCTGGACTTTGACTGGGCCGTTTTATAACATAAAAATGTTTTGATCCAACCACCATCTCAGAATCCCTGGAAGGTTTTTGCCCCACTAGAAAGTGAAGATCCACCTCAGCCTCAAGACATTTGGCGTCATGCATTGTCCACAGATTTTAATCAGCTTCTGTGTCCCTTCAAAATAAAAGCATCTCCACACCATGCTTTTCCACTGACATGCTGCTTTCAAGGGGATCTGCAAATTTAATTTGCACAAAATATTTAGCATTTAGGTCAAACACTTCAGTTTTGGTAACACCTTCTTTCACTTTTGTTGTGAACAGCAAACATGACTAAGTTAACACATCTGTTGATACTTTCTATTAAAAATAAATGTAGAAAACATGGATTTCTGAATAACTTAAAAATGAGTGATTTCCAAAGCTGATTGTTGTGAGGAAAGCTTAAACTCTGGCATCAGGGGGGAAATAAAAACCAAACGATCTGAATGACATTCAGCACAAATGAGAAAATTTCATCTTCTATGAAAGTATGAAAGTATAAAAGAAAATCTCAATTGTTCTCTCTTCTGTGACGAACATTCCCAGGCGACAGTCATGCTTTTTAAAAGCTGCACCTCTGCAGCAGCAGTTGGTTGAGAAGAAACTGTTTAGTCGCTCGGGAAGAAGATCCGTGCAACATAAATCCTGAGTCCTGCAGGAAACACAGGAGTGTGTTTCTGTGTGATGGGGCGGGACTTCATTGAAGTCCAAATGTACAATATTTCAAACCCCGGAGCAGATATTTGCTAAGAAATAAAATGATGCAAGGATGATTTAACCAGTGAGCACATCCTGCTTTCCTCTGCTCATGTCTGGGTTCAGCAGATCTGAACATAAATAGGTAAAATCCATTTCACTTTCTATTTTTAAGTATTTTATTTTATTTTTTACAGAATGCAAATCCAAAACATCCTCAAGGGGTTGGAGCAACATGTGAGCAGTTTCTCAGGATATCACCATCCTGATACCTGGAGTTATTTTGCTCCCACCAGAGAGCTGCGGCCGTCCTCGGCCCGGGTCTCACTGCCATCAGTCAGGGTTGATCCAGGCTGCAGCGGAAGGCCTGGCTTATCGCCGTCCTGGATCTCACCCTCTGGGATGAGGGTTAAGAGAAAACTCCCTCTAAAATTATGTTTTACTTTAGCCTTGAGGTGGGGTCAGGCTTCTTAGATTAGGGTGAAGGAAGCCCATGTGTGTATGACGGCGCTGTGTGTTTCTGAAGGAGGGGGAGGAGGTGAGAGGCCCTTCAAAACCAAATGACTGAGTGAGGCACGAGAAACAAGTGATTACTAACCTCCAGGCTCTGTTGTTAAATGTCAGCCTCCTGAGGAACGGGTGTGTCATGTGACCTGGAGATGCTGACATCATCTGATGCTTCAGCAACGTTTAATTTGTCTCTCCAAAATGAGACATCTCAATTTTTACCCTCAATTTTAAATCAATTATGTGCCTGGATGAACTCCACGCAGGAAACACTAATACATTGTCCACAATCCTTCAAATTAAAACAGAGCACATCGCCTTCTGTCATTACAATGTTTGGCAATGTATGGAATAAAGTGAAAACAAAACAGAAAAAAAGAAATTACTTGAAATGCCACAACTGTAAGAAATTCCATCATAATTTACTGAAAATCCTGTTGTAACTTGTTTACTGCTCATCTAAACAAAGCTTGTTGGAAAGATTTATACAGCTGAATTAATGTTTTTGTTTCAGTTACTTTAGTCAGTTCTGCAGACTGCAAAATATTTCAAGCACCTTTTGAAGTCTGAATACTATGATGAAAAACAGTCAGACACAAACGTTTATTCAGTTTCAGCTCCCCAACGTTTCAGAACCGTTGAGTGAGATTCTGAAGCTAACGTGGCTAACGTTAGCCTTGACGATGTCTCCACATCCCCAAACTGTCAAAATCTTAAATGCTTAGCTGTATAAAGTCTAAAATCAATATGAAACCAATAAACCAATCTAGAGTAGGTTTAGTTTAGCTTTTAGGGCGTTTTTAAATTTTCAATAAAAGCTGACATTTTCCAACTTCCTGTAGTAACTAGCTGTGCAAATGCTGTACAACTAGCATACTGGTTGCTTGTCTTTTTATTTGATCTGGTTAAAAGTAAAAGCTTACTGATCCTTTACAGTTTTTATTTATGTTTCTGATGCACTTACTTTGAGAAACTAAGAGCATTTAACACAATTATGGATGATTTAGAGTTGACTTACAGAAGATCTGGTTCCTTAATTTATATTTTAAAAAATACATATCAGGTGTATGCAACTGAAAGCTACAATTTGTGAGTATAGATATAGCAACATACTTACAATATAATGCTAAAAATTATCCCAGATGATCAATTAACTAGACTTTTTTTCACTTTTCTGTCATATTCTCTCTCTTTCCTCTATTTATCAAGCATTTGGATTTAAATCCAAACTGATGTTCCTCGTAACCTCTGAACAACTCAAATTATTCTTCAAGAGAAGCATGAAGAGCCAGAAGAGCACACATGTTGGTAGCACAGCATCAGCCTCCTGCTGTGAACAGGTCGGCCTCCTGCTGGGAACAAGCTTTGCAAACTCATCTTGTGTTTCACATATAAAAAAATAAAGAAATCTAACAAAACCTGGCAAACTTCAGTGGGAAAATCTCATCTGTAGAACATTACAAAGTGCATTTTTTCTTCAGGCATAAAGCATTAAATATAAACCACATGATTTAATTCCTGCTGAGAGAATAAGTGAAAATTATTTCAGTAAAAATGAACACCTTTCATTTCCTGCCCCAGATTTTAAAAATGACCCACCGACATGAGAACAATGTTTTTGTGATTATTTTTCAGTAGCAAAAATCAGTTGTAGAGTTCAAAAGCAATTCTTTTTTTATGTAACCTAATTGCTTAGATTTACATTTTAAAAACACTTCTTGATTTTCAGTCTCCTGAAGAAGACTCTAACTCTGCCTCCTTCTGTGAGAAATTGGTCATTAAACTGATGCTAACATGCAATTGCACTCTTAGTGCCTGGGGGTCAGAGTTATTATTTGGTCTCAATATGAGGTCGCCTCATGTAAAAGGTTACAAATCAACCTTTTCGTGTGGAAAACTCGTCGAAGTGCTTTTAAAAAACAAATTAAAGCTGTAAATCCTGGAAACAGGAGACGGATGGAAAACATAAACAGATGCAACCTTCTGCTAATAACTGCATGTATCAAAGTATCAACATTCAGACGAGGTAGGTTCACCAAAGGCTGATTTTCTGATAAGGTGATGTCCTGTATCCCTCAACCAACTGTGCATTCCCAAGAACACCTTGAGAAAATGAACCAGTTCTAAACTCTGGTCCACAAGATGAGAAACAAAATAACCTTGCAGAGCTGCAGTGCAGCACAGCAGAGGGCAGGAGCCAGCATAAAGACAAAGGACTGTGTACCAACGGAACATGATGAAATAAGCTGCATGCTTTTATCTTTTGTTGCACACCTGCAGAGAGCTAAAGGAGCGTTCTTACAAGAAAGGATGTACATTTACTTTCCAAGAACAAAACCCAGGGAAAGATGAGTTTTTCCTCTAAGTATTAAATACCAGTAGTTTAGGAAACAACCTTTATTATGCTAAAAAGACAAAGTGAAAATATGTTGAATATATATTTTTTTAATAACAACAATAATATGAAATGTTTTTTCTGAAAAGGTGAGTACAAAAATATTTAAATTAATAAACTTTCAATTAGGAAGATTAATTAATTGATTAAAAAAATAAACTATATTCCCAGTGAGCCTGAAAATGCATCAAATCAACATGAGGAAAATGGATCGATTACATCAGAACCGGGTCTGAAACGGCTTTCTTGGTTCAATGTTTATCAGATTTCAGCCTGAATGTTTTCCTTCTGCAGGGAAAGAGAAGCTGGTCAGACATGATGGGAGGATGGATGGAGGTAAATACAGAGCAATCCTGGAAGAAAACCTTTTAGAGGGTGAACGACTGGAGCAGAGATTCACCTTTACACAGGACAACAACGAAAAACAACCCAAACACCCATCAGCCATCTGGTCACTGAGCTTCACTGGCTAACATCAGCTATCTGCTGATGTTTGTATCCAAAGCGCTTAAAGGAACATCTACAACCCAATACACACACACCACGCTTAAAACAATCCAGTCTGCATGTTATTATCAGAACCTCAATACTGAAAATGCTGAAAATGTTTGAATTGTTTTCTGCAGTGAAGCAGATGTAAAGAAGAACTGGTTCCTCCTTTAAGCCCAGTCTGTCATGGTGAAGAGAGAACTGAGCCAAAAAGCAAAGCTCTTGATTTACAGGTCGATCTACGTTCCTCATCTATGGTCATGACAGAAAGATCAAGGTCGCAGGTACAAGCGGCCAAAATGAGTTTTCTTCGTAAGGTCTCTGGGTCTCCCTTAGAGAAGCTCAGTCATCTGGGAGGGACTCAGAGTCGACCCGATGCTCCTTCACCTCAAGAGGAGCCAGTGGAGGTGGCAGCTGGACGCCTCCCTGGTGAGGAGTTCATGTCCCACTGGGAGGAGACTGGGAAAACCCAGGACACACTGGAGGGACGATGTGTCCCGGCTGGCCTGGGAACGCCTTGGGGTTCCCCCAGAGGAGCTGGAACAAGTGGCTGGGGAGGGAAGTCTGGGTCTGAGTACTTAGCCTGCTGACCCCACGACCCGACCCCGGATGAAGCAGAAGAAAATGGGTGGATGAAAACTGGCAAGTAAAATCTGTTACAGTAACCATAAGACAAAGTCTGTTAAAATGAAGACAAATAAATAAAGACAAATATTGTTTGAAAATTAGCTGCATTAAGATGAAAATCCAAATAAAAAAGTGAGTAAAAATATAAGGTCAATAATTTGCTAAGAAATCCGGTAAATTCTAAATAGAGAGTTTCAGCCTGCTTACATTTCCACCTGCTAAAAATTACAGAATAACGACCATCTGGCCTTGGAACAGTTTGAACTTTATCACATAATTTTATATTCTGCTGAACAAAACTTTACTGAGCCCACTTCAGATGGAATTAAGTTATTTAACTTTGACTCAAGTATCTAATTAACTTTCAGATTCCACTCTTGGGTTTGTGCAGACTTTTCAGACTGAAGTCGGAGTGCAGCAAGGCAACGTTCGCATTGCCAGGTGTGTTTGTGGAGGAGCAGAGAGTTAAACCTGCAGGGGGAAAACATGCAAACTGACACGGACAGATCCAAATGAGCTCAGACTTAAAACTCAGCACCACCATGCAGCTCTGCTTGAGTCATGATGAAACAATCCACTTCCTGCTCTGGTTGCAGAATCAGGCATATGCGAAGGCTTTCAGTGCAAAGCCACCGGGACTCTGATGATGCAAATTTGCTTGTATTTTTCACTATTTTTGGGTCTATCTGCGCCCCAGTTCTGGGTAAACTGGGTCTACTGTTTTACTCTCCAGAGCAACAGGTCAGAATGTCCTGATTTCTCCAAGTCCTGGCCTGAATGTGGTCAAACACAGATGCAATTTTCAGAAGGATAATAACCTTCTGAATTCAACGATATTTCTAAAAGTGTGTTCTAGTTGTTAAAGGTTATTGTCTGATAATGAAGGTATGCTGGTTCAACATCTCCCCTACTGTATTTGAAAAGCTGATGGAGCTCCTGAATGACTGTGTCAGCCCAGTCTTAGAGATATTAATTATATTTTAATTAGCCTTAATGCATATATAGGCATAGTCGACCTTTTAAAGCTCAGTAGTGTGGCGTTCATTTTAATAAGTCTCTAGCAGCCGGGCGTCTTTTATATTCTGACCTGAAACACATCCAGCTGTTAGCAGCTGGCTGCCACTGTGCATTCTTTTCAAAAACCCACCCACTGTTTCAATCTCTTCTTACAGCAGCCAATTATTTTTCTCTCATGCACCTTCCATGCTTTTGTTGATAAAATTTCATTTTATAAGTTGCGCGCTGCAATCTGAAGGATCCACAATTATTTTAGGAATTTTGTACCCAAGCAAGTTTTGTTTTGCACATTCGGGTTTCTGATTGACCAAGTAAAAGAGTAAAATTAAAATGTAATACTTTACTAAAGCTTTTAATGTAGTGTTTTTTAAGTAGTATTATATTTTAATCAGGAAGTGATGGGAGTCCACATCAGCCAAAATTGTCATGCCAACCAGACTTTTGGGCTAAAAATATGATTTTAAAATCACAAAATAATTATATTGTGATCTTGTTTACTTTATAAATTAAGCATACGATATTAAAACAGTCAGATTTTCTTAAGTAAATGGAAACTTATTGATCAAAAAGCTAAAACAAGAAGCACTGATTCATCAGAGATTATTAGCTTTATAGCTTATCCTGATTACCATCAACTGACAATTTACTGATTTTGTATCTGATACTACTTTATAATTATGTCTACTTTATGTTGCTCTAACACATAAAATACATACATTAAATTCAGAATCCGCTTTTTGACATGTTCTTGCAAACAAACAAGGACTATAACTTCAACTTTTTGCAAATATGTAAAGCGTCAGTGTTTTTGTAAAAGACGAAATAAAATGGCTTGGTGTTCATCAGAGAAACAGCCAGGTGGAAAAAAACTGTCTCTGTGGAGAATGCAAACAACGCAGGGTAGCACCTGAAGGCAACAGTCTAAACAGTTTGTGTCCAGGATGTGCGGGATCTGCAGAGATATCAGTTACTCTGTTCCTGTACCTTAGAGGTCAGGAACAGAGTAACTGATATCTCTGCAGATCCCTTTGCAGAGCTGATTGATTGTTGCAGTTTGGACTCGTCTTGTTTTGATGATGAGCCGAACCACATGGATTTGCTGAGGCGCAATCATTTGTGTACAGGAGAAGAGGAATGAGGAGAGAAGAAGACATTGTAAGGTGAATGCGATCTGCAACTATTCTGATCAGGGTGTGAATACGTTAGTAAAGCTCTGTGGATAAAGTCCAGACTAACAATATATTGCAGGCAGTAGCAAAACACAATGGAACCAGATCTAAAAGCATATATCTGAGAATGTTTACAAGTTATATCTTTGCTTTGTTGCTTTTTTATAACTTCCACAAATTGCTTCACAAAGATATTATTTTGATATCTGTTTCATCTCAAAGTTTACAAGCATGAAACAAGATAGCAGTGCTGAGAGACAGCCATGCAAAATGAAAAACAGGAGTAGAGATTACGTTTCTGCGGAGTGCATCAATCTGAAAAATTGGCAAAAATTGTGTAGAAGAGCCGTGTTGTATGTTTACAGAAGCAGATTAGAACCGAAGATGAGTATATCTTGCAGAGTGGATGTAAAAGATGGTTAGAGGACAAAGAGACAAAGGAAACCAATACAGAGATGCTTCAAATCTATTTTATAAATGATAACAGCAAGAAATTTTCCAAGCACAAAAACACCATTTATAAGGCGAATATAGTTGCTATCGGTATAACGTATTACTGAGCAAACTTCTTCAGTTTACAGTTTTTTCATTTATGAAAACATCCAAGCGAGACGTCAGAAGCTGAAGGTGTTGTGGTATTGCTTTCTGACCGTCAGAGTCTCCAGCAACTGCCTGTAACTTTATCACCTTCCTCTTCCTGTATCCCTCACTGAATTAGCACCACTTCTGCCCCCTGGTGCCAGTTTACAGAAAGTGAATTACTTCCAACTTAAGAACATGTTTACCGAATTAGGCCAACCATTGCTTCTGGTGCTTAGCTGGTTTTGTCGGTGGTTGCAGTTTTTAAAGAATGCTTACTCTGAGTAGGCAGCGAGCATCCCAACGTACGGCTGCATTCAGAGTGGAGGTACTACACTTTTCCAAAACTGCTGGAAAAGTGGTTAAAGTAAATGTCTGCATAATTTTTAAAATCCTGGAAAATAAGTTCTGGCAGAAACCGGAGTAGCTCTCAGTGTTGTTGCAGCCTGATTTATTGTCTGATAAGCAGGGACAATGGTTAAATGCAGTAATACGCTGCGCAAAGTGCTTCATGTAAGTGGCTCCTGATTGGGAACAAAGAGAGGGGGACCTGGCCCTCACTTTGAAACAAGTCCTTAATAATGTTTTTGAAGAGCTTTTCATTTTCAAGGACAGGCAGCTATTATCTTGCTTAATCTAGGTTCTTTGATAAGAACGCTGCTCTTCATGTCAGTAACAAAAGCCTCTTTTACATTATGTTTTTGACTTTATGATGGCTGTGACATAAACCTGTGTAGCATCTGTTTCTTCTAGAATGACAAAGCTTTGAATTGTCATGGCTCTTTCTAATCAAACATACAACAGAAAGAGACGACGGTATAACCATTCTAACTCATTCCTGGTTCATCAGTTTGTATGCAAAAGGTTCTGGGAGCCTGAACTTATGATTCAAAAGTTCAAATCAGGCTTTCCGTCATGTTTACAGTTATAAAGAACCACAATGCAGAGAAAAACTGTGGTTTAACAGAGAACTTTAATAATATAATGAGAACTTATACAAAACCGCAGAGAACCAGATGAACTAATCAGAGGAAATGTGGAACAGCTGTGGCAGAAGAAAAGCAGGGAAACTGATGGAGAGAGACTAACAGAAAAGAGGCTGAACCAAGAATCAAAAGGATCAGCAAACCAAGATAAAACAGACTAATACAGATGAAAGAAAGAAATTCAAATGCCCAAAGAAGCGAACACCAAAGTGTTCCTGTCGGTTGTAACCCATCGTTCTGATGCTAAATTAGCATCAATGTTAAAGTAAGCTCTAATGTGCTCGGTACCATGTGGAGAGTCACTGGCATGTTGAGTAACATGCTTGTGACTCAACAAACATGTTGAGCCACAACATGCTTAACATACTCTATTCAGTATGTTAAAATTAGTGTATAAGCTAAAATTAACCAACGTGCTAATTCTAAATGCTGCCAGTGGCATGTGGGGCATCAGCATGTTGTCTTACATTGACTTCCTCCATTCAGTGAGCTAAACATGGATATTGTATTAAAAAAAATAGCTAAGAAGCTTATTTAAGGCTAGGGAAAGAGGAAGTGCACTGCTAATGTTTGTGCTAATGTTAATACACAGAATTCAAAATCTGTTACCAGAAAACATGCTCATCTCTTAGCAACAGATTAACAACAAGTATTGTTATTGTTCAAAAATCTCTGCTCTTTTAATATACTGTCTATTTAATCTACACTACTTACTACTTAATAAGAATTGTGCAGTTAGTTAATGTGGCAGAAAAGTGAAAATGTTTTTTATATTATTTTTTTGCCATTGGTGGTAAATACATTCAGACATACAACACAAAAGTAAAAATCTGATTTGTACATTGTGGCAGTTTGTTGCCAGAAAAAAAACTCATCTCTTAAAACCATATTCATAACAAATAATACTGTTTCTAAAACATAATATTTTTTAAAATAGTCTTATCTGCTTAGACACAAAATATTTACATTAAGTAAATTTTGCAAAAGTAAAAATCAGATGTTTATTTTGCAAAAGTAAAAATCAGATGTTTACTTCGCAACCAGAAAGCACGCTCATCTCATAGCAACAGATAAGCAACAAATATTGTTATTGTTCAAAAAACATAAAATTTTGTCTGCTCTTTTGAAATACTACTCATCATTATTTACTATTTAACAAGAATTGTGCAGTTGTAATTTGGCAGAAAAGTGTTTTGTTTTTTGTTTTTTTTGTCATTGGTGGTAAATATATTATAAAACAGACATTCAACACAAAAGTAAAAATCTGATTTGTACTTTGTGGCAGTTCCCAGACAAAAAACAGTCATCTCTTAAAACCATATTAATAACAACTAATAAAGGAACATTTCTGAAGAAATTTAAGCAGGGCCTGCCAAAGTGTGTCCGTCTTGGACCCAAATCAGGAGTTCTGATGCTAGAAGTTAGCATCAATGCTAAGCTTAGTTAACCTGTATTCAATGCTATGTGGAGATTCAGTATACTAAAATTAGTGTATAGGCTAAAATTAGTCAAAATGCTAATGTTAGCATAAATGCTGTCAGTAGCATGTGGAGCATCATTAGCATGTTGTTTTACATTGATTTCCTCCATTCAGCGTGCTAAACATAGCCAATACATAGAAAATAGCTAAAATCCTCATTTTAGAGAAAAGGCTAATGCTAGTGCTAATATTTTGGCTAAAGCAGTGTAAGGCAATGAACTAACATGAGAGAAGAAATAGTTAAAATACTTATTTTAAGTTAGAGGCTAATAAAAAGGAAAAGGCTGAGAGGAATATTGAGGAACTATTTTGAATTTTTCAGCTTCATTATAAAATGCCACACTAATCATGTGTAACAGCAGTTGGATTAAACCTGTCATATAATGCCCAGCAATTACCTGCTGTGAAAAATGTGAAGGCTTTTATTTTGGAGAATATCTCTTGTTCTTATTTAGACGGTAAATGTTTTTGTCAGTTTAGGAGCATCAAGTTTCATGAATCATAAGGAATATATAGACACAAGGAAATGAGCAAACCCAAACACATCTGGATCAAAGTAATGCTCAGCAGTGTTTTATTTCAGGTTTTATGATTGCTATGAATTATACTCGATTAATCCGTTTTTATTATCAATTCAACAATCATAATGTTGCTGATATAAACTTTCTATAGGTTGTTATCATTGTAATAAACTGAATATTATTGGAGCTTTAAGCAAAGCATAATACAGTAAAACTGAGTGCTTGCATAATAATGGAGGATGAAACAAACATAATAAAATATTTATAAATGGCAGAATTTCCCTGAGACTTCTGAATGCCTCCTGCACAGACCTCAGGAAGTGAGAGGCGCCATGTTGGGTTGTTTGTGGCTTTTAATTGGTTCTCTGTAGCAATATGAGGACCTTATCTAGAACGTAAAGTATGTGACATGCCTATTTATATTTTCTAAGTATAAAAACGTGTGAATCTGAGAGTTTTCCCGTTTTCCCGTCTTTCATCGATCTATCTGATGTTGGTGGTGTTACCATATGAGAAGAGGTCTGCAGCGGCGGCAGGGAGACCAGATTGATTAAACGTGCTGCTGGCGTAATGTGGTCATGTGTCAGGAAACCCACACATTTAGCTCGCTAATACGTTCTTCATGGCCGCCTGTCTCCTCTGCAGCTTTGCCCTTTTGAAGTTAAAATCCACAAATCCCCCACCAAGCTTCCCCCTCCCTCCCTCTGTCTCTCTCTCTCCTGTTTCCAGCCGTCTATTCGTCCCGTTCCATCATCCTCATCCCATGCGTCCGTCTCTCCGTCTCGGCCTCCAGCTCTCTTTCACCTTTAATAACTCCACTCATCTCGTCTAGCTCGACTTCCAGCGTTCCTTCGGCCTTGATGAATCCCCTCGTCCCATCTGTACGTTCCTCTCACGCTGCGTTCCCCTCATCATTAGACGTTTTGACCCTCACTCTTCCTCCTCCTCCATCAGTTCGTTTCCTAGCTGAGATTTGGTTTGCTAATGACACTCCAAGGGAGCACAGCAACAATTCTGTTGGCTTTAATTAAAGACATTAAGGGGATAAAACGACACAAAGATCCCAGAATGGCATGTTTTTCCTTTCATGATTCCCAAAATACCTCTCTGTTTTATCTTTCCCACCTTCATCTCATCCCTGGCAATAGCTCATTGGCTCCTTTGCTCTTGCAAAGCACACTTTCACTAATTTGTTTTTTCACACAAATGCTTATTCTTCTCTTCCAGATGTACATCACCAGACTGTTGTAGCTGAACTTGTGTGACATGGTGCTCTTCTCTTCCTGCCAGACATTGAACACTGATGAGGAATCCGTCCATGCATTCATTGTTCCGATCTTTCGATCACGATCTGCATCTCGTGGCCGTAGGTTGGAGTCGGAACGTCGACGGACCGGCAAGTCAAGAGCTTCATTTTTTGTCTCTGGTTTTTCTTCGTCACAACAGACCAAAGCAGTTCCTGCAGACAAAACCCACAGTCCCTCTGTCCTCTCATTGCTTTAATTAAAACATGATTAATTGGGATTATTTAATTATGGGTCCTGCAATTAACTCAACTAAAGATTTAGATGTTGGATGCAGACAAACTCGCTTTGAGGAAAAGATTTCTACCCGTGTGTCTCGCATTTGTTCTTCAGAATCTTGCAGGAATGTTTCAATTCTGGGAAATGATAGAGGAGAATCGATATGAAACACGAAGAGAGAGAAGCGCAGTCTGCAAACTGATGAAAGAGAAAGCTTTCATGGAACTATAATACTGTCTCTTAATCTCCCTACCCTTCCTCTATCTCTCCATCTTTCCTCTGATCTTATGTATCTCTCTCTCTTTGTTCAGGTCGAGGTCTTTTAATCTCTTCATTCACAGTCAGAACTGTATTTATCCAGAAAGCTGTTTTACTTAAATTGGATGTTGCTGGGGATTTTTTAGAATAAAGGCAATATTTCTATGGAGACTTGCTGACATTGATGACAGGAGCAGAGTGAAGACGTTCTGATCCACACATTTTGAACTGGAGAGGCTTTATTATAGTCAAGATATGTGGTCCATCTTCTGAGCATCAGAAAAAATACAATACTAAAACCTCAACAAGCCCACAAGTCTGGCGTTTTTATGGTTAGTCAGAAAAATATGACCTTGTGCCCACACAGCGCCTCCAAAAGCAGAACTCCAAATATGTGTCATATGCAAACTACAGCCCGACTGGGAGAACTCAGCTAAGCGTTTATAACCACTGGTGCAGATTCTACTGGACCCATCTGGACCCAGAGCCATAACACTAAACACTCAGCAAGCAGGCATCCGAGACCGTTAAAGAAACGTCCTGACGGACTGGCTAACGGCAGCTAAGTGTTGAATATAATGATCACAGTCTGTGTGTCAACCAGCAACTGCATTACAGCAACTTTTATTACCCTGTTCTGCATTCATTTTGTCATCAGTTTATAAATAATGTGTTTAAAATGTTCACTGGTGATGGAAGGTAACACCTAAAATGTTTCCTCTTCATTTAACTCGGCATATTATACAAAACAGACCCAACAACAACAATCCATCAAGTCTGCAGAGAGGATCATCAGGGCTGACCTCTCCTTCCATCCAGGATTTATGACAGCTCTGCAGACCCCACAAATCCTGGACACAAACTGTCTTACCTTCAGGTCAGTGCAGCAGAGTGCTGTCTGCAATAACTACTGACTGCAAAGACAGCTTCTTCTTCAACACTGTAAGACCTTCTCTCTGACAACATTCACAGTGATTTCAGCATTTCAATCTGAATGAAGTCTGGACCTTATTTAGGTCATTGCAAAACTTTGATCCTTCCCTATTTCAGTCAATCTGTTGTTGTGTTTTAGTTTGGACAGATGGAATCACATCTGACTTGACTTTTCAGTACGTTCACATCCAGAAGATGACAACCGCAAGGTGTCCAGGTCACATGGCTGTAAACAAGCCACGATCACCATGCATCCACCACTGTGCTTCAAGGTTGCGATGAAGAAAATATTGCAACCACAATTTTGCAAAATCCCCAAATACAGTATAAAGCAGTTCATTGTGAAAAAACAAAGTAAGTTTGTTTAGTTGCTCAGGTGCAACTTTCCGATTGAATTGCTCACAACAAGCTGCACTTGTTAGTTTTTCTCTATTTAACTTTTCCCTTTAAAATGCTAATCTTAAACAGTAAAGTTAATTTCTTTAACCCAGATTGATTTTTCTGGGACATCCACCTCTAAGGTAGTTAGTAGTTGTCCGTTTCCCTCTGCAGAATAACCTTCAACCTTTTCCACATTGACAGGCAGCATTAGCTACTTCTGTCAGGTCATTGCTAGTGTCGTTCCACATTAGCTCTCTGTTGGGATAAGTGTGCAGGACCTGCTCGCACAGAGGAGGATCAGTTAATTAATGGGTTTGATTTCCTCCCATAATCCTCTTGAATCAGTAAAGATGTGCTCTATCTTTCTCTCGACAGTATCTCTCACTCCTGAATTGTCAAACACTTCAGCTCAGTTAGCCGGTTCACTGTGGAAATGTGTGGGCTGCAGATGGGCCAGACCAACTCAATAAGTGTTCCCCAGTCCATGAATACATAAACGCTGATTTTCATTTTGCAGAATCATAGATTCATTCCATGGCTGGACTTTACATTTAAATCATTTGCAAATTGAGTGAGGCTCCAAATGGACTCAATTTTACTTTTGAATCTAATTGAAGTTTATAAAGTAGTGTGTTGGATGGGAGACAATTTTAGTTCCCCTGGATGATGGTCATGCTCCTAACTCCACTCAAAAAGCCTTTCAGCCTTTTGAAGCTGCTTCTGTCTCAGCGTCATTAAATGCAATGAGACAGTATCCTCACAAGATTCATTTTGTGGCAACTGAACCACAAAATGTTGCAACAAATTACCTGATTGCATCTTTGAAACTGTATCAATAATTCCCAGAGACACTTGTGCAGGATGCTTTTCATCTCTTTGACGCCACTTTGGATTGATGACAAATTTCCCCCAATGAGAGTTATTAAATAGAAAGCAGTTGGGGAGGGGGCTGTATATTTGCCAGCATTAGCAGGTGCTTTCAATGAAACTTCTCAAAGACTTTGGACAGTTGTTGTTGCCAAAAAAACAAGACGAGGGCCGTCAGGGCGAAGCAACGACGTCAGGTTTTTCATTTAATTCTGATGCAGTTGGAGGACAGGAGGCAAATGGTGGAAACAAAACACAGTTTGTAAATCAGTTGAGAACGATGCCTGTTCTGTGCTTCCCTTTCAGCACAGCAGCTGAAAGTTAAGCTCAGAGTTGCACAATGCAGTAATCCGACCTTAATGCCGTTCTAATGTTTGGCCACAAATCCACCATTTAGTCTGGAAACACACCATATGTCGGAGTGTTATTAACTCACAGACCAAATAATGTAGCCAAACAGAAGTAAACGTAATATCAGAGAGTGTGTCTGTTCTTATTACATACACGGGGCTTAAACACCAGCAGATGTGTCCGTTCAGTCACAAACACAGGAAGCTTCACACCGTCTCTGTCAGGAAAGTTGTTCACTTCAAGGCGTTGATTAGTTTGGCTGCCGGTGCTTCCCTGCATCTTTATTTAGTCATTATTGGAAGCACATCTGCTCTCTGCAGGCTGGCTCCGGTGGATGTCCCCTCCATCCGTAATGCAAGCACTTACAACACACACACACACACACACACACACACACACACACCAAATAGCACAAACACCTTCACAAACCTAAAACCAAACTCGTATGCACGTACACACCTGGACAATTCCAAAAGCTGACTTGTAAACATGCCAGCTTCTGCACACACACACACACACAACACACACACACACACACACGTCAAGGAGATTCACAACGGGAGTGAGGCGCTTTCCGATCATCTCACATCAGCTCAACACCTCTCCATAAATAGAAAAACTGGCTCAGCACTGCAGGGAAGGAAGCATCGTTTGGAGAACAGATTAAAGTCCGGGTGGAGGTGGGCGCATTGATCACGCATGTTTATCAAGCCGAGTCTCAGGGTCAATCAGAGAGCGAACATCAGGCTGCAGCACTAAGCTGCGCTTGTGTGGGTCTGTAAAGGCATGTTTGAATGTTTCCAACTACATGCATCACTGTTATCTCCACAGACTGCGTGTGTGTGTGTGCGTGCGTGTGTGTGTGTGTGTGTGTGTGTGTGTGTGTGTGTGTGTGTGTGTGTGTGTGTGTGTGTGTGTGTGTGTGTGTGTGTGTGTGTGTGTGCGTGCGTGCGTGCGTGCGTGCGTGCGTGCGTGCGTGCGTGTGTGAGTCTATGTCGAAGACGGAGTCAGCCTCTGGCTTCCCATCCGTATCCCTGCCATCCCAATCCTCCCCGCAGCAGAGACAATGAGAGCTTCTCCGATTCCATCAAACTGACGACACAAAGGAGGAAAAGAGGCAGAAAACAATTAACTCTGGCAGAGAAAGTCACAGTGAGGAGGAAACACAGAGATTTGGCCAGAATTAGAAAAGGGACGGAGGATGAAACCATCCAACAAACACAGAGAATCAGAGGTGGAGGAGATGAAACCAGGTTTAATGTGAGCTGAACTACAAACCGTAGAGCAGCTGTGATTTACAAATGTGAGAAAAACTTTGTTGATATTCCACTAATGTTAAAAACACACAATTATAAAGAAGATGACAGTATGATGATGATACCGTCATCATCATACTGATGACAAAATGAATGCATAAAAAAATAGTGTGTTTTTGACATTAATTAAGTAAAATCACACATGAATGAGCTTGTTCAAGTGATAAATCATTAAAAACAAACATGTCATCCTCAAACTGTCGTCTTCTTCATCTCTTCCACCAGAATTAACATCAAATTGTTCTTTATGTGACTCATGTGATACAAAAAATGTTTCCATTGCATTTTAAGAAATACACTAATTTCACAATAGCCAAAAAAATTTTTAAAAAATCACTTTATCCTAGTGCAAAAATTTTAAGAAAAAAATAAGATCTTGGCGAAATTGCCGTGTTTAGGGTTTAATTCCCATCTGCACAATTATATGGTCAATCAAAATGCAGCTAATGATGCTCAAGCAAAAAAGGTGGGATGTTTGCAACCAACACAATCTAGTATAAGTGACTGATATCTGACTGTTTCCTAAACTTCTTGGACAATTATCTTGGCCAAAATTTTGTACTGTATGAAATGAATCAATCAAATGAAGTATTAAAATGTTTACACATAAAATCACCCACGCCTCTGTGGTTTCTCTCTGAAATGGGTTGTTAGATTACCAGCGGAGGGGATACGCATGATGGGAGGCAATAATGTTCAGGATGGTGAACTGTACATGAGAGGCAGCCTGCAATATTCATAAGTGACTTGTTTTTCAGGAGGAAAATGGTAGTTTGAAGGCATTTAGAGAGAAAAATGTATTCCTAAACAGTCTTTTAAGTCAAAGCCACCTGTCAGAAAATCCAGTGAGTAATTTAGAGCTTTTTTATCTCCAACAAATTACCATCAAAATGTGTCCAATTCAGCTGACTTTTTATAAATACATCCTGTCAGCGCGACCATTTCAGAAACCACTACTGCAAGACAGCTTAATTGTATTATCAAAACATGTTGGCAGCAGTGTCAGCTCTCAGGAGAAGCGTTCACAATTACATGTGCTAGATCTGCACACAAACCTGTCTCATCTGCACTGGAGCGCCGCTATCTTGACAATTTTACATATTCCCAGTGCTCAGCGACGCAGCGCCGCTGTAACATGACCACACAGAGCCAGCAGCTAACAAGGAAGCCCAGAGGACAGGAGGTTCCAGAGAAAAGGGTTTATGTTCCTCCTCTTTTCGAGTTAAATCTACCTTATAAGACATTCTTACGGCAGCTCCGCTGCTGTTATCTCCAATCAGCGGGAGCCTGCTGCTTCTGACACAACATAAGAGGGAAATGCAATCTAAGAGAAGTGCTTATGGGCTTCAGATGCTGCTTGTCGTCTCATTAGGCTGCTTCTTGTGCATCTGTCTCCCGTCGAGTGCTTTGCTGTGGCACAACTGAAAACAGCCTCTCCGTATCATCATTAGAATTATAGACACAGAAATGTGCGCCATGGTGATTTATAGTTTGTTTTTAAATCTTCCTGTGAAAGTCGTTCCAAGAACACAGAGTGTGGAAGTGTGCGGTTGCTGATCTTTATCCATGACCAATTACGCCATAAAACTGACAACTAAAAAGCGCTTTCTACAAACTTTGTGGCTCTTCAAAGTTGGAACGTCAGAAGAGAAGTTGCTTGATTAAAAGATAAATATTTTAGCCTCGTCTCTGTTCCTGACCACCAGAATATTCTGTACTTTATTTAGTCAGATAGCTGTTCTAGTTTGGGTCTGATGAGGACGGGTTTGTGTTGAAAGCTCTGTTCTGTCTCCAACATAAATGAGACTGCTGAAGTTTCTCCAGGAAGTTTTTTTTTTTTTTTGATCAGACTGGTCCCAGTTCTGGAACCAGGTCCTAACTGGAAACAACTGGTCAAGTTTTCCACAGCCACAGTGACGCACCAACAGGTGGTTGTCCACAGCAACAGCCAGGCTGATCAAGGAGAGCATTAATAAGTAAAACAGCCAGGAGGCTGACCACAAAGCCATGCAGGGGTCAATATTTCCTCTTATGCTGAGGATTTTACTTTCTTTGCACATCATAATCCATCATCAACACATACCTGCTGAGAACTAACAACTTCAAACTGATGTATTAATAACATCAATTGAGTCGAAACCTAAAACAATAATGTGTTTATATCAGGACGACACATCGTGTTCAATTTCACACATTTCTTCCACTAACAATTCACAATATTATTATCACAATAATTGTGTTCCTTTACACACATCAGTTGTGTATTACCACAGTAAATGTGTATACAGATACTTTAGTGTGACGAAACATGTTAAAAAAGTGAACATTTGATTGGAAATATTGAAGTCTTGAAGAAAAATGTATTTTATTGTTAATGAGTCACAGCAGACTGACTTTGTAGCTACACAACACCGATAAAAACTAGCTTATAGTAAATCTGGAGCAAAACCAGCATTGAAAATCAACACATTTGTTTTAAGAGAGTACAAATTTATAATAAATCTGATTTATTCCGTGTAATCATGTAGCACCAATTCACAAAATGTCGTCTCAAAGCACTTTGCAAATAATCATTTCAGTTCAGTCACACATACATTCCAGTTGATCTTCATTATACTCAGTTAATTATTCAAAGTAGTAAAAAGTTTATCTAAAGAATCTCAGCAGATTGTCTTTGACTGCAGTGTTCACTCCTTCTGGTTCAGCATTTGGCGAGGATCCCTTACAGTTTAAACATTTAGATCCTTTAGAATAACTCCAGGTTGGAGTAAAACTAATCCAACAATCTCAGCCACCCCATGATTCATGTCAGGCCAACGCAGAACGGCAGTAAAACTCCTGCGGTTCTGTTGATTCTTCTCGCGCCTCAGCAAAATGAAGACAAAGAGCTTCCTGCCATAACCAGCTTTATGACACGCATTGATTGTCAGGCCTTCCTCTCTGTTTACTGTAACCATTACAGACTTACATTATCTCCACTCCACCAACGCCGCAGTCTGCTACGTATAATTACTTATCTTTCAAGTAAGCAGATCTGCACCCTGCTTCATAATCAGTTTTGGGCTGTAAAGATGCGCGATGATATAAACTTGAAGACCACAGAGCGCCGGAGAAATTGCACAGGAGCCGGCGTATTGATTTCATTTATCTCCGCCAGAGCTGGGACTTGTAAACAGGTGTGATTCTGTAATGGAGATACTGCACTCTTTACTGGTAACGCAGCGCTGGAGTAATGCAGGGAGACGTATCAAGGTCGTCGTCTCCCTCAGCTGTTAACCAGAGGTGCATCTTAACTGGCTGCGTGTCCCAGCAGCCAGATGGGAGCAGAGCTCACAGGAAGCAGGTGTGAATGGATGTGAAGCAGGCCGTGCATGATGGGAAGCATGTGCTGCTGGAGGAGGTTTCCCCGGTGAATAACGTTTTTAAAGGTGTAGCTGATCCTTCACTTCATCTTTGTCAAGGTAATTATAAACACTTGCTGTAATTTTACTCACCAGATGAGAGCAGAGGGGAGACAGTTGACTTTAATTCACACCTGCTGAGTTTGTAGGGATACAATGTGTGGTCCTGAGTTACTAATATTTATCAGTATATGTGTTTAATGATTAACGTATTTGTTTGAGTCAGATCTGATACCCTATAATCTGAGATTTACTTTTTTTTTATCAACTTTTTCACAGACAGCAGTTCAGTTTTACATTTCTGATTAAACCTTTTTGTCGTGCATGTAAATGTTTTTTTCTTTTGAGAATCCTAGTTGTTGTTTAATTCCAACTATTTGCTTTTAAGTACTAAAAGACCATCCATCCATTTTCTTCCTCTTATCCGGGGTCGGGTCGCGGGAGCAGCAGCTTCAGAAGGGAGGCTCAGACTTCCCTCCCCAGCCACTTCTTCCAGCTCCTCCAGGAACCCCAAGGCGTTCCCAGGCCAGCCGAGAGACATCGTCCCTCCAGCGTGTCGTGGGTTTTCCCCTCCTCCCGGTGGGACCTGAACTCCTCACCAGGGAGGCGTCCAGGAGGCATCCTGACCAGATGCCCGAGCCTCAACTGGCTCCTCTGGACGTGGAGGAGCAGCGGCTCTACTTTGAGTCCCTCCCGGATGACCGAGCTTCTCTCTCTAAGGGTCCAGCCACCCTGAGGAGGAAACCCATTTCGGCCGCTTGTATCCATGACCTCGTTTTTTGGTCATGACCCAAAGCTCATGACCATAGATGAGGATGGGAACGTAGATCGACTGTAAATCGAGAGCTTCACTACTAAAAGACGCTAGACCACAAAATACTTGGTAAGATTTAGTGTTTGGTGTTTTAAACACATTCCTGAATTCTGCAGTTGATTTCACCAAACGTCCCAGAGAAAACAACGGCTCCTCACTTTCATTACAGTTTTTTAGTAGTTTCTTCAATCTCATTGGACATATTAATGCTTTATTTATGAGAAGATAATCATTACATCAGTTGGGGTTAATTAACTTGTTACCAAAGATAATTACCCATGCAGTGATTATCAAATAGAAGATAATGACTTTTTTTTCACAATTGTTTCGTCCAGCCAGTGTATCAACTAAATCAGATTAAGCTGATTAAAAATAGTTATTCATACAAACTCATCTAGTGAATCTCATAACTAGAGAAAATGGACTTAAAATACACAGACTAATTATTCAACACACAGGATAACAGGACAGTTGTTTTAGTGGAAACAGAGTGAAACCAGTCAGGCTGAAGGGAAAAAAAGACTAACTGGAGGTAAAAGAGAAAACAAAGAAAAACTCAATGCTCAGCTTCATGCATGACGATCCGTAAGCAAAACATTCTTGGTAAAAATCTAGCCAGGCTTTCACAGAACGCCACTTAAAACAGAGCAGTGGCAGCACTCTGCTCAGGTCGGCCGCTGAGTTTACTCTGAATAGAAACCACCTCCTCTGTCTGCTGAGAGCCGTGAGCTCACTCAGACTGAAGATGGACTGACGGTGGCAGCCATGCTTTTATACACTGATACGTTTTTATGCTTTCTGGTAACAAAACAAAAACTGAGACAGAGCAGCACTTTCAGATATGGACATATGTGTTTGGTTCATTACTTCTGTGTTGTAATAATGCTTTGTAATATTCAAATCTTGCATCATTGGGAAGCTTGTTTATTTCTTCTTAAATGGAGCAACATTTGTTAGGAAAATGCGTATTGGGGACAGCAGCAGCGTGTGATGCATTTTGAAAGCAATGCCACTCTGTTTATTCTGCTGTTGACTCACTTTTTAGTCATTTATTGGATCTGATGTTGGAAATTTAAAAGAAAACATCTTGGAAGCTTAATTACAACTTGATAGTGTGTTGAACTATGCACAGGACATCAAGGTGAACTGTAGAGCAGGGCATTCTGGGTAAATAAGACCAAAACAAACACACAAGTCTAGAGAAGAAATGTCTCATTGTATTTTACCAAAAACAAAGAGAAATCTTACAACTGTGAAAATCTGAGGCCTCTCCATTTTTTAATTCATGAAAAAGGAAGTTGTGCTTCATGTCTTCTTCAGAGGTTTCCATGTAATTTCCTTCAGTGGTTCCCGGTGCAGCGCCACCACAGGGAGGAGGGGAACAGGTTCTTCAAAGGGTTTGGATTGTTTAACACAGTGCAATGTGAAAGCAAACCAGCGCAAAATGTAACCAATGTTGCAAATTTGTGGAAAAACACCTTCAAACTCCTCCACCGGAGGAAAAGCCAGACCTCCAACCTGCCGTGGTTTTCCAGTTGAGATCCAGTTGATCTGCCTCAGATCTGCAGAATTTGCCTCTCACCTCTAACCACTTTATGCCAGCTGAAGACACAACAGAATCACATTATGTGCAAAAAGTAAATATGAAACCTGACAATCCCCAAACCAGAACTCCTCGTCTCCAACACACAGTCTGAGATCCAATTCACAAACACAACAAACAAGATGAAAGACAACTGGCAGCCTGGTGGAGTCCATCCGGGCCTGGAAACAAGCTCCACTTTGTTCCACGAAGCAGAAGAAGACACATGATGATGTGCCCTACTCCTGCTTTCCACTTTAATGAAGGAGAATGACAGCATAGATAATCCAAACTCTTCAAAGAGACACAGAAACCAAAGAAAACTGGAAAAAATCTGAGCAGAAAAACAAAAAGACAAAAACAAACCCCCGAAGAGATTTCAACAGGTTTCAGAAAATCTAAATCAAAGTTCTTTTGATTTAACTTTTAAACATAGACTTTCAGTGGTGAAAAATACAACAAACTGTTTAATGTTTTCACCATCAAGCCCCAAAGTTTAAACTTATTAATGTGAAAGCCGCCCGTCAACAGAACCATCGCTGTCAGGTAACGCCTCTGAAATATTTAGCTGCTTTGTCTTTTATTTGTTCTGCATTTCATCTAAAATGTATTATATATTCCCTTTTGCTCCATCATGTTGTCATTTTTTTAGATTTTCACACCCTCTCCAGTTCTCCACTATTGTTGTTTTGTTCACCTTTTTGTGCATCTCTCACCTCGCTCTGTATTTTCCCATCTTCATGCGAATAAATTCTGCACTCTGCTGAAGCTGAAGAACAGCAGGCTGTAGGCATCTGCAGCAGTACTAATACATAAACCAGAATCCATAATTAATATTCCCTAGAGACAGCGGTGCAGATCCACGCTTCATGATGTGTTCTACATTAATAAGCCGAGTTAATAAAAATCAGCGGAATGCATCGGTGCAGAGAAGCTGCAGAAAAATCAAGGTATTGATTTCACATCATTACCAATGACTGTGGGAACAACTGCAGCTGAGAGGAAGAAAATGAGACAAATATGGATATGCTTTCAGCTTTGTGGAGCACATAAGCATCTTAGATTTGACCTTTAACCTCTAACAGCTGATTTAAATGTGAAAACAGGCCTGGTTACAGTGTGAGTGTTTTCTCTTCTGTAATGAACAGTTCACTCTGCTGGGTTCTCTCTGGTCTAAAGAACATGAGCTTGGAAGAATATTGTTTTGTGGCTGGAAAAGCTCTTAAATAACTACAACTTCTCCTCCGATTGGCTGCAGAGAAGCAGATAAAGCAAAAATTCGAGTTATGGAGTTTTTTTGTTTTATCCAGGTAAAATGTGCATTTATGAAAAGGTCATTTAGAATATAAAATATGAACAGATTTTGGGTATTTTTCTCTTCTGTTTCTGTATTTTGCCAAATTTATATTGACAAATTCTACAAAACACACCAAATATTTTTTTATGATTAATTGGATATCATTTGCAGAGCAATAATAATAAATATCATACAGTAAGGGACCAAGAGGAAGAAGATGCAGCAAAATTAATAATGGCCCCAAAACAAAGCCTTGTGGAACAACAAACTGTACAAGACAGGATTTTTAGCTCTTGGTTCTTCTCTAATCATCTTCTGGATCTTAATCGTCTTTGACTGGTTCCATATTAAATTAATTCTTGAACTCTATGCAAGAATCTAATTTCTTATTTAAGTGTGTGATGGAGATCTCTCAAGGTTAGATCGATTTTGACAGATTAATATGTCAAAATATAGTTTAACTTGGCTCCTTCTCTCTGCACTTTGGAACCAGTGGACGTTTCTCAAGCAGATGCAAAATTATTTTAAATCCAAATTATGTTCTTTTTTTTATTCCAAACATGCAAAAACCACCTGCCAGGACTTGTTAAATCCTGCACAGAGGATGAGAATTAATGACCTCCATCACAGCATAATTTATATGCTAGAACTGTAAATAAAGGAGTGGGCCGACTCTGAGGGAGCAGTCATGTTTTCTACTTACAGAGATTAGTATTCTTTAAGATATTTGATGCTTCAAAATAAATGAGATTTATTTACCATTCGCAGAACTTGATGGCTCGACCAAACAAGATAGATGAGAAGATCTAATACATTATATCCCTATAGCATCTATCATTTCTGACTGTGAGCCAGAGCTTTAAAATGTTAAAGACGTGTTTGGGAAGAATACAAATTAACCACTCCAACTGCACTGTTTTCCATTTTGGCTTATATAAGAGCAAGGGATGCAACAGGGGAATATACTGTGATTTAATAAGCAGGTTCTTATCCAGGCACGTTTACGGTTGTAGTTTTGTTTCCTTCGGGATGTAAGGAAGTGCGGCGCAGCGACCTGAGCGGAATGAGAGAGACCTTACCTCGACAGGAAGCGGGAGCTGACAGCGACCCGCCGTTCTCAGGCATTTCTGCTACTTACAGCTCCAGCTACTATCTGCTCTGGTATTTCAGACCCCATCTTTTCAGGGAGAATGAGTACTGAAAAGAAAAAAGAAGTGAGTAAAAACCATATTTTAAAGTAATTCTACCAGTCAAACACACATTCAGTGCAGTCTGGAAAAGGTTTCTAAAAAGTGTCAAAGTTATTTTTTACAGGAGGAGGTCAGCTTGTACTTCTGCGGGGAACAGCATATTCTAATATTCCTCAGGTTTCACTGCAGAAAAGGAGCAAAGTCGAAGGAAAGGTTTTCCAATTCTCTGCTCAATTTGGTACATGTTGCTGCCTGTCTGTCCAGGTAATCTGGCCTCCTCCCACCGTCCAGAAACATCAACCTGAGGGGAACCAGAGGGTGTGAATGTGTGCATTGTCTCACCTGAGTGAAGACTTGTCCAGGTTGTATCCGCCTCCAGTCCATTGAATCTTAGCAAAGACAGAAAAACACAAAAATATTCAGTGTTTAACTTCTGGAGCGAATGTGGAGGTAGTTAGTTTTACATTTTAACAAGAAATTGTATATCTATGTTGTTTTGGGAAAGGGTTAGGGAAAACACAAGTCTTCAAAAACTTTCCAAATTTAACTTTGTTTTTCTCCCATGTAACATTCTGGATTTAATTTAAAATGCTAATTTTTGGACAAGTCTGTAAAACAGCTGTGCTGCATTCCCCTTATACAGCAGCGCCATGCTAAACCTTTTATAACTTTGCTCATACATATTTGTCTTTCATTGGATTTTATGTGACAGATTATAATCTTATGTACTATAAAAGAAACTCAAGGAGTTCAAAAGTTGCATGTTTTAATTTGTGAATTTACAATCATTTTATAAAGTGGAGCTGAAGGAACCAAGCACAAGAGGTGGGTAAAATGCAAATAAGAACTTAAAAGCAGAAGGACAAAAACAATGTTAACCAAATGAACGGGAAACAACAGAAATCATATAAAGGACAAAAAGAACCCAACAAAAATTTTAATTATGGGTTCGACTCATTGGAATAAGAACCAGATGTGTGTCAAAGCTTGGCTGGGTGAGTAAGAGCTTCTCCTGGAAACATTTGGTCCATAACTGACCAGAAATGACACAAGAAATCACAAAGGATGACTCAACAGAACTGGAGCCAGAGCACAAATAAGGAAAGTGAAACACAACTTTATGAACTTATTCAACATACTGCACTGGAAAAAAAAACTGGAACTGTAATTCTGTTGTTTTGACTAAATATTATCACAGACTGGAAGCTATTATATCTCCTTTCAACCAAAGTGGGTGATTAGGATGCAAAACAATGCTGCTTTAATTAAATCTAGTACATTTATCAACAGCAGCAGCAGCTCAGGAATACATAAATAAAACTATATAATGCTACATTTGCACTGTTACATCAACATGCAGAGCACAGAACAAACTGTTCTGTCACATAATGTGCGGATAATGTTCTGCCTCGGCCATAATGATCCAAACCAAAACACACCTACAGCTAGAAAGACAATCTAAACAGTGATGTTATCCGTGTGGAGCCACAATAACACCTTCAGCGAGTCTCAGTGGGATTCTCCAGTCATTTTTCTAACTGCTGAGCCACAAATTAGTGTCTGAGCTGCCACACACTCGCTCCGAGCCTTGCAGCTGGCAAACATCCACAAACGGCCCATAATGCAACACTTTCTCTACCAGGCTCTTCCACTGGGTCACCTGCCTTTTAGAAACCAGTCATCCTGTCAACGTGCGGTTTTAACAGCTCAGTAAGATGAATATTCTACACAGGAGGAAAATCATGTCACATGAAAGTGTTTTCTTCAAACTATAAAGTTAAAGATCCAGATCCTGGGCTTCTCTGTGGAAAATGGTGAGATCAAGTCCAATATATCACAATATGTTATTTCCATGTCTCATACATCTCTACATGCACAAAGAAAATGGATTGTATCGGCTTTAGGGTGTTTATCCACCTGATAGTCTGGTAGACTCGGTTTGATTGGCACCAAAACTGCAACATTTGTTACATTTCAGCTGCTGTGGTTCACAGTGTCAAACAAAACAAATCATCTGAAAAACATGTTCCTCTCCTCGCCTGTGGTGGCGCTGCACCAAGAACTGCTGAGGGAAATGACACAAAAACCTGGGAAGAAACCAAGAGCACAACTTCCTTCTCTTCCTTGTCAGATTTTAGCGGTTTAAGGATTTCTTTTTGGTAAAAGAACATCGACCATTTCTCTCTCCAGCGTTAGACTCATGCGTTTGTCTGGTTGGTTGTATTTTTCCAGGATGTTCTTTGCTTTGAGTCAGAACCATTTATTTAAGGAAATATCAGCTGACCAAAAGGCTGCAATGAACCAAATTACGAGCTACTCCATATTGAGAATTAAACTACATTTAAAAGTATCCACTTCCCCAAGAGTGATACTAAAACCTGCCTTGTAGAAAAGGATTCCACATTTTAATCCATTAAGTTTGGAGAAACGGCATGCAAACACTGATTATCCGCTCTGCAGCCATAATGAAGACAAATAATCAGGAGGCCAAATGTAATCTGAGCAAAGCAGTTAGTGGATCTATGTGTCTAGATGTGATTAAAACACTGACAAAACCTCATTTGGAGGAGATTCCAGTTGTAACTAAAAAGGCCTGATTAGACCACAATTCAAATCTTCTTGTCAGAACCTCTGAAAACCATTAAAGCCCAAACTAAAGCAATCAGCTTCTGAGTCCAACCTGGAATGAGAGAAAGAGCCGCGTCACAGCCGGGTGTGTGAGGCCATTAAAGCGCTGGTAGGTAATCAGCAGGTGTGTGTAATTAATCCTGCTCCAGACATGGAGAGCAGGCATGTTCCAGTGAAGCTGCAGGTTCTGACAGAGCCAACGCCATGGTATCAGCTGCACCATACCAACCCGTAATGAATTACAGTAATACAATTCAGAGGGAATAAATGGACGTGGCCTAATTAAAGTAGTTTAAAGATAAGTTTGACCTTTGCTAAAGGTCTGGGTTGAGGAGAGTGTCCAGAACTCTGCAGGCGTCTCAGAAATCACATAACCAGCCCGTTCGTTTTCTCTGCTGCTTCTGTTTCGTTGCATGACTGGCAATGAAGCTGGAGGCTGAAATATGGCTGCAGGGAAAGTTACAGCTTCAAACACTGAGTTATGAAAAATACAACACCCTGCAAGAGTACTGCACTACCTGACAAACCTGAACCCGTTTTATTGGGATATTTTTTAAGTGGTAAGGCAACATAAAGTAGAGATTGTGAGGAGGACAGTGGAGAGTGCACAGTTTTTAAATTGTATTACGGATGATAATCTGAACAGTGAGTCCATACATTGTCGTTCTCTGCAGTTTCAGATGGACGTCATGGGTTATCGCTCCACCAGCTGTGAAAAGCCTCCAGATTGGGACATTTTTCCACTACAAAGTGGTTCAGTCAGATTAAATGGATTATTGAATAGATTTCAGGTCATTGTCCTATCGGAAGCTGAACCTCCACCTCAATCTCAAATCTTTTGTGTTTTCCTCCAGTATCAGCCTGTATTTAGCTACATCCATTTAGCCACCATCAGCTCTGACCAGCTTCCCTGTTCCTGCTAAAGAAAAGAGTCTCCACACCTGGATGCTGCCACCACCAAGTGTCTACATGACGGCCGACAGATGCAGCAAACAGCAGCTGCAGCTGCATGCAGGCTCTAATGCGTGACTGACCATTATAAATGAAGCTATTGTGCGTCCATCAGAGCCCACATGCATTAGCTGCATGCAGGTTGTAATGCATCCACTTACTCTGCAGACTGTGAGGAGCTGGTTGAAGTTCATATGCATTAGTAGATGGATGAGACTGGTGATGTCTGATGAGATTCTTTTTAAGATTTAGTCCATGCACACGTATCAGTAATAAAATCCATATTTGTTTCAAATGCATATTCAGTTTCTATCTGACTGGATGTAAAATAAGATGAAGCCCAACTGCTGCTTCAGAGGAACCATGTGTTCAGCTTTTCTAACACATCCCAAAAGAAATGATCTAATCTGACATGTCAGAAAAGCAGAGAGAAAATCAAAAATACATTTTAAACAGAAAAATAAAACTCTTTATTTGTACCTTCTGTTCAAATGTGTAGATTTTAAAACACTTTGCAAAGATTTAAATCAAATATAGTGTTGCTGCTGCATCATGCACTGACATAAAGTATGATATGAGGAGCTTTTTATGGGACAATTTGTTTTTATAGACATCTAATGTGCATTGTTGTCTCAAAGCTTTACATTTTCAGCTGTTACTAAAGTTAATTTTAAAAAAGGATAGAGCTTAATGTCGCTGCTGCAGTAAGTGGCAGCTGATGACGAGGCGACAGGCTGGATAATCAGCTGCATGTTGGGACGCTTGGTGATGAAGAGCTCTCTTTGATCAAGCAGCAGACATGTTGTTCTGTAAGCTCTGATCCCAGCAGTCCTCTTTCAGTGTTGGTCAGGTGAACACTCAGGTGTTTGAGTCCTCCTCTAATCCTGTTTCTCCTTTTAGGATTTGGATTATTCCCACTCCTCCTACAGATCACAGCTGTTTCTTTTTTTCCAGCTTCTACCAACTTTTCCCTCCTTTTTACAATAAAAACATCAGTTTGCTGCACAGCTCACTAAAAATTTCAACTACAACATTTAATTGTCGTTTGGTTCCTACTGATACATCTACTTTCATGAGTCTAAAGTGTTAAAAAACCAATTGGATTTCAGAATACTTTAAGCTATTTAATGATTGCAGGTTTTATTTTAGAGAAAGAAGTGCATCCTAGCCATTTAACATGTTAATTTTATTAAGTATTATTATTGGGGGGAAAATGCAGCAAAATCAAACCAAGTGACCCAAATATTATGGAAAATATCATGGATAAAATGAAAATCCAACTTGATGGGGTTTCACTGCGCAGTTCTGGGAAAATGCAGGTGGATGTTGGGAGCTCTTCTTAAAGGGCCGGTGCACCGAGTTGGAGATTTAAAGGGTCTCCCTGACCTGCCGACTCCTCCTGCTGGCTGAAGCTCTTCCCAAACTTGGACCAGACCGGTTCCCACTGGCTGCAGACATCTGGGTTCCCCTCTGAATATTTTGGAGAGCAAAACAGTGTTGACACTCTACTCTGTCATAGTTTATGGGATGTCAATCATGCATCAGTGGTTATTTCACTGGGATGGGGTCATTTTTCAGAATCAGTCAGGCTCAGGAATCTGGCAGTGTTGAAGATAAAACCAGCAAACAGCTCCAGTCAGAGGATAATATTCATCATCTCTATGAATATTACACGAGTTTGTAGTTTTTATTTATGGTTTTTAAGCTAGTTTAACATCAGAGAAGAGACTAAAACTGTTTCATTTGGTAATTTACCCAGAATTCCCTCTTTGCTTCCTTACAGACATGTTTACTCCTCAGCGGCACGTTGCACTACTTTTCAGAAGCAGACTGTGTGATTTGTCTGATCGAGATTCATTATCAGATAATGATTTCAAGCCTTGGCAGCAACAGCGGCGTAACAACAAACAGCATTTCTGTTGTATTTTCAAGTCAAACACACACCAACACACAGAGTGAGAAAAAGGAAAGAAGTGGAGGAGAAAGAGAGAAGTCTGTCGTTCGACGCCATCAAGTGTACTTGGAAACAAAACCCGACACCCACGCAGCAACTCAGACCAAAAAATCCTTTTCAGAGAGCAGAATAATTAACTGGTTTTGTGTTTGGATGCTTCCAGAATCCAAAGGTTATCGACTCTCTTTCTGGGGATCAGCTTTTGTTTCAACAGCTGAAAAGAGCAAAAAGAGCAAAAAGAGAGAGAAATCTTCTTTCAGAAACTTAGTCGTGGTCTGCAGAGAAGAACGGCTGTGAAACATTCACCGCGCTCCAGGAGACTTTTAGAGTTGTAATTTTTCCTTTTGGTCTGCCTACCTGCCACCAGCCTGTCTGATCTACTGCTGCTTGTTCCTACATTTCCTCAAAATGCCATTTGACAGCCCCCCGCGGACATTCAGCTGCAGGTTTTCAACTTCTCAAAGAGAACATTAAAGGTAACCTCAGAAAAAGTAATTGGCCTTCCTCTTCCCCTTTGCTTGTCTTCACTACATTCTCCCACATCTGAAAATGTTCCTGCATATTTTACCTGCTGCTCAGCCTCAATAACTTTAAATAAAAAAGTAATTGCGTTGAGTTTAAGCTGCATAGCGCTGCTTTAATATTTAAGCTGAGATGTTAGATTTATGACCAAACTGTGGAATTACTCAGCAATTTCACCTTTTGTTTACATATTTTGTTGCAACAATATATTCAGTTTAAGTTCACACCATCACATCTATCTAACTGCATGTAAAGTTACCCACACAGCCTCATGGTTTTATGAGGGAACGAAGCAGCTTCTAACTGATGACATTTGATTCTTTTATTGTACATATAAAGGCTTCTTGTCAGTCTGATGCTCCGGGTCATAAACAGCAGTTTTATTACAACGTCAAGGCGGACAAACATCATCAACGGCTTCAGAGAAACAACCTTGTCCGTTTCAGCTGCTGATTCACAGCAGGAAAATTCACCTGAAGGACGCGGCGAGGAAAGATCAAGAAAGTGAGAAAAGAGAAAAAAACAACTGCTGGATGTCTGGTTCCAACTTCTGTTCACATGGTGGGAAAAAGAAAAACATGCATGACGCTTTTCTGGAAGGAAGTGAAAGAGAAGAAACGACAAGAAGATTTAAACGGCTTCAAAATTCAAGAGTAACATAATCTGTAAAATGAATAAATAATACAAAATAAAAATATTTTTACGTTAAAGATGTAGCACATTTAAAAATGACTTAAATTGGAATTTTTGCACATCACATTTTAAAAAACCTTCCACGATTGGCACAAAACTGTCAGAGATGGAGCAGAAGCAGTTTGTGTTTTCACACAAAAAGTTCTTAAAGTGAAGGCAGGAAAAACCAGTGAATTAATCAGACTTATTACTCTATTAATGTCTTATAGACAGACAGACGTTATGCACTCAAACTACAGCAACATTTGCATCAGCTGCTTGTACATGCAGCTGCTTTTTATGTCAATATTTTGTTCATTTGCTGAAATGTCTAATAAAAAGTGACATTAAAACAGCTGAAGGCTGCGTTCAGTTCTTTTATTCCTAAACCCTGATTTCATGGTTAGTTAAAGAAATCAATTAAAAGGGAAAGGAAAGTACAGGTCGACCTCAGCCGGGAGAAAATCCTGAATTTAAAAATGTTGTAGGTTCTGTCAGCACAAAGAGAGTTTAAGGGGCTTTTTTTGACTCCATTAAGAGTCTACAGATCTCAAAGGCTTCAAACCTTTTTAAAAGATAAAAAAGATAAAAGCTTAATGTTGGTCCTGAGAAAATAACAGAACGTACTGATTTCCATTAATAAATATAACAAAAAAGGCCAGCGGTGAGTCCTAATGGAATAAGTTAATCATTTTTTATCTCCTGCAGTGTGTGAAGTTTAAAAATGAATCAATTGCCTTTATTTGATGCGGATTCTGCTATTGTGAACAGAATGCAACAGGAACAGCATGAAACACGAGGAGAAATTTCTGTTTGTAGTTTGGACCAATAAATGACGACTCGGCATTCAGAGCTGCAGCTGCTCCAACAGCCAAACATGGATCTGATTTTAATGATCAGATTTCATGCAGGACAGCTGAAAAACACTGAAAGTAACCCATTCCTTCCTGAAGCTAAGGATTGGATCGTCTTGTTTAGCTTGTTAGCTGTTCTGGTTTTATTAAATATTCAGGTGATGTCCAGGAATGCATCTTTTCATGTGAAGGTCTAAAACCTGCAGGTCAGCTCCAGCTCCAGTTGTTCTGCAGCTTCCACCTTTTCCTGGAGTGACGAGTCAAAATGTGTCCTTAGAAAATAAATAAAAAGTTTCTTCTGACTTGTTCAAAGCAGCAAACACAATGACCTTTTCTTTCCTGACTGATATAGATGGATTTTTTTTTTTTTTTTACTTTGATGCCATCCATGGTGAAAGAAAAATCGATAAAATCACTGAATCCATCTGGAAAAGAAAAGTCACTAACTCGGTACTGAAAAACTAAAGGAAAAAATAAATCACTAAAACAGTTTTTGTCCAGTAGATTTCTGCTCCTGTCAGTCTGAGCTCCGCTGTGGGTTCACACCCTCAGCAACGCTCACGTTCTCTGCCAAAAATAAACATATTCACTTCTTTACATTAAATCTATGTTACAAAAAAATGATATTTTTTCTTGTCAGGTTGTCAGAAAACCAGTAATGATTGTGTTTCACCCTGCAGCTGTTATTTTTACTTTGCTGTCACAAAGTGATCTCTTCATAAACTCCGCCATGCTGACGCCTCTGTGTGGAAAACAGAGGAGGAAGAGCTGCAAGCAAAACACTTCCATCAAAATGAGTCCAACTAAACAAAAAATATCTTAGAATAGAGGGAATTAGTGAAGAGATAAATTAACTGTAACCAGAGTGTGTTAAAGAACAACAACACTGCAAAAACACAAAAATCTTACCAAGTATTTTTGTTCTAGTCTGGAAATCTGAGTGAACTTGAAATAAAGGGAAAACTAACTACAAGTAACTTTTCAGCCTGATTTGTGAGCTTGAATATTTTTTTAAATTACTTTCCCAAGTCACTTATAACATGAGAAAAATGTGTTGTTACAAGTTAAATCTGCCAGTGGAACTAGTACATTTTCTTCAACATTAAATAATTATTGACTTGAAACAAGTTCATATAAACATTACTTATAAGTTTGTTCTGTCTCATTTCAAGATATTTGCACAAGAAACTAAATGAAAAATGTATTTGGTAAGATTTTGTGTTTTGTGAATCCACTGAATGTTGATCATTTGAGGAGAAAATTAAAGCCAAGAGTTTTCAGCTTGTTGATTATTGATGAGTTAAAAAAACTCACAAATACATCATTAGAGCCTATCAGAAATATCAGTTAGTATTTTGTAACTGCAGCAAAATACTTTTAGAAGTTCTACATTCTGCCATGAAGATCTGCAGAAAGCTTAAAAAATGACACCGGGGCTGAATTTATAAAGCATTTTACAGTCATATTGATCACTCAAAGTGCTTTACACCAGAGTCAGTCACTCACAAACACACATTCATTCAAACATCAATATGCAGATCGATTGGTAACTCAGTGCCTTGCCTAGAGGCTTGTTGACATGCGGCAGGACGAAGCTGGAATTTCACTTTTCATAATTCTCCCCACTGATCCAGTGTCACCCAAACGAACTGAGTTGTGTTCACTCCAAACCTACAGGTAATATACAAGAAATTTCAAAATGATATTCATGAATATCCTGCAGCTTCTGCTAAAAAAAAACAACCTGAATATTGGTTTCTCATCTCTAAGTGTTGTGAGAAGGAATACGTAGGAATGGATGCAATTCAAAATGAATAAATCATGTGAAAAAAGTCTAATAATAACTATTTATTATTATTCATCATGAACCTCTCAGTAACTCATCTGTACCAGATGAAAACCAAACTGCTCCTATTGCTTCATCTCAGCCCAGGTCTGAGACATAAAGTGGGGGGGAAAAAAAAGGAAAGTAAACCAGAAGACAGGTGAATGTAGGATGTTGACTGCTCTATAAAACTGGAAGAGCTCCATATAATCAATCTACCATTAAACTAATCTGTTCACACATGGTTGGACAAAAACTTCCTCTCAGTCAGGCATCATTCAGTCTGTCACTCATCAGAGCTGTCCTCACCAGAAAACTGTGTTAACATTCGCCCTTCCTGATGCGTCTGACAGCTGATGTTGTTGTCGTAGTTATTAAGTTTTCAAGCTGTCACTTCTTCAAAAAAATAAAAATAATAAAAAAAAAAAACAGGAGGTTTTCATTGCCGCACTTCCACTGGAGAGTCAGCGAAGCCGTGGGAGAAGTTTTTCCCTCCCGCTCTGACACCATGGTGGGAACAACTGATTGTTTGCTTTACCACCTGCGGTGCGGAGCCTGGAGCAGCTCGGTCTCCAACCGCGGCGGCGCGCCGCGCGGTGACTGATGGCTCCGCGTGGCGGCGCGTGCGTGCGCGTGCGGGTGTCGTTTCTGTTTGCGTGAAGTTTATTCCCATCCAACGTGGGAGTCTGAGTTGAGCTCCTGACGTTGACACAAAGGGCGGGAAGCGGCGCGCGCCTCGGGTACGCAGGTGTGAGTGGCTGAGCGCGTGCAGGTGTGTGGGTGAGAAATAAAACTCTTTTCCAACAGCAAAGTGGGCGAGCAGGTGATGGAAAGAGACTTCAAATACACCAAGCGACAAAAAAAAGAAACTACAGACTTTGTAGTCGATGGGTCTGAAATTGAATTTGTGCATCAGCCCCGTTGTTCACCTGCCATGTCACAGCGGGTCACATCATTCCTGCTCTACCTGCAGCAAACTCACCCTCACCCCGCTCACTTCGCTGACCCCATAATGGCTAAAACGAAGCCATTAAACTGTCTCGTCCAATTACTGAGCCACTTTATCTGACACACGCGGTCATATTCTGCAGCAGGCACTTCGTCTCTGATCTGTTAATTCACAGTGAGTCGCCCTCACCAGGAGCTATCATAAAACTTTAATGTCTCTCAAACCCTCGCCTCGGTCTAACCATCATGTAAAACGGAGAGAAATCCACAGAGTGACCCCAGGCCTGCCTGTTAGCCCCGCACCGTCAGAGGCTCTGCTCATTCTTCTCTATTTTCATCACATCTTCCTGGACTCTGACTTGTTTGTCTCAGTTTCTGCTGGCGCTGCAGGCTCTTGGTTCAGCTGCAGTCGGTTTAATTTGCCTCAACTTTAGCTATTTGGATAACAGCAAATCCCACCATAAACCAACGTTTTGCAGATCATGCCGGTGGGAAAAGGAGTGAAGCTGCAGCTTCAGTCTTTCTGCTGATTCAGAATCAGGATTTCATCAAACGTTGTCACACTAACAAATGTAGTGTAAAAGGTTTGTGCTTATTTTGTTTTGAGGTAGTGAAAGCATTAAAATGCTGAATGAAGACATAATTAATATGCTAATGGGTGAATGACTTTCTGACCTATATCATAATTACAAATTTATTTCTGACATGAAATGATAAATAAGCTTCCCGTTAGATCTGTGAGCCTTAGATGAAATGAGAAGAATCATTTCTTTTGAACTGAATGTGGAACCGGTTCTCAGTGAACTGGGATGAAACTCAACCAGATGTTTTCAACCAGAACATGAAAGAAGCCAGGAGTTTTTCCCCCCCATTTCATTTTCAATGACATCTGAAAGGAGCACTGTATTAAATTTTTCATCTCTTATTTCATAAAACCATTTTTCTGCATAATAACACCCCAAGTTTAGCCTAAGTCAAACAAAGTCAGAGCAGCTGCCTTATTCCTATTTGGTTCTGATCATTTTTATCAGCTGCAGTCTTTCATGAAGGGCCCTCAAAGAGAAAAGTGCAAAATTGGAGCTTTTCTGGAAGAAAATTATAATCATCTCCTGCAGCAGGGTACCTGTCTAAAATCAGCTTCATCTATTTCAGTCCAACACTCAAATCAAATAAGCAAAAAAAAAGGAGTCCTGAAGAAAAAGTGTTTATCACAATATAACCCAGGAAAGCCATCAGTATTGTGTGATAATATAAAGGATAATTTCTTGATCCTGTGAACGAGATAATTTGTTTTGCTGCTAGTTTCTCCCGTTTAATGCCTGATAAAAATGCTGTGATGGATGATGACGCAGCAGCTCCAGCCTGAAGGGAACGAAAAGGAGAGTTTAAGAACAAACTGCCATGTTCCATAAAACTTAGAGCCAGTGCAGCATAGTCTAGATGTAGAAACAAGTGATGAATGAAAACAAATATGTATAACTCACACTTGGAGGTATGGTTTTGAGTAATTAGATTTAAAAACAGTTATAATTTCATCCTAAATGAGCCTCTGAACCAGTGCCAGGTCATTTTTTTGTCCTGCTGATTCTTTATCCCAACGTCTCGTTCTTCGTCGTGTCATTTTCTAAATTTCCTCTCTCATTCTTCTCCCTCCAGTTGCATTTGCTTCCCCTCCAAGTTCATCCGGGAAAACCAAAATCCAATCATCTGAATTAACTCGTCCTTCCTCCTCCGTTAGCTGTCGCTCAGATTTTCTCTGCTTGATTTCTTCTTCCCCTCTAAATTTTCTCCAGCTCTCATCACATGAAAGGCGGTCCGAGCCGATCGTAGCAGCAGACACACGCTGCCTCTCACCTACCGCTGGAACCTTCTGACAGTAATTGAAGCCTTAACAAGCTGCAGCCACCAAAGCGCCAGCACTGCCTTTGTTTTCTGCATGAAATGTTGCCATTAGTGAGAAACACTTCTGCGCTTAAACATCCCTCACAAACTGCTGAACGCAACCTGAACACACAGAAACACTCAAGTGTTTGCTGAAAGGTCCTTATTTTCCTGAAGATGGAGAGTTGTTGGAGTGTCAGCTCAGCTGATTGTTAGCTAGAGGCGCCGCTGATTCTCTCCTCCATGTTTCTCTGCTGTGAGAAGAGGATGCAGGATTTGAGACAACACACTAAACATCCACTAAATAAAAACCTCTAAGACTTCTGTTTTGATTTAAAAATACATTTCCTCCCTGCTTCTTGTCTTGCTTCCAGCTCTCTTTACCTTTCCGTTTTGATCTGACATACATTACCTGATACAGCTCATCTTTAAAGTCAAAAATAGCCTAGAATGACATTTATTGTTGTGTACCTCTGGACCTGCTCTTCGTCACGCCACATCTCCAGACTCATAAAAGAGGCTATCATCTGGCTTTATTTTTAAAATTATCTTTGCCAGATTGACCGACTCAGACAGGCTGTGCTGTTGCCACCTTGACTTCTGTGTTTTTTTTTATTATCTTTCTGGATCATTGGTGTCAAAATAAGAGCAAAGAAATATGGGGAACATTCTGCTCCGACCCACTGCAAAACAACCTGGTTATCGAAAATGATCATCTCTCACCAACAAAAACTCTTTTTCTGCCTTCTGGTGCAACATAATTGAAAAAAAATATTCTGAGATTATAGAGTTTTTATCCTCTGTTTGGTAAAACTGATCTAAAATGCTGGAATATTAAAGTAGGAATGTCCTAATTTGATCCCAGTTATGAGCTTGGGGTTTGACTCAAGGCTATTTTTAAATGAGAGAAAGAGAAAACTCAACTCTTATGTCGTCTTGGTCTATTGGCTGCAAAAACACACAGTGCTGTGTTATGTATCCAATTTTCCAAACCATGTGTGAACAGTTTCCAAAACTCCATTATGGGCTGCACATTTTATTTTGCTGTTCTAAGGAAACTAAGTTTTCTTTCTCAATTTAAGTGTTTTTGCAGCTTTTGCAATGTTCTTAATAAGAAAAGAGAGACTGTATGGGCTGCTGAACTTCCTGTTTATTTATTATTATTATTATTATTATTATTATTATTATTATTATTATTATTATGTTTCATTTCTGCAGTGCAACAAAAAGTGTTTGCATATGAGAAAGGTGGAAACACTGAATTATGACATTTGGTTTATGAAACTAGTTTGCTTGGTAAGTTCTATCTGCATGGTTACCTGGGACCTCATTAAAATCCACAATAATTATTTCCTGATTATTGAATTTAATGTTCCATTCACTTTGATGGCAGCATGCAGACAGCTCAGCTCAGTGAATTCAGTCATGAAATGTCCTCTGCAAGTCTTCCAGTCAACTGTTTGTGTTACCAGAGTGGAAGCGACAGTAACTTCCCCACATTTGTTAGGTCAGGTGAAAGCACAGAGCGGGTCAGCAGATGTTGAGGTCCGAATCATGTAGAGGTCGCCAACTTTCTGCAGAGTCAAACGCTGGAGACCTTCAAATGTTCACACGAGCTGCAAGGATGAGGTTTCCATGGCGAAGCAGCTGAACCCAGCCCATAAATCACCAGGTGCAATGCAAAGCAGTGCAAAGGAAACTCCCAGTGGATGCTGGGAAATAATACAGGTGCATAAAGTTTGGAAATGATTTATCATGTTCTCGTTTTTGTTAACCGTCAAACTCCTGGTATTTCACCAGATCTGTTCTACATCAGTGTCATTGTTTTACCGATGTGTAAAATGCAGGATTACTTTGATTTTACCCGTAAACTGTGTGTTTATAAAACAACAAACAGCTAAACATTGTCATTTAAAGGTTCCAAACCAAATCTGAACCTTTTCTGGTGAGACCAAACTCAAATTGCTTTGCTCTACAAATAAAACTTTTAAAGGTCATTTTGGTGGAGATGCTATTCAAGAAATAACTGAAATCATTGAAATGTTAACATTGAATACCTTGTTTGCTCATCTTTCTATTTCATATAAAGTTTTTCCAGCTTTACTTTATGGGTAAACAAAAAATCATAACATTTTCTGTACTGATACTTAGGTGATGATGGGAAACATTTTCATAAATGCAAACTTATTTACTGCAAAAGTAATTTGTTGCCAACTTCTCCTTTGTGTTTTATTGATGTTTAGTACAAAAAGTTTTACCACCTAAAGTAAAAATTAGTGATTACCAGTAATTACAGTTGAGATGTTGCAATATGAATGAAGCTGAATTGACTATTTCTTGGTACAGACAGGATGAATGGATGTTTCCTGCTCTGAAGGCTAAACCTAAAGGAGTATTTTAATTTAAATACATCCCATAAATCAAATGAGTTTGCATGAAGTGACCCCGAAACCACCAATCGGGATTTATTATTAATGTCGCAATTCAGTTTTTCCCGATGAAAATGAACTAAATTTGTCCATCCATCCATCCATTTTCTTCCGCTTATCCGGGATCGGGTCGCGGGGCAGCAGCTTCAGAAGGGAGGCCCAGACTTCCCTCTCCCCAGCCACTTCTTCCAGCTCCTCCGGGGGAACCCCAAGGCGTTCCCAGGCCAGCCGAGAGACATAGTCCCTCCAGCGTGTCCTGGGTCTTCCTCGGGGCCTCCTCCCGGTGGGACGTGCCCGGAACACCTCACCAGGGAGGCGTCCAGGAGGCATCCTGACCAGATGCCCGAGCCACCTCAACTGGCTCCTCTCGACGTGGAGGAGCAGCGGCTCTACTTTGAGTCCCTCCCGGATGACCGAGCTTCTCACCCTATCTCTAAGGGAGAGCCCGGCCACCCTGCGAAGGAAACCCATTTCGGCCGCTTGTATCCGTGATCTCGTTCTTTCGGTCATGACCCAAAGCTCATGACCATAGATGAGGGTGGGAACGTAGATCGACCGGTAAATCGAGAGCTTCGCCTTTTGACTCAGCTCTCTCTTCACCACGACGGACCGGTACAGCGCCCGCTTCACGGCAGACGCCGCCCCAATCCGCCTGTCGATCTCCCGCTCCCTTCTTCCCTCATTCGTGAACAGGATCCCCAGATACTTAAACTCCTCCACTTGAGGCAGGACGACCCCCCTGACCCGGAGAAGGTACTCTACCCTTTTCCGGCTCAAGACCATGGCCTCGGATTTGGAGGCACTGAGCCTCATCCCGGCCGCTTCACACTCGGCCGCGAACCGTTTCAGCGAGAGCCGCAGATCACGATCTGATGAAGCCATCAGGACCACATCATCCGCAAAAAGCAGAGATGCGATCCTAAGGCCACCAAAACGGATCCCCTCAACACCTCGGCTGCGCCTAGAAATTCTGTCCATGAAAGTAATGAACAGAATCGGTGACAAAGGGCAGCCTTGGCGGAGTCCAACTCTCACCAGAAACGAGCCCGACTTACTGCCGGCAATGCGGACCAGACTCTGACACCGGTCATACAGGGACCTGACAGCCCGTATCAAAGGGCCCGGTACCCCATACTCCCGGAGAACCCCCCACAAGGCCCCCCGAGGGACACGGTCGAACGCCTTCTCCAAGTCCACAAAACACATGTAGACTGGTTGGGCGAACTCCCATGCACCCTCCAGGACCCTGCTGAGGGTGTAGAGCTGGTCCAGTGTTCCACGACCAGGACGAAAACCACACTGCTCTTCCTGAATCCGAGGTTCGACTATCCGACGGACCCTCCTCTCCAGGACCCCTGAATAGACCTTTCCAGGGAGGCTTAAGAGTGTGACCCCTCTGTAATTGGAGCACACCCTCCGGTCCCCCTTTTTAAACAGGGGGACCACCACCCCGGTCTGCCAATCCAGAGGAACTGCCCCCGATGTCCATGCGATATTGCAGAGTCGTGTGAGCCAACACAACCCTACAACATCCAGAGCCTTAAGGAACTCCGGGCGGATCTCATCCACCCCGGGGCCCTGCCACCGAGTAGTTTTTTGACCAAGTCGGCGACTTTGTCCCCAGAGATTGGAGAGCCCAACCCAGGGTCCACAGGCTCAGCTTCTTCAACAGAAGGCATGTTGGTGGGATTGAGGAGGTCTTCGAAGTATTCCGCCCACCGACCCACAACATCCCCAGTCGAGGTCAGCAGCACACCATCCCCACTGTAAACAGTGTTGGTGCTGCACTGCTTCCCCCTCCTGAGACGCCGGATGGTGGACCAGAATCGCCTCGAAGCCGTGCGGAAGTCTTTCTCCATGGCCTCGCCAAACTCCTCCCACGCCCGAGTTTTGGCCTCAGCGACCACCCGAGCCGCATGCCGCTTCGCCCGCCGGTACCCATCAGCTGCTTCTGGAGTCCCACAGGCCAAAAAGACCCCATAGGACTCCTTCTTCAGCTTGACAGCATCCCTCACCGAAGGTGTCCACCAACGGGTTCGGGGGTTGCCGCCACGACAGGCACCAACGACCTTGCAGCCACAGCTCCGATAAGCCGCCTCGGCCATGGAGGCACGGAACATGGTCCACTCAGACTCCATGTTCCCCACCTCCCCCGGAACGTGTTCGAAGTTCTGCCGGAGGTGGGAGTTGAAGCTCCGTCTCACAGGGGACTCCGCCAGACGTTCCCAGCAGACCCTCACTACACGTTTGGGCCTGCCAGGTCTGACCGGCTTCCTCCCCCACCACCGGAGCCAACTCACCACCAGGTAGTGGTCAGTGGACAGCTCCGCCCCTCTCTTCACCCGAGTGTCCAAGACATACGGCCGCAGATCCGATGAAACGACGACAAAATCGATCATCGAACTGCGGCCTAGGGTGTCCTGGTGCCAAGTGCACGTATGGACACCCTTATGCTTGAACATGGTGTTCGTGATGGACAGACCGTGACGAGCACAGAAGTCCAACAACAGAACACCACTCGAGTTCAGATCAGGGGGGCCGTTCCTCCCAACCACGCCCCTCCAGGTCTCACTGTCATTGCCCACGTGAGCGTTGAAGTCCCCCAGCAGAACAAGGGAGTCCCCAGGAGGGGCACTCTCCAGTACCCCCTCTAAGGACTCCAAGAAGGGTGGGTAATCTGAACTGTTGTTCGGCCCGTAAGCACAGACAACAGTCAGAACCCGTCCCCCCACCCGTAGGCGGAGGGAGGCTACCCTCTCGTTCACCGGGGTAAACCCCAACGTGCAGGCGCCAAGATGGGGGGCAACAAGTATGCCCACTCCTGCCCGGCGCCTCTCGCCGTGGGCAACTCCAGAGTGGAAGTACGTCCAGCCCCTCTCAAGGAGACTGGTTCCGGAACCAGAGCCATGCGTCGAGGTGAGGCCGACTATTTCTAGCCGAAACCTCTCAGCCTCGCACACTAGCTCCGGCTCCTTCCCCACCAGAGAGGTGACGTTCCACGTCCCAAGAGCCAGCTTCTGCAGCCGGGGATCAGACCGCCAGGGTCCCCTCCCTCGGCCACCGCCCGTAACACATTGCACCCGACCCCTTTGGCCCCTCCGACAGGTGGTGAGCCCATTGGAAGGGGAATCCACGTCTCCTCTTCGGGCTGAGCCCGGCCGGGCTCCGTGGTTAAAAGCCCGGCCACCAGGCGCTCGCCATCGTGCCCCACCTCCAGGCCTGGCTCCAGAGTGGGACCCCGGTGACCCGCGTCCGGGCAAGGGAACGCGAGATTCAAAGTTCGTTTCCATCATAAGGGTCTTCAGGCTCTTCAGGCTGCGCTTTGTCTGGTTCCTCACCTAGGACCTGTCTGCCTTGGGTGACCCTACCAGGGGCATAAAGCCCCAGACAGCATAGCTCCCAGGATCATTGGGACACACAAACCCCTCCACCACGATAAGGTGGCAGCCCAAGGAGGGGACTAAATTTGTCAACTTCACTAATTTTCTCATTGTGATTTAAAGGTGAGAAGCTCCTCCACATCCCGTGTTATCAAAGCCATAGATGTGCAAAACATAATTTTCTGTTTTCTAGGTGTGAAGAAACAATAAAAGCAGAATCAAACCAACTGTGCAAGGTGTGTATGAAAAGAGCGTATCTGTAGAGATGCAAATGTCCTCCAGGATCATCACGTTATCTATGCTAATTACTTTGAAGATAATTATCCGATTCTTCCCTGAAGGAAAACATTTATTGCTGCACGCTGGAGGCAGAAACTGTATCAAGATCTTTTCTAATAAAAAGATGTTTCTGAGATGAATTGTCACTGATGTCATGCATACTAAAAGCATACTGTCCCCCAAACTGATTTATTTCTCAGTCTCTGGCTCCAAACCACTTTCATGAAAAACTGCTGCAGTCCACCAACAAGTAATTGCTGCCGAGACCCTCGTTGCTCCCTCAGGTTGGAAACGGCACCTTAACAGGCCTGAAACAGTCCCAGTAACCAGCTGGAGCGGAGCACAGTGCACACCAAGCGGGAGTTTTTTCATTACTTTCCACCAGACTTCCCCCCCCAACTTTTATTTGAAACCGCACGTCTGTCCTGTAGCACATTTCCCTGAGAAATAACCTGTAGCTTGATCTAAATATAACAGCCTGGTGATAAGAGAGCATATCCCCCCTTCCATAATTCATTACTTCCAACACATCCAGCCGCAGGTTTCTTTGTCTTGCTAATCTCCCGGCATCCCCCGTGCGCAGGAAAGCCAGGTCCGCGCCTCACAGGAAACCGGTTTTCTAAATCAGAGCGTGCATGAGAGTCTCCCGGGACGTGTTGTGCAAAACTGCTGAATCTCCAGAGGATCTGCTGCTGCAGATCCCTCCTCTATGAGCAGCGCGCTCATGCAAACGTCTGTCTCAGCCAAACTGATGTCTATTAGTGTTTTAATGTAATTACGGCATTTATTTGAGGAGGTTTGGTGAGAGACAGGAAGCATGAGGTGCTACAAATGTAATTCGCTGAACTTAGGCCACAGTAATGCTGCAGTGTTTCCCAAAGGGATCATTTATGTAAATGCTAATTAATGGTGTGTTCCAGAACAGCACAGAAACAAATCAGGTTAACAGCCTAGCAACAATGTCATCTGTTAACGAAGTGTCATTTTTTGCATCCTAGGTGAAAATTTTTCATTACGACAGGAAAGACAGCCTGTAGAGTGAAGTGCAAACACGTCACAGAGCAGCCATAAACACAGCTAGATACCTTTTCCATTCCTTATTTCTTCCTGAACTGATAGTAGAACCTATTCTTCATTTGTTTGACCAGGAGAGTCGTTGTTATTGAGGGGCTTAAAGATCCAGAATACGTCATAACCGCAAATAACGTGGAAGATTTTAGTACGTAACCATATGAGTTTATGTAAAATAATATATATTAAAGTTATGAATTAATATTTCAAGTTATTTGGGGATAATCCAGCTCTGCCTGCCCCAAGAGGGGAGGGTGTGGCTATTAGCTTCTGTGCTAAGATGGTCTCCACTGTGTCTTAATGCATATTTAAGATATTTGGAGTGTGAAACATAAAAATAGGCAGTTGTAAAGTGGGCTCAAATATTTGAAGATTTATCTATGCGTAGGTAGTTGTGGTACCCAACCTCCGCAAGTCCCTGGGGTCCAATGCAAGCTAATGTTAAAATCCTAACTATGGTATTTCAGTAAACATTTCAGTATTTAATAGTTTATGTGCTGCAGCGTGCTTATGGAGCAAAATCAACTTTATTGTCATTTCAAGGTCATTTTGAACATTTATATGTTAATTGGCCTCATTAAGTGGTTGTTATGGTTGTTACGGTTAAAGGTGATTGGTCAGAAAATAACTCATTAACCAATCAGATCTCAGGGTCTTTTAAATTTTCTCATGATGTCCTGCAGCACTGGAAAGAACCAACAATTACATAAATGTTTTAAAAATGTTTTTATTAAATATAATGAATTTACATCTAATTATCTATTTTTTTTATTGGAAATATTCAAACAAACATAGATACAATTTCTGGCTGAACCAGAACAGGTTGTTGGTTTTTGATCCTTGTGATCAGATGATAATATTCAGAAACATCTTCTACCCTTTTAGGTAACATGATTAATATTCTAAACCAAGTAAACTTCTAGTTTAACATTTTAGAGTCTGAACTTTGCTCTCCATTTGGAGTGCAGAATATTTAATGCATTCAGGTTCAGGCCTGAAGAAATGAAGTGTAAAGTTTGTCGCAGCTGAGCAGCAGAAAGCACCTGCAGCACATTCAGTTAATAAAATACAAGATGAGACGTGTCAGATCCACTCAGCTCTAACCGTGTGGCAGTGATATTGACAAGCTTATTAATTTGTGCACTCAGGGGTTTTTCTGCCTACTTCATGATGTCGAGTCGTCTTTTGATTCCAGCTCACTTGTTTCATCTACAGGGACCAACTCAGTTATTGACACCCTGTGAAGATGTTTGAAAGCTTAAAATAAATTAACACTTTACTGCTTTATGATAATAATAATTTGTACAGTTCTCTTCTCCTGAGGTCACCTTAAAGGCTTTTTTTTCTTTTTTTTTGCAGGATTTAAGTATAAAGACTGAAACGGCCATGAAAAAATGCTGATTTTGTGTCTTTTGAAGCATTTCTGTTTTAAATCAAAGTAAGTTATTGTTGCTGTGAGACAGATTTTGATTTAAAATGTTTTGGTATTTCAAAGAGTTCACAAAGTCAGTCACTTTCAAGCATTTTTCACACCAGAATTAACTGAAACATTTGTTGCTGAAAAGTTCAATATAAGCCTCAAGTGAATGGTGGCAGGTTTAACTTTAGTCCTCATTCATCTTAGTTCAGTTGTTTAAAACTTGTCAAATTATGAATCTGATTCAGAACAGTAGCTGTTTTCATGTTTGAAAACACATCTGCCATTTTTGAATGCTATGTTGTCTTTCATTATTCATTGTGTGATGTCACATTTATAACCCAGGGAAGAAGGAAATTACTGTACAATTCACTGAAAGTTTGAGAAAGTTATTACAAAAAGGAAATATGAAATGCTTCAATTCCGTTTATATTAGCGGAATTGTTAGCAGCGCCAATAATGTAGGCGCCATGGATTGTAATGTAAATGGAGGTTTTCTGCATAAATACGCTCGCCAGGGGTGCCGATAATGTATCTTTATGCTCTGTATGTTTCCAGAGTCGAAGCAAACCTGGTTGACTTGCAACCACTGATTCCTCCACTCTGTTTTAAGCTTCCAGCCTCTGATTATTATGTGTATCTTATGTGATTATAGATGTGGTTTGTATAAGATGATGGAAAAAGAAGAACTCATTTAATAAACAGCACCGGCCTTCTCTGGTGTAATTTGTTCTGGTTCTGCAGGACAAAGTTTGTGTTTTTCCATCTTTAATGAGAGTTCCTACGACTGCACGTCGTGGGTCCACAACAATAACAGCTTCCAAATGTAAAATCCACACTCGCAATCAATTTCAGACATGACGGATAAAGAAATAACAAAAGAATAGCTTCCACCTGAGCATGAAACAGCTTTTAAATCCACTGATTATATCTGAAAAATGGGCAGCTACACATTAAAGAGCTGTTACCTTCCCTTCCAAACTGATCTTAATACACTCAAATTAGAGCTGAGAGTTTTATTTTCGAGCATGAAGGCAGAATTTCAATGAGTTTTGTTCTGAGACGGGCCTCATTCATCCACATTAAGTCGAAGGAGTTTGGCTGCAGCCAACCGACTGGGACGCAGGACGTTTTTTTTTCTGCTCTGGATGTCATCACTCATCCTAACCACCAGCTCAGCTGCGTTTTCTGGAGACTAAGAGAAGTTTGTTCAGCCAGTAATGTGAATTTAATTACATCTTGTGAAATGTAGGAGTTTCCCCGAGAGTTCGAGTGCTGTCTGAATTTACTGTCACTTTAAATGTCTCTGAGGACTCGTTCTGAGTCCTGACCTCTCCCTTTGCCTTGTTAATTAGCTTGGAGCCAGAAAATTCAAACCTAGGGAAAATAAGATGGACCACAACTGTCAGTCAAGGACATGATTAATTTTCAGAGTCAAAACTAGAAACATGGAGGAAATTAAGTTCCAGCTCACAAAGTTTTTCTCTCTCTCTGTAAAGTTGGACTCATTTCAAACTAAAGCAGTGAGAGCATTACATATTACTTTATGACATTTATTTGTTTTAGGGAATTAAGAGAAACTGTCACACGACTTTGTTTAAATTGGAAGAGCTGGTTCTCATGTTTGAATTGGTTCGCATTAGGAGTTCCACATCTGGTTACATTCAAGCAACATAAGCTCTCTGTGTAAAGAAAATTAAAGCTTATGTTTTTTATTTCAGTGTTTATGTCAGCTAATTGTGTCATGCGCTCCGGCCTGCTCCCCAACAGGATCCAAAAGAGAAACTGGCTCATAAACAGAATCGGTGCAGAGAGCAGATTCTGATTAGACGAGCGGATTGGATCATTCGGAGGTCAAAGGTTTTCTCTTACTTCACTGTTGTTGCTTTGCTGATGCCAAAGTGAAAGGTTTAAATTCTTAACATGATTTAGCCTGACATGATTCTGATCCAGATCCAAAAGTCATCTGGGTTCAGTCAGTGCTTTATTTTTAGGGTTTTTAAGTTCAGCTCCCAGCAACAGCAGAGTGGGAGAGATTTGATCACCAGATAGGAAACTGGAACATCAGTCATCGATATTAAAACACCGTCTATAGAGCGGCAGTACTATGCTTCTGTAATAAGTTTTGTTCCTATGGGATTTACTGAAGCCACAAAGAAAACAAATTATATGCAAAACAGAGTCATATCTAAACAGAAGAGGCATTAAGCTAACATTAGCCTAGCGCCACAACAAATACTTCACGTTCTATAAATTTAAATGGTGAGTTACTGAAGACTTTTTGCAGCAATATGTGAATATTAAAATATGTTTTAGAAATAAATGATGCAGCTGTGACTGTTTTATGTGACGTGATTAAATATACTACAGCTGATTTAACTCCATATTTGTATTTGTGTCTGTATTTTATCAAAAACTAGTTCAGAGACGTTCACACACTTAAAACCGAACTGATTCTTGTTCATATTAGTTCATTATCTAACTTCGATTACTTTTCAGTAATTTATACATCAATGTTTTTAAATAAAGAATTTAATTATATAGGTCATAGTGCATCAGATGACATCATCTAGCATCAGCAGTCACCCAAATAATCCCCTGTGAAAACATGCCCAGCTGTAAAATTACAGTAATTTTTAGCCTGATAGTCAATAATCCTAAAAGCATTAATCTATAAAGTAATGATGAAACAAGAACTCTTTCAGACATAGAGCCTAGTTTCTCTGGGACAAAACCCTGTTTGACAAGATGGGACTGGTGGAGAGGGGATTTATTATTTTAAAAATATGGAAATCTGTAAGGATTTTAAAACATAGTAGCCTATGTTTATCATCCCAGATCATTCTGCACTGAACGCAGAACTCAACAACAAAAATTGACATTAATGGCATTCCATACAAACTATCTCAGCAGAATCTTTTTCACCGACTCCAGATTTAAATTAAATTAAATTGAAGTCAGTTCATAAACACCTACTTTTGCCTCCGCTTTTAAAATGCTCCATAATGTTGCTACAGTTCTGAGGCAGGTTTATTAGGGTCAAGCTGCTCATAGAAGCATTGAAGTTTTTCAATCCAGAAGTTAGCAGCTCGACAGTAAGAAAAATGGGTTTTTCCAAACCATCTGTTGGGCATAATTTCTCCAGTAACTCTTTGAGCGCATAAACCTTCTTCCAGACACGTTTCTGCATGTTTATGTTCAGTTTATAATCACACTGAGGAACAAAAAGAGTTATTCGTCGAAACATTTCCTCTTTAAATCTCAAGAAACTGTAGATAAGTGTAATATTTGTAATAACTACTACTTAAAAGAAAAACATGTTTATACATTCATTTCATACCCAAGCTGTTTATTAAATGAGTTCCTATTTTTCCATCATCTTATAAAAACCACATAATAATCAGAGGTTGGAAGTATAAAAGAGAGTGGAGGAATCGGTGGTTGTTGACGCTGATCACACTTGTTAAGGCGTGTAAGAACAGGCAAAACAGGATGAGTAAACCTCATTAAAGACAACAAACATGAAGATGTGATATGAAGAAAACAAGCAGAAACTTTGATTTGATTTTCTCAGATACAAATCTGTTAAACAACAGAAGGTCTTTGGATTAAAGCCGAGGTTCTGCTGTTCTCCCTGCTGGATGGATCTCACCGTGAAAATGTTATTGCTGCTGCATCCATTTGGGAAATGCAAATATTTTAAATTACAACAGGCAGAAGGATTACTGATGTTAACTTTTGAGTCCTGCTCTTGTAGCATTGTTTCTGTGTCTAGTTGTGTCTTATTCCTAGAGGTTATTAATGGAGCTTGTCATTTGTTGAGATATTTCCAATATTCTTTATATTTGTTTTGTTTTATCCAATAGAAAAAAAACATTCTATCCCAGTTCTTCTATGTCCAGCTGGGTCAGTGAAGAATCTATTGCTGTCTTTAACTATTCAGTATCATCTTAGTTTTTATTTTACCAAGTGTCCTCTCTATGTTGTTATCCCAATAGAAAGTAATCCTGGTTCAGTGTGTTTAGCTGCATCAGTAGCTATGTTTCCAGTAACCACAGGACTGCACAAAATAAGTTTACTTAATGCAAAAACCTCATGTTTTTACTAACGCCTAAAGCCGTTTACAATTAGTTTGATTGTTGCCGAAGATTTTTTCCATTAAAAAGGAATTGATTGACTTACTCAAAATGAGAAACTGCTGCAAAGTTTAAGACTTGAAGCAAATGCTAAGGAAACTGAATTTTATGGTTAACTAAATATTACTATATCCAAGCCTTTTATTCTATGTTTATAATAAAAAAAACCAAGCAGCACAAAATGAAAGACCACATTCATTCAGAGCTTTTTAAGGGCCTCTTTTGAAGCTCGGGGCCCTTTGGAATCGTAACCCACTTTGAGTCCACTTATAGAGGCGACTCTGCCAACGCAGAGTCAGAGTCCGATGATTAATGGCATTATTAAACAGTTTAGAGAGGTCGTACGTTCCTGTTGCCGATAGAGGCTGATTTGTGAGGTGAAACAATGAACTGAAATGAAGAAAAGCACGAGTGGGCATGTGAGAGGGAACGCTTTTTAAGTGTGTGGTTTGACTTTATGAATCTGTGCACAAATACAGGAGGTTGACTGAGTTTCCTGTTACCTGTTGGGGCGCAGAGGGGTGGAGGAAAAAAAGTGAATGTGACTGGGTCTGTTTGTGAGACAGAGAGGTCAAACCGGGGACAGGTGGAAATAAGCCAATAAGCTCGAAACTCATTTCCTGTGAGCCAGAGAGGTGAAAGAGTGAAAGTTCGATGGAAAGAAAAAGAGAGAAGGGGTGGAGGGGGGAGAGTGGGAACAAAAGATAAAAGAGAGAGAGAAAGAAGAATGCCACTGATCCAGTTCTGTATGCGAGAGAAGATGGCAGAACAAAAACGGTGAACAAAAAGCCACTGAAAAAAAGACGGATAGTAGTGGCACATTGAGGAGAAGAAGGTGAAAGAGGGAGTGAAGGAAAAAGTAAAGATGAAAGAAATGAGAGAGGGAGGAGGTCAGGAAAAAAAACAAGTTGAGCGGAAAAGGATGAAAGTCTGAGAGAGGAGGAAGAGGAGAAGAAAGGTGATAAAGAGACAGAAAATGCAAAGGAGTTGATAACTGAAAAGAAAGAAGACTTTAGGTGGTTTGAATAAAAAAACGGATATGAAGAGGAAATGTGAGATAAAAACAAAGAATGAAAAGAAAACAGGATGAAATGAGGAGGAAAATGACATCCAGACAAAACATAGAGGGAAACCTAAAGAAAATGGAGGAAAAAATAGAAACTGCAATGACAACAGGATAGGAGTTGAAAGGAGAGGAAATTAATCAATACGAGGTGAAAAGATAAATGAGAAAGAAAACGGAAAGGAAATTGAAGTTAGAGCTACAGAATGAGGACTGGGAGGGATGAAGGTTGATCACCTCTTCACCATTTCATATCTCTGTAGTTCTGATCATTGAGAAACTTTTTGATATGAAACTGAAACTTCTGCTGTACAGACCAAACGTCAGCTGGGATCTTTATTCACACACTTTAAAATTTTTAAAGTTTTTATAATTAACTCCTAGTCTGCTGTAAGAACATTTGATCAAAGTTTGATCTGATAAAAATTATATCATGACCCCAAGAACTGGAGTCATAACCTGTCATGTTTTATAAGGATATTCTTAACTATAGTGGGACCAATGGGTAAAGTGGATACAAAATGATAACAAAACAAAATTCACATATTTTAGTTTAAGTGTGAAAAGATGAATAACTGGTCAAATGGGGAGGAAGGTGAGATGATAAATGATCTGTTGAATTACATCAAATGTTCTTCCTTACATGATCCTGCTCACTCTGGTAATAACAAGAAATAAGATTAGTTACCATAGCAACCCAGATGATACACAGCTCCGCATTACGATGTCAACAAGTGACTCTGAAGCCATCCAAACATCAAACAGACGTTAAAAACAAATCAATGAGTCTGGAGGAGCCATAAGTTTCTCCAGCTGAACAGAAACAAAACTGAAGTTATTATCTTCGGACCTAAAGAGCAGCGATCTAGAGTCAACGCACAGCTTCAGTTATTACAGCTGGAAACTAGTGAACTCTGGGGTTGAACATGCAGAGTCACATAAAGATAATTACAAAGTCAGCCTTCTATCACATGAAGAACATTTCCAGGATTAAGGGACAGGAAATCAGGAACAGGGAATAAAAAGAGGAAAAGACAGGATAAAAGGAAACAGGATATCTAAGAGAAAGATGAAAGGCTGCTCCCTCCAAGGTGGGGATGAGTTTCTTCCTCAAGCAGAGGAACATCTTGGTGTCTGGTTCAATAGTGTTGGTTGGATGGAGCTGGATGGATGGATAGATTGAAGTGTTTCTCTGATCTGTCATGGTGAAGAAAGATCAGCTCACAAGGGCAACGCGCTCAATTTACCGGTCCGTCTATGTTCTGACCCTCACAAGGTGTTGATCACAACCGAAAGATTGAGAAGGAGCTTCCGTCACAGGGTGGCGGGTTCAGATGCATGGATGGATAAACAGAAAGGAAATACAGCTGGATGGAAGGAGAAAGAGAGGAAAGGAGGGAAATGATTAAGGAGAGAGGGGGAAGCAGGAAAAAGAAGCCGACAGCTGGAAACAAATGAAACAGGGAGAGGAAATTAAGTGATGTAATTAAAGAACAAAGGAAAAATTAGGTGGAAAAGGAAAAAGTGACAAAGGAAGAAATTACGGTAGGAAAGGAGGGAAATTGAGACGAAAGAGAAGGCAACAAATAAAATGCAAGAGAAAGTGAAGGAAAAATGATACAGGTAAAATAGAGAGAATGAGTTGAGATTAGATCTGTTGACAGATGAGAGAATTGAAAATAGGAGGCAAAAGAAAAGAGCAGGGGAGCATTAGCGGGAGAAGAAATGAGATGAAAGAAAAAGATGGGGGAGGAAAGGTGAGAGGAAAGGACAGAGGGAGGAATTTGGTCTGCAAGGATGAAAGAGGAGAGTGGGATCAGAAAAAAAGAGTGAGAGAAATAGATGAAGTAGACAAAGGGATGAAAGGGAGAGAAGAAGAAAAGGAGACGTGAATGTGAGAGGCTTTTGGGACAAATCGACATCTGCTCCTGAGAATCTATTAGAGCGGCTGAAACACACTAACCCAACGCACTAACACAAGCCTCACTGGCCCTAAACTGTGTGTGATTGGAGAGTCATAGAGCTCACACACACACACACACACACAGGTTGGAACCCTGAACGCTGCAACATGTAGCTCCAAAACAACAAGAACAGAGGCCACAGCAGCACAGGTAGGAGGCAGGAGCATGCAGATGGTCCGGATCACCGAAGGATCCGGAAATTTCCCCTCTGCCGACTCAGAGCATTTACTCCGCATCAGCAGAGAGGAGGAACAAACATCCAGGGTGTAATATTCAGGGAGTGGTCCTGCATGTTCATCCTCTCCCTCCTGCTGACTGTCCTCTGTGGGCGTCTGCTGCCTGGCTCAGCACTGCCCCCTGCTGGGCCGGCAGAAAATCACTGACAAACTGACAGGAACGGCATCTTGGGCTCAGGAGTGAAAATCACTGATTTTCCATCTGTTGTTGGTTTATTGTTTGCTTTTGTGAGGCTGATGTTTGTAATATTGCAAATTTAACCAATAAAAAAAGAGCTGAAAGCACAATAGAAAGTAAAATCTCCATCTAAAACATCAGCTGTTTAATTCCTCACAACTGAAACATGCAAGAAGCAGGAAGTGATTATCCATTCAGGGATCCTGTTACATCTAATGAGAAATTATGCAAAAGCTCATTTGATTTTTTTTTCTTTTTAGATGAAGTTTGTATAAAACTGAGCTGTTAATATGACCTTTACTGCACTGATTTTATTCAATCTTTTAAATAACGCTGCTATTGAAATGTGCTAAATTAAATCAGCAGAAGTCAAATCCACACAGCTTCAGGTATTTACAATAACCTTCAGTCATTTTCAGCTCTCCTCCTTTATGGGATTCTTTTTCCAGGAAAATCAATACGGTTCGGGGAGATTTCTCTGGACTCAATACATACAGGATCAGAACAACTGATAGCGTCCATAACACAGCGGAGATTTATTGACTGCAGTTTTTACATGGAGATTGATCACCGAGTCGCCCAAAACAGACGAATATCTGAAATACAATGAAAGATGAAGACCTTGTCAGCCGCTGCTTATGACCTTCCTTTGCTTCATTGTTTAGGCTTTGTGGATTTGACCTGGTTTTAGAGCCAGGAGCAGATAAATGGATGAATGAATGAATGAATGAGTGATTACCAGGGAAATGCTTCCATCTTGAGAAATGTTGGACGTATTCAACTGCGTCCATGAAGCTGTAAACTCCTTTTGGCTGCAGCAGAAGGAAGGAAAGAGCTGCAGATGCAGAAGTAGATTCATTCAGTCATCCAGGTTAGGTTGAGCTGATACTTCTTTAAGGTCCACAAAGTCATTGTATTTCATCTTAAACGCTTTTATAAACAAAAATTAAAAATTAGGAATTGTTTTAGAAACTATAGATAAATCAAATTGATAAACGGAATTAAAGACCTACTTCTTGTTTTATATTCTCCATTCTGACAGACGGGTTATTATGCTGTTCTCAAAAGGATGTTCTCTTATACTTTAGATGTAGGCGTTTAAATGTGGCTGAAAACTAAAAATCAGCAGAAGTCCAAATGAAGATGCTCCTCCAGACTAGCGGCAGCAGCAATGAGCAAACACCTGGAGGAACTGCATGTATGCGGGGATGATCATAAAAACTATTTCACAGGCTAACGCTCCTAAAACCTGTTGTAAATGCTTCCTGATGATGTGATGAAGGCGGCGTGTTGGAAACAGCAGAAGCTTCTTAAAGAGACAGAGGTCCAATTTCCAGGAATCACATTCTGTTGTCATTTCTTGTTTGATATATGCAGCATTTCTATGGCAACTGAAGGTAACAGTTGCTTGATTTTGCTATAAAATTGCACTGTGTCTGGATAATGCAAATTCTGCTTCTTTGATATGTTTTTCTGGGCCAAAAGGAACAATAGACTCTTTCACAAAACATTTCTGTATACAGAAATGGTGATAACACACACACACAAACACACACACACACACACCCACACACACACACCCACACACACACACACACCTACATGTTTTCAAAGCCAAAGCCGGCAGGGTGAACGACAGCAGGTGTCATCATGAGGCAAACATTGTTTCCTTCATCTGCTGCCATCGTTGCCTCAGACCGTCATTCCCCCTGTGAGGGCACACAGTCAGCACAGTCACAACAATTTACCTCAACACAGATGTTTGCAGATAGTCCAAAGAAGAATGCTCCAATTAAAGCAACATTTGAACTTTAACTAGGCCAATGCAACACCTAGATCTGTTTCTTTGTTTGGATGATGAGCCAGTCTGAACCAAGGAAACATTCAAACCTACAGTAAATGATGGGTTTAGTTTTGTCCAGACGTGGGGTTAGAAATTATGGCTAAATATGTCTGTTTTGGTCTCAATCTAAAGACATTTTTTCCTAGAAGTCTTGTAAGATACAGATTCAGTTAGATACAGCTTTGAAACCCTGAGTCATGCTGCCATGTTCTTATTTTCATAGAACGGGTTTTCTTTTTCAACTCTTCAAGTTAAGTCCTGCTTGTTGAAATACTTTTAACTGTTTTAGCTGTGAGGAACTTCAACATTTAACAAACTGAGACCCGTAGAGTTTGGGATGCAGCTCTTTGGATTATCTCCATTTTCTTGGTCTGACCTTTTAGTGAGTTTGCTTGGATGTCCACTCCTGAGAGGACTGACCGTTTCCCACTTGTACAGACAGAATAATGTTTCTGTCTGCATGATGCTTGAATATGAGTTTGAAATCAGCCTAATGGGCAGCAGCTGTTTGTCTGCCTATCTGTGCCTCAGTCTGTCCATCTCAGTTACTGGAAGTGGATTCTTGCTGCTGAATTCTCTGGTGACGTTTTGTGTCTGTGGATGAAGCTGTTGAATGCAGATGGTTTTCACTGCAGGTATAAACTCTCTGGTTTCTCTTTTCTGTGACCGCTCTATTCGACTGCAGCGTCAAAACAAGACGGCAGCAGCGGCGGCTGTTCCTGCAGAGCTTCCTGTGACAAACAGAGACAAGCTGTGATATTTCAGCCACGTCTGCACTTCAAACCACACTCAAAGCCCTGACAGACCTGACAGGTTTCTGGCATTTTGCTTAATGTGCTTTTAAGTGATGTTTTCTTGGACATTGCATTTGGGTGCGATTTGTTTCATCTATATTTAATCAGATTGTTTTTTTCATATCTCTGTTTTTTCCCTTCTACAAATGAATGCTAAAAGTGCTTCAGGAATAAAATTACTCCAACCTTCCCCTGCTCATCTTCACAGTCATCTTCGCTGCCTCTTTCTATGTCAGTACATCTCTCGTCGAAGGGAATGAAGGTGTCAGCCGGTATTACAGGATGGAGCACAGGCTCGTTTCTTTCAGCCCCCCCAGTCCCCAAACTACACAAAAAATAAAAAGCCGTAGACGAGCGTTGCTATGGAAACAGTTCAGACAATTGTAATTGTCTCCCTCCATCTTTGCGGGTCAGAGCAGTGGGCATAACGGCTCCATAATCTCTCCATCACTCGTATAACTCCCCACTGAACCAGCGGCGTAAAATAGGTTTGCAGGAGTTTTGAGTCACAAATTTGCTGAGTGATACATTGGGTAATTTTCCCAAACCTGTGTGTGTGTGTGTGTGGATGCTCTGAAATGAGATTCTGCATCTTTCTGTCTCTAGAGGGGGGGAAATGACAGCCCGACATGTTTTACTTTCATCATCCATCCAACTTGAAAACATTTATGAGACCACTTTGACATCCTGAACATTTTTTTAAAGACATATACTCAAAGTCTCATATTGGAGCGGTAGTCAGACTGTCAAGTCAGTCAAATCTGTGGGTTTTTCATTTAAAAGAAGCAGAAACCCATGAGCACTGAGGAGGTCATGCCCTACAAATCCTGAGAAACAAGCACATAAAACCAGCATGAACTTTTCCTGGAGTTAGATGTTTGTTTACATCAGTCAAAGAAACTCTTTATTCCATCTTCCAATGGATAAAATAAATATCCATTGGATATTTATTTAGAGAAAGTACAAGCATGAAAAATAATGATAAATACCCCTAAAGGGAAAAATGTTTGCTCCATAAAGGCATTTTCTGCTTTGGCATTAAGAGAAAACCTTTAAAAAACAAAAGAAAGTCTCTTATTTCAAACTTCATTCCTGTGTTTTGACCTAGGAATATTATTCTTGCATCTCAGAATGGGATTTTTACCAACTCATATCTGTGGATGTAGACTTTACAAACATTAAATGTGGATGTTATGTCATATACAAGTGACATCTTAGTTTCTGCTACATATTTTATATTAAGGCCTCAGGTTGAGCTTGGAACAAGTTTCAAAACCGAAGCCAAAGGCCAGACTGTGTGTATAGTTGAGCTGTACGCTTTGAGGTACCGGGGCCAAATATGGGAAAGTGTCTACCCTCTGTCTGCCTGTAAAGAGAGGCTCTGTTCATAATTCTTGGGGGATTGTTGGAGATTTGACTCTGAGATCCCTCCTGGTGCAAAGAGCTGTAGTTTTATAAAAGGGCCAGGTTGAAATAAATTCTCTCTTTGCTCAGCTTGTTTTGTCTTAGCAGCATTTTTTTTCCTGGAGAAGTTTCACATTGCAGTTTGAAGGGGACCAAAACCCCTAAAACACAAAATCGACATACAAGTTATCAGCATGTTTTGGTGCTAAGCATGCCTATTGTTTATGTATTGAATATTTTGCGTGTTTGTGTTTGGATAAAAAAGAAAAAAGCATATCTTATGTGCACCTTTTTAGAGAGGGAGCATTATTGCACCATCAGCACATTAGCATGCTAACATTAGCTTGCTGTGTTAACTGTAGATATTTGCTTTATTACTATAGGAAGATTTAAAAAAGAAAAGATGAAACTTTTCATTTTTAGTCTTCACAAAGACTAAAAATGTTTCAACCAAATATTCAGTGCATAAAAATGTAAATATTTTACAGAAGCCTGACATTAATGTGGAAAATATTCTTTTTTATCTTATATACTTTTCGAATTTTCTCAGTCACTTTCTGAAATGACTGACCAAAGAACATTGAACTCTTTCACAATATTGTAACTTTTGCAGCCATACATGTATATTTTTAATGCTCTAAACTCTCTACTTTTATGATTATTGAGGGAAAATTACAGCCTGATACATTTGCAGGATCCTTTCATCCAATTTCACATTTGCAACATTTTAAACATTATTTTAGACGGGAACTAAAAACTCATTTCACAACTTTAATCACACCATCAGGGGGATTTGGGCTAAAAGAATATTCCTCAACTAATAACCATAGAAATAGAAACCATTACCACGCCAATAGTCACAAAGTGCTTTGAAAGACTGGTAATGACCCACATCAAAGCCACCATCGACGTCACTGTGGACCCTCACCAGTACGCCTACAGGAAGAACCGCTCCACAGAAGATGCCATTTCTTCTGTGGTCCATACTGCTCTCACCCACCTGGAGCAGAAGGACTCCTACGTCCGTCTGCTGTTTGTGGACTTCACTTCGGCTTTCAATACAATAATCCCTCAGACCCTAATAAATAAACTTTCCTCACTTGGACTGAGCACTTCACTTTGTAACTGGGTCCTGGACTTCCTGACCAACAGGCCGCAGTCTGTGAAGATCCACAACATCTCCTCCTCCACCACAGTTCTCAGCACTGGCTCTCCACAGGGCTGTGTGCTGAGTCCCCTCCTGTTCACGCTGCTCACATATGACTGCTCTCCTCTCCATCCTGGCTGTAATATTGTGAAGTTTGCGGACGATACAGCAGTGGTTGGAAACATCACAAACGGTGATGAGTCCAGCTACAGACAGGAGGTGGAACATCTGGAGGGCTGGTGCAGGGAAAACAACCTCTGCATCAACGTCAAGAAGACGAAGGAGATGATTGTGGACTTCAGACGGAGCAGACACGCCCACCTCCCCCTGCTCGTCGGAGGATCTGCGGTGGAAGTTGTCTCCAGCTACAGGTACTTGGGTTTGCACCTGAGCAACAACCTCACCTGGAGCAACAACACTTCCGTTCTGGTCAAGAAGGCGAATCAGCGGCTCTACTTCCTCAGGCGGCTGAAGCGTGCAGGACTGGGGAGCTCAGTCCTCACCTCCTTCTACAGATGTGTGGTGGAGAGCGTGCTGTGCTCCAGCATCACCGTGTGGTACGGTAGCTGCTCTGCTGCAGACAGGAAAGCTCTGCAGAGAGTAGTGAAGGCTGCACAGAGGACTGCTGGAGTCAACCTCCCCACCACCACAGACATCTACACCTCCAGATGCAGGAAAAGGGCCTCCTGCATCATGAAGGACCCCACTCACCCAGCACACTCACTTTTTATCCCGCTACCCTCAGGCAGGAGGCTGCGGAGCATCAAATGCAGGACAACCAGACTGAGAAACAGCTTCATACCAGAAGCTGTGAGACTCTTAAACTCCTCTCAGTCTCTCTCACTGCACTGTCCCTAACAGTAACTTGGTCACTTCAACCCCTAACCCTCCCAATGACACTGTATTTGCACTTTACACTCTGAAACTTTAAAATGTTGCACTACTAAATTTATCTTCCCATGCTGCTACATTATTCATACTTCATCCATTTTGTACATTCCTATTAATATACATTTCATTTGTCTACTTCTTGTTTTTATATAATTGTAAATATTTTTCCTATTTATAATAATGTGACCTTGTAGCTAGTCTTTATATTTTATATTTGATGTAACTGGGGCCGTGACTCTCAATTTCGTTCCACCTCATGTAACACGTGATGTGAATGACAATAAAGTCTCTTGAATTACAGTTTATTCAAACTGGACTATTGTTAATTCAGTTTAACTTGGATGAAGGACAAACCAGAAAGAGAAAAAAATGGTTTACAAAAACAAACTCTATGCTCAGTGGTGGATCCAACCTCTTCATGATGCTTTAGCAGCGTGTTTTACCTCAGAACAGGATTTAACCAGACATTTAGGAAACCTCAGAATGATCATAGTTAAACAGTTGAATAAAGGAGACATTTACCTAAACTACAATGGTCGTCTATGTGGAGCTGAGGATAATAAAATCACACCAACCTGCACATTTTGCACATTTTTAGTAACTAAAAGAAGCAATTTGGGTGGAAAGTTGTGCGTGTGTAAACTCTGACTCGTCCTCTCTGACCGCCACAGTCATGATGACCTGCTGTTAGTAAAATGTAATTGTTTCTGGCTGCACAAACAGAGAAAATCACATCATGCAACAAAGTCCAAACATAACACAGCTGCATAAACAGCTACAGCACTTTTTAATGGCTTTCACCAAACATTTACTGACAAACAACTCAGAAGCATGAAAACCACACGACAAGTCCGACTGATGCATCTGGACTGCATTGTCTTTAGGGTTCATGGTGCTATTGTTTTGGCCTCAGAGTGGAAGGTGGTGTTCTAGTTCTGGTTCTGGTTCTGGCACGATTACTGTCAACAAAATCTGCAAAAATCATTAAGTGGAGTTCTAAGGAACAACTAAGGAACTAAATACAAAAATATAAAGAATGAGCAAATCAAGAAAAACTGCCTTCGCAAACATGTTTCTTAGGTGGTTTGGGGTTTGCCGGGTTACAGAATCAAAGTGTCACATGTAAGATGTAGGAAACATCCAGATCATTATGTTTCAAGCATGTACAACAGCGGGTCTGCATTCCCTCAGATATAACAGCTGTTCATTATTTTCTGGATGTTTTGCTCAGGAAGTTCAGATGCAATATGAATTATGGGTCACGGAGGTGGCAGAAAGTTCGAAAACCATCAATTATTGGTATTAAATATCAAAATAACCAAATTTGTAGAACCAACAACTGAAGCAATATCCAATTATAAAGACTCTAACTTTGTCCAAATAAAGATCTACTACAATCACACGCTGGAAGTCACCTCCAAATGTCCATCTATCCATTGTCCCTGCCTGCTTGGGGTCAGTGGTCATTGGGTGAGTTGTAGAGTAACCCTCCCTCATTGTTTTAATGTTCTAACACAGAAACACAAAACCAGAGTTCCAATAGATAATCTATGGATGCATTGGTAAAAACATGCAGACAATCTGACCAGGATTCAAACCAAGAGCCTTCTTGATGCAGGGCAATATTATTAAAGACTAATTTGGTAAAGTATGAAGTGGTACAATTAAAAAAAAATCCAGATGATTGTTCAAACTAGTTGTGATTTCTTATCCAGAGGAATCATGTAGCAACAGTGGAAACAGGAAGAAACCAGCAGAATCAGACTCAGTGTCTCTGCTCTAACAGGAAGACGAGTAACAACAACAAACTGGGGGAAAAAAGAGCCTGATAACCAAATAATCTGCCCTCATTCTAATCTTTGAAACTACTACCTAGGTGTGAACCAGCAGAGCAAAGATCTCTGTAAGAGACAGATTTGAGTGTCACTATGAGATGAGGTGAATATATGAAAACCTTCCTATCAGATCCTCCTGCTGAACCAAAACAGCTTTTATTGTTTGCTACGTCCTTAAGTGAAGAACAAAAACCACTACTGGATATCATTTGAATTATGTGCAAATAAAAACTACTAAATAAAATATGTTAATACAAATTAAAACTATTCAGAAGGCAGCAAACATAATTCAATAACAGGTTCATCTTGTATTGCAAACAGAATATTGAATCAAATCATCACCTTTTATCAAAAACCAGCAGATACCAGCTTCTGTCCCACATAAACTCTAAAACATCACCAATCTGACCTTTAAAATAGCACTACAGGTTATATCAAAGTGAACAGAAAATAAAAACCACCCTACCTCTGAGTGAACCGCCTTCTTCATCCAGGATCCGTCGCTGATGCAGGATTCCTTCCAGCTGACCCTGAAGCCACAGGCCTGTTAGACCAGCCATGCTGCTCCGTGTTAGAGATACACTTTATCCACTTTGCAGACGCTTTTATGACACCAACATCCACAGAAATGCTCCCAGGTTGTCATTTCTTCAAATTACCCAGTTGTAGCTCACTAAACGTAGCGCTGAAGCTTTTGAGCTAAAAGCAGGGAGGCCAACATCGACTTTGTAACATCGGAAACTGTCTCTAAACGTCCAAACAATGTTCTTTTTTCTAAGCCGCTGTGTTGCTTTTAAGCCAGATGCTTGAAATCTCCCATGGGGCCAGTCTCTCTTTTTTATGATGAATCATGAACTTTGACCTAAAATCAATTAGACCCGCAGAGGTCTAGACCTCCTGAATGAAGTATCCACACATTGTTGTGTTTCACTCCTCATAGTCCGGTAGATTCGGGTTGATTGGACCAAAATTGCAACATTTGTTATATTTGCAGCTACTGCTGTTCACTTTCACACCGCTCTGTGTCAACTGTGTCATTTTTTTAACAATACAGTGATTCTTGAGAATAGGGACAAATCAGGTCCTATGGATAAAGCACAAAATTTGAATACAATCTACACGAAATATATTTTTTTCAAATATCTGACTAAACTAACCTGGGCCATGTTAGCACAACAATGTATATTTTCCAGCTATTTGCTGAATATTTTTTTATTTTAAACATTGTAGTCGGTGGATGATGCCTGTAAAAGCCTTTGTCCAGGAGCAGAACTCAATACATTATAATAGTTTAAAATAATTAAAGAAATACTAAAATTATATATTATGACAATTAAGTATAAGTAGTCATATAAATGATTATAAAGGTATCAATAAATTGAAATAAAAATCATTTTTATATATTTTCCAACCCCATTAAAATTTTTGTCAACACCATCAGACATGAAAAGAATGAAAAAAATCAGGCATTATTGGGGGGCAGCAGAACTTCTGAGGACCCCAGGACCACTTCCTTTCTCTTCCTTTGCTAAGAGGCTAGTTAGCTCTGGTTAACTTAAGGCTAGTTAGCTCTGGTTAGCTTAAGGCTAGTTAGCTCTGGTTAACTTAAGGCTAGTTAGCTCTGGTTAGCTTAAGGCTAGTTAGCTCTGGTTAGCTTAAGGCTAGTTAGCTCTGGTTAACTTAAGGCTAGTTAGCTCTGGTTAGCTTATGTGAAATAAAAGCTCAATTTTGGTAAATTGTAAAGATTTCATGGACCTGATGAGCTACAATATGGCCTCCTTAGGAATAACATCATATAAATTGAGATAGTTTGGCTTTTTGTCAACTCCATCAGATTTTGTGATGAAATTGTTGTCAAATCTCACTTAAATGTGCAATTACATTTTAAATTACAAATACATTTTAATGTATTTTACATAAATTGCATTACTTCACGTGTCAAGTTTTTCATTTTACTCACTAGTTTGTCACCACCTTCAGTTCTGTGTCAACTCCGTCAGATGGACTTTTTATTGTTTTAAATATTTATTTTGTTTCTTGAGAAGCATTTGTCTGTAAAATGAGTAAAAAATATCACTAACAGGGTCATTTTTTAAAATGTTGCAAATTGGAGCCTGTACCTCAGCATCTTTACATTTAGAAAACATTATTTGTCATATTTGTCATATAATGTTGAGAAATAACCAAAATAATTATGGGAAAATTAAAACCCATATTGTCCCTATTCTCAAGAATCACTGGGTTGCAGGATTTCTATTTTGTCTTGGGCAAAATATACAATTCGTTTCCTGTCCGTTTACGCCATTTTTGTTTATGCCTCGTGAAGAAGAAAGTTGCGCTCAGTGTCTTCCTTGGAGGATTTCGTGTCGTTTCCTTCAGTAGTTCTGCTCGCAGCGCCCCCACAGGCGAGGAGAGGAACAGATTTTTGAAAGGGTTTGGAAATTATTTACACCGCGCAATGTGAAAGCGATCCGCTTTCCAAACAAATGTAATTTTGATGCGTGTCTTTGTGTTGCCTTGTTAAGTCTTAAACTTAGCTTAAAACACTTAGTCCAGCTCTCTCTTTAGTGAACTCAGATAAGAGCCACACATAGGATTTATTGACACCAAGATTTATGAATAAAATGTGATGTGTTTATTAACATAGTAATGGTTTTCATGTTTTAGTTTAAAAAAAAAGTCTGTCTTCTTGTCCTTCAGGCACGTTTTTGCCCATGTGGGATGGCTATAAACCATCGTCAGACTCTCAGCTGATAAAACCATGTAACCCTGGAGGGATATTAAATGTCAGCTTCTTCCCTGAACATCTAAACGCAGGATGTGACATTGCTCTACATTATGGGTGTGAATTATTAAACCTCCATATCTGCATGTGTGCCTGAGGTGATGGTGTTCAACTCTAATTTTGTGAGTGAATGTAACTTCATGCATGGAGAACCAGGACATTATCTAGTCTGAAGTAAAATAAAAAAAATGTTGAGATAATGGGCCTTGAATATGAGGATGTTGTCTGTGCTTGTTGGATCACGCTTCTCTGTAATTGCTTCAAAGAAAATAATCAGCAGAAACATTACATCTCTGGCTGCGGTTAATGGTTTAAAAAGGAAAAAAAAATACAAGAGGAGGAAAACAAAAACGGTGAAATCAAGGTTTGATCAATCTTGACTGGAGCTGGATGAGAATCTATAATAAATGAGATGTGCTTTTGATCACAGCCTCCAAAGATGGTTCTGTAGAAGAAAACAGTTCAGCCTCAGAAGATAAAAATACAGATAATGCAGAGATAAATCTTCTGAATAATCTTTATTTCTCTGATAACTCTGACGCTTGTGGCATATCGGAGATTTATGATTCTGTACAACCTCAGAAAACCAACAAAGTCAAACTGCTCTGAGATGTTCGGCGTTTTTAATGTGCTAATTAAAAGCAGAGCGCTGTGAAGATCCGGATCCAAAGCAAAGTGATTTACTAAACAATCCGTTTGATTCGCAGCTCATTAATAGAGCGGTCACCTCACAAGAGCAAGCTTTATCAGGAGACAAAAATCTGACGCTGGACACACAAAGACTTGACCGAAACCAAAAGAATCATCAAAATGTCTGCGGGCTACAAACTGTCAAAGTCTCCAAAGATGACAGGAGGAGTGATAACAATAAAATATCCCAGATCTGTAGATTTATGATCCACTGCAACTAAAGACAAGCAGTTCTCCTTTTTCATTAAACAGTTATGAAGTTTTTTGATGGTTTAAAGATACAGAATATGTGAAAAGTAAACACACCCTGTTAAAATATCAGATTCTTTGTGATGTAGAAGAATTAGACCAAATGAAATTATCTCAACTTTAAACTCTCAGAGGGAAGATGCACAAACTAAAAGTTGGAATAACCTGAACTAGAACTTTGTTGAAGCACAAATAGTAATTTTGACCAATCCAACATTAACTTCAGTAGGATTTATCCTGACGTCTGCATCCTTAAGTTAAAGTAAAAACTGCAGAGATTAAAAAATATATCTAAAGGATCTAACTGAGTATCAGTATAACCTTATAAAGACAAGTTGACATAAAAAATGAATACTGAAGGATTAGCAGGAATTAGAAAATCCTGGTTGTGTTCTGCAGGAAACAAAGACTTCCTTCCACAGAAACCATTCAGGACAGACTGAAATCTGCTGAAATGTGGCTGAACTACAAGTTCTGGACCAAAATTACAAAACACAATAGACAGAAAACACAGTGGTGGCAGCATCATGCTGATGGATTCTGTAGACTGAACTGTTTATGCTAAATTGAATGAAACTGATGAGTTTCAACCCCAAAATGTTTCAGGTGTCTGCAAGAAAGGAGCTAAAAGTGGGGTCGTTTCAATCAGAGGTACGTCCTAGTCAAAGTCCAGACCTGAACCTGACATGAAATTCTTCAAGCTGGCTCACATGAAGAAGTTTGTAGAAGGGTGATGACCTGACAATCAGATATTTGGAAAACTTTTCAGGACAAAGTGGGAAGAAACTGCAGAGTCATTAATATAAATAATAAATAAAATGAGGTTACTGTAGATTATTTAGATTTTTAACAATTCCCTCAGATTTAGATGTTACTTAGCTGAATTACACAGCTTTAAACCCAACATTAACAGGTTGAAGTAGTTGTAAAATGATTTGTTTTGATTCTTTACATCACAGAAACCTGGCATTTTCCCAGCGTGTGCAAACTTCATATCTCAATATTTGTCGACACCAATAGGATTTTACATTTTCCTAATAACCAAATGCATATGACAAAAAAAAAAACATTCAAAGCCCAGAGAAAAACTAAAATCCTGTGAAGTTTGTCGAATTCAGACTGAGGAGGATTTTCAGCATTAATTCAAAGTCAGGTAAAAGTTTGAATTTGTTTTGCTAACCTGCAGGGTTTCTTCCTGGCGTTTCTGCTCTGAATAATTTACAACACAAAGCTTTACACAGTTTTCGCATTTGTGGTTCCTGTGGTTGACATTGCACCCGTTTCAAGTCAAGCTTCGACTTTTAACACGTGTTGGAGCAAAAAAAAAACACCTAATTTGTAAAACATCTACAACAGTCGGGTTTGCCACATGAAAGTGGAAAAAAGGCTAGTTTAACGCTCAGCGAGGGGAAGATGTTGCTCCCTTTATGTGAAGCTGAGCAGCTGAAGAGAAGCTTTTTAAATGTTTTTATCTTTCAGAATCTAAACCCAACAAGCAAAATGAATTAAACTGTGAAAAGCCAAACAGATGAGTAAAAATAAATCAACAGAAAACCCAACAAGTTTTATCAACATCGGAGCAAAAAGCTGAACAGAACCTTAACGTTTGTAATGAGGTCAGAGAGTTAATAGAAACTGATTTTAAAAACTGTTTTCTGACGCATTTCAAGAAGCTGGAACGTTTGAGCAACTAAATAAAGTTTCCAAATAAATTTACTGAATTTAAACTTGCAAACCGGTTATATAATGTTCATTAAGTTTACCTTTGATGAACTACAGACGGCTGCTTATTGTCTGATTAAAGCTCAGAATAATCAGCAACAATAAAACGCAAAACAGAAACTGAGTGGAAACGAAGCAACTTAACCTGCACTCCACTCAAACAAAAATATAACTTTTTTTTAAGTTCTCCTCCTTTCAAAACAACAAAAGATTTTTTTCCAACATTTTCTCCCATTTTATCTTCTAAACCTGCTAGATTGTCCCACATGAGTTCAGCAGAAGAGAAATTCAGAAGAAAGATTGTGAAAAGTTGAGTACATTCAGGGTAAACCGACCAACTTTGGCTTGAAGTTTCAGTAGTGTGAGGAATCCATGAAAAGGTGAGCTGAAAAGATCATAAAATCATCTGTGGCATAAACACCGAAGGAGCCCATCAGGCCCAGAGCAGAGCATCTGCTTCCCCCCATCAGGAGTTCATATTTCATATCATTTCAGTGGTTAGGAGATATTCTCCGACCAGCTGCAGCTATGCATTTTAATAAAAACCCAATCCTCCTTAAATCCTGCAGCTGCTCCTGCAGAAGTGCTTTCAAAAATCAGATGATCGTCCTGAGAGCTCGTCTCAGCAGCTGCAGCATGTTGCTGACGCGTTTTAATTGCTCCGCCGCCGCCGCAGCTCCCACCCAGGAAAGTCTGATCATCTGTGGGGCGGCTGAGTCAGCAAACGGGGGAGATCTGAGGAAAGTTTATTCTGTTAAAAAACATTTCATTAATCTTCCTGAATGCAGCAGAAAGGGGCTTAAACGTTTCATGGAGCGTTCCCGCCCTGATCCCGGCTCTCCAGGCAGAGACGTTTCATTAGTTTTCCTCTGAAGCTCCAGAGTGGCACCGAGGCTCAGAAAGCTGCTGCTCTAGTTCTCATTTCATGTTTTTAGCACTAAAAAAATTAAACATCTAGGGGTGAAAATGCTCCGCGGGCCCCCCGGGTCGCCTCAGCGGCAGCCGCAGTGGAAGTCGGCGTTGGGATCCATCAACAGCTTCTTCCGGTCCACATGCAGACAGTCGATGTGGTACCAGGCGTCGCACACGTCGCACTGGATCCACTGCACCGTGTCCTGCTGCGGCAGCCGGCAGCGCAGCGCCGCGCACGGCTCCACCGGCCCCGCCGCCACACCGCCATCCTCATCTTCATCGTCGTCCTCGTCCTCGGAGGAAGACGAGGACGAGCCGGAGGAGGAGGAGGCAGAAGAGGTGGAGGAGGAAGAGGAGGAGGAGGAGGAGGAGAGGCAGCGAGGGCCGAGGGGGCAGCGGGTGTTTCCTGGGACGGCCGCGGCGTTTACTTTAGGGAGGAAAGGAAAAAACAGAGAAACCGTGAAAGGAAGAAAAAACAGCAAATAAGTACAGAAAAACCATAAAACTTAATAAACCTGATTAAATTCCTCATTTCAGTTCTTAATTCAGTTAGTTTGTATGATTATAACAAGACCTATAAAATGGATTTTTAATTTAATAAATACAACTGTATGACGTCACTGATGGCTTTACAAACAAAACCTTACAGAGTGATTTTGGTTCAGTTTCTAGTGTAAATATCATGAAATAAGAAAAGAAACTTACAAGTAACTATTCAGCATGATACTGGAGCTTGTTTTACATTAATAATTTTATAATATTCTTAAAAAATTGCAAGCCATCAATAAAATAATCTGCTAGTGCAGAAACACATTTTTCCCATAATAGAAGTTATAATATGGAAAAAGTGGATTAAACTGAAGTTTTAGTTTTCATTGACCGTGAGAAATAATCACCAAAATGAACAGAAATAAACCTTTCAGGGTCTCATCTAAGGTTTTCTCATTTATGTTTTAAAACACACAAGTTTAAAAAAAAATTGGACATTATCTAAAACAAAAAGTCAACAATTTCTATGTACAAACACGACAGTTTCAGCCGTTAATTTATTATTTATGGTGTTTTTCGCTGCAGAGAATCACAGCGAAAAACACCATAATCCTTCCTCTGTCGTCGGACGTCGTTTTGGGGAAAGAAACCGTCTATTTTCAGATACCTGCTCCATCATTATTGTGCGCAAACAAAGCAGAGGAGAGGCTGGTGATCACCAACCATGCAGCTGGTAGGGGTTGGTGTTGCCATGGTGACGCTAAATACCAAAATCAAAACTTTAATTTGCCGCAAAATGCTTTTATCTGCTGTCATAATTGTCACAGCCATCCCTGCATGAAGCAAACATGACATTTACATTTTTATTGTAAAAAAAAAAAAAATAAAAAATCTGATGAGAGATAAATGAAGAATTTTATTTGTAATCCTGTTTGTAATTTGTCTGAAGGCAACTTCTGGTGCAAAAGGTTCCAGCCTGTTGGCTTTGAGAAGATGAAACATTTTCTGATTTGATTAACAAATCCTGCTTTTTGAGCTACAATTGTTAGCAGAAGGATATATTATTTCTAGACATACATTTTCAGTAAACTGCTTATTATTTTTGAGGCAAATTCAGTGAAATCTACAGATGTTGTAGCTGGAATTGCAAGCAAACAGTTAGTGTTCAAAATTAAACACAGATTTTAAAAAGTTTAAAATGTATTTGTACCAGCAAATCCTACCCACTGATTGGCTGGTCTATTAACGCCACTAAGCTGATGACACTCAGCTCTATGTTATAAAAATCTAGAAGATTTGGAATGTTGAATTTACATGCTGGCTACATGCTACAAAATCTGATGTTTTGTTATATTGAAATCCAGTAAAATTTAATCACTGATAAATTTGTCATCATGTACTTGTACCTCTTTTGTTACTTAAATATTTTTAGTTTTGTGATTTATGTATTTATACACTTTATTTCAGCAAATGTCTAACCCCTCATTTAGTTAAATATATTAATAATCACATATTTGTTCTGTTTTTTATCATCTCCTCTGACCACTTCATTAACAAAAACATCTTACGCTGTTTGGTGGTGGAATCGGTTGAACTGCATCCTTCCTCTGTCGTCGGTTCGAATCCTCACTGTGGGCGAAGCCAGGCTGTAGTTCTCTCCTCCCACCACCAGGGGGGAGAACACCGGCGAGCTGTTGGCCCTCCGCCTGCCTCGCTGCGCCACGGGTTTCTGCTGGCGGAAAGCGGCGATGGTTCCGTTCACCACGGTCTTGACGCGGTGCGCGGTGTCCACTTCCTGTCTGTGGGGAACCACGCTGGTGAAGGACGCCTGCAGCAGCTGCTGGTTCAGCCGGCTGTTGGTCATGGCGCCGTGGAAGCTGCCGATGGTCCGGATGCCCACCGGGAAGGGCTTGGCCTCCAGCGGACGGCGGACGGCGCCGTGGAGCTTGGGCTGCAGCGGCGGAGGCGGAGGAGAGCTGAAACCTTCAGACTCAGATTTGTAGAGTCGCCGTCTCTTCTTTGGTCTGGATCTCGGTCCGTCCTCCACCGCTCCTGTCACAGCTGGACCAAAAACAAGAAAATCACACATTAAATATCTGTTACAAAACATGTTTCATTTTTAATGCTCATAAACCCAAACCCAGTATTTAGACAGTGAATGTGCATCATTATGCCATTATCAACATATTACTTATAAATGGTCTCAAAACATCAATATTTGCAATTTAATAAATACTGAGACAATTTATCATTACAGGATCATATGTATTAAAGCAATATTTGATGTAGAAAACATAATTGCATAGAATATATATAGTATAAAATATCTGTTTAATAATGGGCTGCACAGTGGTGCAGTTGGTAGAGCTGCTGCCTTGCAGCAAGAAGGTTCTGGGTTCGATTCCCAGCCCTGGTCTCTCTGCATGGAGTTTGCATGTTCTCCCTGTGCATGGTGGGTTTTTTCCAGGTACTCCAGTTTCCTCCCACAGTCCAAAAACATGACTGTCAGGTTAATCGTCCCTAGGTGTGTGTGTGCCTGGTTGCTTGTCCTGTGTGTCTCTGTGTTGCCCTGCGACAGACTGGCGACCCGTCCAGGGTGACCCCTGACCCCGCCTCCTGCCTGGAACGTCAGCTGGAGATGAACCAGCAGCCCTCCTGACCCCACCAAGGGACAAGGGTGTAAAGAAAATGGATGGATCTGTTTAATAAAATAGTTTTCCATGCAAGATATTGATATAACGTATACTGTAGCATGTATTTCAATATTTTTTTATGTATTGATGAATAGTATAAAAGGATGGGGGGAAAAAGTGTAAATATCTCACTGCTGCTCACTGCAGCAGCTAAAATGACTGATTTTTACCTTGTAAAACGTTGATTTTTGTGTGTTTATGTTTGCATACATGTATTCTTGTTCAAAATATATAAGGAACCAGGAGGTTCTGTTGCTGCCGTTCACCTCCTCGCGCTCGGGGCTCGTCGGAGCTGTCGTCCTCCAGCAGCACGGTGTGAGCAGACTTCCTCCTGCTCCTGGACGCCGTCGGCAGGGGCTTCAGAGGAACGGCGGCGCTGGAGGAAAACGCCGGGCGCGTGGCGGAGGGAAGCAGCGAGGAGAAGCCCAGCGGAGAGGAGGAGGACGGGGTCCCCGGGTCGGACACGGCCCCCTCGTGGCTGTGGCTCCTCTTAAAGGTCCAGGCCCGGCCCTTCATCTTACTCAGGCTGCCGATGGAGTTCAGGATGACCGTGGCCCGGTTGATGGACATCTTGGAGAGGTCCAGGTTGTCAGCTGATTTGCGGTCCAAGTTGGTCCTGATGCGGTTCTGCAAGTCAGAGGAAAACGTTCCAGCCTGAAAAAACAGCAGAGTGACGTACAAAGTTTGAGCTGTTTGGCCAAAATGATAAGTCTCAGATAAAGCTCTGAAAGCTCAGAACTCTGGACCGACTGTCCAGCACGGCGGTGGAAGCATGTTGCTGTGGGATCTTCAAAACCACTGCAGTTGTGTTACTTTTTTATTCCATGTTTGGGAAATTGACATATTTAACATATATACCCTTAAAAGCCCTAAAATTATTATTACATTCATACTAATAAGTGTGTAAGATAGGAGTCAGAGACATCAGAGACAAAAAAAGACTCAGCTTCCTGAGATGATGAGCCAAATTTGGACTAAAGTTGAATTGCAGTCGGGCCGCACAAAAACATTTAATGGGCTGCAATTGGCCCCAGAGCCTTATGTTGGACATAAGTTACTGCTGTAACTGGGTTTCTGTTGATTAATGATAGAGACTGATGATCATCATACCTTCTTTAAAAAAAGAAGAGAGTATAAGAAACTTATTTATAAAAAAAAGGTCAAAAATGTCAAAGAAAACTTTATTTTATAGCACAAAGACGTGAAAACATGACTTATAAGTTTCCGTCTCTCCGACCTCCTTGAAAGCATCGGTTTGCTACCTTTGGAATTGTGATGGCATCAAAGTCCAGGGGACGAACTTTGACCTTCTGGAAGAGGAAGTAGAACTCTGGACTTTCTGGAGCTGACTGATCTCCGAAGGTGAGCGTGTCGCTGTCTGCCAGCTCCCACAGGACGCCCGGCTGCAGCAGAACGTCGTTCACCCAGGTTCCTGGAAAACAGATGGGAGATGCTAACCGCTAACCGATGCTGCTGAAACTGTTTGAAGTCAAACCAACAGTGAGCAACAGTTTTGCAGTTCCGGAGTGAACCGTCACCTGGAGACAGAAATCCACAAAACTTTTTAATATTCCAGCATCTGACAACAGGAGGAAATAACGGAACGAGCGGAGCCCGGAAAATAAAGCCGTTTGTTGACTGGATGTGTTTACAGCTCGGAGACTTTGAGGGAAATGTAAAACAGGCTGTGAAATGGAAGCAGAAATGAAAAGCTGGAAGGCTACAAGCCAATCAAACGGCCGTGACAGCAGGAGGAATGTGGCGGGAATACGAAAACACGAGGCTGAGGGCGAAAAGGGGAAACGGACTGTGAAATTACCAGAAAAATTAGACAATAAGGTGCAGTTTAGATGCAGAGTCCATCAGTCACAGTCCGGCAGGCCCGCGGCCAGACTTTACCTCCAGATTTCTCTTTACATCCCATAAACACCTGAGACAGCAGCAGAGCCGCCTGAACACGGATCCGAACAGGAGGCTGTACTCTGCTCACCTCAGCAATCAGCTCCACTGAAACATCTTATTATTGCTCCTACGTGTAGGAAAATGTTTGTGTCAAGTTTATTATGCTTGACGTTTTGTTCTCTAGATGCAGCTTTGCATTCAGCTTGAATCAAACAGAAAAATGTCTGATTTATTTTCTAACTTGTAATAATCCGACCTGTCACTCTCTGTTGCTCTAAACAGTCATATTTAAAATAAAACAAATTAAAATTGTGTTGTTTTTTTTTAAATAAAAGTCATTTTTTACACAAAAAATACCTCAGTAACTTAGCATGATTGTTAAAAACAAGATTATTCATTTTTTGATATTCAATCCAGACCTGAAAACCCTGATCTGAGCTTCCAGCGCCGACAGACTGAAGAACCTTAAATATTTTTATTTTTGGTCAAGTGAACCTTTATCTTTGGGTTTTCTGTCATTAACTGAAGAAAAAACATCTGTAAATTAATAAATACAATAATTGTGACTTTTCTGAAAATACATTGAAAATAAATTATAATTTAGCATATTTGTAGAAAAAAATGCATTAATTGAATGATTAAAAAGTAAAAGGTTTTGGGTGGAACCTTTATATTTGCACGTTTCCGGTACATCCAAAAATATGACGCACAAGCAACATTAACTGGAGTACACAGACTCTTACAAGGGGCCGAGTGCTGGAAGAACAACACAGGCAGAGCAGTAAATAAGCCAAAATGTACATAAAATATTTTATTTAAGATAGAAAAACTTTTTTTTCTGTAAATCTGTTTTTCACCTGCAGTTTTATCTCCACCTGGTTCAAATTCTGCAAAGAAAACCTCATATTAAGCACATTGTGCTGACAAATAACAAACCAGCCATATGCCCTGCAGTCAGACAGAAAGGTCTGAACTGTTCATGCAACAAATATTCCATTTTAGGCAATAAAATGTTTATTGGAATACTTGAATGAGTTTAATGTTGTATAAAAAGGCTCAGACGGAAAACATGGCCGTTTATTTTATCAGCTTAATGGATTACTAAGCTAGTTGCCGCCGTACTGTGAAGGTTCCTGTCTCTCCCCGAGGTATTTCCTGTCAGTGGGTGTGTCTTCCTGTGTCATGTCTGGTCTTGACTGAGCCGCTGCAGGTGTGTCTTATTCTCACCGTGGCTGCTCCTGTCTTTGATGTGGACCCTCCAGCCCTCCTGTTGCGGCGCCTCCTCGTCGCCTTCGCTCTCCTCCTTCTCGGCGTGCAGCTCTGCGTGGATGCGCGACACCGAAGCCGAGTCCAGCGTGACGTCGCACAGCTCGGCGGCCCGGCCCAGGCGGAACACGGAGCGGCTCAGCGCCGGCCGGAACGTGTAGAGGTCCCGCGCGGAGTCGCCCGTGGACAGGCCGATCCGCAGCAGCTGGAAGCACGGCTGCGCCCCGTTCAGCATGGCTGAGGCCGCCCCCTGATCTGTGACCGGCCCTGAGCTACAGCCGGCCCAGATCCATTTCCAGACGACACCTGCGAGTAAGTGGAGAGCAGCCGAGCTGAGAGTCGGTGGATGGAAACGTGGAGGTCACAGGCAGGTGCAGCGGCGCTCAGCAACAGGTGCTTCCATTAGCATGCGGAGCGGCCGCCACGCTGCGCAGAAATGAATGAGTAATGAGGAGCTGGAGCCGAGTGGAAGAGGGTGAAAATGAGCTGCTGCTCCGCTTATGAGCCCGGCTCACACACACCAAATCCCCCGCGGAGAGGGGACTGCCAAGCTGCCAGTTCAAACACCAAGAGCTGCGTGAAGGTGGACGGCAGGTGAGTCACAGCATCGCTAATGCGGCGCCAGGGCGGACGGATTAAACGCCAAAACCTGCTCCCAACTCTGCAGCTGGGACTTTTACTTTGAAATCTGCATTAAAAGACAGAAAATCACTGGAGGTTCAAGCCTGAGAGGGAAGAACTGATGATCGATCTGCAAGAAAACAAAGACAAACAGCAAATTAAAACACTTTTCATCTGTTCAGGAACAATAATATTTAACTTGTAGTAAAAAAATTAAAAATCATGAACATCAACACCTTTACCTGAGCAGTAAAAGAAGCAGGTTGTCCCCAGAATGATACAAGCGTAATATTGGAATGTCGAGTGGAAAGAAGAAGTGTGGTAAAAAAACGTTGCACAAGCCACAGGAATAACCAGACAGGTTGGTGTAACAGCAACTTTGATCAGTTTTTTTTTTGTTTCTACTGTATTTTGTCTTTGTGTTGATAATACTCTGTAGATTCTCAGAGAGGTTCAGGTCAGACCAGTCAGCTGGACAGTCAGACACAGTTACACAGCGGCTAATAAAGAAGAAATGAAAGCAGCATCACTTCGGTTCTTATCAACGGGAAACTTCATGCTGCACCTCCAGCAGCTTGGATTCAGCCCCGGGAATCTTCACCCTCCAAACATTATTATCAAGGCTGTAGTTATTCCTGAGGCTTTTGACTCTTATTTATCCTTCCACTCAACTTTCCATGAATATATTTAGATCCAGCACTTTAACATGTCAGTGACTGTTAATACAGCAATCTTCCAAATGATTGTAACATGTATTAAAAATTATTTTCTGAGCTGTACTCATTAATATTAATTAAAAAACTAATAGCAGCTTAACTACTGACATAAATGACCTGAACTTTGACGGTTGAGGTGATTGATCTGCATGTGTCTGATCAGAATCTGCAGCTTTAAGAAGCAGAAGTGTGCATCGTGTCCCAGCTGCCAAAATCACGGGATCAGGACGCAAAGCAGAACTCAAGAACTACAAATAGTATTTAAAAATTAACTTTAAGTCAGTGTATTTCCACACAATCAGGCCGTTTCCCCCCGGATGGAGCTGCTCGGAGTGAGTTTAGCAGCAGCAGCAGCAGGGAGGCTCCAGCTCGCTGTCGTTAGTTCCTTGTTAGGATGAAAGTCAGACGCTCCACTTACAACAATGACGGAGCGGCGCAGCGTTTCCCTCCGCGACCTGCAGCTCCAATCCCCGCATCCGCTCCTCCAGCAGCCGCCTGACCGCTCACACCGCCGCTAGGTTCAACTTTTGCGGCTTATTTTCGCGTCTTCCGTCGGTCCCCGGAGGTTTCCGAGCGAGCTTGTCGCCTTCGTCCGGGAGGAAGTGCTTTGAAATTTGGCGCGCCAGTCCCGGGTGTTCCGTGCGCTACGAGCGGCGTCACTTCCTGATTCTCCCCGGTTGGCTGAGCGCCATGGCGGCTTTAGCGGGAGCAGGAGGGCCGGTTTGTCCCACTGGGACTGGAGCCAGACCCGCTGTCTTTGTTTCGCTGACGCTGGAAACAGACCTGCTCTTAAATCTTTAACTGTTTAACGTTTTGTCACGTTAGAGCCACAAACTTTAACGTGTTTTTTGCGAAGTTTTATAAGAAGTTCAAACGTAAAGTACAGCATAAATTTGCAGTGGACACTTTTAAAGAAAGCTTGGATAAGTGTCTGAAAAGTGTGACATGCATTTGTCTCCAAGTTAAAGCTTTGTAGGACCATTTTCTCTTACATTACAGTTTAAGTTTACTACATACTGTAATCTCCTCCACCAGATAAAGACCACCTGTTATAATTGTTTGGCAAATGAGTTCAAGTTTAATCAGATTAGATATAAAGTGTTTGTACTCATTTTTTTTCAAGTTGTGTCACAGATTCCCTGGACTTTGACTGGGCCGTTCTGCTCTCACTATTCTTTAATCTAGGTCACATGTTAAACACAAAGCTGTTTTTGCACAACACAAAAAAGTACATTTGGTCTAATTTCTAGTTCAAATATCTTAAAAAACTTGAAATAAGAAAACTAATTTACAAGTAACTTTTCAGCAACAAATAAGTCCTGAATATCATTTTTTAAAAAGCGAGATTAAAAATGTGAGATTATTTCATAACAAAGATCAACTTTTGTCACATTTTGATTATGGATTGTTAACATTTTAGTTGTTACCTAGTAGAATATTTATTTATTGCTTTTTCATAATTAGTTCTGATTTGGATTTTTTTAAATCCTACAAAGAAGGTAAATTATAATAAATAATGCATTGATAGATGGATGGCAGCTATAATAGACCTGCATGTTTGCAAAAAGAGCTAAAAAAGGTATTTTGTGGAGCCCCAAGGCCTTTCTAATGCTCCATGTTTCCCTGCAGTCAGTTTTTGCTCCGCTGCAGTGGATCTGTGTCATATTCAGTGTTTGTATTATCAGCACATCATCATGAGCTGGATATCGCGTCATCTCTCACTCCGACCTCTGAATCGCTCTGTTTCGTCTCCCGCTCAGAGCAGATAGACGTGCAGATATGATTCATCGTCTGGAGGTGATGCTTCACAGCTCATTCCTGCATCCACGCTTTGTCTCATTCAGCTAAAAGGATGCAGCTCTGCTGGGGCAGCAGATGGTGACAAAGACTTCACAGGGACAGGAGAGCATGTGTGGTTATAGCGGCCATAAAGCGGAGCAGTAAAAGGCTCTTAGAGGCGCCTGTTTCTGTTTCCCATAAAGCAGCTTTAAGGTTTTTCTGCTTCCCGACAAATTCTCATGAATAATAAGATCAGGGAATTATTTAAGGTCCAGTAAAAAAACAAACCTGGATTGAGCTCAGAGTTATTGGTGCATGGGAGCTTTTCAACAAATGCAGAGCCAATAATAAAACCTCATTCACTTTAAATGCATTAAAGTGTTCAGAAGGTGTGAAAAGGGCAAGATCAATGAATAGTAAAACATTCACAATGAAGTGAAAACACTTTGGATGAAAATTGCCTGAAGAGGAAAACAGCAAAGTCAGCATACTGTAAATACTGATGTACGAATTTATTCATTATTGTAACAAGAAACGGTTTAAGCTTTAAACTGCAGCTGCTTGAAATATTGAACTTTGTAGAGAGAGATATTTAATTCTCTGGAAAATTAAAGTACAACACTGTGAAGAAGCACTGACCACCTTACATCTGCTGCTGCTTTTTATCACACTTAAATCTTTTAGACCATTAAATGCATTTTAATGCCAGACGCAGAAGCATTTAAAGGCAGTTTTCCAGTGAGGATATTTCAGACCAGTTTGTGTCTGTGTAGAAAAAAGTGATTCTCCTTCCCTTTGTTAAATTATGACTTAACTGATTGGACACATTTTTTGGAAAGCTAAGCTCAAATTCACTAACCACACCTTGATTACTGACAAACTTGTGTTGGATCATAAGATAAAAAAACCTTCAACAGAACCTGTCTGACCAGATGAAGCAGCCGGAAAGACCATAACAGAGCAACTCATCAGAAACCAACATGAATAAAATGGAAGAACATCTATCATTCTAGAAATTATTAAAAGTTCATCTTTAAGGCTTTATGACTCCAGGAAACCACAGTTGGAGCTACATCCAGTTCCACCCTGCAAAAAACTAAATCTTACCAAGTATTTTGATAGTTCTAAATGAAAATATGTTATTACACTTAAAATAAGACAAAACTAACTTACAAGTATCTTCTCAGCAAGATATAGGGCTTCGTTTTAAGGCAATAATTATTAAATATTGATGATAAAGAAAGTCCTACTTCTAGCGGCAGATTATTTCACAAGACATTTTTCTTGTGATTTATTATTTGAATTGAATAAATGGATTGTCTGTGGAAAGATAAAAGACAAATAAACTTTTAGATTTGAGTCTTTCATTTGTTTTAATCAAGAATAAAAGTAACAGGATGGAACGAGATTTGCATATAAAAACAAAGCAACACGACCAAAAACGGTGCCATAAAATAGTTTTTATCATGTTTTCAGTGAAGTCAACAAACTTTCATATGCATTAACCCAAACATTGAATGTCTTGATAATCATAAAGGATGTTCAGTAACAGTAAAGCTGCTTAACATCAACTTCTTCAAAATCAGTCAAATCTATGCATGCATCATTCTTATGTTAACAGTTAATAGTTGAATTAAGATTCAAATACTAGTAATATTTTCTAAGTTTAAAGAAGGTTTTGTCCAAAACAGCTAAATTCAAACAGACTATTTATGTTCATATTCAATAATTCATCAAAACATTTCACTGTTCACCTCTGTTGTCATCTTAGTTCTTTAATCATAACCTGCCACATAAATAATAAATGAACACAATTTATAGAAAAAGGTTGTATAGATTTGGAAGCTTTGAGCTTCATAGAGGTTTCTAGTGGTCTGAGTGTTTACATCAATAATGCTTTGAAGCACAAAACTTATTCCACATTTTGTGATTCATGAGTAACCATCTAAACCGCTGCATTAAATGGAAGTTAAGATTTTTCTTGGATGAATGAAGCCCTGGACTAGTCTATCTATCTTCCTCCTCCAGCCAATCAGAATGAGGAAATTATGACAGATTCTGGAGAGGAAAAGAGCAAACAGACAACTTAAATCAGTTTAAATCAACCAGGTCTTGTGATTGTACATTCATAAAAGCAACAGAAAGCTTGTCCAAGGTGCAACTGATAGACAAGTTCTGTTTTTTATGGGGTGATTTTGTGATCCCTTCCTGATGGGAAATTGCCCAACCAGGCAATTTTGCTACTAGTTTTCACAAACTAGTAGAAAAAAATACCCACTAGTTTGTATTCTTAAATTTAGAAAAAGAAAGCTTTTTGTCAATCTGCTCAAGTTTCCTTAGAAAAAGATTTCTCACATGCTTTTAGTTTCCCACTGAAGGTCAAAACTGATGTGGCTCTGATTTAATGAAAACAGGGCGAGTTAACCCAAATGGCTGCATAATAAAACAGAATAATGCCACTCCATTAGAAGCAGAAAAAACAGAAAAGCACACAACTGAGAGCAATGAAAACAGATAAAATCATCAGTGAAAGCAAGGCAGGGTCGGGCTCTAAATGTGATCCATTTATGCGCATATTTTTTAACAAAGACAACAAAACAAAATTTAAAAAGCAGAAAAACAAAAATGACAGGAAGTCTTCTGTTTTCAGATTCCGTATAATTATCACTCATTTCGGCTGGAACAGCAGTGAATGGGAAACTAGAAGTTTTAAAAACAAAACAGTAGCTTAATACCTAATTTATGCAAAAAGAGAAATAAGATCCTGTTACTGCTGCTGAGTCTCAGCAGCAATCAGATGATTTTCAGGAGGCTGATGAGAAACCAGAGATCAGGAAGAGTCACAGAAGAAAAGATGATTCATGTGATCATAACTTGCTTTCTGGCCCGTCGTCCCACAAGCAATCTACAGGCCAACATGCTGCAGCTACGCTAACTCTACAAACACACAGGACAGCAGGGTTAGGCTATAATATTCGAGTAAGAAGGAATATTAAACACAGCTAGAGTTTGAATGCATTGCTACAAAAACACTGAAACGTTCATCCATTAAAACGCTTGGTGCTTTTCTAAAAAGTATTGGGATGACATCATTGTTTTAAACACAAACTATATCAAAATAATTTCAGATTCTAGTTTTCGTCATATAAAAACATTCTGTGGTGCCGGGAGAATGAAGGTGAGGTTAGAAACGAGGTTCAAGCCGAGGGATCAATCAGGAGGAGGCGTGGCGTCGCTTTATGTGTTCATTACTGGGAAAAGGTAATTACTATAAAACACTCTGCGCCAGAATAAGCACACTGTCACAAAGATAAGCGCCTGGCAATTAGTTTCTCCAATTATCTGTCACCAATCAGAAAAGGCTGTTGATTCAAGCTCCAGTGGAGAGAAGGTAACTGATCTCACAGTAATTTCCTGTTTGGATCAAAGGTATTAGCAAACTGCCACTCGCTGCAGACATTGATTCCCATTTTTTATATTATTCTTTGAAATTTCAGAGAATAACAGATTAACATTTGAGGGAATCATGGCTGAAAGAGCATTTTATTAAATCTCCCTCCGCCGGAGCACGGATCAGCACTTCTGCTCTGAGGAGCTTTGTGAAGCGCAGCTCAGACGTGTAATGAAACAGAAAACATGAGAGCGAGGTGAATGACACAAACACAAATCCTTTCATAAAGTCTCCCTCAGCCGGGATCGCCTGAACTTGCAGTCATAGCTCCAGGAGGAACGGAGAAACTTTCACCTCATGAAGCATCAAAGTGGCCTCGCAGTGAGAATCTGGATTTTGATCACAATTAAATGTTTCATCTTCACTTCAAAAAGGAGAAATTTAGCCTTTTTCAAAGATAGGAGTGAACACAGATCCAGAGGCCTTTGAAATGTGAAGATGAAGAGAATGAAATCCTCAAACCTGCTTTAAATACAGCTTTCAAATATCTGTCACTTAAATCCATCTGTGGGTTCATGCAGAGGGGGTAAGTATCTGCACCCATGGGGCATTTAAAGGAGATGCATGTCACACCGGGGCAGATGGAGGGAAAGGACAGGAAAATGTCTCCATGTTTTAAACTGTTTGTCTTCTGAGACCTGATTCCTGTTGTTCCTTTTTTAGACTCATTAATGTTTAAGAAAATCCAATTAAATTGAGTTCTTTATTTGATAATAATAGTTTTACATTTATTATCTGGAGGTAATAACTTAAAAAACAAAAGTAATCACTAAGGAATTATCTCACTCCTCCTTTAAAGTTGTTTTCTGGAATTTGCAGAATGATGCATAAACATATGGTCTGAATGTCTTCTGTAAAATTAGCTATAAGTACTGCAATAAAAACATGAACATCCATTTCTAGAAAGGCCGTTTTATGACCCACAGTGGAGAAAAGCACTGAAAACAAAGCAAAGCTCTGAGATCTGCAGGATTCTAGTTGTGGCCAATTTATTGCACTAAGGCACCATTTCAAGCCATCAGCTCTTTATTGGACCTTAATCAGGTAAAATGGAAACATTATGATGTCGCTTAGTGGCTCCCAGGATCCTGTTAATGTGCATTTTTCATTTTCTTTATCTTTGTAACAACATAAAGAAGCAGACTGTTAAAATGTCACCTACAGAAAAAGAGAATCTCCCAGGACTAAAGCAATCAACAGCAGTCATAACATTATGACCAGGTTGGCTCCAGCTGCAGCCAATCGAGCTGTGGACTCTGCTGAACCTCTGGATGTGCTCTGGTGTCTCCACTTACAGCCTAAAGTATCCTAACCACCAGCAGGAGCCATGATGAAAAGGTTACTAGTATTATTTACATCATCTGTCAGTGGTCATAATGTTGTGCCTGATTTATGCAGTTATTCTTCACAGAATTAGTCCAGATGTTAGTTTAACTCTTTAATTTAAAACCTTTTGTAAAGTAAATAACTTTCTGAGCGCTCCCTCTAGTGGTACAATGTCATACAATTTAAAATAAATAAATAAATATTTTTTATTTTTATCTTTAAAGATTTTTACTCTTTAAAAATGAAGAATAAAAATGAATGTCCTCCAGTTTACAAGTGTAATCATTTTCTGATCCACATGAGGAAAATGCCGTTTTGGTTCATGCTACATGTTTCAGTCTGCAGCAGCCACAAGCCGCCATGTGCTCATGCAGAGTCGGTGTGGTTGAAAAAATGGTTTTCCACCTGCAGAGGCCCTGAGGGATCCAGAGGAATCCTGCAGACTGACACAGATGACCAGCTAAAACCTGGACATGAAATCCTGCATCTCCACTGCAGAGGATGAACCTTAAGAATGTTTCATTCTGTATGTTTGAGGTGTTAAAGGCATTATAAAAATTATTTAAAGGCAACTTATTATGTTGGCACGTGAAAAACCCGACGCTTCTAAAGTGGGACATAATTTTATGATTATTTTTGGGGGTATAAAACTAATTTTTTGGGGTTTGTTGGATTTATTTGTCAAGAATTTGATGGTTAAATAAAATAAAATAAAATAAGGAAGTGTAGAGACATAACTCATCTCCAAATATGAGGAAATATAATCCAGGGTGTTGCAATTTGTGTGTCAACATGACGAGATCAACTCATACAATAACAGAACCAAGTTAAAGAAGAGATTATCTTCTAAAACAGATGCAATCCTATAAATCTTTCTTACTTTATCTAACATTTGAGGTAAAATCCCAACTGATCCAGATGGGTACAGGTGTTATTTTCCCCAAACATTGGATTCATGCTCCAGCCTCCAGGTTTGGTTAGTCAGGTTTTGTGTTTGAGGCAGATCCTGAGCGGTTCCGGCTCAAACCATCAGCACCTGCGATGTGTCAACACGGCCTGCAGCCGCCGACGGCTCGCCTCCTGCTGAGGCCGACTTGATGAAAGGATTCCAACCAGACTCCAACGTGTAAACACCACAGACTTCCCAGCTGAAGGCAAAGTTTCCTACCTACTGTGGATACGTGGTTCAAGGATCAATGCGGTAAAAAATCTTGCATAAGCCTCGTAGTGAGAAACGTGTGAGTATTCTGAGATTATCCACATGCAGATCACAGATCGTCGTATTTACAGCAGTGAAAACAGACGACTAACAGTAGAACGATGTTCTGATGTGCTACGTCTGGGTTTTCTTGCAGGATGATGCTTCAGTGCCTTTATCATTAATATTGCATTAGATTATATTAAATATTCAGTAGTTATCCTGTTATTAGTCCACCAAATTGATGCATCATATCTCATTTGCATCCAGCTGATATTTACAGATATACAGAGTCCATTTCTGGAGCTTCCAGTCGCCCTCCTGTGAGTTGTAAGCATTTCCTCATAAAACTCCCATCAAATGGATCATTTCCCCATTTGAGTTGAATATGCAAGTCGTTTTACATACAAAGCTGAATGAGTCAAATGAATTTTCCTGAAGAAGAAGGGAACTAGTCATTTTTTGCAGATCACTGAACTATATTTAAAATAGCTGCTTCATGTTTTTTACCCTCACCAATAAAAATGTGAAACTTATTCATGTCTAAAAAGAATCACAAGCTGAATTTGTGCTTTTCTCTTCTGATAATAAACCTTTGGTGCCTGTTTTGCTGCTTCGGGTGAATCCTGCAGCCTGTCCAGGCTGACATCAGTTCAGTGACAGCTTGAGGTAGCCATACTGCTAACAGATGTCAGTGGTAACAGCAATCGCTGATGAATAAATGAAACTGTTGGGACCCAAAGGTCTTGTTGCGGCCTGTGTGTGTCAGCAGATGTGATGGATGCTGAAATGAAGCTTCACTAAAAGCAGAGGAGCTCAGAGGCTGGACAAGTGGAGGAGAGGAAGAACAGCGGCGAGTTTCCTCAGCAGAGTTTCATGTCCTGCTCACATTCAGAGGTGGAAATGAGTTTTCTAGTGACCTGAATTAGCTTCTTCTACAGCAAGAAGGGAAACTAATTAGTCGTACACAGTTGTTAGGCCTGTGAGAGCTTGGGTCGCTTTCCATTTTCCTCAGATGTTGATTTGGGTACGACTCTATTTCTTCCTAGCTTAGAATGTTCTAGTTACAAGTTAAGAACCAGAGGGATTTGCTAATTGTTGTGGTCAGTGAGAGGAGAAATCACTGTGAGCAACACAAACCAAAACAACCCAAATCTCTGCATCTTTTCATGTTTAAACACCAAACTAAGATAGATGCACCGATTCATTCAGATACAAACTGTCAGAAATGCTTAATGCTACAGCTAACACTGCTCTTGATGTGGCAGCCATACTGAATGTGATCTAACTTGGAAGGTAGAAGTTCTGGCTTTTGGTCAAACCTGAAATGTACCAGAAAATCTGGGATTGACGTCACATCCAGCTACAGAACAATGTGTGCTACTTTACAAAACACCAAAATGCCTAGGAAGCTATTTATTAGTTTAGTCGTCACTGAGCTTTACTTGCATGGCGGCCTTATTGAAACAGCAGCTGAGTCATGGATCGTTAACTATTTCATCTGGAAATCAGATTTTAAACCAGAAGGTGCAGATAAACAAACCATTAGATCTGGGAATGACATCACACCAAACTTAGCCAGGCTCCAATTTCAAATGATAAGATAATAGCTGAGCTCAGTGACTATGCCAAGTGCTACTAGCAATGCATGCAAATGTAATGTTATTTTTTGTATTTAAATCTTATAAACCTTTTTTTTTTTTTTTTTACAGACATGGGCCAACTGACCTCAACCACCATCAAATAGTTGAAATCCACAAATACTTTGGACTCTCTAAAAACATTTAAAATTGCCAACAATTACAACAATTCAAACACCAAACACTCCTTAAGATGCATCAATATTTAAAATGATCTTGGCTCTTCCACAGAAACGTCTACATTCTTCATAATCTCCACTCTTAGGAGCTCAACCAATCAACACCAAGTAAACCGAATGGCGCTCCCGGATTGGCTGCTTTGCAAATGCCAACCAACAACATCAAACAGCATTTGATATTTCAGCTTCCCAAGCTGCATTTTTTTTTCAAATATTTTAAACACTCTACAAAAATATCCATAAATGGGCAAATTTTATGCAAATAAATTAGAGCAAAAGCCTCACAAAAGGTGAATCCATAAAAAACCCCAAACAGAAAGAACTCCACTGTTGGTAGGAGTGAGGTTTTGTGTTGCTGGCAGCCATTTTGGATTTTGTGATCAAAGTTGGACAGAATCAAGCATTTTGAGTTTAATTTGACATAAAGCAAACTTTATTCCACGTCTTTTTATGACTATTTCAGTTCCACATATCTTCGTCTTTACTTAAAGAGATTATTAAAACTTGTACTTTTTTAGCCTAATTGTCCTGTCTAAATAAGCTTTAACAGAGACGTTCAAGGTTTAAAAGTGTTTTTTTTAGGCATTTGACAAAACTGTCATTTTTCTACCACAGGTTGGAACATTTTATTAAAGATATTGCTCACTGAACAGGTTTCTTTTTTAAGCATCTATAAATCAGCATCTATTGTAAATTGTATATAAATTTTAAGTTTACTGCGGTTAACTTTTAAGGAAAGTTTCTATGTGTTTTACATCAATTCCATCCTGGAGCAGAACCAGGACTGATGTTTATCGTCGTTATTCATTAATAACTTTTTGTTAGCTGAAGTTTTGCCACTCAGACTCTTGTCTCTATCCAGTGTTTGATGATTTTGGCCAGAACTGAGTGAAACTCCGCCGCCTCTCTCCTCCACACACACAAACCTCTGACAGCCAGCCGCTCATGGTACTGAAGCTAAAGGCTGCGTCGTTATCACGCCCCGATCCAACTTTATCTTTCCAGTTACTTCATTCTGCCAAACAACTGGGCTCCAATAATGAGAGCTATGTGAGGTGGATTCTGGGCTGAGATGAAAATAGGCTTTGAATCATGGATGTCATTCATCTGTTCCCCGAATCGTACCCTTTTCCCGTCTCTTTCAGCTCTTTTATCACCGGTCCGCGCTCCATGGCGTCCATGAATTGGTCTGTCTGCAAAGAGACCTGGAATCCAATTATGCTCTCAAGAGCTACTCTGAAAGTCACACAAATGCCAGTCAGTCAGTTTCCCCTGAATTCTTTCCCTTCCTGGAACCGAGTGAACGATGACTAGAAGCAGCAAACACAAAACAGAGACGGTGATACTTCTGACTGCTGAGTGAGATAAAGTGGAACGTTTTGACAGGTTTCCTCTGACAAATCCTTCAAATGTTGCAGATTTGACACCTAATATTTGAAACAAGCAGCAGCAGTTTCAGGAGGTGTTGCCGCTGCGTCTACTTGAACCGGTTTCATCTTGCAGGATGTTGTTTTCTGTTGTTGTTGTTGTTGTTTTTGAGACATAACACCTCGGGTAGCTCATCCCGGTGAGCGGATGCTGAAACAAGCAGCTTCATCTGAGATGTGGGGATGTTTTCTGACATGCTTGTGCTGTTAATAACAGAGCGGATTGAAACGCTCTCATCGCTGTGATTTTCGGAGAGGAAATACGCTGCAGCTCAAAGGCCGTCTGAAACACGCCGCCTGTCTGCCACTACCCTCAAACGCTCGTCATTTTCTCATTATTGAACCGGTTTGACAGGAATTGAGCTGATTTGAGACGATTTAAGTGCATTTCATTTGCTAAAGCATGCATGTAGTCTACTCTATCCTCTACGTCTGATCTAAGATATCTTTTTTTGTGTTTTCCGGAACTGCATGCATTTTATGCACAGGATTACTTTGTTTCTTTTGATAGACAGTGAGGCTGTAGCCTTTCATTTGTTCAGTGCAGAGTGAATTAAACTCTGTGTGGTGCATCCAGCACATCTACATCCGTCCTCTGATCTATCTGTGATGTTTCAGACGTTGGGACGAAGGGTTTGTCCGTGTTCGGATGATAAAAGGTTCCAGAAACACTTCCTGATTACTCCTTCTGACCGTCTTCTTCTCCCTCCGCCCTGCCCTCTGTCTTGACTGAGTCGGACCCCGCGGTGCCCCTGGAGGCCGTCGCCGGGGACGCGGCCCCCTGCAGGCTGCCGTCAGGCGTGGCGGCCGAGGCCGAGCGCGGGTTGGAGGCGGGGCTGGCGCTCAGGACGGAGTCCGGGGTTCGGGCGGCGCTCAGGTCTCCGTCCACGGCCGCCGTGGCTTCCAGGCTGTCGGACATCATGACGGCTCCGTCACGGCTGGAGGGGAGGCGGCGTTCAGGAGGGGCTTGTGGGAGGCGTAGGTCATCACCGCCTCGGTGTCGCTGTCCAGCGGGAGTCCGGAGTGACTGAACTCGACTCCAGAGTCGCTCATTTCCAGGAAGTTGTCAGAGGGGAGAGTCTGATATCGGCCTGGTTTGGACACCTCCAGACCCTACAGGGGAAAACAAGTAAAGAGAGGATAGCGGATGTGTTTAAAGTCAAATATGATTAAAATGTTTCATAAAATATCAGAATAATGATGAAGGAATAATTAGAATTAATTTCCTTCATATTGAGATGTTTAGACACATGAAGACTAATGTGTTTTTAAACAATTTATCAGAACCTGCATGATGCTGCCATTGCTTTATGACGTCTGATAAGTTAATTTATAACATCAGTAAATATCCAGTGTTTTTATCCAAAGTGAAACAAGTCCTGAACTGACATGGACTGAAAGGCCATGCAAGAGGAGGAGGAGGAGGAGGACGAGGAGAGAGGAAAAGAGAGAAAGGAGAAGAAGAAGAAGAAGAAGAAGAAGAAGAAGGAAGAAGAAAGAAGAAGAAGAAAGAAGAAGAAGAAGAAAGAAGAAGAAGAAGAAGAAGCAATTTCTCCAAAAACAACATAAAAACAGATGATAGTTTGCAAATTCTCTTCTGGAGAGACATGAAGGTGTTGAGAGATCAAATTGTAAGTATTCTTCACCATAATAATTAATAGTACATTTTATTATATGTTGCTGCAACCCGAGCAACTAAGCACATCAAGCAAAATATGAAACATAAAACAGAACATTAATCATATGTTAAAAATGAGCGTTGTTGGAGAGAAAAAGGGGGAAACATGGAAGTCTAACTGTGAAGTACGAGGGTGGCAGCATCATGCTGTGGGTGTTTTACTGCAGAGAGGACTGGTGCATTTTTCAATATGGATAGAATAATGAAGAAAGAACATTATGCTAAAATATTGTAGTGATATCTAAAGAAATTAGCCAGAGATCTAATGCTTGGGCAGAAATATGTTCGCCAAATAGACAATGATCCCAATTATAGCACCAAATTAGTTTCAAGTGTCTGAAGAACAAAGTAAACATTTTTTACGAATTATCAAAGTTTAAAAAAAGTTTCTAAGTCAAAAGTCAAAATTCAAGCAAGATTTTTCATCCAGATCTGGTTATGAGGTCAGATTATAGAGACATACAGTTTTTCTTTGTTTAGCAAAGAAAAATGAGCAAATCATCCTGAATCAGCATGAAAACATTCCATGCTTGTTTCCTATCTGACCTGCTACATGTAAATGTAAATAGTCTGAAGCATAAAGCAGATTTCTGATTAACAGCTGAACCAGAATTTGGAAAAGAAGCAACAGTTTCAACCCGATCCCCAAAGCCGGAGCGGCGTGACTCCAATCAGCCGAGTGGAGACGCTCCCTGATCCTCGACCGCCGGCGCTCGCTGCTCCTCGTTCAACCTGACAGAAGGTCTCTGCTTTAAACTTTAATCCACTTCACTGCTGAGAGCAGCGACTAAGGTTGATTGCTTTTTAATTACGCTCGACACTTTGGTGGCATTTTATTGCAGATGGTTTCTGCTGACTAATCCCAGGGATGATTCATGCTGGTTCTGCGTTTATTAGTGGATTTTAATTAATATATTTCAGGAGGAAACATTTCTGAGAAACTCAGGAAACGGGTCAGCAGCAGCCGGTTTCTCATTACAGTCATTAATTCATCTTAATAAGGAGAATATCTTTACTTTGGCATATTATTTATACTAATTATTGCTAGATTGGCTCTACATTTTATGTCATTTGTTTTTTTAAATTGAGCTCTTTTATTCTAGTTATGATTATATGGAGGTCATTCCTCTTTTTGTATGTTTTTACAGAGTATTTTCCTTTTTCTACAACTTCAGCGTGGCACGGTTATTAAAACAAAATAGAAATTGCTTTTTTACGTTGTTAAAAATGAAAAACATTTCTTTAAGTGAAACCATTAACGTCACCAATGGCTCCATATTCCCGTCAGTTTTGCTGCCTTCATGTCACAGACGGTTAGATTTATACGTATGTTCAGTTTGGACTATTAGCTGCTTTTAACCGACCGTTCAGGATTTTTCTCACGCTGTTAAACTTAAAGATCAGCTCAAACAAAACCTGCAGCACATTAAAATGATGATGCACACAACAGCAATTTATGAGCAGATCGCCTCATCCTGCAGTACAGAGACACTAACAGTCACATTTTCTGCCTGTTTTTAATGTCTTACGTAAAACAAATAGGCAATTCAAGATCCATTTTTGTTTATTGTGTTTACAGATCCATATATAATTACTCATAAATTCAGTGTAATAAACCTGAAGGACCAACAGTCCCATAAAAACACATCTGAATGTTTTATTACTGATTAAATTTGGTCAATTTGTTCAAAATGGTTTGTTAAAAATGCGACTTTCACACATTTAAAGTTGGACTTCAAAACATCTTTGTTTTGAAGTTCAACTTAAAAAAGAACAAAATAAAAAAAAATACACCTTTTTTCTCACTGTCTGAAATTGAATAAAAGTTTTCTCGTTTTATGTCAGTTGGAAAGATTAACGTGGATTATTACTGATTTATTATCAAGCAATTAGGAAAAAGGTTCGTATAAACAATTATACAGACGTCAGAAACAAAATCAGGAATACTTCAGGAAACTCAAACACTATGAAAACGTCTTCCAAAAGGAATTATGATGGAACAACAGAAAATACAACAGAAATAAAGAACAACTGGGAGGAGAACAGAGAAGAAAATAAAGTTTTACAGAAGAAAATGTCAAAAATGATCCAAGAACAAAACTTATCGATGGTAGAAAGTAGAAGACATAAAAGAGTAAAATATGAAATCCTCAGATCATCTTTGTCAGCATTTATTGTCAGTTTAAAGTGTTTTTATCAGCTTGTGTCACAGGTTTTACCTTGATGGTGACCTCTGTGGTCTCTGAGGGTTTATCACACACCGACGTCATCAGAGACTCTTCAGTGAACCTGCTGTAGGCCTCATGGACCACCTGCAGAAAACACACACATTCACACAGCGTGAGACGGCCGACGCTGCTGCAGCGGGAAAATGAGCTTCAAATCAGAGTCATCAAAACTATCAGCAGACATGAGGACACAGAGATCACAGGTCACAGTGAAACACACTGAACCACACACACACACACACAGGTCACACTGAACCACACACACACACACACAGGTCACACTGAAACACACACACACCTCACACTGAACCACACACACACACACACAGATCACACTGAACCACAACACACACACACACACAGGTCACACTGAAACACACACACACACACACACAGGTCACACTGAAACACACACACACCTCACACTGAACCACACACACACACACACACAGGTCACACTGAAACACACACACACCTCACACTGAACCACACCACACACACAGGTCACACTGAACCACACACACACACACACAGGTCACACTGAAACACACACACACCTCACACTGAACCACACACACACACACACAGATCACACTGAACCACAAACACACACACACACACACAGGTCACACTGAACCACACACACACACACACACACAGGTCACACAGAAACACACACACAGCTCACACTGAACCACACACACACACACAACAGGTCACATGAACACCACACACCTCACACGAACACACACACACACCACAGATCACACTGAACCACAAACACACACACACACACAGGTCACACTGAACACACACACACACACAGGTCACACTGAACACACAACACTCACACTGAACCACACCACACACACACACAGGTCACACTGAAACACACACACAGCTCACACTGAACCACATACACACAGGTCTCACACACACACACACACACAGGTCACACTGAACCACACAAAACACACAGATCACAGGAATTCACAAACACACTGATGGACACAGGACAATACAAAACTGTGAAAAATCTGCAGCTTTAACTTTTAAAACATGAAACAATCAGGATAACATTTGTCACATCCACATGTTTGTGTTTTGATCATAATGTTAATCAACCTGATCATTTCCTTCTTTTAGGTGTAGTTATATCAGTTCATTCCTTCATGTTTAGTTTCATAGATCTCTTTATCTTCATCTCTTCTGGTTCCAGTTCCTCCCAGTCTGATCTCTGATCTTAATTATTCTCCTCTCAGCTGTTCTTCTGGCCACAGCTGCTCCACTTTCCATCTGATCAGTCTTTTGGTTTTCATGTCACTTTACTGCCCGTCTCCAGATGAGGGAATGCAGCCATTTTATTCAGGTGTGTTGGAGAACTGATGCATTTAAAAGTTGAACACAGTTGGACACTCCTGCTTTAGGACATAAATGAAGCTAAAATAGTCTAAATTAATACAGATTTGAAGCTTCAAAGCTGTAAAATGTTTTTGTTTGGTTGAATATGGAGGTAAAAACAAGGGCAGACTTTTAAAAATGTGACATATTGGTTCAAAACAACCAAACATAAAGATCTGAGAATAATTATGATTTTGTATGTATTTATTCTCTTGTGAAATGTTGTTTTGTTGCCTCAGCTATTAAACAATAAGGCAGAAATACCGAGTTTGTCCAACTATAGAAACCCAAGTTGAGGTCAAATGCACAAAAGTTGGTTTCAAACAAGTTAAAAAATCCTGACATGCTTTTCATTAACTCTAATTTCCCCAACGAGGACATTTTTATATGACCTTTAAAGCTGCAGATTTTACTTTTAAACTTCTTAACATTTAATAATTGTACAATATTAACAAACACAAAAAGACAAACAGCACAAACAGTTTCCCCTGTTGAAACGACAACAAGCTTAAATCAGAGCTTATACTCACACACACATTTACATCACGATTTATCTTTTTACAACACTGAGGATAGAAATGTGTGCAAAACCAGATGATCACTGGAGCTTATTGGTTATTGTAATTGTTTCTGAAAAACTGCAGATTGTTGGTTTTTCATTGAGCAGTGAGGGAAAGAAAAAGTAAAAATTCTTCTGAGACAAGTGTGAAAAATAATTTAACAGTTCAAGCTATACTTCCTGATATGTTCACAGCCTGTGGATGTGTAAAACTATATTTGACTTTAATGGTTGGAAAAGAGATAAATTTGCTTAGAAAAGTTGAACTAGGCTTTACGGAGTATCACCAACACCTTCAGGTTCTGATCGTGGGTCAGAAACTGTATTCAGATATGAAAAGCTTCTTTTTTCAAAACAAAACTGTAAAAATATAGAAACTCCCATTAAATTCCTCGATCCTGGCGCTGCATGGCTGAGCTTCATATTCCCTCACACCCCTGGTGTCCCATCACAAACTCAACAGTTGCCTCTCCTGTCATTCTTTATGACCCTTTCAGAGTAAATTCCTGCAGCTTGAGCTCCTTCATCTTATTCCTCATCCTCTCCCTCCAGGATTTGCATTTCTAAAAACTAATAAGAACACTTCTCACTGACATTTCTCACACAATCCTATCTCGCGTTTCTCCCTTTATGCTTTTGGTTGGTGCACAAAACTCAACCTGGAAAGCATTTTCTTCTCTCTGCGGACTTTGATTCTGGGTTGAATTTGACGTAAATGTGTTTCCTGCTGGTCTTCATTCCATTTAGAGGCGAAACCTTTTCTAAAAGGACACATTTAACTTCTGCTTCACTGATGCCGACATTCATTTCAGTGTTTCTTTTCTAAAACCTGTTTTCCTTTGTAACTTCCCCTCAATGCTACATGAGCTAAAACCTTCAAAATGGTTTTAAATTGAACTCATTAATCTGCTGACTGACAAATTAACTGTTAAAATAAATAAAAAAAACTTGTTCAATCTAAAGATGAATCTGAGCAAATCCATAACTTGTTTAGTTTTCCGCTTTGCCATCAAACCTGGTTCTTGTTTTTCTAACCATCAAACCTGCCATCAGTTGGTCTAATAAATCTCTACCAGACTATTTCACTTGTATGAAGACATGTTACAAATGAATACATCTGCTGAACTAATACTTTCTCATCAAAATCAAGACAAAAGTGGGATTGTTCTATATTTATTTTAAAGTTTAACATTCAAACTGGAAAAGCCACAAATCAAGCACATCAATGGAGTCTCTTTAAAAGAAATGTAGATTTTTTTTTTACAACTAAAAATGGTCCAGAGAGATGATGTAATAACTCCCATAATTGACTTTTCACAATTTTATTCCTACTAAAAACAAAATTCTTCCATTTAGAACAATTCTTTCATCAGATGAATAATATTCATCTACATTAAGAAGCTGTTTCATCCTAAACGGCTCCACTAAACCGCAGGTCTTTAGAGAAGCAGCTACGTTATTCTAAAGAAGCAAATCGAATTCTCCGCATGTCTTCACCCATTAAAACAGCGATGCATAAACTCCTCACAATCATTAAATAATTTATTTCATATCGATTTCTAACTTTGTTTTCTGCCCCTCACTGCTGGTTATGTGTGCAGCTGCATGAAGAGCTGATGCCGCTGATGATCACATGAATCCTGACGAGTCCATCAGGGTAACAGAGGCGCTTTGTTTCAAGTGCCAGATCTGCTTCACGTAATTCATTGACTTTTTGTCAAATTAGGTCTTCAATCAACATCTGCTCCATCATTACGTCTGATGGCTGCAGTTTCTCTTGGCTCTGCAGGAGTCATTAAGTGCTCAATATCTTTAATGGCTTTATGTTATCGCAAACAGGCTCAAAGATACTGAACACACACATTTCTGGGACAGCCACCAGAAAGTTTGTCACAGAATAAAAAGTTGGTTTAAGGAACTTGTTTGGCACAAAATCAGCACGACTCTGAATATCAAGATGAAGGAGGAGGAGAGGAAACCAGAGGAGGCCACAACACAAATCTCTCACCAAGAAGAGGCGCCGTTTGAAGCTCCTTAATGTCAGAGTGGGAGAGTAATGAATATACAACATTAGCCTGGAAATCAGAAACATCCATCTGAGTGCAAGAAAGCCTCTTTTCTAAAGATATCAGCAAATTCATCATGTCAGATTAATTAACTTTAAACATTCACTGAAGACATACAAGTTACACAAGCAGAAGTGCATGAGTGGACATGTGGGGAGTAAACTAAAGGTACGTTTTCAAATTACTACGTTCATATACATAAACTAGAAAATCACGAGTCACTTCTAAGCGCAGGAGGTGCATGAGAAACTTTAGGAATGGGACATGAACAACTGTGACACCAGAGAAATTACATTTTCTGAGCTGAATGAACTCAACAAAATCTGCTGAAGAAGCTGAATCAAAAATGATGGCTGAAGGTGAAACGTCAGTTAGCTGAAGAACTGAAATTACTTCTTAACAGAACAGCTGAAAATGCCAAATCACAGTAAAGAAGTGAAAGTTTAAGCAAAACTATAACTTTCAACGAAATTACTTTAAAAAGAGTTAAGTTCTTGTTTGAGAGACAAAAACCTTGAAGCTAAAGCTGCAGCTAAATATTTGACAACCTGGAAAGAAAGAAAAGCTTAATTTTGCTACTGTATTGTATTGCGTTATTTAACATAAAAAACTAAATATATTATGTATGTTAGTGGCCAGTTATATTATTCCACATTTTCTATATTGAAAGTAAAGTGACATCAAAGTCAAATTTCTTATTTGTGTGTAGAGATTTTTAATATAAAGCTGATTCTTATTCTAAGAAGTCCTAATTTCAGAGTTTGAAGTAGAAAAAAATTGTTTTAGAAAGTTAGACGTTCTCTTAACTAGATCTTCAATGTCCAAAATGACAACCAAACACATGAAATACAGTAATAATAGTTTTAACGGTATATTTCTACTTGTTAACTAGAACCTCGCTAAATGACTCATTAGTCATTATATTGTTAATAGAGGTCAGTGAATGCAATGTCTGAAAACAGAAAATATTTTAAAAATTAATAGTAGTTAGCCTGATTACTACTAAAACCCCATTGTTTTCCCAATAATAACACAAAAACAAGGTTTGTGGTGTTGTTCTCTATTTTAGCTTTCAAGCTAGTTTGGTGAACGGTAAGCTACGTGTTAGCCGACATGCTAACACCAACATTAACTTTAAAACATACATCTTTTGGGAATCGAAGTGTATTAAACAAACCATAAAACAGTTCAATCCAGCATTTCCTTTTCTTCCCTACACATTTAAAATATTACGCTTAGAAATTTGGACAGCAAAGTAAAAAAAAAAACCACATGCTAAAGGCAAGCAATGAAGTATGTCATATAGCTAGTAAAAACATTATTTTCAAATAGAATAATTGGGCATGACGTAACTTAAAACAGCTGCAATAAGAAACAAATTAAATTGTATTAGCACATACAGCTGTTTTACTATCATAAAAACAAATACAGGGAGCTAAAGTTGTCAGGAAGTGACAATAACAGAAACAAATCTCCTTCACCAATGTCACTGAATCTGCTTAATTCTGTTGGGTTTCCATGGTTAGATGTCTGTCATGGCTCTCATACATAAAGTTTGAAGCATTTATTAACTTGGATCCCAGAACAATTGCGACCTGAAGTGTGACATAAATAATCTCAGCTTGTAACGCGGCATATCATTATTGCAAACACTTGGCATAACCTAATCGTCCCTGCGAAGCAATCAGTCTCTGCGGCTGCTGTTGTTTACGATGAGAGAGTCTTCTGCCTGCAGTGGCTTTTTAATTGCTCTGAAGATTCAATTACTTTCAAGCAACATTTGCTGTGAAGACTGTTTGAGGAATGAGGGGAACATCAACTTCAAACCGCACTCAAAATTAAACAAAAAGCTTTGGAGAATAGTTCCCACTAATTGGTAATTATGTCAAAATGCTGAATTTTGGTGTTGAGATATTAAATGGATTTACTCTTAAGATTAATCTCTATGGATATTGAATAGTTATTCCTTTGTATTCAACAGCTGCACTGTTTTTCATTAAGCCTATAATGTTTGAATAATACCGCCGTTGTTCAGAATAATGATTAATTTATGCTCCTCATGTTTAGGTGCTCTTTAACAGGTGAGCCATTTATTTGAATTTCAGATGTTATTTTGGTGAATAATCAGCATCAACTTCAAATTACCAAATCAGTTAATCAGCCTGTATAAGGCAGGACAACAAAGGAAAATGTAATAACTCCTTTTTATTCAAGATTAACATTTAAAGAAGCATAAAACATGGTAATGGCCTTAAAAAGGCTCTTTTGTGGCACGTAGGTTGTCATTTAACGAATAAACACCTGCTAAAGGCTGATTAGCAGCACAAAATTACAATCAGTCATGAACAATTGAGCAAACGAAAAATCAAATGTTTCCTGGTGGGTGTTGAACTCTTGTCAAAAATGAATAAATTCATATTAATTTGTCAGCTAATCATGAAGCTCGGAGCAGAAATGTGGTGATTTTCTCAGAAACTGGATAAAGAAAGAAAATATACCCAGTTTACAATAAGAACTCAATATTAAAAATGAGGTTTCACTTGACTTCTGGGACTTAAATATATAGATTGGTTTATTTAAAGTGTGGTTGTATGAAGTACTTATGAATAGTCGGTATCATACCTGTATCATATCTACAGCGAGGAGCAAACACAGTCAAGCTAACTTTGAGTTGCCAGGTAAAAACATAAAGAAAGGAACTTATATGACATCTTTCAATAAATAACACTTTAGATAATAATAAAGAACTCAGAAGTGATCAAAATCCAAACACAATAATCCCAACAGCATCCAGCTTTCAAACCGTTCTTGTTGACAGACTGTCAGCCTGCTCAGGTCCAAACAGTTTGAAGTGATTCTTGTTTAGCTGCATCAGTTCACTCTCTAAAACCCAACAATGACTTCACTGCTCACACTTTCCTCCCATCTTCACCATCTCTCCGTTATGAAGAGACATCCAGGGAGTGTAGCCACCAGGACGTCTCTTTGGCAGATGGCTGTAAGCCGTGTTCAGACTGCAGCAAGGTAAAAAATCTCCAACCTGCCTGGGCGTGAATTCAAGGCCGTTTTCCCCAGCTTCGTGTGCCTCTGCAGTCGAGTTCAGCAGGAGCCGAAGAGGCTGGAGGCAGGATAACTCTTCCCTGGCTCCTCTTCAGTCGTTATGTTCTGCTGAATTTGGCTCTCATCAGGACCGGCTCTGCAGGGGACGAAGCCGGCCATCTTGACTCCCTCAGCAGGTGCAGAGCCTTCTTCTACCTTTAATCCCCTCAAACTGTCACGCAGCTCACTCCGTCTGGATAACCAGCTGAACCAGAACCCGCTCACCGTCTCCAACATTCCTCACTTTAAGAAAAAAACTGCTGCAAAAACAAACCGAGCTGCAGAAAATTACCTGTCGGAAAGCTTCCCCGTCTTTCTTGCCGGCCTGCTGGGCGATGAGGGTCAGCTTCTTGTTCTTCTTGTTTCTTTTATGTATTTTATAGATGCAGGACAGAAGGCACACCAGCAGCATGAAGGCGATCAGGCCCAGCATGGACAGGATGGCAACAGCCAGAGGAGCCATCTTATAGGCTGGAAACGAGAGAGATGAAGGAAACAATGAGTCTACAGGCCTGGATCCTTAAAATTAGAGGAAATCTGGTTTCAACTGGGATTTGATCTCTTCAAGTCTAAAGCAGAGGTGTCCAGACATTTGATAGAGCTGGGTAGTAACTAGATAAGTTTACTTGAGTAACATTTAGGAGTATTTTTTCTATGCTTTACGCCCCTGGTCTAAAGGGAAAGTCAAAATTTCACTAAGCAGCAGCTAAATTTTAACATCTTCTTCTTGTTAGTCTTCTACATCATTCTTTAGGACATGAAACTAAACCTAAGGAGCCTCCTGAGGTGGTTCTGAGGTCATAAATCAGATTTGATTCTATTTGCATGGAGAGCAGGAAGGTGGCATCTGATCCAGAAGTCACCTGGGACGCATGTGGAGATGAATCTTAATGTAAGGTCCCAGACTCGGTTACATCTGTTACGAGATTGATTTTTGCATTTACGAGGGCCTTTAACGAGGAGCAGCAGCGGACGGTTAGCATCTCAGAGCCACAGATGGAGATGTGCTTACAGATGGCTCTGCTAAATATATATAAATGCAAACAGAAGATTCCCCGAAGGCAGGAGGGACGAAATGACAAGGAGTTACGCAGCAGATGTGAGACAAATGTTTTGTTCTTTTTTCCTGTTTAATAAATACAGCATAACCTCTGTAGCCAGATGGGAATCTGTCATATTTATGGCTGAGTTGTCCTTGAAGGCAGAGGAACTAAAAACGAAGGACGCTGCGACTCGCCGGGGTTCCAGTTACCGACAAAAAGAAAGCAAACACCCAGACGGAGGGTGGAAACGTAATAAATCTGCACGTGCTGAAAAGTCACATGACCCCACCGCTGTGACTATCATCTAAAATCAGATGGATTACAGTCGGCAGAGATGGAACGGCTGGGCTTCCATAGAGCCTGAAAACAAACAGCAGCTCCTCAAACGGTTGAGACAAAATCTGTCCACAGACGTTCAAACCGGGTCTGGATCCTGACAGCTGACATGTTTGATCAGGAGACCCTCCTGTCTCCATGACGACCTAACCTCTACCCAGGGAGTCCATAACAGGAACCCAGGGGTCATCCGTGACCCTTCTGACCTCTGCTGGGTCAGGAGGGTTAAGCTATGGAGAAATGCAGGACGTCGCTGGAATATCATTTACAAAACTTTAAAATTTCTCATGATTTTAATCCAGTATTTATTTATATTTCCTCTGTTTCTATCAGTGAAACTTTGGAAGTCTCCAAAGTTTTTAAAGGCTCATCCTCACTTACAGTTTCTGAACCATAATTACAATCACAAAATTAAATGTGAACAAAGTGAAGGGTGTCACTTTTCAATAAAACCAAAAAAAAACACAAATAAAGTGAATTAAAGAGCTTTATTTATTGTTTTACTTGAACACACAAAGTATTTTGGTTTGGTTTCTAGTCCAAATATCTTAATAGACTTGAAATAAGATAATTTAGCTCACAAGTAACTTTTCAGTAAAATATAGGACCTTCTATAAGTCAATAATTCCTTTGTATATATATTTTTTTACCATTAGTGAAATAATCTACAAGTGGAACGAGACATGGGGAAAATATCTTCACTTATTGCGACTTTTGCCACTTTTTCATCAATATTAAGGAACGTTTTACATAAAATAAGCTCCTATGTCATGCTAAAGTTACTTCTAAGTTAGTTTTGTCTTATACCAAGTGTGCTATGATAGATCATTAGAACAAGACCAAATTACTTGGTAACATTTTGTGTTTTTTCAGTGCAGTCAGTCAGGTTCATGAACATAAAATCTGTTTTCCTGCAATAATCAAACAGCTGAAGCGTTCAGATCCACTCGTCATCATTAAGGAATCTGTAAATGTATATAAATGTACATTAAAGTGTCTTTATTACCTTCCACGGTTATGTAAACGTGAGCCACAGTAAAGCCAGCCAGGTCGGTGACCTTGAAGAGCCCCGTGTCGGCCGGCTGCATCTTCTTCATGACGAGCTCCGACCCGTCCACAGTGAGACGGCCCTCCAGCTGCGGGTCCAGCGGCGCCACCAGAACCCCCTGGTTCACGATGACCCGGTCCTGGTTGTCCAATTTGGACCTGTAGACCACGTTGAGGTTGGAGTAGTGCAGGAAGAGCTTCATCTTCAGGTTCTCTCCATAGGCAAAATGCAAGAAACTCTGGTGATCTGGAGGAGCAAAAGAGGAGAAAATGAGGAAAATACAGATGAGTTTACTGGAGATTTAATTCATCTGATTCACAGACACACTGGAGATGAGGGAAAACATCATGATAGGTGCAAAACAATTCACACTAATTTAATATTTCCTTATGGAGAGGTCAGTAAGTCAGAATGAATAAATAATAAATAATATGGTCATAATTCATTTAATTGTTACATAGGAAAAAAATAAATAAGATCAGATGCTTCAAACTTGTATAATTTTCCAGAACGTAATTTGGTTTTATAGTTTTAAGCTGAAAAAAGAGACATTTTACCACCAGTTAGAAGAAAAGTGTGAAGAAACATAAAGTCTCTGCTTGTTTCTGTTGCTCCAGTGCAGATATTGACTGACCATCACAGCATCCAGTGGGATAAATTACCTCTTTATGCCTTCAGGATACATTTCCTGTACGAGTCAACAATCTGTTTGTAGCTGTGTGTCATTCTTCAGCTCTTTTTTTTCTACATGCAAACAGTTGACCTTTTGACCTCTGAACCTGCTGTTATTCTGTATCCAATCAGCATTGGGAACACCAGCTCCATCCTCTCAGGAACGTTAAGCATCACCTGTTTTCTCTCCACATTCATGACTGTCTCCTGATGCATAGTTTTTAATACTTACAAATAAATATGTTTCTTTATCCTTCCAATTATTGCTATCAGTTTATGAGCAGGAAGATGATAATCAGTTGATTTAGAGCCTATAAATATGCAGAAATTCACTATTTGATGATTTGCTTTTCAAAATAAGTTACACAGCAGCACGCCTTTGATTCTTAAATGTCAACATTTAAATATCAGACATTTTTGGACTAAAGGATCAGATTTTATTGTTGAAAGCTTCGGCTGCGTCTCCTGACCTCTGACATTCAGGCAGGTCCTCGTCTTGGTGTGACCGTCCCGGTCCAGAGCCGTGAAGCTGCCTTCATCCGTCATCCTGACCGAGTGCAGCACTACCTGCCTGTCCGACACGCTGAGGCGCCCGGCGTAGTCGTCCCCCAGCACGGCGCTCTGGTTGTAGAGGAGCACCGGGGGGGGCTCCGAGGTGTGAGGGACCACCGTCTGATTGACTCTGACCAGGCTGGGCCTGAACCCAGAAACCACAGAGAGGACGGTTTTCAACCAGCTCACACACATATCTATCAGTGTTTTAGGTAATAAACCAACACAAAGTACCGTATTTTCCACACTATAAGGCGCACCAGATTATAAGCCGTACCTTCAACAAATTGCATGTCTTAAAACTTTTTTCACATATAAGCCGCACCGCATTATAAGACTCATAGAATAGGCGCCTCAGTTTGGGTTGCCAATTTGTTCCATAAGCTATTATTACACACCACATGTGTAAAGAAGTGGTCCAGAGTACCTTATATAGTCGTCTGCCCCAGTTGTTTCACTCACGGTGTTGGTGTTGTGATATTGTGCCCAACTGCTTTCTGGGTAACACAGACCAACTGACACACTGCCGCTGCAGTCTCTGTCTCTCTTCTCCCGCCCCTCCCCCCGGCTTTAAATGTATTATCAAACTTTATTAACAAACCAGCGTTCTGACAACAATCCCAGCATGCACCGCACACTTCTTCTTCTACGGGGGAAAATGAAGTCCGCAGCTGCTTACCGTAGTTGCTCGACCTGTTGTGGCTCAATATTGCTCCATATATAAGGCGCACGGGATTATAAGGCGCACTGTCAGCTTTTGAGGAAATTTAAGGTTTTTAGTTGAGCCTTATAGTGCGGAAAAAACGGTAGTTTAAATTGTAAATATTTGTACATTTGTATCATGCATTCCACAGCCTTACAGTTACCTAAAAAATTTAGACATAAATAATTCTGATTGTCACTTTTATCACAATAGCACCAAAAACATTGTGATAAAACTTTAAGTCCATATTATCCAGCAACATCTGTTTCAGGTGTGATGGAGCAGGAAGCGTCCAAAACTCAGAGGACTTGAGCTGCAGTCCTCTGGTTTAGATGAAAACATCTTAATGTGTGAAAATGTCCCACCTTGACTCCATGTTTGTTAGAGATGAGTTCTGCCTGGCGTACCTGAACTCCAGCGTGATCGGACCTTCAATTTGGTTCAGATGGATGATGTACGTTTCTCCATACTTTACAACCTGCTCCAAAACGCAGTCTGATCGACGACACAAGATTAAAGATAAAGAGAAACGTTTACTGCGGAGAAAAGCTGAAAATCAGTCATATTGTGCTAAAGGTCAGCTAGACTAACGACTCGTGAAGGAATAGATTCTTATAGAAATCTCCAGGAATTAAAAAAGAATCTTTACCACATAATCGGTTTTGATTACATTCCTTTTAAAGCACAAAAAGCTGTTTATTATTTTTTAGATAATTACTTGATGCAGTTGGTAATTAAGTCATTTATAACTTTTCTTTTTGTAATCATTTAATGGATAGTCTTACTTATAATCATTTATTTATATTTGAACTTTTCGGGATGTTGTTTTGTTCGCAGGGAGGATCGAAGGCAATGAATTTGCTTCCAGCAAAGTTTAGACATCATTAACTTGAATAATAGTTTCATTTTTCACAGACATGAGTTGATTCCTGGAAGAAACTGTTATTTCACAAAATCTGGTGTTTTTCCACAAAGAATAGGTTTATAATTTAGTATCTAATGAGTCAAACACCAGTAGAAAATGTCCAGTTTTTTGGAGGAGCAGCAGAGTTTCAGTCCTTACCCCTCACGATGAGGACCAGGTTTTTGGAAATGCTGGCATTTCTGCCGCTTCTGATGATGTACAGCCCCTCGTCTTCCTCCTGCACGTCCTTCAGCACCAGGTGGCCCAGAGAGTTGAGCTCAGTCTTGTTCGGGTTCATCACCCGACCCGCCTGGAGCAGAGGAACCTCGTAGGAGCTGTTGGTCCTGGGTCGGAACACGACCTCCGGGTCGCTCCACGACGACACTTCGATGTGGACGTCCTCGCCGAAGAAGGCCGTCCTCCTTTCCTCTTTGACTGATGCAAACAGGAGGCGGTTAGCTTTCAAAAAGTTTATTTTATTCAAACATTATCATCCAAACAAGTAATCTTACCTCTGGAAGATGCTGACACAACTGGAAGAGAAAGAAAGAAAACAGAAAATCAACTCCTTTGTTCTGAAAACCAAACAACTTACACATTAAACATGGAAACATTTGAAATGTAAATGTTGTCCAAAAATAGTCTGATTACAATGTTTCATAACAAAACAAGGCAAACAAGAGGAAATGGAACAGATTGCAACATAAATGAGCTTTAAGTTTTTTTCTAAAGTAAATCATTAAGTTTGGTTTTGAAGGAAGTCGGTTCCAAACATTCATTTATCTGAACTGGGCTCCTGATTCTGTTTGTGCTTACCGGTGCAGAACACGGCGCTAAGTACCGCCGCTACGACAGCTTTCATCTTGGACTGCCTCTCTCTGCAAAACAGAAAGACGCAGACAATTAACAGCAAATAAAGACTTTTTTAGCATCAGTATGGCTCCAACGAGGCCTTCAGGAAACACAAACTCTGCTTCATGAGACGTACTAATCAGTTTATGTAACAACCTGAGTGTCAGTTGGTTCAATTTAAAAATGCTCTGTGCAGCAGAACGTATATTTGCATTAGCATGAAAAAGGACAGAAAATGTTGAAGAAAACCTACTGTTATCAATTTGTGACTTTAAGCTAAACAATAACTAAATTACTTGAATAAAACAGATTGGCCTAGTCAAAGTCTGGTCTTAGTTTGTTTGAAATGCTGTAAAATTATGTATTTAAAGAAGACATACCTAAAAATCCTCAAATATGACTGAATTAAAACTATTCTGCAAAGCAGTCAAAGAGTGACACATCCAGACAGGTTTAGGGAAAAAATGACTTTTCACATACAGCTGGGTTGGCTTGCATTTGAAAAATTATTTTAAAATTTACTCAGGCTATCTTTGTTTGATATTAAAATTTCGATCATGGCCTTCTTTTATTCATGCAAAAAAAGAAATAAAATCTTTATGGGATGAAATGATTTTCCTGAACAAACATCCGACGGTGCCAAGAGCCGCTGGCAACAAAATCTATAACTTCAGTCAACTCAGAATTAAACTGCAGGGCTTCCATCCATTCACTTCTCATCAATCCTGCTACAATGGAGAAAATTCATCTAGCAAATAAAGACAATCACAGAAAATGCAAAAGAACATATAATAGTAAAGAAATTATCTTTTCATTTCAATTAAAGGTGTCAAACTCCAGTTATGCAAGGTTTGTTTCTGACATCTTTTAGTTGTTTCTCTGCTTCATCACACCTGTTTCAAACAGTGTTGTATAAAGTCATGAAATCTCAGAGTCAAGTAAAAGTTTAGGTTCCTCTCCAAAATATGACTTTGGTAAAAGTCCAAGTCACTGACTGAAATGTTACTTGAGTTAAAGTCTTAAAGTTTCTGAATTTTCTTGTATTTAAGTATGGAAATTACTGTAAAAATGGATGTACTCAAGTAATGTAATGAAAAGTATAAGTAAAAAGTAAAACAAGGCAAATGCAGTTTGAATGAATTTGAATTTATGTTTTGGTAAACTTGTCAAATACAGTTAAAGTAATAAACACAACCAAGTGCCAGCAAAATTAAACCTGCTAATAGATAAACCTGCAGGCATCATTAGGTGCTTCACCTACAAGATTAACTTAACCTGCTTTACAACTGAACCAGCTTCTTAGTTTTCCCTCCAGGACAGAAAATACAAAGTTTTTGTAAGCCTTAAGTTTTCCCTTCAAGTGGTCAGTGCTGAAAATGAGAAAAATAGTCAGTACAGAAAATGCAGCCAACACAAAGAAAAAAAGCCGTTACGATTAATTACTCTACTTCACAAACTATTGGTGCAACAACTGGTCATTATGTGGCATTAGGGACATGAGGCTGCTGCTCATCACCAGACTTTGTGTTTACTGAGAGAAGCGAAACAGGTGTTTCCTATTGGTGGTGATGAACAAACAGGTGTTTCCTATTGGTGGAGATGAACAAGCCCAGGTAAGTAGCTACCGACTTTGTAGCAGTCAATCAGTAGGTGGGTCAAAACTCCAGCGTTTCTCTTTCTCGCTGTTTTGTAACGAGTAACTAAACCACACAATGAAAATGTATCGAAGTAAAAGTATGAAATTAAGTTCAGAAATATAGTGAAGTAAAAGTGAAAGTTATGAAAAATGTTCATACTCCAGGAAAGTATGAAGTACTCCAAAATATACTTAAGTAAATTAGTGAAGTATTTTTACTTCTTTACTATACAGCACTGGTTTCAAATAGGTGTGATGAAGGTAAGTCACTTTCTGTAAATGGTCTCCAGGTTTTCCTGTAAACGAGACCATCTAAAAGCTGCAGGACAGATTCTTCATGTCCAAGATTGTTGCCTTCTTTGTATTGTTGTAAGACAAATTGATTTATCCAACATTTTCCCCAAGAGAAATAAACCCTGGTTCAGTCAGGACCAGAATGTTCTGGATTTGTAATAGGAATTTCCTGGAAACCAGAATTTTACCAAAAATACAAAAATACAGCCCCCGTGACCCAATCCTGGATAAGCGGAAGAAAATGGATGGATGGAAGGATGGACATTACAATTTATTTAAAGGGATTGTGCCAATAATTATGCTGCCAGTCATAAAAAACATAATCAATAAGCCTACATCTTTAAGTTGCTAAAGGATAATAATATTTTCACCCAAGTTCACTCCAGCAGATCCTCCTGGATGTCAGTCGACGTCTCACTCCGTCAAACATTTGCTTTACATTTTAGAAGTTAAACTTCCTGCTTCATCCCTGTTATTTTGTCCACACTCTGGTAAAACTATAAAAATTGATCCCAAATAATGATCAGTTATCCAGCTCCTATTTTCCCATTTCTCCTGGAACAAAAAAAAGGGAGTTTTACCTGAATGTTATAATAAAAGTAAATGTAGAGTGGACTATTTTTTGAGGGCCGACATGGTCTCAAAAGTTTGAAAAACACAGCTAAGGTTAGAGAGTTCAGTGGAAAATCTCAATAAAAAGTCCTTTAAAATGATTTTTCAGAGCAGAGAGGCTTTAAAAGCTGCTTTCTCAAGAGTCTCTGCAGAACGAACAGGCTTATATTGTTCAGTTTCCTCTTAGCACTTTGGTGCAACACAGCAATCTTGGCTTATTTCTCTAATCGCCGCCCTGTGAAGCAGGTTGAATACGTTTTACATAAATGTTCCACGAAGCCATTACCTTACTGCCTCTAAAGATTTCATGCTGGGGAGCTTGAAAGGATGTGAATCAAAAGTTTGACATCTCTGACAAAGAAAACTGTATGTCTGAGGGGAAAATGAGAAGTCAACGCTGATTATGAAAATGTGAAAATGTGCAAAAAAAAAGGTGTTCAGATTGGACATGTATTGAGTGGAAGTCAGAGAGGAGGTTTAAACAAAGCTGGAGGAGGCGCAGCGAGCGGCCGCACAAGGAAGCATGCAGGAAAAATAATGATGGACGTGTGTTCAAGTGGTTCTGATTTAATTACAGCCAGATGAGCAGCACTTTCCACCGAAGCTCCTGGACGCTTTAACCTGCCTTCCTTCAGCCGCAGGTTTGATTTCCAGCTGAAGCCCAGAGTCTAAACACGACCATTGTTCTACTGTCATCCTGCAAAACCTCATTAGTTCCCTTTACTTAAGAAATACATGCAAACTCGTTGCCTCAGAATGTTTTAATTTTCATTAAATTAGCTGCTTAAGTAGAATTCATTTATGCAATTTTCAATAAATCTGTGTATGTTGTAATAATCATTTTGTATATTTAAATTAACCCACAGCTTCCGGAAGAAACATATTTTAACTTGAGTATATAAAAAGAAAATTACTTGATTGAAACATTTCCCAGTTTCTGCTTTTCATTTTATTCTTTACTCAAACTTTATCAGATAATATACAGAACATGGATAATTTGCTCACTTTTATTTCAGAAAAACAAAATAAAAATGAATGTACAACTGACTCTTTATGCAGTTTCATGTATGCAAATATAAATGTAAAAAATAGCTAATAAGAGCTGTGAAAGTGGCTCATTCTTAATCAACTGACTGCATAGAAAAAGATGTGGAGTCTACATTTTCACCTTAAAACTAATTTTTGTGACAAATAAAAAAGTGGTTTAATTTGTTGCTGCTGCTGGTGGTGGTGGCACAATGCATTGTGCTTTGTGCCTTGCTGGCCAATCCTCAGGTCACATACCTTTTCACACTAGCTCAAATTAACTGTTTTTAAAATGTCGCCACAGACCCTCAACTTGAATCGAGATTTTAGTGCAGCTATTAAAAAATAAAAGGGGTAGTATAGTGCCATTATATAGTACAATCAAGTAACTATTAAATTATGTTGTTATAAAAAAATTCTGTATACAACAAATATGAGTAAAAAAATATTTGACTTTGATATTTAACGCCTTGAAATTGGGCCTCTGTCTCTTTAAGAAGCTCCTGCTCTTTCTGAAACTGCCTTCAGGAAGTCATAACCACACCGATCCTCTATTGACCCTCTAACAACCTTTTACCAGCGTTGCTCTGAGAAGTAGCTCCTATAATGACCTCAGCATATTCCAAGTTTTGCCAGGTGTTTGCTAATTGCTGCTGGCTAGTCTGAAGGTGCTGAATGGTTGTCATGGAGATTCAAGGATTCCTCAAACATGCATGAAAGAATGAAGGCAACACTGCTGGTATGTTTTTCATGAGAGAATAAGATTATAACATGATGTAAAGTCAATCTTACATAATTTATTCTATTAAAGTCAAAACTGTAATTCACTTTGCAACCAAAAATACACATGACTTAGTTTAATTGATTGCTAGCAAAACCTTGCTTAAAGTTAAGCACTCATCACTCATCTTTTTTCATTAAATACAATGTCACATTAAATATGTCACAGTTTACAGTGTGTATCACTAGATGACCTGATCAGAGGTGTGTGTGTGTGTGTGTGTGTGTGTGTATGTTTGCGTTTGTTTATAATACCTTGTGGGGACGATTTTCCTGACATATACTACATTGTGGGGACCAATTGCTCCTTGTGGGGACCGAAGCCTAGACCCCTGACCCTAAAACAGGGAAATGCTGTTTTAGGGTCAGGGTTAGAGTTAGGACTAAGTGTGATGATTTTGGTTGGTTAGGTTGGTATGTGATGTTAGGTTAGTATGTGATGGTTAGGTAGTATGTGATGGTAGGTTAGTGTGATGGTTAGGGTTAGGTATGTGATGGTTAGGGTTAGGTATGTGATGGTTAGGGTTAGTATGTGATGGTTAGGGTTAGGTATGTGATGGTTAGGGTTAGGTATGTGATGGTTAGGGTTAGGTATGTGATGGTTAGGGTTAGGTATGCGATGGTTAGGGTTAGGTATGTGATGGTTAGGTAAAGAGTAAAGGTAAGGTTTAGGTTGTAGACGTGAATGGAAGTCAATGGAAAGTCCTCACAAAGATTGCTGCTCAAACGTAGGTGTGTGTGTGACAGGCAGCGGCCTCCTGGACCAAACAGCCGATGAGGTCACATCTCTCTGTCTGATCTCATCAGTCCTTCCTGGACGATGCGTTCAAGTGCCTCTCCTCCTCCTCCTCCTCCCGTTTCAGCATCAGCTCTCTGCTCCTCTCTGTCTTTATTCCTTATCTTGCTCCTCAAACCCAGCTTTATTCTCCTAAATCCCTCCTTTGGGGTTAATTATCCTCCTGAGTCCTTCAGAGGACACTCTGTGTGATGTTTCTGGGTTCGCTGATAAGCTCCACTAATATTAAATATCCTCTACAGCCACTCAGCCTCCGACATGCTTTCTCCTTGCGCTAAGCACTTTCTATCGTTGCAGCTAATCTGATTGGCTTCAGTCTTAGCTGTTGTTTCAAAAGCATCAAGGAGGGTCAGGAAATGGTTCTCTGATTCATTTCTTTGTCCAGTTTTCAATGAATTCGGTTAGGATGTGTTGAGCTTGAAAAAAGTCCTCATTTCCTTTAAAAAAAAGATACATAATTTATCATTGATTTTATTAGGATGTTATGTGATACATAACCTTCTTTTCCTTCTTTTCTTTTCCTTCTTTTTTTTACATATCAACTTCAGCTTCTTTTACTCTGATGCATCTAAATAAAACCATTTGCTTTCAGACATTACCCAATACTTTAGTCCAGAAATCTCCAGAAATCCAAAAGTTTTGCTATCTTTTTGTTGCGTGAAGAGGAAAAGATGAGCAATAGGAGAGTTTAACCTTATAACAGGACAATAATACTATATATATATATAACATACTATATACTATATATACTATATATAAAACTGGATCTAGATCAAAACATAATCATCTATTAGAACGGCCTAGTCAAAGTCCAAATGAAAATCCATGGCATGAATTGAATTAAAAAACTATTCTCACTAGTCTATCTGATCAGTTTGAGCTTTATTCCATAGAAGAGCAATAAATGTAGATTGTGGTGGAGCTTTTTGTATTTTTAAAAAACTAAATAATAGAACCAAACATCACATTCCTTGAACCTCACAATTATGACCTACTTTGCATTTTTCTCTTATCAAATTAAAATCCCAGTTTTGTGAATCTACAAAACAAAACGTGGAGAAAGTTCAAGGGATTTGAATAGTTTCCAGCCAATCGTTCCCTATTTTCATGTTTTTCCTCCTGTCATGCTCTCGGTGTAAAACACAGATCCAGGACCAGCAGCAGCGGTGGCGGCTGCAGCTCAGGGTGTGTCGTGACCAGCATCTGGACTGGAGATGGAAGATGGAGGAAATGGGAGCGGAAGAGAGGAGGGCATGAATGAAGAATGCAAGGTTGCATTTTTTTTAATGTTCAGGGGTGAAGCTCTCTCTCTCTCTGCTCCACCTCCGCCTCCTACTCGGATGTTCAGCTTCTAAGAGACACATGCTGGCTGAAGGTTTGCACATCCAGCTTCATACATCAGCCAAAACGAGAGCATTCAGAACAGATTACACACAATAGAATCAATAAGGTCTGTAATTTCTACCCAATTTGCGAACATAAAGACGTATTTTAGTTCATTATTTCTCTCGGAGGTGTTGTAAAACCTGTCACTCATCCATCTTCGCTCACATTCGGTTCGATGTGACAAATAAGCAACTTAGTCAGCAGATTTAATGAGTGCCGTAGTGCATTGCGTAACCGCTTCCAGCAGGGTGGACCAGAAACCCCCCACGGAGCGCGGAGGGTGAACCCCGAACATACATGGCAACCCACCGCAGCTCCGCACACAGACGTGGAGGAAAAACACGGATTTACAGCACTTTAAAACCAAATGGAGGATTTAAAACGAGTTTAACTGAAAAAAAGTCTAATTAAATTAAATTAACGAGGTTTTGTGTGAGCGTTGCTTGGGTTTCTGTATCGATTTAATTAATTTATTTTTGTCAATTTCTGTATAAATAAGACAGAATGTAGGTTTGTCTGAAGTTATATTTTCTTATGAGAAGATTCCCAGAAATGTTGCTGCTGCTGGTTTACACGCCCTGAATCCACCGCTCAACACAAGCAAACACTCCAAAAGCCAAGAAAAGCTGCAGAATTTAACCCACCGCCTCCCTGTTGGAGACCAAATCTATATGAATTCATAAACAGATGATGGTAATTACCTTTATAAAAGCCTCGGTCCGGTGATCGGAGGGCTGGGAGGGGCTCAGCAATGATGGAAAACCCTTTTATTTCTTTATTTCATGAATGTCGTCCACCCCGCCTCCCCCAACCCGAACACGGCTCACCTCAACCGAGCGGAGATCGGGATGAAGACGGAGGTTTCGGTAGATGTCGGGCGTGTGGAGGCTGCGAGCTCGGGCGCGGTCGGGAAAGTTCGGAGAGAATCGTCTCTCCGAACTTTCGGAGAGACGATTCTCCGAAGAGGGTGGGAAACCTCCTCTGACGTCACAGCTGGTTCAGTGCCCTTTGACCCTCTTAGAACTATTTGGATGAACGTTCACCACCGGCAGGATGAACGTGGCTGAACTTCTGATTCAGTTATTTTTTTTCTAAGCTCTCATTAAGTCCAACATTGACCAGCTCCGCTCAGCGCAGTAAATATTTCTAATAGCTGTTTATTCAGCTGGATGTGGAGAAATGCATCTTGTTTGGCAGCAAAATAAAACTAAATGGAGAAAACTGATTTCCCCTCCAAATAATTCACATAAAATAAACAAGGTTCAAGAATTTTCCCCCCTTCCCCAGATTTTCCATTTGAAGCTGATCAGTCAGAGCAGACAAGGCCTTTCTAAATCAGAGATGTCCATTTGTCATTCTTGGAACACTTTTATATGCAACTAAAAAAAACACAAATGTGGCTCTCCAGTTTGCACTTTAGTCATTTTTGAGCTTGAACATTTTCATTCTAAACATAAAGTATTGTTTTCATTATTTTAATTTCACAAGTATGACTACAAACATCCATTTACATTTTACTCATGAAGGACAAGAGCACATTAATGATATTCATTTTGGTTAACAGTTTTTTAAAGGAAAGTCTCATTTGGTTTATCTGATTAAATTGGAACAATTTGCAGACCAAATAAACTGAAAATTTGCCCTGGAAGTTTGTGAAACTTCCACGTTTGTTTCAAAAAAATATTGCAAGTTTAATTTATCAGAAAAGGTTAAAAAAAATCACAACTACATCATTTTGTGTTTTAGGTTGAAAAACAATATGTCCCCAAAAGTAGCTTCAAAAAATGGACCTTTTATCTAATTTGTTTAAAATAAATCTGGCTGTTGCTATAAAAGGTTTTCTGATAGGTTTCATAAACACTTAAAGCTCTGAGATTTTTTAAATTCAACTTGAATCATCTGTTAACCCTTATAAGATATGTAATTATTAACTGTATGAGTGTGAATTTGTGTAGTGTGACTAGAATGCAGCCTGTAAGATTATATTTTCTGTCTTACTCTATTATTGTATATCTATTTTTGTAACCTGTCCAGGGACTGAAGATACAAATTATCTGACGTAATAAACAAGTACAGAGCCTCAAATGGTACAAAGTCCCTTTTTAAATAAAGTTTATAATCATTAAGAAGTTTGATCATCATGACAGTACAGGAAGTTTGTCCCCAACAAATGCATTTTTATTTCTCCCAAATGTTTCACAGTAAAGATCCCAAATCAGACCCAAAAGAATAAACATGGTTGGATTTTAATACTGAACATAAACAATAAGCATGATCTAAATTAACACTGTAGTGGCTCAGAGTAAACAGTACAGAAAATCTGAATAAAAACAAAATCTGATGCTCAGAGATGTTAACAGAACTTTTTATCTTTCACAAAACCAGAACCAACTGTGACGATCTGATCGATAAAAAGAAAGACTTCCTCTTTGAATTCTGATCATGTTGAACTTCTAAACCCGAAGAGCTGAACACGGATCTGCAAACGCGATAAAAATGTCAGAACGTTGATAAGAGTTTCGCTTCTCATCTCTGAGGCTCATTTTCAGGCTGAAGACCTTTTTGACCCGATACAATCAGAACCTCAGATAAGGACGTCTGACAGATCCTTTGAGTTTATCAAGCCTTTTTGGTTTCACTCTGAAGTCAATGAGGCCTGAAAGAGAAACGTTTCTCCTGCTGGGGTTCAGTTAACTTTCACAACATTCAAGATTTTAGAAGTGGAGAAAATCCTTCAAACTTTTACAATAACGACTGAATGATGGGCAAAGTAACATGATTATTGATGAATCAGGCAGACATGTTTTTGATCAGATGGATTTCTGAATTTGTCAGATATTTGTTTTATCTTCATCCTAAATGTAACATAATGAAACTGGACAGTTTCGGGTTTGTGCGTTTTAGTTTATAACAGTTTGGTTTCTGTGATTTGATCGAAGTGGATTGGAAATATGAAAATGGTCGAATTGGCACGATTCTCCTAATTTTGGCCCATCCACCAATTCAGACCTTCACAGAGGAGGATTAAGACCAATGAAAAAACATATAAGACTTTTGGTCTCAAAAGATTAAAGTCAGATTTCTGAGGGAAAAAAAGAGAATTTATTTTCTTTAGAATTTAAGTCAGAATTCAGAGAAAAAAGAAAGTAAGATTTCTGTGGAAAAAGTTAGATTTTTTGTCTTTTTGCTGAAATGTGCTACACAAATAAATTTGACAGATTGATTTGAGAATAAAATGTAATAAAGTCAGAATCCCTGTTTTGTTTTCCCCAGTGACCCTAATCCTCTTCCGTTGACCTCTGACCTCCTCCGACCTGCTAAATTCCTTCACATTTTCTTGAACACACCGTCCATCATCACCCGTTCCTTTCCCCTCCGCCCGTGTTTCCCGTCAGGCGTCCTCCTCGGCCTCCTCCTCGAACTCGCCCTCCTCCTCGGCCGTGGCGTCCTGGTACTGCTGGTACTCGGACACCAGGTCGTTCATGTTGCTCTCGGCCTCGGTGAACTCCATCTCGTCCATTCCTTCGCCCGTGTACCAGTGCAGGAAGGCCTTGCGGCGGAACATGGCGGTGAACTGCTCCGAGATGCGCTTGAACAGCTCCTGGATGGCCGTGCTGTTGCCGATGAAGGTGACGGCCATCTTGAGGCCGCGCGGCGGGATGTCGCACACGGCCGTCTTCACGTTGTTGGGGATCCACTCCACGAAGTAGCTGCTGTTCTTGTTCTGCACGTTCAGCATCTGCTCGTCCACCTCCTTCATGGACATGCGGCCACGGAAGACGGCCGCCACCGTCAGGTAGCGGCCGTGGCGCGGGTCGCACGCCGCCATCATGTTCTTGGCGTCGAACACCTGCTGGGTGAGCTCCGGGACGGTCAGGGCGCGGTACTGCTGGCTGCCGCGGCTCGTCAGCGGGGCGAAGCCCGGCATGAAGAAGTGCAGGCGGGGAAACGGCACCATGTTGACGGCCAGCTTGCGCAGGTCGGCGTTGAGCTGGCCGGGGAAGCGCAGGCAGGTGGTGACGCCGCTCATGGTGGCCGACACCAGGTGGTTCAGGTCTCCGTAGGTGGGCGTGGTCAGCTTCAGCGTGCGGAAGCAGATGTCGTACAGAGCCTCGTTGTCGATGCAGTACGTCTCGTCCGTGTTCTCCACCAGCTGGTGGACGGACAGGGTGGCGTTGTACGGCTCCACCACCGTGTCGGACACCTGAGGCAGAGACACGGGCGCCATGGCGACCAATTACTCTACGCCACTTCCCCTTTAAGTTTCCTCAGAGTCAGACTTTATTCCCTTTTTATTTATTGAAGGGAAAAAAATTGCCTTTTTTTGCTATGGCTCAAAATAAAGCAATTTTCACTTATTTTTCATGGACAAAATGTCTTGTAACATCTGAAAACATCTGTCAATGGAACTACAACGTTTCCTGAATATCAAGGAATTATTGACCTCAAACTCTTATATCTTGATGAAAAAATACTTATAAGTTTTGTTTTATTTCAAGCATACTTGAAATAAAGTATAAGATATTTTCACTAGAAACTAAACTAAAATATTAAATAAGACTTTGTGTTTTTGCAGTGTAGAACACATCAAAGTGTTTTTAAAGGCAGAAAGGAAATTTGAGGGTAATTTTTTCTTCTGTTGTCTGATTTAAGCAGCTCAAAGATGCAGAAAGTTCTGTAATCCATCAAGACTTTTCCTTGACGTCACATTAACCTTTAAAATATTAAATAGATCCTCAGAATGTAAAAACTGCCTTAATTCCATCAGTGTATGTGGAAAAAAATGTTCAGACGTTTATATAACAAATGTTTCCTCACTTCAATTCATGTTATAATCAACATAAAGAGAATAAACTGACAGGATCAGAAATAATGAGACAGATGATTCTTGCTGTAAACCATCACAGATAAATAACAGCGAGGAAGAATACTGAGCATAAACATATGGATTTAATATGAACATGAATAATACTGATACAATCAGGATGGAGACAGAGTTTCATGTGATAAAATAGAAGAAGATCTGATAGGTGCAGCGCTGCGTGTTACCTTAGGGGAGGGAACCACACTGAAGGTGTTCATGATGCGGTCAGGATATTCCTCCCTGATCTTGCTGATCAGCAGGGTCCCCATGCCGGAGCCGGTTCCTCCTCCCAGGGAGTGTGTGAGCTGGAAGCCCTGCAGGCACTCGCAGCTCTCCGCCTCCTTCCGGACCACGTCCAGGACCGAGTCCACCAGCTCCGCGCCCTCCGTGTAGTGACCTTTGGCCCAGTTGTTCCCGGCTCCACTCTGACCTAAACACAAATCATTAAGAGTTTATAAGAAAAGCTTTGGAATGAAAGAAAATTAAAACTAACATTCTCATCAACAACCGTTCTACTAATTAATTACCAAAGACAAAGTTGTCAGGTCTGAAGATTTGGCCAAACGGTCCTGATCGGACCGAGTCCATGGTACCCGGTTCCAGGTCCACCAGGATGGCTCTGGGTACATATTTCCCACCTGCACACACACAAACACACACACCAAAACACATTAAAAATCTGCTTTATGAGACTTATTATTATGCAGTGTTGTAATTTAACAGCAAATGAAAAATAATATTTGTTGAGCAAGCATGTTTAGGCCTAAATCGTATTGAAATTAGTTTAATTCATTTTAAATTTCAAGTTTGATTATCATTTTCAGTGATAATACACAGTCCAGTCACATTAATGTGACCATCTGTCAAAAGCCAGAATAACCACCTTTCGCAGAGCGAACTGCTACGAGACGTGCAGGAAGAGAGTCACTTAGGTCCCTGAAGGTCTTCTCTGGGATGTTGAGCCATGCCGACTCTAATGCCGTGGCCAGCTGCGCTAGATTACGCGGTTGAGGATCCATGGCGCGAACAACTCGATCGAGATGGTCCCACAGATGCTCGATTGGGTTTAAGTCAGGTGAGTTTGCTGGCCAGGGGAGGACGGTAAACTCATCCTGGTGCTCTTCGAACCACGCACGTACACTGGCAGCTGTATGGCACCTCGCATTGTCCTGCTGGAAGATGCCATCATCCTGAGGAAAAACAATGCGCATGTAGGGGTGGACATGGTCCGCAAGGACAGATGCGTACTTGTATTGATCCATCGTGCCTTCCACAATAATCAGTGAACCCAGAGAATGCCAGGAAAACATTCCCCAGACCATAATGCTCCCGCCTCCAGCTTGGACCGTTCCTGCAATGGTTGCAGGGTGGTTCCTTTCAGAGGTTTCACGCCTTATACGCCAACGTCCATCTGTCCGATGGAGCATAAAACGCGATTCATCTGAAAACGCTACCTGTCGCCACTCAGTGGACGTCCAGCTGCTGTACTGGCGTGCAAATTCTAGCCTTCGTCGTCGATGAACACCAGTCAGCATAGGTGCACGAACCAGGCGTCCGCTTCGGAGGCCCAGACGCAGCAATGTTCGCTGAATAGTGGTTTGGGAGACACTTGTGGTAGCCCCTTGGTTCATTTTAGTGGTCAGTTGCTCAACGGTAGCCCGTCTATCTGCCCGAACGCATCTCCGCAACCGTCGTTCGCCTCTGTCATCTATGGCCCGTGGTGCACCACATTTGCCACGTCGTTGATTTTGGACAGTCCCATTTTGCCATGCACGGTACACTTTTACCACGGCGGCACGCGAACAGTTCACAAACTCAGCCGTTTCGGAAATGCTTCCACCCTTGGCCCGAAAGCCAATGATCATGCCCTTTTGGACGTCGGATAAATCGCTTCGTTTCTGCATTACGCCAACGATTGAAATGTTTTCCGAAGCCCACACACACCCTTTATATACGCTCAACTGCACTGTGCTGCCACCTGCCTTCTGTGATTGGTTATTTAACTCTGAAGTGGAAAGTACGTGGTGGTCACATTAATGTGACTGGACTGTGTAAAATAGTCAGCAGATATTTCAAGTTTGGTTGGACAAATCCCTGTAATATCATGCATCCCCACAAGATGGAGCCAAATTACCAGACTTGCAGAATTCAGAGTTGAAAGTGGTAAACAATGATGCAACCAAAAGGCACTTTAAGTATTTTTTAATGCATAAATACTTTCACTGAGATTAAGTAATTATTTTAACGCAGTGAGACTTTTTAGCTTTTGAAGCATACTGCTACGTTTTTTTAAGTTTATGCAAAATTAAATAGTAAAATTGTTAAAGGGTTGGATAGCACACAAATCTAAATTATTTACATAAAATAATTTTAAAAACACATAAATATACATATTTACTTTATACTTGTTTAGGCTGTGAGGCAAAGACAAGATAGATCTAATTTTTACTACTCTTAATGAGTCCTGTGAAAGACTGAGACTTTGTTATGTTCATAATTAAATTAATTTTCTGCAAATGAGCAAAACAATAATGTTTCTCCTTAAATGTATTTGAGTATTCATGGGAATTAAGAAAATGCTGCAGTGACCCAGTTTCTTCACTAGAGGACCCAGTAGTTTTAAATTGATGAAAACTCAACAATATGAACAGTTGGTTAGCTCTGAAGGTCAGTGGTGCTATTAACACCGAGGTCATGGGTTCAAGCCCCATACTTACCAACTCAAATGTAAGGCCTTTCAGACAATCAGCACTTCAAAATAAAGAAGGGCTGGAGAATAAAGTAGAAACTCCATAGTATGAAAAGGCTGGAAAAAAATAACTATTAAGCACATAGACTTAGAAGAATATTAGCACTTTTCTGAAAAATTCAGTGGTAAAATAATGTTAGTCTTCTTAAATACATGGAAACTCAATAGTACGTATGGCTGGTTAGCTCAGCTGGTCAGAGTGGTGCCAATAAAGGTCATGTGTTCAATCCCCATGCTGGTCATTTCAAACATAAAGTACTTCAAAAAATAAAAGAATGCTGAAAAATGTATCATTATGCATGTTGATTTTGAAAAAAAATGTAGAATATGAGCACTTTTTTTCTTAAACATAACCATCAGTTTGGACAAATAAACTCAGGATCAGGAAGAAGTGACCTGTTGCTTCGTTGTAGTAAACGCTGATCCGGTCCAGCTGCAGGTCGCTGTCTCCATGGTAAGTTCCTGTTGGGTCGATGCCGTGTTCGTCACTGATCACCTCCCAGAACTGAAGGCAGGAAAAAAATACATGAAGCAGAATTATCTGATTAAACCCTGGAATGTGTCTTAAGGTTTCAGTTTGAGTCAATTAAAGAAAAAGACAAAGATCTGTTCTGTCTGTGATCTAAAGCACATGCTGATGTTCAAATATATCACAGCATCACAAGACCACCTGAAAAACAGAAACAGGTCTGTATGTTTCTGGTCAGATGCTATTTACAGGCTGAAAACCTTTAATTGGTTTAAATTTTATCCAATCATGTTGAAGTTCAAGCTGTAAAAACAGCTCACATTTAAAGTAGGTACTGAAAATCTTTCAAAGATTATTAAAATCATACAGAACTCTCACTTTGACCAAAATCACAGCAGGAAGGAGATTACGACTAGGGCTGTAGTGATACTATAATCTCAAGTTATGATACACGATATTCTGCTCATGATACAATATATATTGTGATATTCAAACAATACAATACAAACAATACAATTCAATACACTTTTGCGATTTTCTGAAAGATTTTAGAGGGACAGAGTGATTTTGGTGACATTCTGTGACTGTTATGAAGTTGGAGTGAATTAATTTAACTGAAAACTGATTAAAAGCACCAAATACACAATGCCTGGCTCTGGTTGGACACAGACTTAAAGTGGACAGCTGGACAAAATGAACCAAAGAAGTGGAGAGAAAACATGTTTCTTTTAGTTGAAACAGTCCAAACTGTAGCTGACATGCATTAGTAAAGTAAATAAAGTGAACCAAGTTCCTGCTCTGAATATTTTAAACCTGAACATCTGAAGGAATCACTCTAAGCCTGATGACCTGGTGAAGCAAGCAGTGAGTGAACAAGGTGACAGTTGGACGTTACGATACTTAAGGATGAATATCGATTTTTTTCTAGGAAAGAAAATAGATATATATCGCGATATCGATATTATTATACAGCCCTAATTCCGACATAATTTACAATTTTGTCTGCAAGTTATTAAATTTTAAAAAGCCAACTTCTTCTGAGAATCCTGAAAACCCTCAGTGTTCATCTTTAAAGACATGCCCTCTAGTTCTGATGTAACTGATCGCATGGCATCAATTCTAACCCATTTACCAGTACAGGACTCTGACTGGTTCTAATTAACTGACTCGACTTGTATATTAAGGCTCTGCAGAAGGAAGGGTGAGACGGGAAATGACAGGTTTCAACTGGTTCTGCTCTGAACTCTGCTTCGGGTCAAGGCTGCATCTTTAGGAACCCGGATTGGGTCGTAGTTGGAGGGATCAGCAGAGCTTTGTCAGAGGATTCAGTCCATCTCTAGTGGCTGACATGTCGGTGCCAAACTGTGGTAAGAGCACAACTGTCACAGCAGATCAGCCAACTGACCTTAATCTCAGTAAGGCCTGTATCTGTGAGGGCAAAATAGCTTCCCCAAAAGCAGCTTACAGCAACATTTCCTCTCAAATTTAGCTACTTTTAACTCATATTTAAACTTATTAATGTAAACTTTAGATTGTTTGAATGGAGTCATCCAAATGGATTTCTGAAAACCAAAGAAAAAACAGCTAAGGGTAAATTACTGGCAGCTTTCTTCGACCTTTTAACCTTTGCTTTAATGTGTTTTTGATGACGGGAGCCGGGAGAATATGAAGGCTGAAGGGATTTTGGTTGGATTGTGTTAGTGAGGGGTTTCAAGCGGAGTTAATCCACTGTGAAACATTCATGACCTCAGACTCACTAAGTCTGCTGTAAATACACTTGTTCAGTCATCAGGGCTTCTGACTCGGACCATATGCTGCTGCTGCTGCTGCCACGCCTGTTCCTGCAGCAAAGGAAACTCAGTTCAATGAGGCTTTAAATGGGGCAGACATGGAGAATTAAGCTATTATTGCTCAGATTTATAAAAATATTGTATTTAATGTGAAACTAAAAGACATTTTCATGCAGCCTCATGCACTAACAGAGAAAACAGGAGTTACTGATATGTCAACTAGGGCTGTGTAATAATATCGATTTTTCGATATATATCAATATTTTCTTTCCTAGAAAAAAATCGATATTCATCCTTAAGCATCATAACATCCAACTGTCACCTTGTTCACTCACTGCTGGCTTCACCAGGTCATCAGGCTTAGAGTGATTCCTTCAGATGTTCAGGTTAAAAAGGTATCAAACTATTCAGAGCAGGAACTTGGTTCACTTTATTTACTTTACTAATGCATGTCAGCTACAGTTTGGACTGTTTCAACTAAAAGAAACATGTTTTCTCTCCACTTCTTTGATTCATTTTGTCCAGCTGTCCACTTTAAGTCTGTGTCCAACCAGAGCCAGGTATTGTGTAATTAGTGCTTTTAATCAGTTTTCAGTTAAATTAATTCAGTCCAACTCTGTAACAGTCACAAAATATCACCAAAATCACTCTGTCCCTCTAAAATCGTTCAGAAAAATCGCAAGTGTATTGAATTGTATCGTTTGCCGAATATCGCAATATATATCGTATCGTGGGCAGAATATTGTGCATCGTATCGTATCGTGAGATTATAGTGTCACTACAGCCCTATTGTCAACTGGTTTTTCTTTTCTGAATATGTGCATCTGATCAACTGAGTGGAAAGGCAGCCATTGAAATGACCTCATCCGTCTCTCAGGCAGACACTGGACCACTTGTTAGCCCCCCACCCTCCTCGTGTCACATTCCTCGGCTCTGCCTCAGCAAATTTCTTCTTTTCACCCTCTTGTTGGGTGTTTTTCCTCAGTGACAAAAGCCTGACCAGCAGGTCAGGACAGCAGCTGGTCCAAAAGTCTGACCAAACCCATTAATCATCACTCCATGGCTGCTGTTGATGCTTTCACGTCGTTTTAAATGTTAAATTCCCCTGTGTTGAGGTGGACAAAAACAATGAAGGTCACTGAGAATTAGAAAGGGCAAAACTTAAGTTCTTTTAATAAACTGGTTTATTAGAATGAGTAAAATTCCATCTAGAAGATATTGAGTTGTAATATGGTGAGAAATTAATCCTTAATAGACTTCACTGTACATTCTGACCACTAATTACTCCAGTTATTCCTCAGTATAGGTAATGTGGCCTATACTTGGAAATAGGTCACATTACCTAATTAAACACTGAATAGATTCTTATTTATTTAGACTCAACAGAAAACATTCAAATTAAAGTAATTTTCCAACAAAAGCTCCGAGGCTCCGTTAAAAACTAAATAACAAAATATATATGGATTTTTTCATTCTTTCCAATTCAGTACTATGTTTCAGAAACCATTTAAACAAAAAAAGTCATTTCAAATTCCGTATATCAAAGAAAATAAAACTTAATCCCGACTTCTTTTTAACTTTTTCCTACCTTTGCACCAATCTGATTCCCGCACTGGCCAGCCTGAATATGAACAATTTCCCTCATGGTTTATGTTTGGTAGTGATGAAGGTGAAGTCCAAAAAAATGCTGGGCTGAGGTTGACCTGCTAACCGAACCGGACCGGCGGAGCGAGGAGAGTGTTGAAAGATCCGATTCCAACAGGCGGGCCTAAGCTGTGGGCGGGAACGACACCGAATCCTCCTTTTTGATTGGCTGATGTTGTTGCGTGCCTTAGTGATGATTGGTGGACTCTGTTTTGTAAGGGGTTTCCGTATCACTTCGGCAAGGGCTTGGAGAACGAAGCGGTCCATCCCGTTGGAATGAAAGGGTCTGCTCCTTAGCATCCCGCCGGTGTATAATCCGGATGGACAGTTTGGAGACTAACCGAGACGAAGACGACGATATTAGTGAATTACTGTGCATTAGGCGTGATTTCAGCTCTGTTGGAGGTAACGATCCAGGTTTTAGGAGGCAAAGCTGAGGCACGTCTGCAGGGCGTTTCGTCGACCAAGCTGAAGTTCATTAAAAGCGCCACCAGATGGCGGTAAAGTGTAAACACAAGGCAAACATGGGATCTGTGGTTTGTATTAGTAATTTATTAAATATAAACAACTATGTGATCAAAAACTTAATATTAGAACTTTTTTTTTTTCGAAAAATTGACAGAGAACATGAGTCGGTAAATACGTTTGAACAATCCAGGAACTTGATCTTAAAGCTAAATGCGATAATTTAATTCAGGCTAGTGTTGCTTTTGTTGTCCCTGTATATATCTGATCTTCTCCAGCATCATATGAGGCACTCTGAAGGAAATGTTTCTGACTTTAGATGGTACAACTTGAAATGTATTGCAATAATGAAGAGAACGTGTTTCAAATGTCTTTATCAAGTTTTTTTTTATGAGGCCAGACAGAACTAACTGCAAATAGTAATTTTTCTGATCAAAATCTAAATAATTGAGAAGAAAACAGCATTGGTTCTAAATTCATATTCGTTTCAGTTTCTTCTTTGGATTACAATAAAACAAAACAAAAGCAAGTTCAATTCACTTTATTCTTGACTGATTTCAACAAAAGTAGTTCCACACACATCAGAAACCAGATCATCCAGATACATCAATACAAATATTTAAGCAAACCTATTGGAGCCAAGAGAAGTTTATATTTTCATGTTGAGAGATAGATTTGTGTCATTTTAGAAGGAAAGAAACATCAAGGGTGATATATTTTATGGGCCCTGGAACACAGAGAACTAAATTTAACCCAGAGAAATATAGAAGGGCAGAACAGCACAGACATCAGAACAAAGAACCCAGATTAACAGTTGGAGAGAAAATCTATCTGGGTTTACAGAACTCTGCAGAGGCTTCATAACCAGCCAAAAACCCCTCAACATAGACTCCAGTATACAGTGGCTGGGTGAATGTGGTCTGCACTCTGTGGATGAGAGTCATGGTTGCAGCATCTCCTTCTTTTCCAGAGGAGACATTGTGGAAGGACGGAATACCTGCTGTGTGATCCAGGTACACTCCTATTCTCAAAGAAGCATGTGAGATGGAGGTCCAAATGTTGTCGTGGCCAAATTTATGATTGAAACAGTCTAAAGCCCAAAATTTGTCCTTATCTCCAAATTCACCTTCGTCTCCTGTTCTCCTGATGTTCCTGTATGCGACTGCTATACAAACTATCCCACTCCGCTCCACCTCCCAGTAACAACGTCCAGTCAGACTCTCTTTACTCAGAACCTGAGGCTGATTAAATCTCACATTGACAAATCGGTTTCTAAGCTGAAACTTAAATTGGGTTTCTGTTTTTAGGAACAAAAAGTGTTTCTCACACCAAGTCAGAACAACGACTGATGACTTCAACCAGTCTGCCTCAGATGGATTACAGAGGAGGAGGAGGAGGAGGAGAGAAGCCGGTGACTCGGGTGCAAAATCCCAACCTGTTATTGCAAAGTTTGTACCTTTTACACCAATAAGCGAGTTTAGAGACTCGCAGTTTTCCTGTTATGACTGCAGAAAGACATTTGTTTTGAGATCTTTTCGATTATGTATTAAAAACAGAAGCCATTTCTTCTCACTTAGATGTAAAATTAATTTATACAGCTTTTTCACATTTTATTGTGGTAACCCCACAAACGTCTGTGTATTTTATTGGGATTTTATGTGGTGCCCCAATATAAAGCAGTCTATAATTGTGAATGGAGGGGAAAATAGAAAATTCTCTGCTGGCCTGGAAAAGCCTTTGGGATTCCCCCAGAGGAACCGGTCCAGTTGGCTGGAGAGGGAAAGTCTGAGCGTCTCTGTTTAGTCTGCTGCCCCTGCTACTCGACCGCGGATCGACAGAAGGAAAACGGGTAGCTGGATGGGAAAAATGATACATAAATCTGAGAAATGTGGTATTCATACATGCACCCTAACGCTGAATCACGATTTTATTTACCTGCTTTTTGCTGCAGTCCCTCAATGGTTTCTCACTAACAGCTGCTTTTTTTTATCCATTTTTCTTTGCGTAAAACCTCAAGCTCAGTCAAATTAGACGAGGTGTGTCGCACCAGATTCAATTTGCTTTCGGATATATATATATATATATATATATATATATATATATATATATATATATATATATATATATATATATATATATATATATATATATATAAAAAAAAATTCCCTTCTCACCCTCTGCGGGTGGTCTCTTTTCATCCTCTGAACTCGGGTCCTCTACCAGAGGCCTGGGAGCTTGAGGGTTCTGCGCAGTATCTTGGCTGTGCCTAGTACTGCACATTTCTGGACTGAGATGTCTGATGTTGTTCCTGGGATCTGTTTTAGCCACTGCTCCAGTTTGGGGGTGACTGCCCCGAGGGCCCCGATGACCACAGGCACCACTGTGGTCTTTACCTTCCAGTTCTTTTCCAGTTCCTCCCTGAGGCCCTGGTATGTCTCCAGTTTCTCATGCTCCTTTTTCCTGATGTTGTAGTCACTTGGTATAGCTACATCCACCACAACGGCTTTCCTCTGTTCTTTATCCACCACCACAATGTCCGGTTGGTTCGCCATCACCATCTTGTCTGTCTGGATCTGGAAGTCCCACAGGATCTTAGCTCGGTCATTCTCCACCACCTTTGGGGGTGTTTCCCACTTCGATTTCGGGGCTTCCAGTCCATATTCTGCACAGATGTTCCTGTACACTATGCCCGCCACCTGGTTATGTCGTTCCATGTACGCTTTCCCTGCCAGCATCTTGCACCCTGCCGTTATGTGCTGGACTGTCTCAGGGGCCTCCTTGCACAACCTACACCTTGGGTCTTGTCTGGTGTGGTAGATCTGAGCCTCTATTGCTCTGGTGTTTAGGGCCTGTTCCTGTGCAGCCAGGATGAGAGCCTCTGTGCTGTCCTTGAGTCCAGCTTTGTCCAGCCATTGGTAGGATTTCCTGATATCAGCCACTTCAGTTATTTGTCGGTGGTACATCCCATGTAGGGGCTTGTTCTCCCATGATGGAACCTCTAGCCCCTCATCCTCTGTTCCCCATTGCCTGAGACATTCGCTGAGCATATCATCCGTTGAGGCTTTGTCCTTGATGTATTTATGGATCTTGGATGTTTCATCCTGGACAGTGGCTCTCACACTCACTAGTCCTCTGCCTCCTTCCTTACGGTTTGTGTACAGTCTCAGGGTGCTGGATTTGGGGTGGAACCCTCCATGCATGGTTAGTAACTTCCGAGTCTTAACATCCGTGGCCTTTATCTCTTCCATTGGCCAGCTGATTATTCCGGCAGGGTATCTGATTACTGGTAATGCATAGCTGTTTATTGCACGGATCTTGTTCTTGCCATTGAGCTGGCTTCTCAGGACTTGCCTTATTCGTTGGAGGTATTTGGCTGTGGCTCCCTTCCTTGTGACCTCATCCAGGTTGCCATTTGTTTGTGGTATTCCCAGGTACTTGTAACTGTGCTCTATGTCAGCTATTGTTCCTTCTGGGAGTGAGACCCCTTCTGTGCGAACGACCTTCCCTCTCTTTGTAACCATCCGACCACACTTTTCTAGTCCGAATGACATCCCAATGTCAGTGCTGTATATCCTGGTGGTGTGGATCAGTGAGTCGATGTCTCGCTCACTCTTAGCGTACAGCTTGATGTCATCCATGTAGAGGAGGTGACTGATTGTGGCCCCATTCTTCAGTCGGTATCCGTAGCCAGTCTTGTTGATGATTTGGCTGAGGGGGTTCAGGCCTATGCAGAACAGCAGTGGGGACAGAGCATCTCCTTGGTATATGCCACATTTGATGGACACTTGTGCAAGTGGTTTGCAGTTGGCTTCAAGGGTGGTTTTCCACAGCCCCATCGAGTTTGCAATGAAGGCTCTTAGAGTCCTATTGATGTTGTACATCTCTAAGCATTCAATGATCCAAGTATGTGGCATTGAGTCATAGGCTTTCTTGTAGTCTATCCAAGCGGTGCACAGGTTGGTGTGTCGGGTTTTGCAGTCTCGGGCGACTGTGTGGTCTACAAGGAGTTGGTGTTTGGCTCCTCTGCTATTTAAGCCGATGCCCTTCTGTGCCGTACTCATGTATTTATTCATGTGACCACTTATCTTAGCCGCTATGATGCCTGATATGAGCTTCCATGTTGTAGAGAGACAGGTTATTGGCCGATAGTTGGATGGGATTGAACCCTTTGAGGGATCCTTCTGTATCAGGATTGTGCGACCTTCAGTTAACCATTCAGGGTGAGTCCCATTTTGTAGCAGCTGGTTCATTTGAGCTGCCAGTCGCTCATGGAGGGCAGTGAGTTTCTTTAGCCAGTAGGCATGGATCATGTCAGGTCCTGGTGCTGTCCAGTTTTTCATACCCGAGACTCTTTCTTGGACATCTGCCACAGTGATGGTTACTGGGGCTTGTTCAGGGAGGTTGCTGTGTTCCTCTCGTAGAGAGGTCAGCCACTTTGCATTGCTGTTGTGGGTCGCCTCCCTTTCCCATATGCCTTTCCAGTATTGTTCAGTCTCCAGCCTTGGTGGGTCTGCTCTGTTGTTAGTACCCTGCCATTGAGAGTACACTTTAGCTGGTTGGGTGTGGAAGAGCCGGTTAATCCTCCTGGCTTCATTCTCTCTTGTGTATCTCTTCAGGCGGCTGGCCAAGGCTTGGAGCCTTTGTTTGGCAGTTTCGAGTGCTTCAGGTATGGACATCTGGCTGTACTTCTTGTGTACTGATCTTTTCATTGCACCCCTTTGGAGCTCTGACAGTTGGCTCACTTCCCTCCTTGTTATCTTGATCTTAGCCTCTAACCGTCTTTTCCATGGTGGGTATTGGGTCTCATGATTGCTCTTATAGCCAAGCATCTCAAGGATCACTGATGCTGAGTTGTATATGAGCTCATTGGTTTCTGTTATGGTGTTGGTAGGGATCGTTCTCAATGCCGCATTCACATCTTCAATTAGACTTTCTGGTGGTGCTTCACTCAGCCGTTGTAATTGGCGTCGGGGTTGTCTGGTGTTCATTACGGCCACGATTCTCTCTCTCAGGTCAGTTGCTGCCTCGTTCAGCTCTGATGGTTCGTTCATTACTGGGGCTACATACCCAGTCTCTGGGTGGGTGGTTAACTCCCCGCTGACCTGGCGTTCTGGCTCCTCCCCTTTGCCATAGCATTTGTGTTGTACCTCATCAATCTCAAGTTGTGAGAGCAGTTGCCGTTTGCGGATGTTGGAACACTGAGCCACTAGTTGCTTAGCAGTTAGTGTTGACTGGGGATGTCGAAGTAACCATTCCTCCCACAGTCTTCGCATGTAGCCCCTCTGACTAGGGTTACTTGAGTAGTAGCATTCCAACAGATCCATGTTTTCACCTCTCGCCCATTTCCGTCTTGTTCCAGTAGCCCATTTTTCATCTAGGTGCTCTGGTTCCCCAGCACCTGACGCAGACCTTGTTTGGCCGGGCGACGTCTGAGCCGGCATGTCGTGCTTATCAGTGTCTCTCATGGTATGAGGTCGGCTATATAGCTCCAAGGGTCTTGCCTAAGGACCCACACTGACAGCTCAATTGACTGTTGTAACTTCAGCCCCAGCCTGGATTCGAACCCTGGTCTCCCGGGTGGTAGACTGGTGACTTACCCATTGAGCTATATATATATATATATATATATATATATATATATATATATATATATATATATATATATATATATATATATATATATATATATATATATATATATATATATATATATCAGTGACGTGCGGTCAGGGGAGGCAGGTGAGGCAGAGCCTCACCTGTCATCATGGAAAAATATTATATAATATAAAATCATTTATATTCCTATTTTCACCCTGTGGTTTTGTACTATAAAGTATCTATTTTTTACTAAGCTTAACCAATTCTGATTACTTTTTCTTCAAAATGGATTTTTGCATTTTCCCATTCAAATGCTCAGAAGCGAAGCGGGAGAAGCAGCGGCAGCTCAGCCTCTCCTATGACGTCATCACTCGCTAACTGCACTGGCTGCCATTATATGACCGCATGTTCCTCCTGTCTGTACGCCGGCAATAAAATGGCTAAGAAACACTTAATATATGGACTGATTTTCCATAATTTCGCTTATGTATATAATGTACAGTGTTTTTTTGTCACCAGCTGTGTGTGTATCGCGTTTTATGTGCGGAGGAGCGAACAGAAACGACAGAGAACAGACTGGAGGGGAGGCAGGCAGTTCTCTTGCCTCATGGCAGGGGGCGCTCATGATCACAGATATTGTGACTGAACAACCGCAGAGTAAGACACTGTGAGCTAATCATGGAGCTAAACACAGAAAATAAGTACAGTACAGCGATATTTGTCAACATGAAAGGATAGATTTCTACACTTAAACAGTTATCTAAAGTGAATTTTCAATTGAAGCAGGAGATAATAACTAAAGGAAAACCAACACAGAGCTGAAAGTTTTACTTCAAGACAGTTTGATGATTCACAAACGGAGTAGAAAAGACATGCCGAGGATAAACTTGACTTTGGATGAATGGATATTTTGTGCAGAATTAGCGGTGCATCGATTTCATGGATAAGTGAAGGTAAGACAGCAATAAGATATTTTAGTTTAGGTTTTTTAATTAAATGTGCGTTTTGTGGGCTACAGTTAATGTTTAAATAATTCAGAAGCGGTAGCTAATCTACCACACAGCAATTATTTATTAATAAAACATTAAGCCTAAAAAGTACTACAACAACAAACTAAATGTTCTGTGTGCAAAATTCTTGAATGTTTTTTGGTGTTAAATCCTAAAACATGAAGCGGCATTGTTGTCAGTTGCTATGGCAACGAGTCTGCGCAGCTTGGCGAATACAGATCATTTTGCTGTGGATCATAGCACGAAATTAATACCTACATTTTTAAGTTTCACTGAGTTAACGCGGCCATGGATGACATGTAAATGATTAATCTTTTTGCCCCCCAGCGTTGTACGCATGCGTGAAATTTCCTTAAGTCCAATAACATGGATGGTGTCTAAGTCACAAGTCAGTGTCTCACCATGCATATATATATGTATGTATGTTTCTCTTTGAAATTTGCATTTTTCCATCAAATTCCACAATTATATGGCCAATAGAAACACAGCCAGTGTTTTATGTTTTAACTTCAAACAGTAATTTTACTTAATACACTCTTCTTTGTCATAAATTATCATCCTTAAAAAGTATATTTCTCTATATAGTGTTTTTCTTTTAGTTTTAATCATGTGTTTCGGATGTCAGTGCAAAACTTTAGATTTCTTGTGATTGAAATTGAAGCAAGACATCAAAAATCTCTCCAGTTTGTTTCCACAGAATTCTAATTAGATATTTGGGTTCACCTCTGCTTTCTAACTTGCCGAACAGTTTTTGGTGATTCACACGATCAAATGCTTTAGAGGCATCAATAAAACACATAAATACTGTAGTGTTGTGCAAATTATACAAGTCTAAAATCTCCTGTAGTGCAAAAATACACATGTCTGTGGCATGTTTGGGTTTAAAACCGAATTGATTATTGGAGGTCAAGAGAAACTCTTCCAGCCTATTTAAAAGGCTCTTTCTAAAACTTTCGACAAACTACTAGCTAAAGCTATGGGTCGGTAATTCTCCAAAGAGCTAATCTTACCTGCTTTATCTTTAATGATTGGTACCAGAATGACAGATAACATTGAATTAGGTAACAGACCATGAACTAGACAGCCAGTGAAACACATAGAAAGTAATGCGCAAAGTTTCTTACTTGCATTTTTCAAATGCTCAGAGGAAATGTTATCCATCCCACAGGCCTTGTTGTCTTTCAGTGTCACAATTGCATGACATATTTCTTGTGGGGATACATTCACATTCTCATTACTGTGAATACTTTTCATTTCAAAAGTGTCACTTTTGACACAATTAAACAGTGACTGTAGTGCTCCTTCCATAACTGAGTGATTTCTTTTACACCACTAACACCGTCAATAGTAGCTGGAAGTGATGTTTTGCAGTTATTTACTTTCTTTATTTCTTTCCAAAAGTCCTTAACATTATTATTTCCTAACTTTCTAGCAAGAGAGTCAGACCTCATAGTATTTTCATTTCTCCTTATAAATCTTAAAGCATATTTAAAATTAGCATTTGCTTGTTTTTTGTATTCAAACAAGTGGCCATGTCTCTGTTTACCTGAATCAACCCATGCTCTTTAAGAGCCCTTAAAACATGGAGCTAAAATTTAGCTTGGAGCTAAATACTTAGCTCTAACCTAAATCTTTAGTTTGAAAGTTGCTACCAAAAGACACTCATCACAGCATATTGTACTCAACACAGCCAATGGAGCCATGCAACATGAGAACACAGGAGTCATGTCAAAGTATCAGTGATATAGATTTACATTCCCTAAATGGTCAAATTAATCACCTACACTGCTTTACTCTTTGTTCTGCTGCTGCCTGTGAGATAAAAGCCAAAAAAATAAAAATAAAACAAAACTAAAATGTCTCAATTAATATACTGGAATAACATTCATTGTCACTTTTCTTTATAGATGCAATTAAAAGTAATAAACGTGCAAAATACTAACTTATAAATGCAGGGCCTTTCAGAAGGTGTTCGTATCCAATGAACCTTCGTGCATTTAGTTATGTTACAACCTCAACATCTTTTTTATTTTACATTGTAGATTATAGAAATACAATACAAGATACATTATAAAAAAGTTATCTCTAATTTATGGTAAAATACCTGCAGCTGTGGCTGCCAGAATTTTACAGAATAAACACATTAAATATATATTTCTATGGTAAAGGTCAGTGCAACCACAGCTGCAGGTATTTTACTATAAATTAAAGTCATTTTCTTTTACAGTGTAATTTTCAACATTTCAACACAAATATGACAAGTGTGGCACAGATCTCCACACCCAAAGCCCCAGTTATCATTCACTGCAATTATATCCACCAGTCTTCTGGAGTATGATTTTACCACCTTTCATGTTTTAGTCTTCATCTAAACCAGCAAGTCGAGAAGAGCCACCAGGAGTCGAGAGACCAGCAGAGAGTCGAGGAGAACCAGCAGAGAGTCGAGGAGAACCAGCAGAGAGTCGAGGAGAACCAGCAGAGAGTCCAGGAGAACCAGCAGAGAGTCGAGTCGAGGAGAACCAGCAGAGAGTCAGGAGAACCAGCAGAGAGTCGAGGAGAACCAGCAGAGAGTCGAGGAGAACCAGCAGAGAGTCCAGGAGAACCAGCAGAGAGTCGAGGAGAACCAGCAGAGAGTCCAGGAGAATCAGCAGAGAGTCGAGGAGAACCAGCAGAGAGTCCAGGAGAACCAGCAGAGAGTCGAGGAGAACCAGCAGAGAGTCCAGGAGAACCAGCAGAGAGTCGAGGAGAACCAGCAGAGAGTCGAGGAGAACCAGCAGCGAGTCGAGAAGCCAGCAGCGAGTCGAGAAGCCAGCAGTTACAAGGATGTACCCAAAAGTTTCCTGAATGACGCTGCTGCACGCGTTGTTTTGTAGTGCATGATTTTGGCGCTAAACTTTTTCTGGAAACTTTTGGGTACCTCCTCATAGACCAGCTCCAGTTTTAAAAACCAGCCCAGGGGAACTAAAACATCCACGCTGGTAGATAATATCTGAGTGTTCCCGACTGGTACATGGTTTTTAAAACTGTGCCAGTCCATGTACCGACTTTTCTCAGAGCTGCTGCTGGCTTCAGGTTTTTCTCTTTTGCCTTCCCTTGTCGAAGCAGAACATTTTCCTCGATTGCTTCTGTTTTCTGCTTCGACAGGGCCTCGATTGTTTCCTGATTCGCTCGCTGTATGTTGCTTAGATTCTCCAGCTCTGCCCGAAGGTCTTCAATCTCTCTGGCCTGATGGCCTATTTTCTCCTCTAATGCTGGTATCTTCCATCGGTGATCTCGACATCGTCCGTCTCTCCTGTCCAGCTGTGCAGAAATGCACTCAAGCTTCTGCTGGATGGCGTCGTACTTTTTTTCTAGCTGTTTATATCGTGCTTGCAGGCAACAAGGGGTGCAAGAATGAGAGTTCAAGCTCTCCAGTTTCCTCTGGAGGGCTTCGGCGATCTCTAGAAGTTCCTTGTTTTCTTGTTCAAGTGTCTTCTCCATCTTGTCTTGGCAGGGTTCTTCTTCTGACATGTATGTCAGATGAGTTGGCATTAAAGGGAATCATTAGTGATGTCATAGAGCATGAGTGACATCACTGGCACATCAAAGCCACTAGAACCCTGTTGTGTGTATGTGGGTGTGTGTTCTGTATTTGATGCCTTGTGGGGACCATTTTGCTGGCATACAGGGGCCGAGGCTGTCTGCTACATACATGTAACATTTGTTTATTGAGATTATCAGTGCTGTTAAATGTTATTCAATTGTTTAGGCATAAATAAATTACAAGATTTTAAATGATTTAACATTTAGATCCAAGATTTTAAGGAGCTGGCAAGTTTACTTTGTAAAACTTCAAAGAACAATATTCACAGTTAGATTGTTTTGTTACCATAGCAACAATTGATGCTGTGAGTTTAATCTGTGAATTTACACAAATTAGTAAACTGCGATTATTGCTTTTTAGGCTGGCCAATTAAACTACTCCCTTCTCCTATATTTCACTAATTCAAACACATAAGCTGTTAGAGGTGCTGATCATTTTAGCAACAAAAGGGACCCTAAATCAAATTCTGCTCCAGGCCTCATACAGCCAGTCCAAGGCTGTATGATCTGCTGCATTACGCAGAGATGCGCAACAAATGGGAGATTTAATTCAATGCTGCTAATGTGGCTTTAGTAGCTCTTTCATTTCGTGTCTCTTGAGTTTTTAATAATTGTCACAGAGACTGAGTTTATAGGACGAGTTTCTCAGATCTCCACGCGGTTGCGCACATTAATTCTAAGGAGACAACGCATTTGAAATTATTTGATGCAAAGTGTAAATGTTAGAGCCATAAATAGAAAATATTTAAGTTATTTGTAAGATGATTTGTTTGTATTTTATAAATGTTATTTAGAGCGATTAATATTTGTTTAGGCATTTTGATTGTGAAATTTAGTCCTATTTTGAAAGACTTACTTCCTGTTGTTTTGTTTTATTGCCTTTAACGGATGGAACCTTTTTTAGATTGATTAGACACGGTTGTATTACTTAGACACGGAGCAAAACCAGTTTTTGACCGTGTAAACTGTGTATTTTTGGAAAGAAAGAAAAAGGACTGATTTATTGTCAATTTTGTAATTTGCATTTTTTAAGATAAAGAGTTTTTTGTTAAATGCACGGTTCGCACGCGTCCTCTACTTCCAGTGTCTAAGGAATGACACAGATATTGGATCTGTTGCCATAATATTAGTCAAAAACTTGGCTCCAGGAGGATAAAAGGACATTCAAGAAAGAAGGAGACGAATGAAAGGAAGATTTTGAAAGACGAGAGGCTAAGAGTCATTGTATTACCGTTAGTAACTGACCTGCTAACGTGCTGTCGAAGGTAACTATGCCAACGGAGGGAGCGTCCATTCTCATGAGCCGTTTTGCAATTAAGACAACATTAAAGTTGAAGAAGATTGTTTACGTTCATGGACTATAAAGGCCCTTAGTTTGTTAAAAGGCTTGTCGGACTTTGTCAAGATTAAAACATGGATGAGAAACGATCGTTTGTTGCCGCGTCGGACGCAATGCAGGCGAGTGACCACAAGAGGGCGCCAAAATACACACAAGGCACTCGATGAGAAACTCCAAAGGCTTATCGGACAAAGAAGGGCAAAATTGGCTCAGATTACCGCTAAAATTAAGGAAGTGGACAACATGAAAAATAATGAAGAACATGTTGATAAAGTGGAATCAGAAACACTTAAAAGTTTTTACAAGCTGCATGAAGAGTTCATATTGCTAAACAATGTTGTACAGATGTTATCTGAAGAGGAAGTTGAATCAGATCAGCGAGACTGGTACGAGTCAAAGGCAGCTACTATTAAGCAGTTTTTGCATGAGACGGAAAGTTGGATTCAAGAACGTAAAGTGAATGTTGAAAATGAAGACAAGGTTACTCCATATGACAGTATATCTGTAATAGCTGATCTTCGTCGTCAAAGAAATAAGAGCAGATCAGGTTCCAGGACTGAAAGTTCCTCAGTTGTGTCAAACACTAGTTCAGTGGCTCGCATGAAAGAGGAGGCTAAAAGAGCAGCTCTTCTTGCTCAAGCTGAATCGTTGAAAAAGAAAAGGGCAATACAACTGCAAGAAGCAAAGTTAAAGGCTGAGTTGGAGGAGCTAGAGATTGAAACTGCAATAGCAGCCTCTACAGCTAAACTTAAAGTTTTCCAGAATCATGAGCACCCCCGAGATGCTATGAATGAATATGTGAAATACAAGCTGGAAGAACATTTGTCAAGTCTTCATAGCTCCCAACCTGTACATGAAGTCCATGCTCCAGTGACAGCAAATGCTGAAGAAAAGGAAGATCATCCGATGTATGATGCGTCTGCTAGTATCACAAAACATTCATCTCATGTATATTTGTGTCATCAGGATCCCTCAGATAGAGCCCCACCTACATGTCCTCAGGAGCCCACATCTACAGATGACAGGATCTATGAGGTGATGCATCATCAAAACCTGATCACTGAAATGTTGGTCAAGCAGCAAAGCTTATCACTGCTGCCCAAGAGAGACATTCCTGTGTTCTCAGGTGATCCACTCACCTACAGATCCTTTCTTAGAGTATTTGACAATGCTATTGACGATAAGACACAAAATGAGAAAGATAAACTCTTCTTTCTGGAGCAATATACACGTGGAGAGCCACAAGATCTGGTGAGAAGCTGTGAACACATGACCCCAGAGAAAGGTTACAGGAAAGCCAGACAAATGCTTAATAAGCAATATGGCGATAATTTAAAAATAGCCATGGCTTACATTGAGAAGGCTTTAAAATGGCCACAAATAAAGACAGATGAGGTTAAGAGTTTAAACGCTTATTCTCTCTTTCTGATTGGATGTCGAAACACGATGCAAGATGTTGACTACATGGAAGAAATGGACAACCCGACTAACATGAGAGTCATTCTATCCAAATTGCCATACAAGATGAGAGAGCGATGGCGTAATGTGGCATTTGAAATGCAGGAGACTAAAGGAAGAAGAGCAAGGTTCACAGATCTGGTAGATTACATTGACAGACAAACAAAGATTGTCTCTGATCTATTGTTTGGTGATCTACAGGAAGTCAGTCTATCTGTAAAACAAAAAGAAAGGAGCTGTTTTGTGAAGAAAGCAAAGGAAAGTACACCAAGAAGTAGCAGTTTTGTTACAAGTGTTGACACAGAAAAACAGAAAGGTTCACAGTTAAACCAAATTGCAAATAGTGAAAATGGCAAAGTATCTAAGAATAACTGTTTGTACTGTGACAAAAATCACAAACTTGAAAACTGTGAAAAGTTCCATAAACTAGCACACAAGGACAAGATTGAATATTTGAAATCCAAAGGTTTGTGTTTTGGATGCCTTATTCAAGGTAATTTGAGTAAAGATTGTTCAAGAAGACTGACATGTCAGATCTGTTTGCGTAAGCATCCAAGCGTCCTACATGTACAAAGAGAAGAAAAGACATCACCAAAAAATGAAAGAAACACCACATCTGAACCTCAGACCACTAGTGCTGTAAGCCAGGAGATGTGTGGATACACTGGGGCCGGGAGCAAAGAAGGGGTTTTGGCAGTAAAGCTCAAGTCCAAGAAAGGCACACAGATAATAGAGACATATGCTTTCATAGATCCTGGCAGTTTGTCGACGTTTTGCACAGAAAAGATCATGAGAGCATTGAACTTAAGAGGCAAAAAGACGGACATTTTGCTCCGAACTATGGGACAGGAGAAGCTTGTCCATAGTCACATCCTGTCAGAACTGGAAGTCAGTGGATTTGAAGAGGAAAAATACATTGACCTACCGTCAGTTTTCACACAACATGAAATTCCTGTCAAAAAGGCGAACATTCCTGAGCAGAAAGATCTCTGTAAGTGGACTTATTTGGATGAGGTGCACCTTCCAAGTATCAAGGAAGAAATTGGCCTGTTGATTGGTGCTAATGCTCACAAAGCAATAGAGCCTTGGAAAGTCATCAATAGTCAAGGAGACGGTCCATACGCAGTGAAAACATCGATTGGATGGATTATCAATGGTCCTGTAAAAGGGGAAGAGGACGTTCAACACTGTGAGAATGAGTTGCCGAGGTTAACTGCGAACAGGATATCAGTGGCTAGCATTGAGGAATTGCTGATACAGCAATATAATTTGGATTTCACAGAACGTAGCTGTGAAGACAAAACAGAGATGTCACATGATGATCAACAGTTCATGAAAGATGTGGAACAGTCTTGTCAGTTCATCGACGGACATTACTGTATAAGTCTCCCTTTTAGAACAAGCCTCTAAAGATGCCCAATAATTGCAGTCTAGTTGAGCAGAGGGCAATCAATCTCAAGAAGAAACTCATAAAAAACCCTGAGTTTCATGCTGACTATAAAGCCTTCATGCATGACATCATAGCAAAGGGTTACGCCGAAAAGGTGCCTGCAGACAGTCAGTGCAACACCGGAGAAGTGTGGTACATCCCACATCATGGGGTGTACCATCCGAAGAAGAAGAAAATCAGAGTTGTTTTTGACTGCAATGCAACATATCAGGGAGTTTCACTTAATAACCAATTACTCCAAGGCCCAGACCTCACAAATACCTTGATTGGAGTGTTGACAAGGTTCAGGAAGGAGAAGGTTGCATTGATGGCCGACATAGAGGCAATGTTTTACCAAGTCCGGGTACCGTCAAAGGACTCTGATTTTCTGCGTTTCCTATGGTGGCCTGATGGAGATTTGAACGGAGTACTGGAGGAGTACCGAATGACAGTACATATTTTTGGAGCCACGTCATCTCCCAGTTGCGCTTGTTATGCCTTAAGGAAGACAGCCAAAGACAAAGAAGGTGAGACAACAGCTGAAGCATCTAAAACAATCAAGAGAAAGTTTTACATGGATGACTGCTTGGTATCGGTGGCTTCAGAGGACCAAGCAATAACGCTTTCACAATCTCTGAAAGCTCTGTGCTTGCAGGGTGGATTTAACCTGACAAAATGGGTCAGTAACAGCAGAAAGGTTCTGTCATGTATTCCTGAAAAAGAAAGAGCTAAAGAAATGAGGGATTTAGACTTGAACAAAGATGCTCTGCCTACTGAAAGAGCTCTGGGGATACACTGGTGTACAGAGTCAGACACTTTCACATTTAAGGTAAATGTACCAAACAAACCTGCCACAAGGAGAGGAAATCTCTCAGTTGTTAACTCAGTTTATGATCCTCTGGGTTTAATTTCCCCATGCATTCTTCCTGCCAAGCTGATTTTGAGGGAACTCTGTCAAAGAAAATTAAGCTGGGATGAGGATGTTGGAGAAAGAGATTTGCAAAGATGGATGCAGTGGGTTTCAGAACTCAAGGAGCTGTCTAGCTTCCACATAAAGAGATGTATGAAGCCAGATGATTTCTGTCCCACATCTAAAGCAGAGATACACCATTTCTCGGATGCAAGCGATATTGGTTATGGCACTGCTTCATATCTATTGCTGATCAATGAAGATGGACGGAGGAGCTGTGGGTTGCTCATGGCTAAATCCAGAGTTGCCCCTCTGAAGAAAATAACAGTCCCTAGGATGGAACTGACTGCTGCAGTCAAAGCAGTGAAGGTTGACAGACTGATAAAACAGGAACTGGAGACCCCCCTTGGAGACTCTGTCTTTTGGACAGACAGTCTGACTGTACTTAGGTACATACAAAACGATGCCTCACGTTTCAAGACTTTTGTGGCCAACCGGGTTGCATTTATAAGGGAAGCTACTTCCTCATCTCAATGGAGATATGTGAATAGTTCACTTAATCCGGCAGATATAGCTTCACGTGGTACAAAATTTACCACTCTCATCCAGAACCACAACTGGATTTGTGGTCCACATTTTCTTTATGAAGAGGAATCTAAGTGGCCTACCAGACCTGACACACCCATCACCATACACGAGGACAGAGAGATCAAGAAGACAGCGCTAGTCAGCCTCTTGACCATGACTGACATTTCACCCATGAAAAGATTGGTGGAATACTATGACTGGCACAAACTGAAAAAAGCTGTTGCATGGATGCTACGCATGAAAGATCTGCTTTGCTACCTTGTTGAGAAGAGAAAGGAATGTAAAGAGGTTGTCGCCCTGAAAGAGACAGAATCATTAAAGCAAGACCAGAAAGTGCATGAAGAAATGATGAGATTGAGAAAGTCAGTTAAAGGAAAAGCTTTGTCTGTGCAAGACTTAGAGGATGCCAAAGTTGAGCTAATACGTCATAGTCAAAGAGAGATGTTTTCAGAGGACTTGTCTGCACTCTTAAGTAATGATTCAGAAATAAAGAGGTCACATCCACTTTCCAAATTAGATCCTTTTATAGACAATGGCATCATCAAAGTTGGAGGTCGATTAAACAAATCAGCCATGCCAGAGGAGGCAAGATACCCAACTGTGTTGCACAAAGAACATCACATTGCTAAACTGATTCTGCAACAGGTTAATCGACAGAATGGTCACTGCGGAAGGAACCAGCTGGTAGCAAAGGTCAGACAGCAATACTGGATACCAGGTCTGAACAGAGCTGCCCGCACAGTGATATCAAAATGCATCACATGCAGGAAAATACATGCAAGGCCTGCAGTCCAAAAAATGGCAGATTTAGTGGAGGAACGTGTACTTCCAGACAAACCTCCGTTCACACACGTGGGAGTGGACTATTTTGGACCTTTTAGGGTAAAGAGGGGACGCAGCATAGTGAAGCTCTATGGTGTACTGTTTACATGCTTTGCACTGAGAGCAGTCCATATAGAGGTTGCTCACTCTTTGGATACCTCATCATGCATAAATGCCATCAGAAGGTTTATATGTAGAAGAGGTCAAGTTTCTGCCCTGCACTCAGATAATGGCACCAATTTCATTGGTGCTGAAAAGGAGCTTAGAGAAGCCATAGCTGAGCTTGATCATTCTAAAATAAGAGAGGATCTGATGTCAAAAAGTATTGCATGGACCTTTAACACACCAACTGCCTCCCATCAAGGTGGAATATGGGTAAGACAGATTTGTACCGTCAGGAAGGTGTTGAACTCTGTGTTGAGGCAACAAACATTAGATGATGATGGCCTTCACACATTGTTATGTGAAGTGGAAGCAGTTATAAATGATCGTCCTTTGACTGCTGCATCAGATGATCCCAATGACTTGGAGGTTTTGACCCCAAACCATCTTCTGTTGTTAAAGAAGCAGCCAACCCTTCCTCCAGGCTTATTTGACAGTGATGATGTATACTCACGTCAAAGATGGAGACAGACACAATACATGGCCGATTTGTTTTGGTCAAGATGAACAAAGGAATATCTTCCATTGCTACAAGAGCGGCAGAGATGGCGAACTCAAAGGAGAAATTTTGTCACTGGAGATCTTGTACTCATTGTTGACAATTCAGCACCAAGGAATGCTTGGTTGACTGGAAGAATCCAAAGAATCTTCCCGGACTCCAAAGGAATAGTGCAACGAGTTCTAGTTCAAACCAAGTCTAGTCTGTTAGAAAGACCTATAAGTAAACTCTGTTTGTTACAGGGGCAGAATGAGTCAGGAAAAGACTGTTAATTGACTCACAGGCAAATCTTGGTAGATTTTGTTAGATTGATAACTATATGGCTCCTTTTGAGGTGTAATTGTTATGCATCCTGCCTATACAGTTAGAGCCATAAATAGAAAATATTTAAGTTATTTGTAAGATGATTTGTTTGTATTTTATAAATGTTATTTAGAGCGATTAATATTTGTTTAGGCATTTTGATTGTGAAATTTAGTTTTATTTTGAAAGACTTACTTCCTGTTGTTTTGTTTTATTGCCTTTAACGGATGGAACCTTTTTTAGATTGATTAGACACGGTTGTATTACTTAGACACGGAGCAAAACTTGACCGTGTAAACTGTGTATTTTTGGAAAGAAAGAAAAAGGACTGATTTATTGTCAATTTTGTAATTTGTATTTTTTAAGATAAAGAGTTTTTTGTTAAATGCACGGTTCGCATGCGTCCTCTACTTCCAGTGTCGAAGGAATGACACAGATATTGGATCTGTTGCCATAATAGGTTGTGGACATTTTCCTGGCATTTTAAGAACTCATATTGCCGCAATGCTTCATCAAATAAGTTACACAGTCAAATATTATCAGCAATAATTTGTTGTTTGTTTTTTTTAGCCTGATATAAGGAGAAAAAAGAAGGGAGTTGATTTATAAAAGACATATATTCACCTTGTTATTCATTCATTTTTAAATGTCACAGTTCCAAACTAAATATTTAATTAGCAAGCTAAACATTTAGCTTTCAAATTAATTAATCAATCAATCAATCAATCTTTATTCCAGACCAACAAGGTCCATAGTAAAAAAGGTAAAAACAAAATAAGAGAAAAATAATAAAAAAAAAAGAAAAGAAAAAAACATGACATTTTCAGTGAGTCACAAATAAATGATGACACCAGTGTTTCCACAATCTTGAGAAAAATCTCACTGTACTAAAAACAGGATTTACTAAAATGGCAATTATATTATTGCATGACACAGAAAATCTACACATACATCTATACATGAGATTCCTGAGCTCAGCTGCACATGTGGGAACATCATTATGTACAAACATATGTCCAGCACTGCTCCATCTAGGCACTCTGAGTAGGAGCCTCATGCCATCATTGTAGACCACATAAAGTTTCTGCAGGCTACTTTTGTTGTATCTTCGCCACAGATGGGCCGGGTAAAGTGAAGTGCAAATAGCTTTAAAAAGAGCTTATCTTCACAGAGGATGAACACATACTAAACTTTCTGACCAAAGTATTAGCTTGTGCATACATCATACAATACTGCCTACGAATGTCACAATCATCAGACAGGTCATCAGTTATGTAATGTCCCAAATATTTAATTTCATTGCATCTGTTGAGGACAATGCCAGATAAAGAGAAGTCAGGGGTTATCAGATGCTTATCTGCCCTACTTCTAACAATCATAACGTTGCTTTTCTTAGCATTATATTTAATGTCAAAGTCACAACTATATTGGGAACAGACCCTTAATAGTTGTGGAAGGCCAGCACTATATGGACTTAAGATTACCAAATCATCTGCATACATTATGTGATTGATTATACAGTATGGTCACCAACTATACAGCCTGTTTTACAACAATTCAGGCGCATTGATAGTTCATCCATGTAGATGTTGAAAAGGTAAGGGGACAGTAAACCTCCCTGCCTTACTCCGTTACCAACTTTAAACAAATCAGACATTGTGTTGGCCCATTTTACAAACATTGATTGATGACCATACCAGTAGACCAGAATTCTAATTAGATATTTGGGTTCAACTCTGCTTTCTAACTTGCCGAACAGTTTTTGGTGATTCACACGATCAAATGCTTTAGAGGCATCAATAAAACACATAAATACTGTAGTGTTGTGCAAATTATACAAGTCTAAAATCTCCCGTAGTGCAAAAATACACATGTCTGTGCCATGTTTGGGTTTAAAACCGAATTGATTATCGGAGGTCAAGAGAAACTCTTCCAGCCTATTTAAAAGGCTCTTTCTAAAACTTTTGACAAACTACTAGCTAAAGCTATGGGTCGGTAATTCTCCAAAGAGCTAATCTTACCTCTTTATCTTTAATGATTGGTACCAGAATGACAGATAACATTGAATTAGGTAACAGACCATGAACTAGACAGCCAGTGAAACACATAGAAAGTAATGCGCAAAGTTTCTTACTTGCATTTTTCAAATGCTCAGAGGAAATGTTATCCATCCCACAGGCCTTGTTGTCTTTCAGTGTCACAATTGCATGATATATTTCTTGTGGGGATACATTCACATTCTCATTACTGTGAATACTTTTCATTTCAAAAGTGTCACTTTTGACACAATTAAACAGTGACTGTAGTGCTCCTTCCATAACTGAGTGATTTCTTTTACAACACTAACACCGTCAATAGTAGCTGGAAGTGATGTTTTGCAGTTATTTACTTTCTTAATTTCTTTCCAAAAGTCCTTAACATTATTATTTCCTAACTTTCTAGCAAGAGAGTCAGACCTCATAGTATTTTCATTTCTCCTTATAAATATTAAAACATATTTAAAATTAGCATTTGCTTGTTTTTTGTATTCAAACAAGGGGCCATGTCTCTGTTTACCTGAATCAACCCATGCTCTTTAAGAGCCCTTAAAACATGGAGCTAAAATTTAGCTTGGAGCTAAATACTTAGCTCTAACCTAAATCTTTAGTTTGAAAGTTGCTACCAAAATATTTATTGTGGAACTAAACATTTAGCTTTCTATCAAAATATTTAGTTTGTAAACTAAATATTCAACTTGCAAATTTAATATTTAATTTGGATCTTGGACCTTGAGAAATAAATAATATGGTGAACACCTAACTCTGAAAAATAAACCTCTGTTTTCTTACTTTTATGAAACAAAACAGAGTCCTAGTCCAACTTTTGGACTATTCTGTCTCATCCAAACTGTTGCTAATTTTTGACTTTGTAACTTTGGGAATATGTTACTTTTAAAGCCATATTGAGCAGGTCTCATTCCATTCCCACACATTAAGTAGAAGATGTTGGGAGAAGGTTGATGCAGTCTGAGAACACAGTGCTGGTTAAACACAGCCTCTCCTCCAGAGTCCGAGCTCATTATCATCGCCACCATCTCAAATTAAGCTCAGCTACGAAGACCCAGCATCAATATTAGATGTTAATAACGCGAAGAGGTAAAAGACACTCATCACAGCATATTGTACTCAACACAGCCAATGGAGCCATGCAACATGAGAACACATGAGTCATGTCAAAGTATCAGTGATATAGATTTACATTCCCTAAATGGTCAAATTAATCACCTACACTGCTTTACTCTTTGTTCTGCTGCTGCCTGTGAGATAAAAGCCAAAAAAATAAAAATAAAACAAAACTAAAACGTCTCAATTAATATACTGGAATAACATTCATTGTCACTTTTCTTTATAGATGCAATTAAAAGTAATAAACGTGCAAAATACTAACTTATAAATGCAGGGCCTTTCAGAAGGTGTTCGCATCCAATGAACCTTCGTGCATTTAGTTATGTTACAACCTCAACATCTTTTTTATTTTACATTGTAGATTATAGAAATACAATACAAGATATATTATAAAAAAGTTATCTCTAATTTATGGTAAAATACCTGCAGCTGTGGCTGCCAGAATTTTACAGAATAAACACATTAAATATATATTTCTATGGTAAAGGTCAGTGCAACCACAGCTGCAGGTATTTTACTGTAAATTAAAGACATTTTCTTTTACAGTGTAATTTTCAACATTTCAACACAAATATGACAAGTGTGGCACAGATCTCCACACCCAAAGCCCCAGTTATCATTCACTGCAATTATATCCACCAGTCTTCTGGACTGGTGGATATAATTTCATGTTTTAGTCTTCATGTCTTCATGTTTAATTTCATGTTTAGTCCACCTTTCATGTTTTAGTCTTCATCTAAACCAGCAAGTCGAGAAGAGCCACCAGGAGTCGAGGAGAACCAGCAGAGAGTCGAGTCGAGGAGAACCAGCAGAGAGTCGAGGAGAACCAGCAGAGAGTCCAGGAGAACCAGCAGAGAGTCGAGAACCGGTAGGAGAACCAGCAGAGAGTCGAGGAGAACCAGCAGAGAGTCGAGTGAGGAGACCAGCAGAGAGTCCAGGAGAACCAGCAGAGAGTCGAGGAGAACCAGCAGCGACTCGAGAAGCCAGCAGTTACAAGGATGTACCCAAAAGTTTCCTGAATGATGCTGCTGCACGCGTTGTTTTGTAGTGCATGATTTTGGCGCTAAACTTTTTCTGGAAACTTTTGGGTACCTCCTCATAGACCAGCTCCAGTTTTAAAAACCAGCCCAGGGGAACTAAAACATCCACGCTGGTAGATAATATCTGAGTGTTCCCGACTGGTACATGGTTTTTAAAACTGTGCCAGTCCATGTACCGACTTTTCTCAGAGCTGCTGCTGGCTTCAGGTTTTTCTCTTTTGCCTTCCCTTGTCGAAGCAGAACATTTTCCTCGATTGCTTCTGTTTTCTGCTTCGACAGGGCCTCGATTGTTTCCTGATTCGTCGCTGTATGTTGCTTAGATTCTCCAGCTCTGCCCGAAGGTCTTCAATCTCTCTGGCCTGATGGCCTATTTTCTCCTCTAATGCTGGTATCTTCCATCGGTGATCTCGACATCGTCCGTCTCTCCTGTCCAGCTGTGCAGAAATGCACTCAAGCTTCCGCTGGGTGGCGTCGTACTTTTTTTGTAGCTGTTTATATCGTACTTGCAGGCAACAAGGGGTGCAAGAATGAGAGTTCAAGCTCTCCAATTTCCTCTGGAGGGCTTCGGCGATCTCTAGAAGTTCCTTGTTTTCTTGTTCAAGTGTCTTCTCCATCTTGTCTTGGCAGGGTTCTTCTTCTGACATGTATGTCAGATGAGTTGGCATTAAAGGGAATCATTAGTGATGTCATAGAGCATGAGTGACATCACTGGCACATCAAAGCCACTAGAACCCTGTTGTGTGTGTGTGGGTGTGTGTTCTGTATTTGATGCCTTGTGGGGACCATTTTGCTGGCATACAGGGGCCGGGGCTGTCTGCTACATACATGTAACATTTGTTTATTGAGATTATCAGTGCTGTTAAATGTTATTCAATTGTTTAGGCATAAATAAATTACAAGATTTTAAATGATTTAACATTTAGATCCAAGATTTTAAGGCGCTGGCAAGTTTACTTTGTAAAACTTCAAAGAACAATATTCACAGTTAGATTGTTTTGTTACCATAGCAACAATCTGATGCTGTGAGTTTAATCTGTGAATTTACACAAATTAGTAAACTGCGATTATTGCTTTTTAGGCTGGCCAATTAAACTACTCCCTTCTCCTATATTTCACTAATTCAAACACATAAGCTGTTAGAGGTGCTGATCATTTTAGCAACAAAAGGGACCCTAAATCAAATTCTGCTCCAGGCCTCATACAGCCAGTCCAAGGCTGTATGATCTGCTGCATTACGCAGAGATGCGCAACAAATGGGAGATTTAATTCAATGCTGCTAATGTGGCTTTAGTAGCTCTTTCATTTCGTGTCTCTTGAGTTTTTAATAATTGTCACAGTGACTGAGTTTATAGGACGAGTTTCTCAGATCTCCACGCGGTTGCGCACATGAATTCTAAGGAGACAACGCATTTGAAATTATTTGATGCAAAGTGTAACCGAAAAAATTACACTAATAAAATAATACAATTTAGAGATATCTTGATTTTATCTGACCAGAACACCATTTTCTTCTGTTTTCATTGTCTCTTTGTCCTTTAAACTTCTCGACAGACCTATCCTTGACGTGAAAGTTTCGTGTTCACTTGTTTTCAAAATCACTGAAGTTTTTTCATGAACCTGTTAAGTCTTCACAAAACAGCTATATGTTGAGATTCAATCCTATTTGAATTATGAAATGGTTGCCTGTTCTTCTTTTAGGGCTATGCATGCCCTAGTTTAAAGTTTAAAGAAAAAACTTAAAATAAATGAATCAATCAACAACGGCTCGTTCAGACGCGTCATCTTGATTCTGGCTTAACATTTACAGAACTTTCCTGAGCGCCACTCCGCCTCCGTCTGTGTTTTCAGTTCCCAGAATGTGGCTGCAAAGTTCTCCGACTGCTTTCTCCAGAGGCGGATCAAGGTCAGGCCAGGAGCTTCGGAAAGCAGTGGGATGTGTGTGTGTGTGTGTGTGTGTGTGTGTGTAAGTATATGTGTTGGGGTAGACGGTGAGAGAGGGATGCCTTAGGACCCTGACGGCTCCGGTTGCCTGAGCCATGACCGCCGGGGTGGAGGCCTAGCCGCAGATCGATTGTCGCGGAGCTGGGTCCCTGCAGTAGAGGGGCGATTGGATGCAGCTCGCTGGGACTGAATGACATAAGCCCAGACGTCTAAGTGTCCCATTAGCAAGACAACCATCCATGTCCTGGTACCCCCCCCCCCTCTACCCTCATTCCCCTCCAGCACCACCCATCGTTGAAACGGGCATCATATGGAAACAGCTCAGGTGTTGCTCTAAATTGCTCGACTGCAACTAAGAGGGCAGAAACTGACACTGAGACTGTAGCATGTGGGTGTTCTCATCCACACACACACACACACACACACACACCTGCATGTTACCACAACAATTCTATCTTTACGGCTCGGACACCGTAGTCCATCCATCCATCCATTTTCCTACACCCTTGTCCCTTGATGGGGTCGGGAGGTGCTGGTGCCAATCTCCAGCTGGCGTTCCGGGCGAGAGGCGGGGTTCGCCCTGGACAGGTCGCCAGTCTGTCGCAGGGCAACACAGAGACACACGCAGGACAAACAACCAGGCACACACACACTCACACCTAGGGGCAATTTAGACAGACCAATTAACCTGACAGTCATGTTTTTGGACTGTGGGAGGAAACCGGAGTACCCGGAGAGAACCCACCATGCACAGGGAGAACATGCAGACTCCATGCAGAAAGGCCGGGGCTGGGAATCGAACCCAGAACCTTCTTGCTGCAAGGCAACAGCTCTACCAACTGCGCCACTGTGCAGCCTCGGACACCGTAGTGTGTATTCATATTTGCGTGTCTGCATACGTTTACGGGCCAAACAAAGTGGAGGACACCAGGGCCACGTGTGCGGCTCCCTCTACGTTTAGACGGCGCGCCACGGCCGGATTGTTGCGGACAGTGTCTAAACACATAAGAAATGATGACAAAACAATGAGGCCACACACAGAGGCTCTGCTGCGACACGCCGGCTGCCCCGCTGGGTGCAAACACAGACATCAGGCCGAACTCAGACCAGACAGACTGTGGGGAAGGACCGGCCTCCCTTTTCTTACTTTTCTGATGTCTGCAGTTAAGCGTGTTTCCAACCTCATGGCTGAAACGTCCTGCCCATACAACCCACCAAACGTTTTTGATTTTAAAGTTGTCAAAAAACCAGAGAAAAGTGTGGTCAATGATGACAATAAAACTCACTTTCTTTTTTTTTTAAGGTTTTGTTGGCTCTAGTGGCCTTTATTTGAAAGTAGTTTGACAGGAAGGAGGGTTGTAAGAGAGGGGGAGGACATGTGGCCAGGCTGGGAATCAAACCTGAGACCACCAGCATGAGGACTAGGGCCTCAATATAGGCTGTGCTTTGCCCCTGCGCCACCACAGCACACCAATAAAGCTCACTTTTAATGAAAATTCAAGGACCTGAGGTCACGTTCCCAGTCTAGATCTGATCTAAGAAGACAAAAAGGTGCCTTTAACTTATCATGTTCTGTTAAACTATTACAAAAACCAGCATGGAAAAATTTATGGAAGTTTTGGGGAAATATAATATATGATTGAAAAGACTTTAGGGTAAACTTGAAGCAATAAATATTGGCTTTAAAGATGCTTCACACTTGTCTGCCAGACCCACAATGTTGAAATGTTTCCTAAATTACTTAGGAAACATGCAGGTTTGCCAACACAACTCAAGAAGTACTTCCTTTCTTTCTTCAAAATAAAAGTCTTAGTAAATTATCTGATGAGAAGACAGTAATTCATTCAACCGTACAATGGGCTGATGGATTAAAGCACATCTGAAATCTTACCTCAGTAGATTTTTTACAGTTCAGTTTAGCTGAAAAGTGCCTTGAGATGACATTTGCTGTGAACCACTTTAGATATAATATATACTATAATATAGTAGAAAAAATGTATTCATAAAATTAACATTTCCCAGGAATGTTCGTTGTAAAAGCAACTTTGCCTTATTCGTTATAAATACATTAATACATTTTTTTGCAAAGCAGTTTAATTTTTTTTTTGCATCCTTGGACAGTTCTGGAGAACCTCAATTAAACCATTAACAGTGTGACACCAGAAACAGATCACAATGTTTGCACTTTGATAACACAAAGAATGGTAGCATAAATGGAATATGCTACAATAAGCCAGTCACAGCTGCTGACTGACAGACTTTGCTGTCAGAAAAAAGAAAACAATATTAAAGTGAAAATGTTTCCACCTGAAATGCGTTTTCACCAAGGGAAACATAATCATAAACAAGTAATGACAAACTGAGTCATTATCTGTGGAATAAAGAGACAAACGTACTTTCTGAGGAAGCTGTTGCTGGTGGTTCTATATGTTTTTGTTCTAATAACAGTTTTTTGGGGTGGACCTGCTCGGTGGGGCCTGGAACCCGTTGATAGCTGCTCGCCATTCTTGTTTTCCATTGCATTTTTTTATGACGCTACATACAAATCAATACGTTTTCATGATGCTGACCAGGATTCTACAACAAATTAAGCAGTCACTTAGTGTTCGTTGCATAAAGTCAACATTAGTATGTCTGCTTTTTCAGTGTCCTCCGTGATGCAGGAGTGTTGATGAAACCCTGTTGAAAATATTTCTCTCCTTCCACCTCCTATCACAGATTTGATCCGAATGCCACTAACTTCACAAGTTGGATATAGAGGAAGACCTTTATTCAGATCATCCCCTGTTAAGACTGCTGTATAGTTTACTGGGTTTTTTTTTGTTTCCTCCGGTCGATAGAATTATCGACCGGAGGAGAGGAGGATGTTTAGTTTTCACAGACTGTGCTGTAAATCAAAGTTTGAGAGCAGCGGCTAATACACCTATTTGGGTCATTTCAAGGGATACCTTCCTATTAGGGAAAAACAAAAAAGTTACAGTTAAAATGATGAACTCATGAAGCTAAAAGTTAATAGAATTTATTTTATACACAAATAGAGATGTGGAGCATGAAAATGCTTTCTTGGAAAGTTTTGTATGTGGCCAGCAGAGACGGCCAAAAACGAAGCTGTTCAATCCCTGGTGGACTTTACTGTACGCTTATTGTACTAAATGTCCTAAGTCCTTTACACATCAGTGTCACTATAAACGGTCCCAAGCAGTCAAAATGAAAGAGAACCACATGGCTGGACCGAAATGTGGAATGTTTGCGAGAGGAAAATGAAAATAAATAAGAGTCTGAATCTGAATTATGTAAATAATAAATATGCCACAGAGCATGAACTCTAAACCTTAAAGCAACTACAAACACCAAGATCAGAGCAGAGCTCTGATCTTGAGAGCAGATGTTCAGGAGGTTATTCTTTTAATCGCTGGAGGTTCAGAGATGACTACGGAGACAAATATTGTTTTACAACACAGTGAGCCTAACAATATGTGCATACAGTGTGAAAGAAAGAACAAATTCTGGTCCAGCTAGAGTAAAACAAATGCATCCCTCAGTTGGTGGGAACCATTGACTTTAGACAAATAAAAATGGACAAGGAAAATCACAGAGTCACACCTACCTGGTAACTTTGGATGGTTTGTTCTGAACATAAAAAATCCCCATCTCTGATTTATAGAACTGTTTTAGTGAAATACACAGGAATATGTTTGTCATTTTTTTAACAATACCTTCTGACACTGCATTTTCTCAGCTTTAAGCTAAACCACCTCTTTTTAGTAGAGTTCAGGAAGAATCTAAAATGTTTGCATTAGGTAAGGGAAAAAAAATAAAGACATAGAAAACACATGACTTACAGTGATAAGCAAGAACAACATAGTTCTGCTCAAATATTAAGGATTAAACACATTTGTGAACAAATCATTAGCTGTTTTTCTCCATGGTGACCAGTGATTTTGTTTCACTGTTAGATTACTCCAAGTATGACACTAACTACCAAAACCCTCCACATTGAACCCCACTTACTAAAAATCCAGGTTATCTCTTAAAACAAAAACACATGTTGCACTATATGTAGCGTATGTAGAGTCATAATAACCAGCTACTTTCAAGTTTAAGATTCTACTCCGAGAAAGATAATTCAATTTTAAGAAGTGCTCACTGAAAGTAGAAACAACAATTTATTCATATTTTAACAGTTTGTTAAAGGGTTTTATCAGTACACTCTGCCACAGCTGGCCCCTTAAAAACAGCCTGGATCTTGACATGGCCCAAATTGCAAATTATTTGGACACCCTGCTTTAGCAGACCTTCTAACACTGTGTACCAGCCAATAATATTCATTATATTCTGCATTTTGTAGTTACAAACACATTTTGGATGGTTAAGTATGAAGTTGCGTAGCATATTTCTGCCTATTCATACCAAATCTACAAGTCTCTGCATTGTGATCTCGGTAAATATCTGATGAAAGTATCTTGAGATTTTTTTTCCTTAAAAATATATCAAAATTTTAAAGGAGGCCAAACTGTAAGCATGTATCTATTGTCATGTATAATGTCAAACAGAGAATTAAAACTCATAATTTCACTTTACTGAGTAAAACTACAACCTTCTTCTAATCCCCAGCTTAATAAAGTGAGAGCTCTGACTTTATCTCATCACAAAACAATGCATAAAAACATTAAGACACTTAAAATAAATAAATAAAAAAGAAAGCATGCAATGCAGTACAAAGAATGTGTTTTCCTGAAATCTCAAGAAATATGCAATTGTTTTTACTTAAAAAAAATGCTTTATTTAAAAAAGCAATAATGAGAAACTAATGAAAAGAATACTCTTGCTGACCTCCTGCTGACCTCGACTGGGGATGTTGTGGGTCGGTGGGCGGAATACTTTGAAGACCTCCTCAATCCCACCAACATGCCTTCTGTTGAAGAAGCTGAGCCTGTGGACCCTGGGTTGGGCTCTCCAATCTCTGGGGACGAAGTCGCCGACTTGGTCAAAAAACTACTCGGTGGCAGGGCCCCGGGGGTGGATGAGATCCGCCCGGAGTTCCTTAAGGCTCTGGATGTTGTAGGGTTGTGTTGGCTCACACGACTCTGCAATATCGCATGGACATCGGGGGCAGTTCCTCTGGATTGGAGACCGGGGTGGTGGTCCCCCTGTTTAAAAAGGGGGACCGAGGGTGTGCTCCAATTACAGAGGGGTCACACTCTTAAGCCTCCCTGGAAAGGTCTATTCAGGGGTCCTGGAGAGGAGGGTCCGTCGGATAGTCGAACCTCGGATTCAGGAAGAGCAGTGTGGTTTTCGTCCTGGTCGTGGATCACTGGACCAGCTCTACACCCTCAGCAGGGTCCTGGAGGGTTCTGGGAGTTCGCCCAACCAGTCTACATGTGTTTTGTGGACTTGGAGAAGGCGTTCGACCGTGTCCCTCGGGGACCATGTGGGGGGTCCTCCGGGAGTATGGGTACCGGGCCCTTTGATACGGGCTGTCAGGTCCCTGTATGACCGGTGTCAGAGTCTGGTCCGCATTGCCGGCAGTAAGTCGGGCTCGTTTCCGGTGAGAGTTGGACTCCGCCAAGGCTGCCCTTTGTCACCGATTCTGTTCATTACTTTCATGGACAGAATTTCTAGGCGCAGCCGAGGTGTTGAGGGGATCCGTTTTGGTGGCCTTAGGATCGCATCTCTGCTTTTTGCGGATGATGTGGTCCTGATGGCTTCATCAGATCGTGATCTGCGGCTCTCGCTGAAACGGTTCGTGGCCGAGTGTGAAGCGGCCGGGATGAGGCTCAGTGCCTCCAAATCCGAGGCCATGGTCTTGAGCCGGAAAAGGGTAGAGTGCCTTCTCCGGGTCAGGGGGTCGTTCTGCCTCAAGTGGAGGAGTTTAAGTATCTGGGGATCTTGTTCACGAATGGGGGAAGAGGGAGCAGGAGATCGACAGGCGGATTGGGGCGGCGTCTGCCGTGAAGCGGCGCTGTACCGGTCCGTCGTGGTGAAGAGAGAGCTGAGTCAAAAGGCGAAGCTCTCGATTTACCGGTCGATCTACGTTCCCACCCTCATCTATGGTCATGAGCTTTGGGTCATGACCGAAAGAACGAGATCACGGATACAAGCGGCCGAAATGGGTTTCCTCCGCAGGGTGGCCGGGCTCTCCCTTAGAGATAGGGTGAGAAGCTCGGTCATCCGGGAGGGACTCAAAGTAGAGTCGCTGCTCCTCCACGTCGAGAGGAGCCAGTTGAGGCTCGGGCATCTGGTCAGGATGCCTCCTGGACGCCTCCCTGGTGAGGTGTTCCGGGCACGTCCCACCGGGAGGAGGCCCCGAGGAAGACCCAGGACACGCTGGAGGGACTATGTCTCTCGGCTGGCCTGGGAACGCCTTGGGTTCCCCCGGAGGAGCTGGAAGAAGTGGCTGGGGAGAGGGAAGTCTGGGCCTCCCTTCTGAAGCTGCTGCCCCCGCGACCCGACCCGGATAAGCGGAAGAAAATGGATGGATGGATGGATGAAAAGAATAACTAAATAGCTAGACTGAATGTTGAGATTTTTCTAAAAAAAATAAACATGTGCAAATAATACTAGAAAAAAAATATTATAGATACATTCTTAGCGCACAATTAGGAAATTAATACTGCTAAAAAAGGAGAAAGGCACAACTACAATATTAGTAAAACAAATCAATGTATGTGATGTGAAATTGTTTAGAAAACTCCATGTTGTCTGTGGTAGTTAGTTCCCCACCAGGCCACTAGATGGCGGACGCGCGCGGCCGGATGTCTGGGTGTGTGACAGGCGCTGAGCTGCAGTCATTCACTGACTCACGTCATCATCATCATCGGCTTTAACTGGAGTTAATATTTACTGCGATTAAAAGACATCGATTCTAACCAGATCAAAGTCATATTTACTGACCCGTTTAGCTCTTCTGCACCTAAATATCAGCGTTTGTCCACCAAGCGGTAGGTTTTGTTCATACTTGAATCATTTATTAGTTGTAAACATTCAAATGGAGGAAAAAAGGAGGAGTTAGCGGATAAACGGCGTGTTACCTGCATGTTGCGTTTAGAAATTGGTCTAAATGGTAACGTTTTTTGCTCTGTATTAGTCTGCGGCTGTAATATGAGGAGTGTCTTCCTTTCTTTTGCGCTTCTTTCTGGTTTTACTGCGCAACATTTGCGTAAATTAGATTTGCCCGCTGCTGTTGTGTTGTGCAGCACAACACACCGCAGCTCCTCCCTGCAGGATGGATGCTTCTCAACAGCATCATCTACAAATCATTTCGGAAGCCTTTACTGAACAAAAACAAATGTACCTTTAATCTGACGTTATCATATTAGCTTTTGCTATCATACATTTAAAGAAAGCCACGTTCATTTTGATCATTTTTAATTCAATCAGCTTTATTACATTTGTTTTTTTAGTCACAAAAAGGATCAACAAACATGTTCTACACCTGTGGTCCCAACGAAGCCATGGTGGTGTCAGGTAACAAGCCCATCTGTTTCTGCATGGATATTCAATTGTTTATGGGTCTTGTCAGGGACATTTTTATTGTTTATTTGTTGTAATTGAATAAAAAGCTTTGTGAAGCCACTTCTTTGTCAAAGTACAAATATCAGAGAACCTGATACATAAGTAATACAATGTGTGGAAGCCACAGACCTGGAGTTGAATTACATAAATGTCCATGTCTGATCTGTAATTATTGCTGTGTCTGGTCCTTTTCCCTCAGGTTTCTGTCGTTCTCCTCCGGTGATGATCGCTGGAGGCCGAGTCTTTGTCTTGCCGTGCATTCAGCAGATACAGAGGTCAAGAAACAACTTAGCATTATTACTGCAACTTCAATTTTTGTTAGAAACAAAATAAGCATTTATTTTTGCTAGGCAAAAATCCAAAAGACAAATTCTTTATTGTAAGTTGTACTTTACTTACAAAAGTCTGTGATTTATTTTTATTTATACCATTATAAACAGAATATTCTCTATTTTAACTGTTATTTTCAATGCTTTTTAAATTAGGATGTAAACAAACACCACTCGTGTCCACCAGTTGACATCCAACCATAAGATTCAATTTAAATGTTCAGAGTAGCATCTGGTTTTCACTTCCTGCCGCTCAGTGTTTGTAGCATCGTCTGACAGAAGCAAACCAGAAATAAACCCCATTAATGGGCTCCATTAGAAGCATTTCTCCTCTACGCCTCTGTCTGCTCTGCAGGATTTCTCTGAACATTCTGACTCTGAATGTGAAGAGCGATAAGGTCTACACCCGCCATGGGGTTCCCATCTCTGTTACCGGCATCGCTCAGGTCAGTCTGTTAGCTTCAAACGGCTCCACCTTATTTTACTCTGGTTAAACAAAAATAAAATATTACTTAAAGGTAGCTTCTGTGAATCACTAGAAAGGTAATTTAAACACTTTAAAGAGTTAAATATGTCAAAGCATTTTCATATATGTTTAATGCTGTTTATTTATAACAGAGATAATGGCTTCTTAGTTTGGATTTTGCCATCTGAATGTTAGAGCCAAGTACTTCTTCTAAGGCCGCTTGCGCCTAAAAGTCTTTAAAAGTTACATGTTTCTCTAGAAATCTATTATAATCTCCATTATTTAGTTCACGTATAAGATTATTGTTCCTCCCATAACACAAAGTGGTCCAGCAACTCGACGTATTCTGAAGTTTGAGGTGTACAGAGTGAAACTGAGAGGTCAGAGAACAGTCCGCTGTGGTCCTGCTCTGCTAACCACCTGGTCAGTCACACAACCCATTAGTCTCACAAACTGTGGCCTGTTGGTCAGGCAGTTATTGATCCTGGTGATTGTTTAGGCCTCCACCAAGTAAATCAGGCTGAATTGTGTTAAACATTCTGGGAACAACATCAATTTATCATCAGCATTTAGTAAAGTTTATATTAAATCTACACTCAAGGACAAAAAATATTATATAATGTCTACAACCAGTAATCAATGAGTCAGTCAGTCTGACAGGGAATTACTAGAGCTGTCCATCAAAGTAACACTTGGCTAATAAAAGATGAGATAGTTGTATAATCGCAGCATATTTGCATCAGGGAGCGAAATCTGTGACTTTAAGTTGATGAATCTCACTGTGATAATTCAGTTTATATTTGAAGATTCTCCTCCTGCAGTGATAAACATGCTGCTGTTCCCTGCAGATGAAGATCCAGGGCCAGAACAAGCAGATGCTGGCTGCAGCCTGTCAGATGTTCATGGGGAAGTCTGAGGCTGAAATCTCTCACATCGCCCTGGAGACGCTGGAGGGACACCAGCGGGCCATCATCGCCCACCTGACTGTAGAGGTAAGGAAGCCACACTCCGCCTTAAGAGATTCTGGGTTTTATTTTCTGATGCTGATGGACTTCTATAAAGGATGTTTCTATGATCTGCTGTTTTTAGGAGATCTACCAGGACAGGAAGAAGTTCTCAGAGCAGGTTTTTAAGGTGGCCTCCTCCGATCTGGTCAACATGGGGATCAGCGTGGTCAGCTACACTCTCAAGGATGTCCACGATGATCAGGTTTCTAACTTCAGTTCCATACAGAAAAACATGAATCGGAGGAAGTCCAGATGTAATCAGTGTTTTCTCCGCTGCTGTTGGTCCTCAGGATTATCTGCACTCGCTGGGAAAAGCTCGAACCGCCCAGGTCCAGAAGGACGCTCGGATCGGAGAGGCTCTGAACAAGAGAGACGCAGTGATCAGGGTCAGACGTGTCGCACATCTAAAAACCCCGTCCATCAAGCCTGAAAAGGGCCTTTTTTAAGAGCTTTTATACTCCAGTTAATTAATTGATTACTAAACTAGCTGACAATTGTCTGAAAAATCGATTCATCATGACTGATTAATCGTTTCATCCTTAATTCTGACTCCTCCTTTCTGCTCCTCTCCTCAGGAAGCCCACGCCATGCAGGAGAAAATCTCGGCTCAGTACAGGAACGAGATCGACATGGCGAAGGCCCAACGCGACTACGAGCTGAAGAAGGCGGCCTACGACATCGAAGTGAACACCAAGAAGGCGGAGTCAGAGATGGCTTTTCAGCTGCAGGTACGCAGCTGATGAGTGTCGCATTGAAACCGGTACCACGGTTTACCGCATACGGGTCGGACCGATGTTGTTTTTCCGGTTCCCAGGTTGCAAAGACGAAGCAGAGCATTGAGGAGGAGAAGATGCAGGTCCAGGTGGTGGAGCGAACGCAGCAGATCATGCTGCAGGAGCAGGAGATCACCCGCAGGGAGAAGGAGCTGGAGGCCAAGGTGAAGAAACCGGCCGAGGCCGAGCGGTACCGCCTGGAGAAACTGGCTGAGGCGCAGAGGTACGATGGAGTTTCACTCTCACACTCTAATTATTAATTGTCACAATAAATCTAAATTCTTGTCATTACATAAAATTTATGACAATAAATGATAAAATAATATGGTAAATGTTCTGAATTAGCCTCTCTGACTGTTTCTTTCATTGTCTCTGCAGAATGAAGATGATCATGGAGGCAGAGGCTGAAGCTGAGTCCATCAGGGTGAGTCATTGATTCCCAGACAGGAACGGTGAAGGTGCAGCTTCTCATCAGATGAATATCCACTGCCTCCCTCTTTTCTTTCCAAGTAAACTTATAAAACCTGACAAACCAAATCCCAGTTTTAGATCCTTTGTTTGGTTTGTTCAATAAAAGCTATTTCTGAAATCTGCACAGTGTCTTTCAGAAATAAGATGAGTTGTTCTGCATCAGGAGACGCACAGCAATGAATGTTTTCTACAAATAAATTGTTTGACAAGTGGACTGATGGACCGGTTTTCCTTCCTAATCTACATGTTAATCATGTTTTCTGTTAACTTCTGCACCAGTAAGCCTTTTATGCTGACTTGTCCAGGTTAAAGGTGAGGCTGAGGCGTTTGCAGTGGAGGCCAAAGGTCGTGCTGAGGCGGAGCAGATGGCGAAGAAGGCCGAAGCCTTCAGGGAGTACAAGGATGGAGCCATGGTGGACATGCTGCTGGAGAAACTGCCTCTGGTGAGACATGTTGACACTACTGCTGTTATTTTACACCTAAATTTATCATGGATAGCTGATGTGTCAATGTACAGATATGTTCTCCTTGTTTTATTTTATTTTAGAGCCAATGTTGGCTAAATTTAATTGCAGTTCAGGTGAATTAGTGTGTTTTTTCAAGATGCTCTTTGTGTCATTTAAATAAGGAAATCATTATGAAAAAGCATATTCAGAGAGATAAAGCACTACTTCTAAACTGCTATTCAGGTCACTAATTTCTTCCCATTTTTATTTTGCATGTTGGAAGTTTGATAAGTTTAGAAACTGCTTAAAGTGTTTTATTTGAAAATGTTGTGACATCTCCTCGCCACCAGATGGCAGAAGAGATCAGCAGGCCTCTGTGTGAAGCCAACAAAGTGACCATGGTGTCCAGTGGAGGAGGAGATGTGGGTGCAGCCAAGCTGTCAGGGGAGGTTCTGGAGATCATGACCCGCCTCCCCGAAGCCGTGGAGAAGCTGACCGGGGTCAACATCTCTCAGGTAACCCTCTCACCTGGAAGCTTCTTCTTCTTCTTCTGTGTTACATGGAGGTCTCACAGGTTGTTTCCTTCCAGGTGACTTCTCGAACAGGCTGAAGGGAATCAGACCAATGAGCTTCTTGATATTTCTGTTCTCTGTCTGTCTTGATTCCCTCCATCGTATCGTCTGCTTCCTCACCTTTGACCCTCTGTGTCGCTGTTTCCCTCCGCTGGTTTGTTACTGATGTTGTTCATCATCTGAGTTAAATATTTAAACTCCTGGTATCACAGTTATAGCAAAAGTTTTGAAGTACCTTTCACTTCTTCATATCTTGTTTCCAAGGTGCCAGACCTTTTTGTGGTCTTGTTTCTAGCAGCAGAATTAGCTTTATTTCGTGTTTTTAAATAATGTTTCATAAGTTTAATGTCAAATTGTTTTTATTTAAATATTTTCACTTATGCACTAAAAAATAAAAAAAATGCTTTATTTGTTTTGCAAAATGGTGCAATGTTCAAAATGACTAAAACTAATTATTTGCTAATCACCCCAGAATGATTTATTGTTCAGAATTAAGTTGCCAAAAAAAAAGAAAAACTTTCATCTGAACATGTTTAGATATTGGACTGAAAATAAATATTAGAGTCGGTTTGTCTGGAAATAAAACCCACAGAAATGAAAGGTAACTCAAACTTTTGCGACGAATTGTTTTCTGCTTTAATTTCACATGAATATTGTTACTGTGTTTCTTACTACATATATATTTCTCATCCAAATACGCAGGCTTTATTGTCTTCAGTCTCACACTACTTATTGTAATACTAATAGACTTAATGCATCTTATTAATTTTAGAAATGTCCTCCCTGACATATTAAACACACTCAACGTGTAGCTCATTTTTTAAAATAAGTTTTGTACATCTTCTGGCTGCTGTTTGTGCTTTCATGCCACGCCTCCCTCTGTGTTTACCTCCAACATCTCTGACACTGCCAGTGTCCGCTGCCTTCCTGCCAAACCTCAAGTGCATCTTAGCATAACCGTCTAATACTAACAGGAAACACCATTACATACATATTTTTCATAACCTGTTTCTGACAGTCTGACAGTTTTTTCTCTTTTTTACACATTTTAGTTTTTTAAACAGCATAAACTATTTAAAAATGACAGGTAATAATATAAACTAAGATAAAGTTTGTTATGTTTATGTTTTTTGTGTTTTCTGCACTTGTTTAATTTTCAAGCATGATTTGTTAGGAGAGATTTGCTTAAAGCGAACCAGTGAAAACATGCTGTCCTCAGAGCACTTCTGAAAATGAAACACAAACCATTGCAAATTACATGAAGCATGATTTTTAGACTGTAAGATTGTAGTTGAAGTGCATCAATTAAACGGGTTAATTTTTTTCTTGACAATCTTAAGCTTTCAGCAGGTCTCAGGTTTGACAAAGTCAAAGCCTAACATGGTGGTTCCAATTGGGATTTTTTGATAAAGTTTTTAGCATCTTTCAAACAGTTGAATTCTGGAGAAATATATAACATTTTAGAATTTAAAACATTACTTTGGGATTATACTGTAAGATTAACTGTATTTTAAATTATCAGAGATCTGAATCCTAGACTCTGAACAACAGGAGGAAAAATCAGATAAATCTGGTCCAGATGTGATGCAACGTTGTGAGAACTGATCATCTTGATTGGTTCCTTTAATGATTCTGTAATTTACACTATGATTAATAGTTTTTTCAGGATGGTTGCATGCATATTTTTAAAAATACATTCAGATTCAAAAAGACTTTATTTATCGAAATGGGGTTAGTTAAAACTTATTTTTGTAATGTCTCTATATCTTGAAAAGACTAATTTCACTTTGAATCGTCACTTTAATCACAATAAATATCCTAACATGCCTTAAATCATAAACCTGTCTCACTGTCAGCCTCTACCTCAAGTATTGGACCGTTTGCATGAAACACTTCATTGGATTATGATTTCAATGCTTCACAGCTGAGCTTAACCTGTGAAGATGCTTCTAGCCATTTTACAGTATTTATTTGTATTTGTGTCATTTATGTATAATTTATAGAGCTGTAGATTAAATGTATTCTAAGTGTTGCCACCTCTTCTCTTTCCCCTCTGACCCTGCTGCTTCTTTAGTTTGTGTATAAACTCTGCACTGCTGGTTGCACTGCAGCCATATGTACTGAAATGGCTTTTAAGTGGTGTAATTTATGTATCTGAAGACAACCACTGCTGTTTTTATGCATGCATCACCACCTATTACACTTGAATTGTATTGTATTGTATTCTTAGAGACAGTGTATGTTTGTAGCTGGGACACAGCAGGTGACCGTCACCATGGAAATGTTCATCTGCTGTTCACAACTGAGTCATATAGAAGAGACACTACATGTGGATTATATGTAATTTATGCAGAATATATTTGATAAAACAGTGTCCATGTAGCACCATCTGTTTCACAGGTTAAATATAGATAACTCTACTAACCTTAACAAAGATAAGCTCTATGATTATAAATGTATTAAATCTATAGTGAGTTTATTAAAGTTCTCTTGTATATGAAGCTCTGGCAGTGTTGATATTTACACCTTGGTGAATATTATCAGTCGGGTCATTGTTGGCGTTTTGTGTTTTAAGAAAATTTACTGTTCTGTATCCAATATGCTCAATAAATTTCCAAAGCGAATCAGTCTAGTCTCAAGTCAGTCTCTTAAAGCTTGTGTTTTATTTTGAAGATTTTATTTTCATTAACTTTTCTATATTTGAATAATCTACTTGTTTTCAGCTCAACTCCATAACTTTGTTAAACTCAAATATTATTTATCATTAATATTTTTGTGGTTTATAATTTAATTAAAGCTTTCACCATTAAAACACAAATAAATGTTCTGATAAAAAGATCACCGTTGGTCAATTAACTTAAAAGAACAAAAAATCAGATCAGATTTTTTGTTCTGATCTGATTTATTATCTGATGCATGATAGATAGATAGATAGATACACAGTCCAGTCACATTAATGTGACCATCTGTCAAAAGCCAGAATAACCACCTTTCGCAGAGCGAACTGCTACGAGACGTGCAGGAAGAGAGTCACTTAGGTCCCTGAAGGTCTTCTCTGGGATGTTGAGCCATGCCGACTCTAATGCCGTGGCCAGCTGCGCTAGATTACGCGGTTGAGGATCCATGGCGCGAACAACTCGATCGAGATGGTCCCACAGATGCTCGATTGGGTTTAAGTCAGGTGAGTTTGCTGGCCAGGGGAGGACGGTAAACTCATCCTGGTGCTCTTCGAACCACGCACGTACACTGGCAGCTGTATGGCACCTCGCATTTTCCTGCTGGAAGATGCCATCATCCTGAGGAAAAACAATGCGCATGTAGGGGTGGACATGGTCCGCAAGGACAGATGCGTACTTGTATTGATCCATCGTGCCTTCCACAATAATCAGTGAACCCAGAGAATGCCAGGAAAACATTCCCCAGACCATAATGCTCCCGCCTCCAGCTTGGACCGTTCCTGCAATGGTTGCAGGGTGGTTCCTTTCAGAGGTTTCACGCCTTATACGCCAACGTCCATCTGTCCGATGGAGCATAAAACGCGATTCATCTGAAAACGCTACCTGTCGCCACTCAGTGGACGTCCAGCTGCTGTACTGGCGTGCAAATTCTAGCCTTCGTCGTCGATGAACACCAGTCAGCATAGGTGCACGAACCAGGCGTCCGCTTCGGAGGCCCAGACGCAGCAATGTTCGCTGAATAGTGGTTTGGGAGACACTTGTGGTAGCCCCTTGGTTCATTTTAGTGGTCAGTTGCTCAACGGTAGCCCGTCTATCTGCCCGAACGCATCTCCGCAACCGTCGTTCGCCTCTGTCATCTATGGCCCGTGGTGCACCACATTTGCCACGTCGTTGATTTTGGACAGTCCCATTTTGCCATGCACGGTACACTTTTACCACGGCGGCACGCGAACGGTTCACAAACTCAGCCGTTTCGGAAATGCTTCCACCCTTGGCCCGAAAGCCAATGATCATGCCCTTTTGGACGTCGGATAAATCGCTTCGTTTCTGCATTACGCCAACGATTGAAATGTTTTCCGAAGCCCACACACACCCTTTATATACGCTCAACTGCACTGTGCTGCCACCTGCCTTCTGTGATTGGTTATTTAACTCTGAAGTGGAAAGTACGTGGTGGTCACATTAATGTGACTGGACTGTGTAGATAGATAGATAGATAGCATTAAATAATAATCTACCAAGAAATAAATAAAGAGTGGTTCAATATTTTTGTAACGCTGAACCCTTTAACGCTAAACGACATATTAGGTTATATATTGCAATATTACTCAGGTCATATATTACAATATTACACAAAGTCCTGCAGAAAAACGGAATAAAGACAGACCGGAAACACCGTCTAAACATTTATCAGTTCTGTCAAAATAACAAGCTAGAATCAGTTTAAAACCGGAAGTGACAGTTTTGTGGCGAAAATAATTTATTCTACTGTTAAATTAGGTCACTTATACAAAATATTAGTTTATAAACACGAATGATTTAAGATTAAAAAAAAATTAAACACTGAACATATGTGTAAGGACCATTTACATGGAACATATGAATTGCATGTAGCTTATACTTGTGTTTTTTATTTTGAAAGAGGTGACCGGAAACGACGCCGTTGAATCGTGCGGCTTTGCTGAATGAGAAAAAGAACTGGAGGGAAAAAAAGAGAAAAAAAACCGAAGGAAAAAAAAAGGCATTTCTGAGCTTTGAGGGGCGGATTTGGACAAAGTTTCTCAACTGTCCCGTCCCGAGGAACCTTCGGGGGGGTTGAACGGGAGTCCAGTTCACCGGTAATTAACTCCGGGCTTGTAATTCGGTTGTAAATGCATTATTTTCACTGTGTCTCAGAGCACCGTCGTCGTCGCCGCCGCCGGAAGTCTGCATGAAGCTGCGTCTCCAACAGAGGCTATACGGCGTCGACGCTTTTTTTTTTTTTTTTTTTTTTTTTTTTACCCTCTGTCTTGTTTTTTTTTTTTTTTTTATTCGACACTTTTTTTTCTTTTTTTTTTATTTTCTCTGAGCGAGATGAGCAGGCAGTCAGGAATGGAGGCGTAGGGACCGCGGATGTTTGTGTTCGCAGGTTAAGCGTTTGAACACACGGCAGGCCTCCAGTTTTAGCTTGAGTGAACAAGCCAACGAACAAAAGGAGAAAATTAATGGAGGCAAGTTAGCGTTAGCCATGTTTGTGTGGACCACAGCCTCAGCGTGCGGACGAGCAGCCCGCCTTTAGCTCGCAGCAAAACAAAAACACACCCGAGCCTCCCAAACATGCCCGTCCCGATTTTATGACGGCTTATAACCGATTTTGTTTCTGCAAGCTCGCTGCTAACGTTAGCCCGCCGCTAGCTGCACCACAGCTTGTGCCCTGTCGTTAAAAATGGCTCTCGGAGCACTGAGACGTTGACGGACCATCTGTTTTTTAAAAGTGTGGGTTAAATAAGAGCATGTGAGGGATGAATTAATTTAACTTTGTGGATTTTTTTCACCCCCCCCCCCCCCCATTATTCTTTGGCTGCAGCAGAGATTGGAGGAGTCACATGAAAAAGCAAACATACCCTGAGTTTTGCTGCATGAAAGGTGCACAGGGTTTGTTTTGGTGGGGTCTGTTTTTCATGGGCTTCGCAAGTCTTACTTTTAAAGTTGTTTCTTTTATAACCAACAAGTTGAGCTTTACTAACATGTACCTGCTTGCATGCCTTGTTGTGAGGTGCGAATGGAGGCAACAAATGACTGTGCATGGCATCTCAATTTCAAAACTAACTTCCCTGCAGGAAGTATGTGCAAAATAACATGCAAATGCATAGCGACACTGGGCAATGATGTGACAAGTTGCAAAAAAATAAATAAATTAGTGAATAAGATAACATTGTTTTTACCAATTTAAAAAAAAATGTGCGCTTTTACAAACATGCAAATTTAATTTCAATCACAACTTATTCAAGCTTGTATTTCTGGTCACAGCAACACATTTTTTGAAAGAGATTAAAGTGCATGGGCTGTGCTGGTAAACATGACAACAGGCTAATCTTCATGCTTGCTTTTCTGTCTCCATCCCTGCCTGGGATGAACATCTCTGCCTGATTCCTTTCACATCCTCACTTTAAAATATTACAGTCTGATAAAAAAACAGACATGGAGTGTTTTCAGTTTCTTTCTTCAAGACACACCTTACATTCAAGGGTTTCTGCAAACCTGAAGTGTTGAGTGTGTCAGACTTTAGAGAAAGAGGATGTATTGAAAGGAAACAAGCTGAGATGACAAAATACAGCCATGCATGTATGTCTCTGTTTATGTAACACAGAAAGAAAAGACATCAGTGAAGAGGGGGAGGACAGGTGTTTTCTAAGTGTGTTGCTTTTTAATTACAGAAATAATGGACGATTCCCATTTCAACTCATCATACTTTTGGTCTCCCGTCCCCACTGTACAAGGACAGGTAGAGACAACCTTATTGTTGGAAATGTCTTGAAATGAACATGGCTTTAATGGGATTATCACTTTGACTGTTTATAGAGCTGCTGTAAGGATTCTGTTGATGAATTTAAGCGCACAGTGAAGTTTTTTTTGTAATGTCTGGTGATGCATTTGCTTGATCACATGATCACTCCTGTCCCTCTCCTCTTTTATCTCTTTATTTTCTCTTTGTTTCTGTTTTTCTTTTACTTTTTGCATCTCACCATGCCTTCGTATTCTCTTTTCTCCCATCATTTTGTTCTCTTCTTTCTCTTCACTAATCCCACTGGTCACTCATTCATTTCACTCTTTTGTCCTGTCACATTTCAAAACCTCATCCATTTTCTTTTTTCTTCTCATCCTCATACTTAACGCTTTTTTCATTTTCTGCCTTTTTCAAATATCTTTTACCCCATCATTGTACATCCTTCTTCTTCCTTCACTATTCTCCCACTCCGTCTCCCTCATGCACCATTTCACCTTCAACATCCCATCCTTTATTTCTCCACCCTTTACACTTTACACTGCTGTCTAGATTGAGAACGCCATGTTCCTCAACAAGGCAAAGGAGCAGCTGGGTCCAGACAAGGCCAACGCACCTCCCTTCCCTCACTCTTCTGCGTCTTCCACCTCGTCCCCCCACTACCCCACAGCTGTGCTCGCCATCCCGGGTTCGGTGGATCCAGGGACAGGGGTGCGGGTTGTCCCCAAACAGGAAGGAGGAGGGAATACTTCCGGCGGAGGAGGGGGAAACAGCGGGAACCTGAGTGGAGTAGGGGACATCTACACCAGTCGCACACCTCCCAGAACGTCACGGTGGTTCCTGTCCCCTCCACTGGGATCATGACTGCAGGTCAGAAAAGGAATGAATGAAATTAATGATAATGTGATATTAAAAGGCAGAATGATGTGGGAAAATGAGCTATATTATAATTAGGATTGGGCGATATGACCTTAAAGTTTTATCACAATATTTTGGGGTGTTATTGCCATAATAAAGGGACAATATTAATCATTTATAAATAAGTTTTTTAGGTAATTGTATGTGTGACATATATTTTCATATTTGTAGATATTTCCATTAAAAAACTGGAAAAACTGTACAACTAAAAATTCCAACATTACAGATAATTTTGGGAGGTTTTAAATATAGCTAATTGGAATTTATTGTAACAACAATAAATCAGATTTCTTATGATAAGACATTTATTACAGTAAATGTTAAACAATAAGATAAATGCCCATCAATAAATATTATTCTTAAATAATGCAATGACCCCAACACTTGTTGTGACCTTTAGTGTCTTGAGGCTTTTATCAGTGTTGGGTTTGACTACATTCAGTCCAACAGACTGAATTTATACGTCGTTATGATGCGTGAAATAGAATAGGCAGCAAATTGAGTTAAACCTGTTAATAGAAATGTAATTATTTTGAACAGGCAGTTTGTTTCTTGGAAACTCAAACTGATAGTCATTCTGTGTATCATCATTATTAATTCTAGATTATAACATTGATAGGATCCGTCTACAGTGAAATAATAATGAAACAATGAATAATAAAGACACCATGTCTTGTATCTGGGACAGTTACCTTTTTGACATGATGGAGATGAGTAAGAGCAAGTTTTTTTTTTATCTTTTATTGATTTAAGTTTTTATAGTTTTTAAGATTTTGTGAAACCACTTGCAGTTTGATTTGAGGGAAATAAAGTGGTGAGTTTTTATACTAGAGCTGCACTGGGGCCACAACCACAAATTACAACATTAATAGCATCACATAAAACTGCTAAGAAACAGGAGCGTTACTGTCTCCAAGCTTTCACTTAAAAATAAATGCAGGGTGAAACTAGAAGCAGAAAGTTCACAGATGCACCAGCAGCTCATGGAGCGAATTCTGTCCTGATGTCTCCTTATTCGGAAAAGTTCATATTCAGAATGCTTTCATATTTAGAGGACCCACTGTAGTCCAAGCAGTTCTTCCTGTTATTAATATTATACATATTGATCTTGCTGTGATTATATATTTCTAATATATTGTTTGGCCCGATCAAAATTCACAACATCTGTATAACAAAAGAGAACATGAACTAAAACAGAGTTTTAGAAAAATATTTTAGAGAAGGAGCAGCTTATAGTCACATTTATGTTCATGGGCAAGGCCATTTTATTTTTATAGCTTATTGTTTTATGATTCAAAGTGCTTTACATAAACAAAATAGCTTTTACATTGCAGTGGCAAAAGATAGGAATGCAATGAAAACTTGAAATAAGAATGTTCCAATAACGAAGACACTGCTATCAAATTTACAAAGTATAAAACACTGATAACAAAAATAAATCAGTCACAGTAAGAAATCGATCAATCATCTCAAAATAAATTAAAATGAGCTCGATTTTTTTCCATTTTGATGATAAATATTGTTTGAAGGACAGTTTTGCTCTTATAGAGACTTGAAAATATATTTCATTTATGGTTTCACTTATCTGTGGTTTTTATTTCCGTTCTGTTGTTTTTGGAAGTTATGTTTTATTTTGGATCAATTTTGGACATCCCTCCATAATTACTTGAATTTTTTTCTTGGACAATTTATTGTCCTGTAAAATTCTGTAATTTGACAGAATTAAGCATAAGTTACATATAAAAACCTGAAATTAACAACAAAAATAAAACGTCGGCTCATTTCTTTAAATTCTAAATCACAGTTTCAATGTTTTGAAACATTAATAGGAGGGTAATCTAATACTGCATCTCTCCAGTAGTTTACGGTTTGACTTACAAGAATCATCTGTTTTGTACTGCACTAAATGCCATACGCTGATGTAAATAAAATATTTACCCAGTCTGAAGGATCATCACTGTCTGAGATTCCTTCACAACTTAATCTGAGATCTGGAACAGATTTGTGTGAAGAAAAAGTAGTATATATATATTTATTTTTAATCATCTCGTCTCTTCAACAATCGACAAAATCACGTATTGTTTCCTTAGAGCGAACCGCCTGTCTCAGCTCTGGACTCCTGCAGTGTAGAAAAAGACATTTTCTGTCTCTTCTCCACAAGTGAGAAAAGTTGAGCTGTGGTGAAACATGTCAGCCTGCCGGTTTCACAGTCTGTTTCTCCTGTCAGCGGGGTTAGTGATCACCACCCCACAAGGCACGCTGGTTCCCACTGCCTCCACACAGTCGTTTGTAACTGGACCCCCCACTGCCACCACCATGATAGTGTCTGCAGTTCACCCCTCAAACACAGGTAAACCCAGCTGGGTTCAGCCGTTAGCTTTGGTTTCCTGTCGGTTTTTGTTATAGTTCATCTCATATTTGTTATTTCATGTTGTAATTAAACATTTAGATGATTTACATGCAAATGCAGAGTGAATGAAATATCCAGTTTCTTTTCTTCCAGATAAGAAAGAGGATGGTGCTGTTCCTCCAGCCGTCGTCATGCCGACACCATCGAAACGAGGCAGGAAGAGCAAACAGATGATGGGCAGAGTTGGTGGGATTCTCCCTCCAGGAAGTGATGCTTTAATCTTAGCCCATCTTGCTGCTAGTGGACAGGTGAGCTGCTTACTGTGTCATGTAAGTAATGGTGCTATGATAACATTTTAACCCTCATGTTTTACGCTTTATGTGTCACAGCATCACTCTGCTGACCCATACGATCTGTCAAATGATGAGGACGATCATACCAGTAAAGATGGACCAAAGTCCTACAGGTACTCAGGTGTTTAGATTGGAGAAGCCTAATCAGTTTGCAGCTCATTTTGACATTTTTTAACCTTTTTTCCCACAGATGTCGGATGTGTGCGGTGACGTTCTTCAGCAAGTCAGACATGCAGATTCACGCTAAGTCCCACACCGAGGCCAAGCCCCACAAGTGTCCCCACTGCTCCAAGTCGTTTGCCAACTCCAGCTACCTGTCCCAGCACATCCGCATCCACAGCGGGGCCAAGCCCTACTCCTGCACCTACTGCCAGAAAACATTCAGGCAGCTCAGTCACCTCCAGCAGCACACACGGTACTGGGCCGGCCGGCCGGCTGGCTCTGCAGCCTCTCACTGTTTGTGCTCGTTATCTCTGCTTTTTCAGTTTGAGCATGAACCTCTGTTCAGAGTAATGGGGTAGTCAGTCAGCTGGGGGTCGTTTGGACGAGTGTTGACAGTGTTGAGCTCTTTATGCACAGTCAAATCATGTTTGAAGGTCATAATAGATCTAATTATGACTGGATTGTTCATGTTATGGAGGTGGAAACTGTGCCGTCATGCAGCAGTCGTATGTTCCTGCTTTGCATGCCTTGGTCTGTCACCGATCAGGTTTGTGTTTCCCAATATGAAATCTCAGACTGCTCCTTTCATTTCCTCACAAACAGCATCCTGTAAATGCATCAAAGATAAAAAAGTAGACATTTTGTGATGCTGGACTGGAGGAAGTGTGTCTGAATTCTCATTTCCATGCATTTTATCACGTTTCTTGCATGATCATCCAGAATAAACATCAACTCTTCTTTTCCTTTGCTTTTAGTGGAATGAACTTTGACTATCTTACATGCTCTGATGTATCAGATCAGCTGAAATGGCTCTCATGTAAAATTCAAGGACATTCCCATCTGATAAATTACATTGTTGCTGGTCAGTGATTGTTTTTCTGTTCAGTTCAGGCCATGTAGAGACCAACAAAATACCACAATAGCCGGCAGAAACATCTCTCAACTTTGATAGTCGTCTCTAGTTCAGATTGTTATAATAAAATTTAGTGGAGTTAATGTATTGGAGCAAATAATATTCAAATCTCTGGGCGTCTTGCTAAACATTTAATTAAATTGCAGAACTAAAAGAAACTGCACAATATTAGAAAATCACTTAATAGCAATAAATGTTGGGAAATATTACAGTGACAGTATCAGTTGCGATAAACTCACATTTTTCCCTCCTGTCTTTCTAAACTTTGGTTCCTGAAGCATTTTTGCATTTTCTGAATATCACTCAGGACTGCAAAGTTTGGGTTTATAATGTCTCAAACATGTTTGGCAACATTTCATGTCTATCAGTAATTAGGAATTTGAACTTTGCACATTGATAAAGCTTTAATGATATATTCATCTTAAGTTTTGGAGCCTTGGCTCCTCAGAGTAAAGACAGTTGAAGTTGGTTTTTGGTTAAGTCCACGTTTCAAACCTGATTCTGTAACTTTATAGTATTTTTTTTCTTTAGCACAGCTGCATTAGAGAGGATAAACAAAACAACAAATATCAAAGCTGACCTTAATCCTGTCCTCTGAAAAATACCAAGAATATTTAAGACTTTAATCTTATTGGGTTTTCCCTTAAAATCTCTTTGATTACATCACCAATTCTCCACTGAGATTCACTTTAAATTAAAAGACGTCAAATTAATGTCCATATGAGGAAAACATCTGGAGAAGTAAATATTTGACCTTGTTGGGATAATGGGAAGCTGGAAAGTCAGATTCTTCAGTTCTTTATTCCTAACTCAGAGATGAACAGGACAACTGGATTTTTGGTACTGATGGTTGTTTGATATGAATAAAACTGAAACTTCATATAATAACTCCTGCGGGGTTTGCTGTCCTCAACACAGCAAGATCGGAAACATCTAATTGTTCTAATATTCATAAACATAAAAACTAAAACAGGAAGCATATTTATGGCTCAGAAAGTGAAATTGTTCATTTCTTTACCCAAAAATATTCTTTATTCTCCATGTTTAGTCGGTTTACTTCATTGTCACATAGAAAGAATATAAAATGTTTTTGTGTGCTCTAAATAGTGACTGTACAAGATATAGTGCATGACTAATATAGTTAAACTACTAATTCCAACTAATTGTTATTTTACTAATCATGCATGAGGTTGCAAGTCATAAAATCACATTTCACTCATTCATGCTGCCATCTTTCAACAGATGGTTTAATTTTCTGTTTGAGCTCGTCGCCTCTCTTATTCATGTTTCAACCTCACTCACTGCTTTGCTCTGGGTTTCCCATACCATCTGTAGTCGGTCCGTTTTAATCAGAATGACGTTCTCCACCTGCCTGCCACCCGTCTTCACGTTCACAGAGACACACCCCACTCACTGCAGGACGCACCAAATGGAGAGAGAGCGAGAGAGAGAGAGAGAGAAAGGAAAGCGTGACTGTGCTTGCTGTATGTTTGTTCTGTGTTTTCACAACTCAGACGCAGCACAAAGAGCACACTGTCAAACGTAGCGATCTGCCATCAGAAGTATTGATCGCAGATCCTTTTAAACCTTTTAACGCATGATTTGATCTTCGGTTCGTCGGGAAGTTTGGTCATGCTGTAGCTTAAAAGTCTCTCGCTGTTTCTCTCTCTCTCTCTGTGTTTCTCTCTCTCCATCCCTTCCCCTCCATCCCCTCCGATCCCGGCTTTCCGTGTTAGAAACCACACTGAGGCCAAGCCCCACAAGTGTCCCCACTGCTCCAAGTCGTTTGCCAACTCCAGCTACCTGTCCCAGCACATCCGCATCCACACGGGGGCCAAGCCCTACACCTGCTCCTACTGCCAGAAAACATTCAGGCAGCTCAGTCACCTACAGCAGCACACACGGTACTGGGCCGGGCCGGGCGGGGCCGGGTTTACACCCGACAACATCCTTGAAAATACTTGAATTTCATTGGGTGTTTTCAAGGCTTGGAAAGTGTTTGGTTTCTGTATGAAGTCCTGAAAAGTGTTAGATATTCAAAGTGACAGTTTTGCTACTAAAGTGCGATCTAACGTTTGATTTAAAGCCTAATTTTGAAAATCGTCAAGTTAAAAACAGATATTTTCATATATCTAATAAAAAGACAAATTTTTTTCCTCAGTGTCTAAAGTTAAATCAGTCTAAGCTTCTCTTGTTTGCAGAATTACCAAAATGATTCCTAATTTTGAAATGCCAGAAAACTTGAAACATTTTTTAGATGCTTTTTCGGTAACTTAGTTTGTATATTGTTATTAAGTATTTAATTTGAGCAGAAAGGTGATTTGATTGGATTGTTACAATGTCATGAATATTTATTATTCCTAATGTTTCGATTACTTATTGATCAGTGTGATTGAAATAAAGGTATATTTTATATTTTAAACAAAGTTATGGAAATTGGGAGTTTCAAAACATAAAATTGTTCTATTTTAGCGTACCACACCACAAGACATTACTAATAAACATAATTATCTATGACGTAGTGAACTAAAACAGTCTTTTAGTTCACTTGTATTGTTTTCATCTATAAAATGTGGTGAAAAGTTAGAAAACCTATGTTGAAAATGCTTGAATTTTGCTGTAGGTAAAGTGTGGGACCCTGTGCATGTTTGGAGCAGGTCTGTGGAGATTTGTTGTTGATTATTTAATCATTGTGAGAATTATACATTTACAGAAAATTTGGAAGAAATTCATCTTCATGCAAATCCTAAGAGACTTAATTGGACTTTAAGTGATTATAAATGATCAATAAAAAATAGTTTTGTGGAAGAGAAAGTAGAAAAACAAGAGAAAGAAATTATATATTATATGAGGAATGTTTTCATTTATTCATCAGAGGTATCCAGGACGACTTCATGGAATCTACTCTAAAGTTTTACTTTTGTGGAAAATAAATATATTAAAGTTAAATGGACTAATCTGATGTTTTCTTCTCTCAGGATTCACACTGGTGACCGACCATACAAGTGTAACCATCCTGGCTGTGAAAAGGCTTTCACTCAGTTGTCCAACTTGCAGGTCTGGAATCATTTTCCTGACTTCCCGTCACATTCATAAAATCCTTTTACATTTTTTTAATCTTTACCGCTGTTGTGTGAATATTTTTTCCCCAGTCTCACCGTCGGCAACACAACAAAGACAAGCCCTTCAAGTGTCACAACTGTAACCGTGGTTACACAGACGCCGCCAGTCTGGAGGTCCACCTGTCGACGCACACCGTCAAACACGCCAAGCTGTTCTCCTGCGGCCTCTGCAACAGATCTTACACATCGGTACGGCGAGAGGAGGGATAAACACAGTATCGAAAAATTAGATTCATCTGACTTTATATTTCCAGATATTTGCTGGAAACCTGTATGGAGAATTGTCAGGAAGGATTTATTTATTTTCTAGAGCTGCACAATATTTCAAATTGAAATCATGAAGGAGTATTTGGATCCAGTATATTATTCTGTGTCATTATGTAAAAGTTGCATCTATGGATCTTAAATCATCTATCATGTGTCATCCGATTTCACCTGCTGCCTTCCTTCCATCTGTCTTCCAGTTTGTGGTTCTTTGGGTCTCCATATTTGAACCTTATAATATTAGACAAATTTACCATAAAATTACTGCATAAACAAAATCTTACCAAGTAGTTTTATCAAGTTTCTAGAGCAAATAACTTGAAATAAGACAAAACTAACATACAGGTAACTTTTCTTTTTAATTATTGAATATTGATAAAAGATTTATATCTCCGTTGGGAGATTTTTTTTCACTTGTAATATGGAAAAAATTGTTTTCTATATTTTTAAACATGTTTTGAGAAGGAAAAGGGTATTTTGCGGTGTTTGTGTAAAAGACTATTAGAGCACTTTAAAAATGTCCAAGCAAAGAACACTCCCCTGAATGTAATTCTGGGAAAGTGGACAATTTGAGATGAAAGATGTGCAGAAAACTCAAATCTAAGCAATATTACATCAAAACCCTTGTCTTTAGCATAGAAAACGTATTATTTACAAGTAACTAAAAATAATTTGTAGTAATAATAAGTACTATAATTCTGTTCTAATCCGTATCAGGTCTAAACGTAGCTAAACTAGTGGAGACATTTTGTATAATTGATGTTTCCTTTTTGTCTATTTCCAGGAGACGTATTTAATGAAACACATGAGGAAGCACAACCCCGACCCGCTAACGGTGGCAGCGACGGTAGCCGCCCAGCAGGCCCAGGGCCTGACGCCAGGAGGAGGGGGCCGGGGCCGCGGCCGCGGTCGGGGCCGAGGCAGAGGGAGTCAGCTCCAAAGCCAGAACAACCCAAACCACGCCAACCAGAACCAGAACCCCGGGCCCCCGGGCAGCTACCAGCCCACCCAGCAACCCCCGGAGGGCGTCGTTCCCTGTCCCTTCGACCTGCACCAGTACAAGACGGTGTCGGCCAGTGAGATCCAGTATAAACCCGTCTCCGTCGGCGACCTGCCGGTGACCCATAAGGACCTCTGTCTAACCGTCTCCACGTCGGCCATCCAGGTGGAGCACATGAACTCGTAGGCGGCGTCCTGCGGCTCCGGATGGGACAGGACTAATGATCTGCAGTGTAAAAAGCTCCATTTGATTCACCGCCTCTCATCTTTACAGTCTTCTAAAAGCAAAACTAGAAACACGGCTAAGAAAGGAGAAACTGTTACCATCCTCATCACACATCCGACTCCAGCGGCGTTTTTATTTTCACCGTCAAGTAGCTCTGAAGGACGATTCGAAAGGGATCGGAGTGAGATTGCGATACAATCAGGAGATGGAAGTTCAGTTTGGTTCACCTGATTCTGAAGCTTTAAAGCCGGAACATAACAACTTCAGGCTCCATGTTGGTTCACAGATGGTCTACAGTGTTGAGTTCAGGTTCCAGCTGGTGGAAATGGGTTTGCACATCTAATACCTGGAAAAATCAACTTTAGCTTTGACACCATAAATTTAGGTAAAAATAAATCTGCATTTCAAGTTTCACCTTTAATGCTTTGGTTGAGCTGCAAAACACACAAATATCTGCTCTTAAACCAACCTGTGAGATAACACTTAGATGAAAAGTGAATTATCTGTGAAATGAAAAATAATACTTTCTGGAAGTTTAGGGGTAAATTTGCAGATTAAATTCTTCTTGAAATACTCCAATAAGCCAAAAAAGGAAGAGTAAAGACAAATAATCATTTATAAATGGTAAAAATTCCTAATGACATAGAAATGGAAGCACTTATTTAATCTGAATGCATAATATGGATAAGATTTCAGTGAAATAAGGGAGCAAGTTATTTTTCCTTCTAAATCTCAATAGATTCATTTTACAAATCACAATTAAACATCAGAAGATCGAAGAATGAAGGAGCCATTTTGTTTTCAGAGCCTGAAGTCCCGAACAAAAACAACCAGAATGTACCAAACCTGAGGAACCTGCAGCAGGGCGAGCGGAGGACAGCGGGACGGAGGAGTCCTACAGAAAGCACTTGATGAAGCTCGTTCTTCACGCCTATGTTTGTCATTGTTTGTCTTTTTTTTATATATATATATATATATATAATCATGTTTGTATTTTTCTACCGACAGAGGAACATACAGAGAGAAAGCAGAGTGAGTGCATGAGGAAAGAAAGTGTTTAGTGGTTTGTTTTCCTAGTCTAAGAGGAGCGGTTAATCTTCCTCCTGTGGGCGACGCCCCACTCTCACCAGGGGGTTGATGGGAAATAATGATTGTGTGATAAACACGGCTGACAGGTACTGTTATCGACCTTTTCTTTTTTAAGAACTTTTCATACATATTATTATTACTTTCATTATAATTGTAGTGCAAATGTTACCCACAGTATATCCACTCTGAGGCATTATGGTATTGCAGTATGCTGTACATAAAATAGATAGAAAAGACTTTTTCATCTGTAAAAGGGAAGTATGTCTCATGTACAGAATATATGAAAACACACCCAAACCACAGACTGTGTCCCAGGTCCGGTACTGAAAATAATTAGGAGTTATAATGAGACTTGCAGCTTTTCTTTAAACTCAGCCATTCCTGATTTAACTTTGAATAATTGAGTCTCTTTAGTTATTAAAAATCTTTTGACTAATTATCACTGATGCTTTTCTTTTCTAGGCTAATGAAGGTGTAGTCGTTTTCAGTAATGTAGTGAAATAAGTGAAAATTGTTTCACCAATCATAAATAAATCAATTAGTGGTGCTGCGTAAAATAAAGCCACTGCATTCAGACTCATAACTGACCTGCTAATATGCTGAATAGATTAAATGTTGACCTGGGACACTGCAAACTGTCGATCCAATCAAAATGTTCTAGCAGCCTGTACAACAAGCCAACGGTCTTCATGTATACTCAACTTTGTATGTCTGCGTCTTTTTATGAAAAAAATGACCTAGCAATGCTCCTGGTAAACAGTTATTAACTGTACTATGTTACATACTGTATGCACAGTTAAAGCTCCTACTCATCTGAACAGACTGTTTCTTCTTCCCTTATGGAGAATAAAATTCAAAAACTGTTTATGACTGAAGGCCATGATTGATTTATTCAGCTGAAATCCAATATGCAGGGTTTGCTATTTGTGTAGATGAATTTCAGAGTTAAGTTGTGCTTGATTCTTACTTTCACATGATAAATTGTCAATTATTTATTTATATGAAATGTGTCATACTCAGTGCAATAGTATGAAATATTTTCTTCAGGTTTTTGTGTGAAAGAGCATTGAAAGTATCTTAGGATATTTTCTTTCATTCTCTAATTGTGATAATATGTAAATTCATGGGTTGGCTTTGTGCTAATAACTGGATGTCAGCAAAATTCAAAATACCAGAGTTTTCACAGAAGTGTCCAATTTAAGCACAGAATTGTACTTACTGGATGAAAATTGAAATTATATATATGAAACAGGTAAGACATAGGACTCTTAATAATTTTTATTTAAAAAAAAGTAAAATATTAATATTTAAATTTCTTATTTCTAAATGTTCAAGTTACGATTAGGCAATTTTTTTTATAAGTTCATACAATGTTAAAGGTTTGTAGTCGAGTTACCTACCTTTAATATTCAAGAGATAACATGTCTGCGTTTAATATATATATATATATTATATATATATATATATATATATATATATATAGACTCGGAAGTTACTAACCATGCATGGAGGGTTCCACCCCAAATCCAGCACCCTGAGACTGAACACAAGCCGTAAGGAAGGAGGCAGAGGACTAGTGAGTGTGAGAGCCACTGTCCAGGATGAAACATCCAAGATCCATAAATACATCAAGGACAAAGCCTCAACGGATGATATGCTCAGGAATGTCTCAGGCAATGGGGAACAGAGGATGAGGGGCTAGAGGTTCCATCATGGGAGAACAAGCCCCTACATGGGATGTACCACCGACAAATAACTGAAGTGGCTGATATCAGGAAATCCTACCAATGGCTGGACAAAGCTGGACTCCAGGACAGCACAGAGGCTCATCCTGGCTGCACAGGAACAGGCCCTAAACACCAGAGCAATAGAGGCTCAGATCTACCACACCAGACAAGACCCAAGGTGTAGGTTGTGCAAGGAGGCCCTGAGACAGTCCAGCACATAACAGCAGGGTGCCAAGATGCTGGCAGGGAAAGCGTACATGGAACGACATACCAGGTGGCGGCCATAGTGTACAGGAACATCTGTGCAGAATATGGACTGGAAGCCCCGAGATCGAAGTGGGAAACACCCCCAAAGGTGGTGGAGAATGACCGAGCTAAGATCCTGTGGGACTTCCAGATCCAGACAGACAAGATGGTAATGGCGAACCAACCGGACATTGTGGTGGTGGATAAAGAACAGAGGAAAGCCGTTGTGGTGGATGTAGCTATACCAAGTGATTACAACATCAGGAAAAAGGAGCATGAGAAACTGGAGAAATACCAGGGCCTCAGGGAGGAACTGGAAAAGAACTGGAAGGTGAAGACCACAGTGGTGCCTGTGGTCATCGGGGCCCTCGGGGCAGTCACCCCCAAACTGGAGCAGCGGCTAAAACAGATCCCAGGAACAACATCAGACATCTCAGTCCAGAAATGTGCAGTACTAGGCACAGCCAAGATACTGGAGGACCCTCAAGCTCCCAGGCCTCTGGTAGAGGTCAGAGGTCAGAGGATGAAAGAGAGAGAGAGAGGGAGAGAGAGAGAGAGAGGACCACCTGCAGAGGGTGAGAAGGGAATTTTTATATATAGGGTTAGGATAGGCCAGAGGTTCCCAAACTGTGGGGCCATTGCAGGGGGCCGCGGGAAGCTTCTGGGTGAAAAAAAACAAACAAAAAAAAACACATGGACGCTGTATGCGCTGAGTTTTTACCTTAGAACGGCCAACTCTCTGTTATTCCTATGTCAATTTGATACAGAATATCTGTGACCTCTGTCACTTTTATCAGCAGTTAAAACTCTTTAATCCGTTGTTAACATGTCGTAACCTGTTTTTCTGAGCCGCTTTTAAACGCAACATGCGCTACGACGCTCGCGCTGTTTTCACACCTGTGCGGCAGTGAAGGAGGCCTGATGCTGCTGCTGGGCGGAGCTACAGGTGTGTTAGAATCACGGCAGCAAACCAGCAAAACGCAAAACTTTTCACAGTTTTTCCCCCAAACTAACGGACTGAGTTGAGTGAAGCTGTTGGATGCAGGTAATGTAGCTAAACCACAACTAGCTAATGTCAATACGGCACCTTAAGCTTAACATGTAGCCTGCAGGCTGCCGATGTTGTTGTCTATGTTCAGCTACATACATTAATTTGTATAATATTCTCAACAGATTTTAAAGCAAAGCTGTTAAAATAATATATGCATTTTCCATTTAAGAGGAATATGTGTGCCTGGAACTCCTCCAATGGGTTTTAGCTTCACCTGGTACAAATTAAGTAAACAAGTCATTTTAATCAGCATTAATTATTATTAAAATACTTGCAGCCCTATTATAAAATTAATTTTTTGCCCTCCACCCCCGGCAGGGACAGGGGGGCCCAGAAAATGTTTAGATACCACAGGGGGGCGCAGGAGAAAAGGTTTGGGAACCACTGGGACTAGGCTATAGATATATATATTTTTTTTGTTTTTGTTTTCAAATAACCAGTAAACATAAAGTCCATGTTTAACAAAGGGGCTTTTAAAAGCCTTTCATATATTACAATCAACTTTGTCATTTTATCCTTGTTTATTCAAGTTATTCACGTATCCAGACTAGGAAAACTACTGTCTAAAAAAATATTTTGAGAAACATTATCTAACTCCTTCCTGTGTCCAGGTTTTGCCTTTCGCACGGAGTTTACCGTACAAACAGTGCGTATCCCGCCCCATCAGGACATGCAGTTAACCATAACAAACGTCCACATGAGAGGAGGCGGAGTTTATACGCTGTGTCAGCCAATCACCACAGAGAATCCGAAGCGCTAACCGAACGGTTGCGTTTCAAATTCAAACGGACGGAAACAGCGGGCAGAGACGGACACTGGAACGGAAGATACAGATTTGTTTTCAGGTACTTTGTTCTTAATAAATCATTTTTTGACTATTTTAACTGTTGAATAGTGGTTTAGAAGTCACGCTTAAGCGAGTTCTGCATACCGTAGTTTCATAAATTAGCGTTAGTTTAGTTTTAAGGCTAAGCTCCCATCAGTAGCAACGCGGACGTTGGTTGCAGAACTCAGACGGGACGAGGTCAGTCATCCGTTTGGATTAAATTAAGATTATTTTTCTGCGAGTCGACCCACGTACAAGGGGAAAAACCCTGATGTATAGAAGAACTTTTTCTGCCTCCTCTGTTAGTAACACCCTAAAAACTCCGCGCACTGGACACAGTTATTGAAGTCAAGCTTGTTTTTCTCGTTTTATGCTAATTTAGTATTCGAGACCTTTGTGTTGTTTCACTGAAAGGTTCTGAGTCCGAAACTCTAGAAACTGACTGCATGTTTGTTTGGATCGACAGGAGCGAGAAAAAGGATTTGTTATGATCTAGTAATTACATTTAAATCATATCTGTGCTAAATATTTAATATTTACATAATTAACGTTATATAATGTTGATTTTGACTATTTGCTGATATTTAGATTTTAATGCAAAGCGTTAATTGTTTTGTAGTTTTTCTTTTGATACTGTACAATATTTATGTTCTTTAAACTTTTCATTCAAAACTTAATTCATGTCAACATGCGTCAAGTTTATTTTAAACTAGAAATTAATGAAATAAACAAAAGGAGTTAATATTGTGAAGTAGTTGGATTATCTGTGTGCTCAGATTTTCTAACAGTTGGTTAGAAATAGTTGATGTGTGGCTCTCCTTCAGCTTCCACTACTCTTGTTTTTTGTGTCTTGTAAGATTTTAGTCGCCTTTCTTCTGCCAGCTAACCAGCAGCAGACTCTTTCTAGGTTGTGACCTTTCTTTTCTCTTGTGTGATTTCTCTATTTTGACCGTTTCGTTGTCCTCTGTCCTCAGCTGAATATGTCCCGACTGCCAGTGATGTCAGTGAAGAGAGTTCTGTCCAGCAGCAGCTCTGAAAATACTCTGGACATGGCTCCTCTTCAGGTTTGTGATAAAAAACACTTCCTACATCTCAGTGTGATTCTGTCAGAAGAAGAGCTGTAGTGATACAATAATCTCACGATATGATACGAAACACGATATTCTGCCCACGATACGATATATATTGTGATACAATTCAATACACTTGCGATTTTCTGAAAGATTTTAGAGGGACAGAGTGATTTTGGTGACATTTTGTGACTGTTATAAAGTCGGATTGAATTAATTTAAACCTGAAAACTGATTAAAAGCTCCAACTACACAATACCTGGCTCTGGTTGGACACAGACTTAAAGTGGACAGCTGGACAAAATGAATCAAAGAAGTGGAGAGAAAACATGTTTCTTTTAGTTGAAACAGTCCAAACTGTAGCTGACATGCATTAGTAAAGTAAATAAAGTGAACCAAGTTCCTGCTCTGAATAGTTTGATACCTTTTTAACCTGAACATCTGAAGGAATCACTCTAAGCCTGATGACCTGGTGAAGCAAGCAGTGAGTGAACAAGGTTGGATGTTACGATACTTGCAGATGAATATCGCTTTTTTTTTTTCTAGGAAAGAAAATATGGTTATATATCACGATATCGATATTATTATTCAGCCCTAGTCAGAAGCCGTAGAGAAAATAATTTTTCAGTTTCCATTTTCATGCATATGTTTGTGTGCAGTTTGTTCATGAACCAGAATATGTGTTAGTGATGGTTCTTTCTGTCGTCTTATGTTTTTGTAGAAGAGGATGCGTAAAGACCAGGAGCCCCGCAAACCTCAGGCAGCTGCAACTGTGATAGGTGACAAGCGGCCCACTGCAGCAGCAGCAGCCAGAGCTCCGCCCTGTACGTTATTTAAGAATCTCTCCATGTTCAGAACCCAACCACCTCCAACAGCAGAGAACGGATCTCATTGTCTTGTTTTAATGGTTTGGTTTTTATCAACAGACAGACCAATCAGAGGTGCAGGAGCTGCTGCCACGGTAGCTGCTGCCCCTTCCAGAGGTCAGATGTCATGTTATCTCTGCACAATAACCTGGTGTTTGTAGCAGATGGCAGTTCTGATGGAGATGCCAGAGTATAATGTTATGGTTCTGTTCTGTCAGGGTTCGTGAGGCCGGTTGCAGCTTCTACTGTTCCCAAAGCCGCCAGCGTTAAACAACCTGCAGGAGCAAAACCTGGTGAGAAACTGTTTACTGTCATCCACTTTAATGGGTAAAACTCTGGAAAATGTCTTTAGGTTCATCAATATATTAGCAATATTCAAAATATTTGCTATCCCAGAACTTTGATGTTTTGTTTGGAGATGCGGATTCTGGATTATTGAAGTTCTTTTAATGCAAAAGAAAAAAGTTGAAAAGTATCTTAAATATCTCATCTTGCTTAGATGACATTAAGAATCGATGCCATCTTTTTTTAAGCTTCACTGATTAATGTAATTTATGAATTAAGACTGAATCTGCTAAATTCAATAAATCGAATTAAATTTGACTGAAAAAGTGAAAAATGTCTGAAATTCTTGTGCAGGTGTGACTGGAGCCACTCGCCGCAAGCCGTGGGACCTGAAGGGGAAAGTTAATGACATGGAGGGTAAGATCCGCAACTACCAGACCAAGTACAGGTCTGTAAACGAGGAGAACGAGGCGCTGAAGGACACCGTGGCTCAAAGTCAAACCAAAGTGTCTGAGCTGGAGCAGGAAGTCAAGGGACAGAAGAATAAAATCAGGTACGAACAGATTGTTGTTGGAGGAAATGAGTTCAGTGTAGATTTATTATTTTTATATGATGTGATGCTAACTCTGGATTCCTGTCTGGTTTAGTGAGTATGAAGCGCAGCTGCAGATGTTGTCTGGAGTTCAGAATCAGCTTGAAGAAACTCAGAGAGAGAAGACCGTCCTCCAGAAGGAGCTTTCCAATTTAGATCAGAAATACAAGGTCATGGAGACGCTGCGGGACAGCCAGGAGACGGAGCTGCAGACTCTGAAGGTAAAGCTGATCCTGCTCCGACCTGCTGGTTCTGGATCGGTTCAACGCCTGAAGAATTCGTTACTATATCAACCACTCCTAGTTTAAAGGGTCAGACGTTTAGAGAACTGAGAAGATATGATTTTTGTTTATGATGGGCACTTTGAAAATATATGGAAATTAAGTTTTATTAAGTTCTTATTAAGTTGTCACAATCACATGATGGATTAAAATGAGATCATTTCCATTTGGACAACCATTGTTGGACATGCTACCCTTTAATATGTTTTTTTAAATAAAACTTGTCCTAACTGGCACTTTTGCTTGTTTTCCCTGTCAAAGCTGAATGATATTACAGACTTCATCACTTCCTTTTATTATTGTATTTTAAATCGTTTTGGTTATGTAAAATGTTATTTATAAATTAAAGCTTTTTCAGTCTTCAAGAATGTAACAGCTTTAATGTCATTTTCATTAGAAAACTTGAAAATGGTCTCAAACTGACAATCTTATTGTTTATTGCATAATTTTGAGCCAGTTTTTCGTGACGTGCCTGATTTTTGTTTTGTTTCCCCTGCAGATGAAGCTGTCTGGTCAGGAGTCAACGATGACCCGACTGCAGGCCACCCTGAGAGACCGAGAAGAAGAACTCAGCTCCCTGAAGGAAACGGTGGCGGAGCAGAGAGACGAGCTTCACGCCGGGGAGATGGAGCGGCGGCGGCTCCACAACACCATCCAGGAGCTGAAGGTGAGTCGCATGAAAGCTCTGGGTCCAGTCCGTTTTATCTAACTGCCATTTGCGCCGGTTAAATTTAATAAAGCTGAAAAGAGAATCGCTTTGTGTTTCAGGGTAACATCAGGGTGTTTTGCAGAGTTCGTCCACTAGAAGACGGAGGCCTGACTAAACACATCCAGCTGGCAGCCAGTGACAATAAATCTATAATGCTGGCCAAAACTGAGGAGGTGGGAATAATGTAGCAAAGATCTGCTGCTTATCGCCATGCCAACCCACAAATATCAGACTGAACTTTTTCTGCCCTTTAGTCTCACACAGGTAAAACAGGCGACACACAGAAGAATTACCACTTCAGTTTCGACCGGGTGTTCGGGCCTCTGGCTTCACAGCAGGAGGTGAGCAACATGCAGAAGACATCAGCTCCTCCTCAACACCTGCTGTGATTCTGCCTGTTCTGAGCTGCAGAGGAAAGGCCTCATGGGAAGGTTTTGTTTTCAGATCTTTGATGAGATCTCCCTGCTGGTGCAGTCGGCTCTGGATGGCTACAACGTCTGCTGCTTTGCCTACGGTCAGACAGGAAGTGGGAAAACCTACACCATGGAGGGAGAGGAAGTGGACGACATGAGGGGCGTCATTCCCAGAGCCGTGCAGCAGATCTTCAGAGCCGGGGAGAAGCTGAGCTCTCAAGGCTGGGAGGTTAGCTTAGCTTAGATTCGGTTGTTTTTAATGTTGACTAATGAAGTTTGCTTAGACCTTCTTTTAGTTTTGTAGTTTGGCAACCATCCTGCAGAGGGCGTCACTGGTCAACCTTAACCAAAGCCAGCTCATACAGAAATAAAGATCATAACATGGTGGGAAAAGGAAATGGTTCACTCAGATTCTAGTTTGGGATGCAAATACACTTTATGTTCTATTTATATATATATTAGCTCCTTAAGTTTCACCTTAATGGCGCTCAATAAGCTAAGCTGCAGGGCAGAACAGCGACAACTTATCAATCTAAAATTATTTGCTGCAAAGGCAAAGACGTGATGTCAGAAAGCAGAGGGAATGTCAGGAAAAAGTAACATGTCCGAAGTGTTTCGGAGTTATTTTGAGGTGTATAATAATGGATGCTTTCCATGCACTTAATGGTGGCATTGAAATGCTTTGCTTCAGAGACCAATAACTTCTCGAGAAACCACAACTTCAATTGTCTTTTTTCTCAGTATGTTTGAGAAAACCTCAAAACATACTGAGTAACCTGAGAAAATAATGTTAAAATGTAATAATTTGTCTTATTCAGCATATTACGAAGAAAGTAACTATCTTATGGAAAGACTGCCGACCCTCTTGAGGAACCCTCAAGTTTTTGAGAAAGTTGCCACTTATGAGTCATCAATCAGTTCAATCACTTTATGATTAACTCAATAATCAATAACTTGGATCCCTATCAGATCTCATGTCACTTTTCTTTCTTTTTGTAGTTTCTGAAATCCATAATTCACTGAGATTGTTCTCAAACTCTGAATAAGTGACTGAAACCGGTTTGTGTTTTATTCTAATTAAAGCTTCCTGCTCTTTAACCTTTAATCTGTTTCGTTCTCAGTTCACCTTCACTGCCAGTTTTGTTGAGATCTACAACGAGACCCTGCGGGACCTGCTGTACTCCGGCAAGGCCAGCAAGAGGCCCGAACACGAGATCAGGAAGACGGCCAGCAACGACGTGACCGTCACCAACCTGACCTACAAGAAGGTCCAGACGGAGGACCAGGCACGGCTCCGTCTGAGGATCCTGGTTCTGCAACAGAGACCAAAACCTAAAGACTTACAGAAAACCTTCTGCTTTTCCCTTCAGGTTCTTGGTTTGATCGCCTTGGCCAAAGAGAACCGCTCCACGGCCCAGACGGCCCTGAACGATCGCTCCTCCCGCTCACACTCGGTGTTCCAGCTGCAGATCGAGGGAGTGAACGCTGGCAGGGACATCAAATGCAAGTGTGAGTGTTTTTATCTCCAAATGGTGGAGTTGGGTTCACCTTTTATACTTAAAGTATTACCTGTGATTGGTGGGAACAATTTTTGCTAATTTCAAGATTTTCAGAGATTCACCAAGAAACTGCTGGAGTGGGAGTGAAGTTTCAGTTTGATTAGACATGAAACACATTTAATCTTTCCTGTCATTGAATGCATCATATGGTAACATCATAAATATTACCAGGATGTGGCAAAAATACTCTTTTGTGGGGAAGCTGCTTTTCAGAGACCAAGTTTTTCAGCATTGAGGAACTAAAATTAGGCCAGATATGTAAGAAAGAGAATATTTCTACCACATCTCAGAACATTTCTTCCCTTCATTAGGACTGAAAAGAGCCAGAAGTTTTGTAGATGAGGATACAAACATTTCCTCTGTTTCATCATTTTAAGCCTTTAGTCTTTTTTTTATCAGACGTCCTTCATTTGGAAAAGCTGGAATCCTTTTGGAGATGTTAGAGTTTAGACACTTTAAATGATTTTTGTTTTGTACTTGGACCAGAAAATGCATCCATAGTTGATAAATGTATGGGAGGATTGATTTAGTAATGCTAGCCACCATGTCATAAATACCATTAAATAAGTTGTAATGTTTACATAAGTTTCTGTATTAATCCTAAACAGAAATGTTGATATTGACAAATTAAAACTCTACAAAAACAGAGACTATAAATCAGCTCTTGAATGTCGTTGCTGCTCCAGTTCTGGTGTTTTGAACCAAACAGTTTCCTGACTGGTCCTCCTTGTTTCCATGGTTGCAGCCACTCTTTGCCTGGTGGACCTGGCCGGCAGCGAGCGACTGGTGAAGAGTCAGTCTCAGGGAGAGCGCTTCAAGGAGATGACGGCCATCAACAGCTCCCTGTCCAACCTGGGCATCGTCATCACTTCTCTGGCCAACAAGGTGTGTGAGACCCCAAGTCCTTTACTCACGACATGAGCCGGTTTTCATCCTGCTTCTAAAACAAAAACTGACCGTTTCAGGAGAGCCACGTCCCGTACAGGAACTCCAAGCTGACCTACCTGCTGCAGAACTGCCTCGGAGGAAACAGCAAAACGTGAGTTCTTCATCATCTGCCCTGCAAAAGTTACTCCTCTGTTTAAAAGATGTTAATCAGATTAACTGTAGAAGCATCGGTCGTGTAGTTGTGACTTTTAAAGCGGGTTTCTGATCATTTTTATTGTTTGGACTCCAGGTTGATGTTCGTGAACATTTCTCCAGAGTCGGACAGCTTTGGAGAAACGCTCAACTCTCTGAGGTTTGCCAGCAAGGTCAGTCAGTTTGGTCTGAATTATTTACCAGGAAATAAATCATTTTTATTCTAATCCACAGACGTTATTTCACTAAAACATTGTTTAGTCAGTTTGTTGACACATGGCTGATATTGGGCCTGTTATTATTCAGTGATTCATAGTTGGATGAATCATGTTCATCACCGTCCTGATGAGTTTCCGTATAAATAGAGCTTCATGTTCAGTTCTACCATAAAAGCTTTTCTTAATTTTTGTTTTTCTGTTTTTCCAGGTGAACGACTGCGTCATCGGGACAGCGAGTTCCAGCAAAAAGTAGATTTTAGATGGTTTTTACATAAACATGACAATAATTTTTAAATATTATAAATTGCAATAAAGGTTGTTGTTTTTTTTTCCATCAATGTTATTATTATTATTGTGTTTTTACAAATATGTCTGCCATAAATCATACAACCAATACAGTCAAGACCAACACAACAGCCTCATAGGTCCACACTTGCATGAGTGTTTTAAGCAGACCGGAGATAATAGTCCACTGTTGAGGCTCCTTTGTTTAACATTGTGGTTCGCAATAAAGGTTATTTTACTTTCAAGAATAAAGTGGCTTTTATGGATTTCAAAACTAAATTGAGGATTTATGTTTGATTTAAAAATATTTCACAACATAAAATAAACTCAGTGGTACAGATAAATAGTTGCAATATTTGATTTACAGGTGCAAAATAGAAAAAGGTGGATGAATAAACCTTTTTCTTGCTTCTGTATCTGAAATTACCCAGCTGTAATTTTACTCTGGACATTTGTTAGTGGAGGGGAAAAAACGGACTAGTTCCTTTAAAAATATGTGAAAAAAAATTCTTGGTGACAGTTTTTGTATACAGGGTGTGAAAGTACTTTTAAATTCTTGGGGGTACTATGACAAAAAAATATACATATTTCTACTTTGTGTGCTTTGGAGTTTCTGTGCTAATAAATTTTTTGTGAAGCGATAAAACCTGGTAGCTCTTGAATTGCTACAAAGTAAAGTTGTCAACATTGCAGCCAATGGGCTGCAATGTTGACAACTTGAGATGCCATGAGACCTAGACCCTGAACATACCATACCAATTTTATTTATAAAGTACTTTAAAACAACCGCAGCTGATACAAAGTGCTGTACATTAACACACAACATAAAAATAAAAACTCTTACAGTTTAAAAACAAAAACATACAATTTAAAACTAGATCCCACTGGAGTCGAAAGCCAAGTAAAATAGATTGTTTTTAATGTTGACTAAGTCCAATTACACCTTTTAGTTTTGTAGTTTGACCACAAGCCTGCAGAGGGCGTCACTCGTCAACCTTAACCAAAGCCAGCTCATACAGAAATAAAGATGGCGGGACCATAACATAGTGGGAAAGGGAAACGGTCCAAACAGATTCTGGTTTGGGATGCAAAATGCACTTTGTTAAATTTATAAATATAAACACTCAATAAACTTCTTATGTTTCACCTTAACCCTATAACGCCAAACGTATCATATGTGATACATGAGTGTTTGAGACCTCCAAATGAGCAGTGTGACATTTTTTTTCCTAAAAATCCCGATGTATACAATTATACACATGTAGTGCACTGATTATTCAACAGGGGGTAGTAACTGTCTCACCAGAGGCCTTTCCACTGATACTACAAGACTGCCAAGGACTGGGACACATGTGATTTCAGCAGGAAAACTTTGCCAATTTTAGAAGGTTATGGTCAGAAAAATTTTTTTTTTGGTTTGAACTATCAATAGGAACACTTAATGAGTTTATGCAATGTAAAATGACTTAGTATTTATCATAATTCTTTTGTAAAACCGTGTTGAAAAGTGATGTATGTAATTTGATACAGTGGGTCAGTTAACTCGAAAAATCAGTCAATTATCTTTTTTTATTGTACTATCATGTATTTTACATCACTTCAAGCAATGTACTGTCTTTTTTCATATAAACTAATGACACATTTGCATGTTCATAATTTGGAGCATTTATTTTTTAAAAAGCAGGATTGAGACGTAAGTAGCATGACGTCATGACGGTTAGCTTCACGCGCCCAGTTCAGTTTGACTTGAAAAAATGGCCGGAACTTTGAATTTGGTAAAAATACATGAACAGTCATACAGCAGTCACCGCGTTTTACTTTTATAATACACTAGCAAACACAGCATTGTTAAAAATAATATATACCTTTTTTGTAAGAAAAACAACTGCAAAACAGTTTGCAATTATAGACTGTGCCAGGAGTCTCACAAAGTCAACTACAAATATTTCAAAACATTATTCACAGAAAAGAATGTGTTTTTATTTATTTTTACTTTACCAGGGAGGTGGCAGAATGGTAACTCCATCTCAATCCAAACGAAGTCCAAAAGATATTTGTTCCAGGGTCCATTTAGTGAGCTTGAAATGTCGTCTGACCAGTTTTCGCGCTTTGCGAAGGTTGTTGTTTCCATGATACAATGTGTAAAATAGAAAATACGGTGCAAATGCCTGTAAAACTAAAAAACTGAAAAATTCCTTCAAATTTCTACAGTACATTTACCCGTTTTTTACAGTTTTTTTACAGAGTAGGTGCAAAAGTGAATAACTTGGAAAGATTGTCAAAAACAGTGGATGGAGAAAGAGTAGGAAGTTTGTCAATCTTTATTGAGTTTGAAGAAAAAGAGTTGCCAAAAAACATCACAAGATCACAAATTAGAAGTATGTAAAGAAGAAGCACAAGAAAAATGTAACTGTGGAGGGAATGTGATTATTGTGATAAATATTAAACCATAGAGCATGTTATATTAGAATGCCATAAATATAAAATAGAGAGAAGATATATGAAGAAATGGTTTGAACGTAAGGAATTAATTTACTAGATATATTGAGGAAGAATTTAGGGAGTAAACGTATGCAAATAATTATTTGATCTCTTAAAAAAACTAAATTATTTCATAGAATTTAATTATAGTAAGTGAATGAAGACAATGATATACAAAGTTGTGCAAAAGTATGTATGTTTTAATAGACCGTTTTCACAGTGACGTCACACAACTTCCGTTAGGGCTCGAAACGGAGGATCCTTAGTTTCGGTGATTTTGCCTCCGGAAACCTGACTGAAAAATTCACGGATACTCATTATCTTAAGGATATAATGAAAGTAAGGATAATAATAAGTGCATTTAAGTGTTAGCTGTTATTACTCATTGTCAATCCAACATTCTCTGACTGTGTATAAAACAAACAGCCTCCGATCGGCGAGAAAGCAGCTAGCAGTAGCTTTAGCCACAGTTACACACCGCTGCCTGTCAGTGCTGTGTTGTTAAAAGTTTCACTGAAATCACTTACATCTTCCAACACTGTTTAGAAAAGCGTTTTAAATATTGACTTCAGCGCCATCTGCCAAATGATTTACTTATTCTGATGTGATTCATAATTTCTCCTTTTGTTTTGTTGTCCATCTTTCTCAACAGTTCACTGCAGACTGGCACCAGTTCACTGCAGACTGGCACCAGTTCACTGCAGACTGGCACCAGTTCACTGCAGACTGGCACCAGTTCACTGCAGACTGGCACCAGTTCACTGCAGACTGGCACCAGTTCACTCAGACTGGAACCAGTTCACTCAGACTGGCACCAGTTCACTGCAGACTGGCACCAGTTCACTCAGACTGACACCAGTTCACTCAGACTGGAACCAGTTCACTCAGACTGGAACCAGTTCACTGCAGACTGGCACCAGTTCACTCAGACTGGCACCAGTTCACTCAGACTGGAACCAGTTCACTCAGACTGGCACCAGTTCACTCAGACTGGAACCAGTTCACTGCAGACTGGCACCAGTTCACTCAGACTGGCACCAGTTCACTCAGACTGGAAACCAGTTCACTCAGACTGGCACCAGTTCACTCAGACTGGAACCAGTTCACTCAGACTGGCACCAGTTCACTCAGACTGGCACCAGTTCACTGCAGACTGGCACCAGTTTCACTGCAGACTGGCACCAGTTCACTCAGTCTGGCACCAGTTCACTGCAGACTGGCACCAGTTCACTCAGACTGACACCAGTTCACTGCAGACTGGCACCAGTTCACTGCAGACTGGCACCAGTTCACTGCAGACTGGCACCAGTTCACTCAGACTGGAACCAGTTCACTCAGACTGGCACCAGTTCACTGCAGACTGGCACCAGTTCACTCAGACTGGAACCAGTTCACTGCAGACTGGCACCAGTTCACTGCAGACTGGCACCAGTTCACTGCAGACTGGCAACCAGTTCACTGCAGACTGGCACCAGTTCACTCAGACTGGAACCAGTTCACTCAGACTGGAACCAGTTCACTCAGACTGGCACCAGTTCACTGCAGACTGGCACCAGTTCACTCAGACTGCAACCAGTTCACTGCAGACTGCACCAGTTTCACTGCAGACTGGCACCAGTTCACTGCAGACTGGCACCAGTTCACTCAGACTGGAACCAGTTCACTCAGACTGGCAACCAGTTCATCAGAACCCGTTCAGACTGGCATCCTCAATCCAGTTCACTGCAGACTGGCACCAGTTCACTGCAGACTGGCACCAGTTCACTCAGACTGGCACCAGTTCACTCAGACTGGCACCAGTTCATCAACTGCAGACTGGCACCAGTTCACTCAGACTGGCACCAGTTCACTGCAGACTGGCACCAGTTCACTCAGACTGGGCACCAGTTCACTGCTGACACCTGGCACCAGTTCACTGCAGACTGGCACCAGTTCACTGCAGACTGGCACCAGTTCACTCAGACTGGCACCAGTTCACTGCAGACTGGCACCAGTTCACTCAGACTGGACCATTCACCAGACTGCACCAGTTCACTCAGACTGGAACCAGTTCACTCAGACTGGCACCAGTTCACTGCAGACTGGCACCAGTTCACTCAGACTGGCACCAGTTCACTCAGACTGGCACCAGTTCACTCAGACTGGCACCAGTTCACTCAGACTGGCACCAGTTCACTCAGACTGGCACCAGTTCACTCAGACTGGCACCAGTTCACTCAGACTGAACCAGTTCACTCAGACTGGAACCAGTTCACTCAGACTGGCACCAGTTCACTGCAGACTGGCACCAGTTCACTCAGACTGGCACCAGTTCACTCAGACTGGACCAGTTCACTCAGACTGGCACCAGTTTCACTCAGACTGGACACCAGTTCACTGCAGACTGGAACCAGTTCACTCAGACTGGCACCAGTTCACTCAGACTGGCACCAGTTCACTCAGACTGGCACCAGTTCACTGCAGACTGGCACCAGTTCACTCAGACTGGCACCAGTTCACTGCAGACTGGCACCAGTTCACTCAGACTGCACCAGTTCACTGCAGACTGGCACCAGTTCACTGCAGACTGGCACCAGTTCACTGCAGACTGGCACCAGTTCACTCAGACTGGCACCAGTTTCACTCAGACTGGCACCAGTTCACTCAGACTGGCACCAGTTCACTGCAGACTGGCACCAGTTCACTCAGACTGGCACCAGTTCACTCAGACTGGAACCAGTTCACTCAGACTGGAACCAGTTCACTCAGACTGACACCAGTTCACTGCAGACTGGCACCAGTTCACTCAGACTGGAACCAGTTCACTCAGACTGGAACCAGTTCACTCAGACTGGAACCAGTTCACTCAGACTGGCACCAGTTCACTGCAGACTGGCACCAGTTCACTGCAGACTGGCACCAGTTCACTCAGACTGGAACCAGTTCACTCAGACTGGAACCAGTTCACTCAGACTGACACCAGTTCACTGCAGACTGGCACCAGTTCACTGCAGACTGGCACCAGTTCACTGCAGACTGGGACCAGTTCACTCAGACTGGACCAGTTCACTCAGACTGACACCAGTTCACTCAGACTGGAACCAGTTCACTCAGACTGGAACCAGTTCACTCAGACTGGCACCAGTTCACTCAGACTGGAACCAGTTCACTGCAGACTGGCACCAGTTCACTCAGACTGGAACCAGTTCACTGCAGACTGGCACCAGTTCACTCAGACTGGCACCAGTTCACTGCAGACTGGCACCAGTTCACTCAGACTGGAACCAGTTCACTGCAGACTGGCACCAGTTCACTCAGACTGGCACCAGTTCACTCAGACTGGAACCAGTTCACTGCAGACTGACACCAGTTCACTCAGACTGGAACCAGTTCACTGCAGACTGGCACCAGTTCACTCAGACTGGCACCAGTTCACTGCAGACTGGCACCAGTTCACTGCAGACTGGCACCAGTTCACTGCAGACTGACACCAGTTCACTGCAGACTGGCACCAGTTCACTCAGACTGGCACCAGTTCACTGCAGACTGGTGTTTTATATGCATAAAATCTCTAAAATCTAATTTCGCTTTTTGTTTTTTCTTGATTTCAAACTGTTTTAATGGTGGTTTAGTATCAAGAATAATGTAAAATAATGCCTGGTATTGAAAGTTCTAAATATTCTGGAAAAATGTGTCAAAGAACTTGGCCATAGGACATTTTGTTCCTACTTTCTAGTGAAAAACATGTATAAAATGCCAGGCGGACTTTTGAGTGACAGGCCTAAAAGGGTTAATATATACAGTATATTGCATTACTTTTGGGGATTTTTTAGAAAAGTCCATTTTGGTTTTGATCTTTTCTTTAAGGATGAATAAATGTATTTTATTGTTTAATTTCTATAATATGGTTCAACCTGCAGCAACAATAGATATTTATTACTAAACTAGATCTTTGAGCTCCCTGTAGCTCAAAGAATAGACTTTAAAATACTGTTAGTTTATAAATCACTGAACGATTTAGCACCACAATACCTTAAAGATCTGTTATTGCTGCACCAACCGTCTAGACCCCTCAGATCTTCTGGTTCTGCTCTGCATCCCCAGAACCAGAACCAAACGAGAAGCAGCAGCATTCAGTTTCTATGCACCAGAAAACTGAAACAGCTGAAACACTGAGTGCCTTTAAATCTCAAATTAAAACAATCCTGTTTGGAGTTGCTTATGGATAAGTTGCCATAATGTTTTGTCTGTCCTTGCATGATGTCGCTCTGCTCGAGGAAACCCCATAAGGGCAAGTCCCCATGCGGATCGATGTTTGTTTTTTTTACTTTTAACAATGTTTAAATCTTTTTTAAAATCTGTATCAGTTTTTATTTATTTGAAATGTCTTGGTGCTGAAATGTGCTATACAAATAAAATTTGATTTTATAATTTTTTCCATGTTGAGTTTTTCCATTTATAGTATGTTTAATTGCTGTTATAAGAGGTTTTGTTTTATCTCAAATTCTGACCCTTATGCTCTGATTTTTTGATGCACATATTAAAAATATTCCACTTTGAATGGTTTTGAGTAAGATTTAACTAAAACATTTAAAATGTCATAACTTGAATGATCCCAATTTTGCTCAGTTGTGGTTTGAACTGGAGCCATTTTTGACGAAGTATAAACTCTGCATAACTCAAGAACTTTTAAATATAAATTGCAACAAAGGTTTTTTTCACTTTCAAGAATAAAGTGACTAATGGATTTCAAAACAAGTAAATTGAGGATTTATGTCGGATTTAAAAATATTTCACAACATAAAAAACTGGTACAGATAAATGGTTGAAATTTGTTTTACAAGTGCAAAATAGAAAAGGGTGGATGAATATATTTTTTCTTAAATTCTGTAGCTGAAATCTACTTTACCCAACTGTAATTTTACTCTGGACATTTGATGGTGGAGGGAGAAAAAACTACTAGTTCCTTTGAAATATGTGAAAATAAAATTCTCGGAGACGGTTTTATGTTTTTATACATTAAATTAAATCTCCATATTCTTGTGTGATGATCAGCGTCTTTATTAAAGCTTTAAGTGATTTTCTGTCGGCCAAAGTCTGGCCCGCCTGTCTGGAATGGCCTTAAAGGCGCAGAGTCGCCGTCTGCAGCCGCAGGGATCCGACGGGCTGCGGGTTCGGTGGAAATGCGCCAGGAGGTTCTGGTTCTGGGTGGCCTGGCAGCGGTTCTGCCCTCGGCTCCGCCGCACCCCGGACGGACCTCTGAGGGCTGCAGGGACTGAAACGGTGAGCCGAACCTGCTGCTTCTACCTCAGCCTGCTGAGCTAACGGCGGCTAGCAGGCTAACCTCACAGCTGGACTGATGGAGTCTGACGCTGTTCCAGATGTTTCACAGATGTGTCTCTGTCAGACTGGAGCTGACAGTCTCACTCAGGACGTGGTAACAGCTCAGGCTGGGAGCTGCAGCTCTCTAAGTGACACTTGACTCTGGTTTCAGGCTGGTTTTCTCTTGCACTCTGCAGTGAAGTGTTACGATCAGTGGAGAACCTGCAGAGATGTGCAGCTTTCAGTAAAGTCAACCTGTTAAACTAGAACAACACTGTGCTGTCAGTAAGTATGACCTGCTGCTTTGTGTCTGATGGGTGATGCATGACATGCAATAGAGATGAACATATTTGGCTGCAGGACATGAAACTCCTGATTAGAAAGGAAGGAGTCTGGTTGATGAGTGGTCATAATATTTTAGTTAAATGTTGATCATATTTAATATTAAGGAGCTGCTTGCATGTAAATCTCAGTTTGATTCTGTATATTTTGGTTAATTTATGAAAAATTCAGCCGAACTGAAGTAAACGATACTTTAGCTTCAACGCAGCAATTATTGGTTTTGAAGCTTAATTTTGTAATTGAGGCTGCAGCTGAATAGGGATGGGAATGAACAAAATTCAGCATACAGATTGGATGCTCTCCTTGTGCATGCATGGGTTTCTCCCCAGGTACTCTAACTTCCTCTGACATCCAAAAACATGTCTGTTTGGTTAACTGGTTCTTAAAATTGACCTTAGAGATGAGTGTGAGTGGTGACCATTGCAAAGTGTAGCCGGCGTTTCGTACGATGACGGAGCTCAGGATCCCTCGTGATGAGACTGAGATGCAAACACAGGAGAAAAAACATGATGTGACACAAGGTAGAAAGACAAACAAAAGGTGTCTCAGAACAAAGCCTTGTGGTACGCCCCACGAGAGGTTGATGGCTCCAGACTCCAGGATCCTGACGGTTCTTCCTCCTGCAGATGCAGTCGGTTCCCATGGAGGTGGGGAGCAGCAGCAGCAGCAGCTCAGGCGGGTCGGTGGTGCAGGTCGGCTTCCCCGGCGCTCAGACCTCGGTGCTGGACAGCCTCAACCGGCAGAGGGAGGACGGCAGCCTCTGCGATCTGTCCATCCACGTCCAGGGACACGTCTTCAAGGCGCACCGCTGCGTCCTGGCCGCCTCCTCGCCCTACTTCCATGATCAGGTGGGCCAGGTTGACCCACAATGGTCCAGAGATGCGTCTCAGAACCATTTGGGAGCAAATGATAGAGGAAGATGTGAATGCTAATAAGCAGATTGGTTGTTTTTCTGCAAATCATAAATAAATTATAAGTTTTTATTCTTGTGGTGGTAATAAACCATGATCTGTTTTATTTTTCAAGCATATTTACTTAAAATGGACATTTTTTAAATTGGGTTGGAAGATATGGACCTAATTCTTTATCACAATATTTTATGGTAATATTGTGATAATACAAATTACAATAAAAACTATTTATAGCTTGTTTTATGTAACTGTAGCTAAGACTGCATGATAAAGCATCACAATTACAAAGTTCTTTAAGACACCAGTCACATTAAGAAGTGTGATTTGTTTCAATAAAATGCACACAGTAACCACATTTAATCATATTTTCATATTTATTGATGATCCTTCACAGAACAAACAGTGGAAATAGTAAAACTAACAATCCCAACAATATGACCATTTTTGGGGGATTCTTAATATCATTAATTTGAATTTATTGTGACAATAATAATCAAAAATATTGCAATAATTAATTAGTGATATGATAAATTCCCACCTATAGTTGCCCCTTGTATGTTTTTATCATATTGATTTCATGTTAAACTTTTGTACATTCACAGAATATTTATCTAAATTTCTGACCTTTAAAATGTGAAAATTATTTTGCTATTTTCTAAATTTTTTCATTTCCAACCTTCAACTTTCCAATAAGGGGCTGCACAGTGGCGCAGTTGGTAGAGCTGCTGCCTTGCAGCAAGAAGGTTCTGGGTTCGATTCCCAGCCCTGGTCTTTCTGCATGGATTTTGCATGTTCTCCCTGTGCATGGTGGGTTTTTTCCTGGTACTCTGGTTTCCTCCCACAGTCAAAAAACATGACTGTCAGGTTAATTAGCTCTCCAAATTGTCCTAGGTGTGTGTGTGTGTGTGTTTGTGTTTGTGTCCTGTCTGTCTCTGTGTTGCCCTGTGACAGAATGGCGACCCGTCCAGGTGACCCCGTCCTCACCCAGAACATCAGCTGGAGAGGAACCAGCAACCCTCCCAACCCAAATAAGGGACAAGGGTGTAAAGAAAATGGATGGATGGACTTTCCAATAAATGCTTTACAAATTTGTTGCCCTCTAGTGATGATAAAAATACTGATGTGGTTTTGGGGGAACGTAAACATCATATATCTGAATTCATTGTGACAATACTAAATCAAATTCTTATCATGATAAATGTTATAAATGCTGAATGCCCAGTCCTACCTTGAAGCCGCCTGACCCTCTGACGACCCTCTGACCTTTCCCAGGTGCTGCTGAAGAACATGTCGACGGTCTCCATCCCCGCGGTGATGGACCCGCTGGCGTTCGAGAGCGTCCTGAGCTGCGCCTACACCGGCCAGCTGCGGATGCTGCGTGACGACATCGTTAACTACCTGACGGTGGGCAGCGTGCTGCAGATGTGGCACATCGTGGACAAATGCACCGAGCTGCTGAAGGAGAGCCGCGCCGCCGCCGCCGCCGCCGTGGCGACAGGAGGAGGAGGAGGAGCGCAGGACGCCGCAGGTGGAGGCGGCAGCTCGGCCAATCCCGGCTGCAGCAGCAGCAGCAGCAGCAGTGAAGCCGGTGGAACCGGGAGCACAGGCGGCGTCCCGGCCGCAGAGCCCAACGACCCCCAGAGGGGCCCCCAACCATCCAGCCGGCCCTCGGTGAGCGAGAGCCAGTCGCCCAGCAGCACCAACTACTTCAGCCCCCGAGACGGGAGCAGCTTCCTGGGGGAGGAGCAGCGGCTGGGGGGGCCTCTGTGGATGGAGGCAGAGCCAGCAACACCCCCAGCTACTGCACCCCATCAGGGGAGAGGAGGCCCTGCTGATAGAGGAGGAGGAGGAGGAGGAGGAGGAGGTGATGTACCACCACAGGAAGAGAGGAAGAGGAGGAGGAGGCAGCGGCAGGAGGAAGAAAATCAGCTCAGTGCTGGAGCAGGAGGTCGGAGTCAGCGACAGCTTCGGCGTTTCCTCCTATCAGGTCAAAGTTCGCATTTCAGTGAGACGCTGTAATTAGGATTAATGAAATAATCTTTAACTAGTCAGTGCAGTAATTAAGAAATATACATTTTAGGCAATAAAATGTTCATTTTTCTTATTTAAAAGGGGAATTATTTGTTTATTGGCTTCTTCTTCTCTTCTCTTCTAAAACAGCTGAAACACTCAGTGTGTTTAAATCTAAAATTAAAACCAGGCTGTTTAGAGTTGCTTATGGATAAACTGAATGTTTTTAGTTTTATTTTTACTTTTAATAATGTTCTTATCATTTTAAATCTTTTTCAAACTCTTTGTCTCTTTCTGTTTTTATTTTTTATTTTTTTTATTTTTTTTTATAACTTTATTTTTATTTTTGTTAATGTTTTTAGAACAGAATCAAAAAAACAAAAACAACAGCAACTACAAAACAATAGGGACAATAGAAAATATAAAAAACAAAAAATACAGAACAACAAAAACAAAAATCACTTCAGGGGCGACTCTTTTTTGTAACACAACATAAAAAACACAAGGGGACCATTCCTATCCAAAATTAGTCCTGTCTCGATGTGAAGTTTGTCCATTTTTCCCATTTGTCCATGCATTGCTGTTCCTGTGTCCTCAGTCTATATGTTAGAATCTCCATCTCAAATAATGAGTTCACAGTCTGTATCCATTCCTTTGTGGTAGGAGGTTCAGGTTTGCACCACTTCCTGGTTATGACCTTTTTGGCTGCCACCAACAGAATTTTTAACGAATAACAATCATAATCAAGTACAGCATTGTCCAAATAACCAAGATATAAGACCAGGCCAGATTTGGGTATTGAGTAACCCAAAATCGTTACAATCTTATTATGTATTTTGTTCCAGAACTGTGTAATTCTAGGGCAAAGCCAGAAAATATGCGTGTGATTAACATTAAGAGCTCCACAATCTCTCCAACATGGTTGATCTCTAGATTTGAATTTACTAGTAATTTGGGGTGTTCTAAAAAATCTAATTATATTTTTCCAACAATGTTCTCTCCAAATTCTGGAAGAGGATGTTGTAATTTGGGTCTTCCAAATATTCAGCCAGCCATCTTCAGTTAGCTGAATACCAAATTCCCTCTCCCATTTTGTTTTAATATTCAATGTATTAGTGCCTATATTTTCTAACAAATATTTATAGAGTAAAGACACTATTCTATGTTTTTTACCCTTATAGGTCTCTATCAGCATTTTGACAATCCCATTTTCATTTGGGTCTATTTTTTGTCTTATTTCTTTGTTGTAAAAGTCCCTTAGTTGTAAGTATCTAAAATGATCTTGAGTTCTTAGAGCAAACTCTTGCTGTAGTTCATGGAAACTTTTAAAGTGTCCATCTTTAAGGGCTACGCATAATGCTGTTAAGTCTCTTTCTAGCCATTGTTTAAATTGTGGGTCCTGACTAAAATATTTATTGTAGGCTGGCCACTGGATCAAACATAATTGTTTCTCTAATTTGTATTTTCGGATTATATATAACCATTTACCCAGTGAAAACCTAGTAATAGCATTAACCTTCTTAAGTATATTCTTAATAGTCTCTATATCTCCAATAATACTTCGCAATTCTCTTCCATTGACTTTTTGTTCAATGTTTTTCCATTTCGCTTCATAATTTTTGTCGCTTATATTTATTATGGGAGCTATTTGGGCAGCATGATAATATTTTCTAAAGTCAGGTAACACCATACCTCCTTTCTCTTTTGGTAGTTGTAAAGTTTCAAATTTTATTCTGGGTTTTTTAGCGTTCCATATGAATCTAGAAATAATCTGGTTCCATGTTTTAAACTGTCTATCCGGGATTTCTAGAGGCAATGCCAAAAAGAGGTACAATAACCTTGGTAACACGTTCATTTTTATCGCTTCAATTCTGGAGCTAAAGTCTAGTCTTAGGACATCCCACCTTCTAATATCCGTCCTAATTTCTTGATCCATTTTAGTAAAGTTAGCTTTATATAGATCACCTATGTCTTTCGTTAATTGTATTCCTAGGTATGTCATCGTAGTAGAGCTCCAATTTAAGTTATATTCTCTACGTATCGTTTCAGATGGAGTATAACCAAATGTCAAAACCTGTGTCTTTTTCAAATTTAATTTGTATCCTGAGTAAAAGCCAAATATCTCTAACTGGTTAATTAGACAAGGCAGCGAGTTTTCAGGGTCTGATAAATAGCAAATTACATCATCTGCAAACAGACCTATTGTATGAGACTCATTATGTATATCAATCCCCTTAAGATCCTTATGTTCTCTTATATGTTGTGCCAGTGGTTCAATATAAATTGCAAATAAAGTTGGTGATAAACAGCAACCCTGACGTGTAGAACGTTCTAGTTTTATATTGTCAGTTAGATTTCCATTAATCTTGATTCTGGCCACTGGTGATTGGTATAAAGTCCTCACACACTGTACAGCTCTTTCATTAAAACCAAATTTTTCAAGTGCTTTATATAAGAAGTTCCAGCCTACGCTGTCAAAAGCTTTCTCTGCATCGAGACCAATTAAGATAGCTGTTATTTTTTTATTTTGAATATGATCTATTATGTGAAGTGCCCTCCTGATGTTATCTCGAGTTTGGCGACCTTTAATAAATCCTGTCTGGTCCTCGTCTATGATATCTCCAATGAATTGCTCAAATCGTTTTGCTAAAATAGAGGTATAAATTTTATAATCCATGTTTAGAATAGATATAGGTCTATAATCAGAGCATGTTTCACTCCTCCTCTTTTTTGGAATGACTGTTATAATCGCTTCTCTCCAGGATGGCGGAAGCACTGCATGTTCTTTCTGTTTTTATTTTTATTTTAATTGTTATCTAGTATCTGTCTCTTTCATTTTTATTTTAAATTGTGTAAAGCACTTTGAAATGCCTTCCAGCTGAAATGTGCTACACAAATAAAATTTGATTGATTGATTTTCATGTATTTTTAATATCGTGTAAAAAGGCTTAACTGAAGAATCTGCAGAATGTGGCAATTTATCTTGTCCCACTGATCATCAGAATAATTGATAACTAAAATAATCCTTAGTTCACTTTAATATCACCTAACAGGCCGTATGTTCCGTCCCTCTGCAGGACGGTGAGGACACCGAGGCGGCGCTGCAGAAGCGTCCCGCCTACATCCAGCCCAGCATCATGCCGCGCAAGCAGTGGGTGGTGGTGAAGACGGAGCGGACGGAGGACGACGACCTGATCGTCGTGTCCGGAGAGGAGGGCGGGGAGGACGAGGAGGACGAGGACGAGAGGGACATGGAGCTGGTCAGACAGCGGGAGAGAGCCAACTTCAACATCTCCAACATCAGGAGCCTTTCGGCGGAGCTGGCGGTCCGAGCCGAGAGCGACATGGACTCACAGGTCAGCCGGCGCCAGAGTCCGGTTCCTCCTGGAATCTGGAACTGTTCACACGGATTTACATTCAGGCAGGTTACAAACAGGATTAGGGTTTTATTGGGCAGATCAACATAAAGTGGTGCTAATTGTAAAATTAAAAAGGAAAGTAATAATGGATTAGTAATTGTAAAAAAAACTATCTGAAAAGTGTGGCATTGTTTTTTTTCAGCCTCCTTTGTTCTGATACCCCTGAAGTAAACAGAGGCCGTGTTTAGTTCGACACCATATTCTTTTATTTTAGTTTGTGTAAGATAATCAAAAGCTGAGAATTTAGTTAAATATTCTGTGGATGTTCAAAACTTTTATTTAAAAAAAGATTTGTACATATTTATTAAAACTCTCCATGTCGTTACAGTTTGTTGTGAGACAGATAATCTGTGAAAGATCGATTTCCTCCTTGAGCTGCTGCCTGAAGCAAGGCACCGCTCGCTCCCAAAACAACCAATCAGAGCCCGGAGGCGGGTCTTAGCACCGTCAATCACCCTCATGTATTCGCTGCTCAACATGTTAATGGCAGAGAAACAATTTATCGGTACAAGAAAACTGGTTTTTATTGGTGGCCATGCTAACTAGCCTGAGCATTCGCAATAGTCTATGCTAGCAGTGACAAAGGGAGGCTGATTGACAGCGATAAGTCCCGCCTCCGGGCTCTGATTGGTTGATTCTAGTCAGTGCTGGAAAAGTTAGTCTTTTTTCACAGATTATCTGTCTCATAACATTGTCACAGCATGGTGACAGTTTCAACAAATATGTAAAAAAAAATGTTTTTTAAAGAAGTTACAGACTGCAGCTGTAACATGCCATCACTATGGTGAGGCATGGCAGTGGCAGCATCATGCTGTGGGCTTTTCTGGAATCAGTTTTATAATTTAATTTGTAACAGATCTGACCTCTGACCTTTTCCTGCAGGTGGATTACTGCCAGTCCTCAGAGGACTACCTGAAGTTTGAGGGCAGCCTGATGGAGCAGACGTTGGCCCAGCACCTCCATGACAGCGCAGTGGGTCAGAACCAGAGCGCCAGCCGGGCCGCGTCGGCCCTGCTGGGTCAGGCCCAGTCCGCGGCCTCGGCCCGGGCGCAGCTCTTCCCCCTGGACATGCAGGGGAACCAGATCCTGCTGTACAGCCAGGCGTCCGGCCTGGCGCTGGACCCGGCCGCGCCGCCGCTGGGCGTGGCGGCCGGCATGGTGGGCGGAGCCTCGTTCAGAGCCCCCGGCCTGGAGCACGGCGCCGTCCAGCTGCAGGCCGGATTGGGTCCGGACGGCTCTGACGGAGGCGGCGGAGGCGGCGGCGGCGGCGGCGTCTCCGGGGGAACCACCAAGGTGTTCATGTGTCACTGTGGGAAAACCTTCACCCACAAGAGCATGCGGGACCGGCACATCAACATGCACCTGGACCTGCGGCCGTTCCACTGCCCCGTCTGCGCCAAGAAGTTCAAGATGAAGCACCACCTGACGGAGCACATGAAGACCCACACCGGCCTCAAGCCCTACGACTGCCTGGGCTGCGGCAAGAAGTTCATGTGGCGCGACAGCTTCATGCGGCACCGGTCGCACTGCGAGAGGCGCGGCGCCGACGGCGACCCAGCGGGGGGCGGGGAGGGGGGGAGGCGAGGAGGGGGAGGAGGAGGGGGAGGAGGAGAGGAAGGAGCGGACCTCAGCGCCTCCACCCACCTGCTGCTGTCTGCCGCTGACGGAGGTCAGGGAGCAGCAGCCAGAGGAGGAGGAGCGTCTGCAGCTGCTGCTGCTGGACAACATGGCGGCTCCTCTGGAGGAAGCGGTCACCATGGCAACAACATGGCCGCCGCCGGGGCGATGCTGGGGCTCGTCTCCCAGAGTCCGGACCCGGATCACGGATCGGGTCTGTTTGGAGGGCTGGGATTGGCTCGAGCTGTGTGTGAGGTCAGCGCAGACGGAAGCAGCGTGACTTAAACCGAAGCTGAGGGAGCCAATGGGAGCCCGGTTCTGAAGGTTCTGAAGGTTCTGGTGGTTCTGAAGGTTCTGAAGGTTCTGAAGGTTCTGAAGGTTCTGGAGGTTCTGAAGGTTCTGAAGGTTCTGAAGGTTCTGGTGGTTCTGAAGGTTCTGAAGGTTCTGAGGGTTCTGGTGGTTCTGAAGGTTCTGAAGGTTCTGAAGGTTCTGAAGGTTCTGGTGGTTCTGAAGGTTCTGAAGGGTCTGAAGGTTCTGAAGGTTCTGGTGGTTCTGGTGGTTCTGGTGGTTCTGGTGGTTCTGAAGGTTCTGAAGGTTCTGAAGGTTCTGGTGGTTCTGGTGATTCTGAAGGTTCTGAAGGTTCTGAAGGTTCTGGTGGTTCTGAAGGTTCTGAAGGTTCTGGTGGTTCTGAAGGTTCTGAAGGTTCTGGTGGTTCTGAAGGTTCTGAAGGTTCTGGTGGTTCTGGTGGTTCTGAAGGTTCTGAAGGTTCTGAAGGTTCTGAAGGTTCTGAAGGTTCTGGTGGTTCTGAAGGTTCTGAAGGTTCTGGTGGTTCTGGTGGTTCTGAAGGTTCTGGTGGTTCTGGTGGTTCTGAAGGTTCTGGTGGTTCTGGTGGTTCTGAAGGTTCTGAAGGTTCTGAAGGTTCTGGTGGTTCTGAAGGTTCTGGTGGTTCTGAAATTGCTGGTGGTTCTGAAGGTTCTGAAGGTTCTGAAGGTTCTGGTGGTTCTGATGGTTCTGAAGGTTCTGGTGGTTCTGAAGGTTCTGGTGGTTCTGAAGGTTCTGGTGGTTCTGGTGGTTCTGAAGGTTCTGATGGTTCTGGTGGTTCTGTTGGTTCTGGTGGTTCTGAAGGTTCTGGTGGTTCTGGTGGTTCTGATGGTTCTGGTGGTTCTGAAGGTTCTGGTGGTTCTGAAGGTTCTGGTGGTTCTGGTGGTTCTGTTGGTTCTGATGGTTCTGGTGGTTCTGTTGGTTCTGGTGGTTCTGAAGGTTCTGGTGGTTCTGGTGGTTCTGGTGGTTCTGAAGGTTCTGGTGGTTCTGGTGGTTCTGAAGGTTCTGAAGGTTCTGGTGGTTCTGAAGGTTCTGAAGGTTCTGGTGGTTCTGAAGGTTCTGGTGGTTCTGAAGGTTCTGAAGGTTCTGAAGGTTCTGGTGGTTCTGGTGGTTCTGTTGGTTCTGGTGGTTCTGAAGGTTCTGGTGGTTCTGGTGGTTCTGGTGGTTCTGAAGGTTCTGGTGGTTCTGTTGGTTCTGGTGGTTCTGAAGGTTCTGGTGGTTCTGGTGGTTCTGAAGGTTCTGGTGGTTCTGGTGGTTCTGAAGGTTCTGAAGGTTCTGGTGGTTCTGAAGGTTCTGAAGGTTCTGGTGGTTCTGAAGGTTCTGGTGGTTCTGAAGGTTCTGAAGGTTCTGAAGGTTCTGGTGGTTCTGAAGGTGCTGGTGGTTCTGGTGGTTCTGAAGGTTCTGGTGGTTCTGGTGGTTCTGGTGGTTCTGAAGGTTCTGGTGGTTCTGTTGGTTCTGTTGGTTCTGGTGGTTCTGATGGTTCTGGTGGTTCTGAAGGTTCTGGTGGTTCTGGTGGTTCTGTTGGTTCTGGTGGTTCTGGTGGTTCTGGTGGTTCTGAAGGTTCTGGTGGTTCTGGTGGTTCTGTTGGTTCTGGTGGTTCTGAAGGTTCTGGTGGTTCTGGTGGTTCTGGTGGTTCTGAAGGTTCTGGTGGTTCTGGTGGTTCTGATGGTTCTGGTGGTTCTGGTGGTTCTGATGGTTCTGATGGTTCCTGCTGCTGTTTTTTCCTGGAAGAAGAGAAGAAGAAGAGAAGAAGAAGAGAAGAAGAAGAGAAAATGGACTTTGTTGAAACTCCTGTTGGAGAAACAACCTGAAGAACCTGGAGCTTCGGATCGGCGGCCATCTTGGTTGTTCAGTTACTTTTGATTTAATGACCCAGTTCTTTTGCACAAACAGATTTGAAAAGTGGCCTCATCAGGACGGAGCGTCGCCTCAGAATAAGCTGATAGTTTCAAATATTCCAAGTTGTTCTGAAAGTTTATTTTTCTTCTCTGTTGCTGAGGGGAAACCAGAAGCTGCTGGTTCCTGTGGGAAAACGTTCCAGATTGCTGTGATTCCTCTGCAGCTTCGTATTGTGACCTGTTGCTGTGCTCACATAAAAACCCGAAAGACTCATTAGAAATAGAAACATTTATATTACATTCATGTTTTTATTATAAATCACGAAGCAGCAGGATTTTTCCTCTGCAGCCTCACGGCTCTTAGAATTTACTGATACTCATAATTCATCCAGATTCATCTCAGTTATGCCTTTTAATAGATTATTCTAAGATATTTTCTACAAAGGTTTGTTATTTTGTAAAGCTTAAATTTTGATGGGAAAATAGGATCAAAAAATCTAAACTTTCCAACTTTAACCTTTAGGGGGCAACAAAGCAACAGTTTTAACTTTCTTACTTTGTTCTTTTAGTTTTTGCACCTTTAAATAATATTAATATTATTTCTATACATATTTGAATATATGTACTATAAGCAGTTCATAGTTCAGTTTAATTCTGATGTTGCCTGTTTTTAACAAATGAACTGATTCCTGTCAGCTGGATGTTCAGGAATGTCCAGTAAAGGAAAAAAGAACAGTTCATTTAGAAGCATCATTTATTATTATTATTATTATTTCCAACATGTTTCATAGTTTTTCTTGCTATATTTTCTAGTCCAGAAGTTTTTGACATCCCAGTTGATTTTTAGGTCCCGTTTTGTTTACATCACCTGCACAGTAGTGAACATATTAGTTCTTTTAAAACATAGTATGTTCATTAGACGTATATGGAAAACATACGAAGAATAAATTTTGGGTTTTAAATACAATTACAAAACAATCTACAGTATTTATATTTTGCAGGCTGTTTGTTTCGATATTTGGCCTAATTAGAGAATCTAAGCAGATTCTTGCACCTTGTTTCAAATACATAATATACATATTTATAATATAAACTAGATTTTATAAATTCTTTTGTGTTTTATTGTTCTTGTTTCGGACATAATAACTGAATATCTGTTTAAGTGCATTTTGATGGAAAAAGCTGTGATTTGGTTCCTTTTGAGTTCAAGTACTGATTCTAATAATATATTTGAAGTCTAAAATGTCACTTAAGTATCATTAAACTTAAAATGTAAAGTGTTTAATTAAAGAAAAAAATGTGTCAGCTCTTAGGAATGTTTCAAAATATTTTTATCTCGTGTGTTTAGACACAAAGACAAATATAAATCAGTTTTTTTTAACACATATCGAAACTAATCTGATTAAAATGTGACCTTATTGCTTCCTCAGCTCCGTTCTGGTAAGTTTATCACCTCTGTGCTGCATATTCAAGGAAACTGTGTTAAATTATTACTATAATAATGTCTGATGTCACCAATATGTTTGGTGACATCAGACATTATTATAGTTACTGTGATTTTTCTGTATCTGTTTTCATTACAAAATCAGTTATTAATTATCTTTATCACATTAATTAATCAGACACCGTTGCATTGATTTTCTTCATACATTGAATAAGATACATTCAAGTGCATAATTTAAGCACTATCATATTTTAATAATTAGCATGCAGCTAAACGTCAACAGGAATGAATCTTTTCACCTGGTTTATTTTGTACTTGTAGAGACATTAGTTTCCACCAGACGGCGCTGTTTAGTTATATTCAGACAGATTCTCTCAGTCGGCGGAATCCGCTACATATGAAGACAGAAACATGCTAATATATTAGCACCAATCACACACATATTAACACTAACCGCATATTTAAAAAGCAGTTTTTCCTCTTTGTGTTTTATATCTTTCTTTACAGAAGTCTGCCCCTTGTGGCCGTCGCTGGTACTGTTACTACCTGGAAATAGAAATGTGAAAATCAACTTTTCAATATGTGATTTTTCTTTTTATTAACACTAGACAGAAACCTATTTTATGGTGTGGATGAAATATTATTTTTATTTTATAAATGACCTCCGAACACTTCTGAGGACTTTGAAGATGTTATAAGTTTGTGTTTCGCCTTCTGTGAAGGTTTAGTTTGGTTTACAGGTTTTGGTCTGAGCCTCAGTGAAACAGCTGATGGCTGATTGGTGTGTTGGTGGATCTGATGTTCATCAGAGAGGAAACTGAATGTCTGAAATGTTTCTGATGAGTGCAGTGAACTCGTCACGTTGCACCAACACTGTTAACATTTGCATAAAGAGATTAATGTGAGTCATGATGCAAGCACAATATAATTTGTATATTTGGGTAAGAAGTAAAGTCAAAGTAAAGATTGATATCTGTACAACACATGGAGTGTTTTAAATGCAGTAACAAGAATATATATTTAAAATCATAAAGATAGAAAAATAACCTGAACCAAAGATAATTTGATCAGTTTAAGGCTAAAGGAACAGTTTGAGAATATCTGTGCAGCTTGTTGTTGTTTCAAAGATGTTCTCCTGCAGACAGAACACTCACTTCATAAAGCTAAAATCTGCCACTGAAAATCATAAATCATTTCATGTTTTTGTAAATTAATTCTTTCATTTGACCAGCTGATTGTTGTACAGAAAATCAGACGGAAACTAATCATGTTAAATATTCCAGTGCATCAATATTAACCTCTTCCATGTACTGATATTATGGACTAATAAATTATTTGACAAACTACCTTTGGTCTGGATTATTTGACCTGGTAAAATCTACTTTCTACCAGAAAATCCTACAGGAACGAATCCAAAAATCATGAAGCCCATTTGTGTTACGGTGCTAAATAATCATTTAAAGTTAATCTCTGAATGGCTCAAAATATCCAAAATGAAGGTTTAAGAGTCTGAGTCTGGACTTTAATTGAAATGTTCTATTAGACTAAACAGGACATTTCTGGGATCTAAAATATCAGTGAATTAATGCAATTCTTCAAAGCAGAGCAGGTTAAAATTCCTCCAGACATATTTTGAATTAATACGAGTTATAACATTTAATTTCCCGTTTGGATCAATAAAGTATTTTTCAATTGGAATAAAAGAAAAATCATTACCAGTCATCAGAAATGCATGATGACAGCTGTTACTTTTCACACAGTGTCAGGTTGTTCTGGAAAGATAAATCATTAAATATTAAACTATTTTTACTCAGATTGTGTAGTCTGATATAATCTTTAGTTTTAAGAGTAGAAACATTGTAATGGGACAAAACATGGGAAAAACGGCAAAAATCCAATATTTCCATTTCCATTATTTAAGATTCTCCATCACTAATCAATTTTTAAGTTTTCTTCAAACACCTCCATTGATTAATACAATCTACCACACATTATTTAAGGATGAAAGACACAGAAAGTGTTTTATAGCAATTTTTATTATTTATGTTCATATCAAAGTAAAAAAAAGAAAATATTTCACAGTGCATGAAAGAAAATTCCTCTGGACAGATGGAGAGTCTGTAGCAGAAACACTACGGTTCTCATCTCCATCCTGACACTCTGAGAAGAGCTTCTACCCCCCAAAAAGAGAAATTCACCTGCAAGGTAAAATCTAATCAATAAAGAAAACAACAATTACTTGGATAAAAACCCTGAAGACGTTCAAATCCACCAGCAGATGCACAACAGCAGATCCAGAAATTACACTTTATTCATTGAGTTCTGAAAATGAAAAGTGCAAAACTGATTCAAAAATATTCCAGGGATAAAACAAACAAAAAAAAACACAAATCAGAAAGTTTAATTCTTTCAGCAGGACAGAATAAAAACACAGAAATATAAACAATAAAGGGATTTCAGATGATAGGGAGGAAATGTTTAACGTTTGGTAAAAAATAACAGGTGTTGATCGATATTTTTATACCATCTGAGAGATTTAATAATCATTGAAACTTCATTTAGATAAATAAACCATCATTGAGTTTCTATGTCTAAAATGTGATTTCTGCTGCTTGAATGTTTTCAAACTGTTTCTCTGTTTGAATTGGACAAAAAAAATCCTGCATTTTGTATTAATGTGGCTGTAGAAGGTTTTTATTTTAACCCCCAAAAAGAAACTGATCCTCTGGAGATTTCATGTCTAATTTCAAATTTGTATAGAGCTAAAGGATCATGAGGGATCAACATGAAATGTAAATTGTTACTTTCCATCTGTTAACCAGATTTTATGGAACATTTTATGCAAAGCATCCAGGAATAAATATTTTCTTACATTTGGTGTGAAAACATTCAGCTGCAAACCTCCGTCAGCAGGTGGCAGTGTTGGCTACTTTAATGCTCTGAGTGTCGGTGGCACAAGGGAAAAGTACCACAAGTACCAGGATGTGTTCCGGTCATTGTTGATAGAAACAAAAGTCTACATTTCCCAGAAAAAATTTTAAATTAAACCCAGAAATTTTCTTGAAAAACTGTGGAGATGTCTCAGCTTGAAAGGTTGAAAATTTCCAAGAAAAAAAAAATCAGATTAATCCCAGACATTTCAAGTTTATTTCTAGAAAACTTCTGGGTTTCAAAAGTCAAATATTTGCTGGAAAATGTCTGAAATTTTTAGATTAATTTTCTAGGAAAAAAACATGAGAAAATTTTCCTAGAAAATTTCCCACATCTAAAATTTTAAACTTTTGAAACTCCAAAAGTACCGTTCCAAGTTTTTTCTACATATCGGAGATTCATCTCAAAATTTCAGATTCTTTTTTGGAAAATGTTCAACTTTTCAAACTCAGAAATGTCTTTGTTTTTCCTAGAAAATGTCTGAGATTAATCTCAAACTTTCAGATTTTTTCAATCTGCTGAGGCCCTGATGCCTCATCTCAGACAAGACCTAAAAACAAGCTGAAAAAAACAATTTGAGAATATCCCTTCCTGTTACTAAATATATTATTTATTAATCAGATGCTTCCACAGACTGTGTTACATCGTTAACCTGATTTTTTTAATGTGCTTTAACATATTTTTAAAGGAAGAACCAATAGAAGGAGAACAAAGCCTGAAATCTGCAGTAATTTAAAAATGTAAATGAAATATTTGAAAAAAAAGTTTTGGTGTTTTATGGTGCGTTTTCTGGAAGCCGTTTATGTGGTAAAATCTGCTTTTGTGGGCCGAAAGGAAAAAGGAAAAAATAAGACTGTAAAGTATTTCTGCTGCTGTGTCAAACATCCGACCAATCGCCTCGCAGTTTGTCGCCTCAAGCAGCACAAACAGGAAATCAGGAAAATTAATATCGGAAATCCTTTTTACACAAACCCAAACCCGCCTGCTGTCGGCCCAGGAAAACCAGAGTTGATGTAGAAAATGTAAACAGACGAGCTGCTCTGTGAACGGAGACCCAACATGTCCGACCGTTCAGCTCATCCTCCTCCTCTTCATCACCAGCAGATGAAGAGTTCCTACCTCGCCTCATAAAATCTTCTTCTCCAGCAAAGTGTCGGCTGGTCTGCAGTGAAAGCCAACCAGAGACGCCCCCTGCTGGCAGAAAACAGGAACGGCACCCTGATCACCCTGTAGTTGCAGTTCTCCAGGGTCAGCAGAGGTCGTCTCCATTTTCAGGAGAGCCATTGGAAAATCGACGCGTTCCTGTTTTCAGTCCGAGTCCGACAGGACGATGATCTCATCTGGGTCGCACTGAGTGGCAACGTTAACCTGGAAACAGACGTCAGACCTTATAAAAACTTTTATAATGGACAGATTCAAAAGGCTACAAGATGAAAACAAGCCCCGTTTTTAAATATCAAACCTGGAATCATTTCCGCTCGTTAGACAGCCGTTTATGTTCTGTTAAACATGAACAGCCGCCTTTCCTCTGCTGAAAACATAGTTTACTTTCTAGAAGAAAGAAAATCCAGGTTTGTTCCTTCGTTCTTTCTGATTTCATTTCAAATCTCACTGAAGTGTCGCTGTTAGAGCTGTGAGATGATCACTGACCTAAAACAACTGATGGGTTTTTACAGCTCCTAACGTTTGATCCCAGACTGCAGATTTACAAACCGATTATATGATACGTCTCTAATTTTGTCACTTTTTGTTCACTTTAAATTGTAAAAACTGAAACACTAAGGCCTGAATCTATAAAATCAAAGCTACAACCCTCATTTCTAGGAATGAGGAATTTTAAATAAAAGCAGGAATCTATAAACCTTCTAGTAAAATACAGTCATCGGCTGCTTTCTATTGAAAATATTTGCTGTTTTCTCTCTTATAACATGAGAGAGACAAGAACATTTAAGAGCAAATCTATCTGAATTGGGTAAAAGGAGAATTAGAGCAGAAATAAACAAACAGATGTAAAGCTGTAAAAATAATTTGATAAATATGATGTGATTAAATGTTTAATCTGAGAAACTCCGGCTTGTGTCAGTGAAATGTGACAAACGATGCGGCTCTGACTGATCCCCGTCTGGAGACCATCAGCCGTTATCTGGGGGTTTCGGCAGCTGCTGCCTCCTTCAGTGACGCTGCAGAATCAGCAGCTGTTTATCAGCAGCAACACAAACACAGTTTGGGCCAATAAGATGATTCTGGGAGGTTCTGGACTCAGATGGCAGTTTGTCTTTTATCAGCAGAACCAAACATGAAGGCTGTGAAGCAGACAGACAGACAGACAGACAGAGAGACAGACAGACAGAGAGACAGACAGAGAGAGAGACAGACAGAGAGACAGACAGACAGACAGACAGACAGACAGAGAGACAGACAGACAGACAGAGAGACAGACAGACAGAGAGACAGACAGACAGAGACAGACAGACAGACAGACAGACAGAAGACAGACAGAGCAGACAGAGAGACAGACAGACGACAGAGAGAGACAGACAGGACAGACAGACAGAGAGACAGACAGACGAGAGACGGACAGACAGAGCAGGACAGACAGACAGAGAGACAGACAGACAGAGAGACGACAGACAGACAGAAGACAGACAGACAGGACAGAAGACAGACAGACAGACAGACAGAGAGACAGACAGAGACAGAGAGACAGACAGACAGACAGACAGACAGAGAGACAGACAGACAGACAGAGAGACGAGCAGACAGAGAGACAGACAGACAGACAGAGAGACAGAGACAGACAGAGAGACAGACAGACAGACAGACAGACAGAGAGAAGGACAGACAGAGAGAAGACAGACAGACAGAGGAGACAGACAGACAGAAGAGAGACAGAAGACAGACGAGAGACAGACAGACAGAGAACAGACAGAAGACAGACAGACAGACGAGACGAGACAGAAGAAGACAGAGAGAAGACAGACAGACAGAGAGACAGACAGAGAGACAGACAGACAGACAGAAGAGAGCAGAGAGACAGACAGACAGAGAGACAGACAGAAGCAGACAGACAGACAGAGAGAGCAGACAGAGAGACAGACAGAGAGACAGACAGACAGAGACAGAACGACAGAAGACAGACAGAGAGACAGAAGACAGACAGCAGAAGACAGACGACAGGACGACAGACAGACAGAGAGACGACAGACAGAGAGACAGACAGACAGACAGACAGAGACAGACAGACGAGACAGACAGACAGAAGACAGACAGACAGAGGAGACAGGACAGACAGACAGAGAGACAGACAGACAGAGAGACAGACAGAAGAAGAGACAGACAGACAGAGAAAGACAGAGAGACAGACAGACAGACAGACAGACAGAGAGACAGACAGAGACAGACAGAAGAGCAGACAGACAGAAGACAGACAGACAGAAGAGACAGACAGGGAAGAGACAGACAGAACAGAGAGACAGACAGACAGAGAGACAGGACAGAGAGACAGACAGACAGAGAGACAGACAGAGAGACAGAACAGAGAGACAGAGAGAGACGACAAGAGACAGAGAGACAGACAGACGAGACAGACAGACAGAGACAGACAGAGAGACAGAGCAGACAGACAGAGAGACAGACAGAGACGAGGACGAGACAGACAGACAGAGAGACAGACAGACAGACAGACAGACGAGACAGACAGAGAGACAGACAGAGAGACAGACAGAGAGACAGACAGACAGAGAAGACAGACAGACAGAGAGACAGACAGACGAGACAGACGAGACAGACAGACAGAGAGACAGACAGAGAGGACAGACGAGAGAGAACAGACAGACAGAGAGACAGACAGAGAGACAGAAGACAGAGAGACAGAGAGACAGAGGAGACAGACGACAGACAGACAGAAGACAGAGAGACAGACAGACAGAGAGACAGACAGAGAGACAGACGAGACGAGAGAAGACAGACAGACAGACAGAGAGACAGACAAGAGGACAGACAGAAGACAGAGAGAGAGACAGACAGACAGAAGACAGACAGACAGAGAGACAGAGAGACAGACAGACAGAGAGAAGACGAGAGAGACAGGACAGACAGACAGACAGACAGACAGGACAGAGAGACAGAGAGACAGACAGAAGACAGAGAGACAGACAGACAGGAGACAGACAGAGAGACAGAGCAGACAGAGAGACAGACAGAGAGACAGAGAGACAGACAGAGAAGACAGACAGACAGAGAGACAGACAGAACAGACAGACAGAGAGACAGAGAGAAGACAGAGAGACAGACAGACAGACAGAAGAGAGACAGACAGAGAGACAGAGAGACAGACAGACAGAGAGACAGACAGACAGACAGACGAAGAGACAGACAGACAGAAGACAGACAGAGAGACAGAGACAGACAGAGACAGAGAGAGCAGACAGACAGACAGAGAGACAGACAGACAGAAGAGAGACAGACAGAAGCAGAGACAGACAGACAGACAGAGAGACAGACAGACAGAGAGACAGACAGACAGACAGAGACAGACGACAGACAGACAGACAGACAGAAGAGACAGACAGACAGACAGAGAGACAGACAGACAGAGAAGACAGACGACAGAGAGCAGAGACAGAGCAGACAGAGAGACAGAGAGCGACAGGAGACAGACAGACAGACAGACAGGACAGCAGAGAGACAGACAGACGAGAGCAGACAGACAGAGACAGACAGACAGACAGACAGACAGACAGAGAAGACAGAAGACGACAGACAGAGAGACAGACAGACAGAGACAGACAGACAGACAGACAGACAGAGAAGACAGAGACAGACAGACGAGAGCAGACAGACAGACGAGACAGACAGAAGACGCAGACAGACAGACGAGACAAGAAAGACAGACAAAAGAGACAGAGAGACAGACAGACAGGACAGACAGACAGAGAGACAGACAGACAGAGAGACAGACAGACAGACAGACAGACAGACAGACAGACAGACAGACAGACAGACAGACAGACAGACAGACTGATCCGAGTCCTGGACAGTTTTCACATCTACAGTTTCTCCAGAGTTTCTGCTTCTTCTCACGCAGATGAAACTCCAAGTGAACCAGAACCGATCGAGTTTGTTTACTGGTCCATAAGAACCAGATGTAAATATAAACACATGATCTAAGCTAATAAAACACAGAGAATGTTATCCTGTTACTATTTCAGGCACTGAGAGGATTTTAAAACATCTCTTAAAGGCTTTATGTAGCTTTATGCTTTAGAAATAAGACGTGGAGCCTTTGCTTACTCTACCGCATCCCATAATGCAACACGGCGACAGGAAGGCGTTTGACCCAAGCAGGAAGGAAACACCTGGTAGCTGAGTCGGATCGAGGTCGGATCACGTTCAAGCCTAAACGAAACGCTCTGGAGTTCGACGGCCTCCAAACGCTCCAGACTTGAGCTGGACGATTCGGCTGGAAAACGTTTCATGATGTAAACATTTTATATCAGTCAATATCAATAATTACTGACCAGCTTTTTGTTTTAAATACTGTGAAACTGGTGGAAGGACTTTTCCTGTTTAGTCCCGTTTTCATGCCTTGTTCCTCTGATTTCAGCTCAAAACAAAACCACTAATAATATGATTAATACAATTATTTTGACAGATTTTCTTAACAAATACATTCTATTTTGTTATTAAAAGTAACAAATAAAATGTAAATCCCGACTCAGTGAGTCACTGTGTAAAATAATCATGATTTCTGCATTGACCAGGCTCTATGCGAGTCTTTATTTTCCTGTTTTTTCATTTCATCGCCTGTTTCTGCACCTTGTTCTTCTTGGGCGGCGGCGTCGCCTGAACGCTGAGGGTCGGGTTCTTGGTGGGAGAGTCGAATGCAGACGATTCCTCCTTCTGTGGAGAACCGCAGCAAATGACGCCCATGTCCAGAGGGATGTCTGCGTCGCTGAGGAGGACGAAGGACAAAACGAAGAGGATCAGAAAACAAAGAACATTTTCCTAACAGTTCATTCTGAATGTTTCCTAAGTTTTACGTCTTACCTGTCGTAACTCATCCTCTGCTTTGTGCTTCTGGAGTTCTGGAGCTCTGGAGTTGATGACATCATTTCCTCCCTCCTCCTCTTCCGGCTCCTCGTGGTTCTCGGGCCGTTGGTCGTCGTCTGCGTGTCGTTTTGCTCCACTGTGACGGTTTTTGGCTCGGGCGAAGGATTCCCATTGGTTACTGCTGCTGCAGGGGGTGATGGGAGATGTGTGGGATCATCCGTTACAGGAACGCCTGACACCTGATTGGACGAGTCCTCGGCCTGCTGCAGACCCGCTGGGCTCCCATTGGACAACGGCTGCTGCTCGTCGGGCTGCATGGACTCTGATTGGCTGGGACTGTCTCTGGGCGACCGGAGGTCCGACATCGGGGAGATCTGAGTTTCATCGGACGTCAGATCGTCTTCGTCCTTTGCGCTTCCCGTCTCGCTCAAAGTTTGATCCTCCTTGTTGTCGTCGGCGGCTTCGTTTGCCTCGTTATCGTTGTCTTCCTCATTATCATCATCATCATCATCCTCTACAGAGAGAAGGAAGAGTTTTAAGGTGATTAAAGGGAACCTCACTAAATACTTCTGAGACATATTTCAAACTCCTGTCAGAATGAACAGTTTTTAAATCCAGTGGCTGCAAACAGATAAACCATTAGTTCAGAGCTCTGCTGATATGCTGCAAGTAAAAAAGATTTCATCTTCTACATGGATCTATGATCTCCAGCTATGTTTTAGAAACCCACGAAAATAGCAAAAATTCCCCTTTCTACGTGTTAAAATAAAAAATGCAACAGCAACGTTGCTGTTTAATGAGTAGCTTAGAGAAAATGTTGAATCAGAAAAAAGGGAATTAGTGGAAACTGAAAAAGAAAACAAAGATCAAACCTCACTGTGAAAATATGAATCAATCGTTTCCTAAAGAAATAATCTGTTCCTAAAGCTGACAGGATTAATAACTTCATGCAGATTCCTGCAGGATGAGAACATGAACCTGTGGACTGGATGGTTACAGAGGTTTAAATAATCAAATCAATCTTTCATGATGACAAAGTTTGATTACATGCAAAATTATTCATCTTAAGTCAAAATGGTGCTTTGAAAAGAATGAATTAAAAAGTGAAATTTCCCGTGACATCATTCATGTTTATGGATTTACTGAAGCTGAATATGTCTGATTGTCTCTTGGTGCAGGAAAACGTCCATCAGGTCATTTCTCTGCCGAGTCCAGATCTAATCTAAAGCTCCAGGTGTGAATCAGATTAAAGTCTGGACTCTGACCTGCTCCGTGCTGCTGAGTACTGGCCTCGATCTCGTCCTCTATGTCCGGGTCTGACGATTCGTCCTCATCCTCATCTTCATCATCCTCATCCTGAGCCACACCGTTTGTCTGCTTGGTCTTTGATTTGTCTCCTACTTTTTCATTCTACAAATAGAGTAGATTCAGTTTTCTGCTGGATTTAAATTTGTTTTTGAACTAGTTCATATTTTTCTATCTTTATCATCTAATCCATTATCAGACAAAAACACAAACACTACTCTTGATTTTAGAGTCATTACAGCAGTTTTGTCATAAATTCAAACTTTATGACGTTTGTTCCAATAAAAAAGATCCAAACTAATTTGGAGATGTTCATGTTTCCTCCTTCACCTCCTTGTCCATCCTGAGCTTCTCCTTATCCTCTGTGTCCTGCTCCACAGCGTATTTATCAATCACTTCCTCCAGGCGGGACAAAGCAATGATCCTATTGGACCGCAGCTTCTTCAACAGAGTCGGGTCCATCAGAGCCGGATCCGTCGCTACGGAGGGAGAGAGAGGAGAGAAAAGGAGGATGAAAGGCAAAACAGCAACAATAATACAAATGCTTTAGTCTGAGGAAGCTGCATGTAGCTGCGTCATGCTGGTAGCTGGATGAGGCGAAGCTGCATCCAGGGGTCATTTTTCGTTTTGCACATAGAGACACTGGATTTCATACATTGTGCAATTGGTTCAAGAGCATCGTGACATTAAAAAGTGTCAGCATGACTCTTATTGCTGTCGCTCTGTTTCCTTTGTTGCAACACAAGCCTGAGATAGAATCATTTGAGTTGAGGAAGTCAGATAAAGATTCAAATTCTCCTGCAGAAACTGCATTTGACCAAAATATCTATAAATGGAATAAGTAGAAAGTCATCTGAAAATATAAGAAAATTAAATCTTTGGCGGATTAATTTGCTTTGAATCAAAACTGTTCAATCAGAGAAAAACTTTTTCTTTTATTGGGATTTCATTATTTGCCGGTGGAGATGATTTTCTAAATGATTTAGACATTCAGTGAACTCCTGCTGTAAGGGTTAATACACAGTCCAGTCACATTAATGTGACCATCTGTCAAAAGCCAGAATAACCACCTTTCGCAGAGCGAACTGCTACGAGACGTGCAGGAAGAGAGTCACTTAGGTCCCTGAAGGTCTTCTCTGGGATGTTGAGCCATGCCGACTCTAATGCCGTGGCCAGCTGCGCTAGATTACGCGGTTGAGGATCCATGGCGCGAACAACTCGATCGAGATGGTCCCACAGATGCTCGATTGGGTTTAAGTCAGGTGAGTTTGCTGGCCAGGAGAGGACGGTAAACTCATCCTGGTGCTCTTCGAACCACGCACGTACACTGGCAGCTGTATGGCACCTCGCATTGTCCTGCTGGAAGATGCCATCATCCTGAGGAAAAACAATGCGCATGTAGGGGTGGACATGGTCCGCAAGGACAGATGCGTACTTGTATTGATCCATCGTGCCTTCCACAATAATCAGTGAACCCAGAGAATGCCAGGAAAACATTCCCCAGACCATAATGCTCCCGCCTCCAGCTTGGACCGTTCCTGCAATGGTTTGCAGGGTGGTTCCTTTCAGAGGTTTCACGCCTTATACGCCAACGTTCATCTGTCCGATGGAGCATAAAACGCGATTCATCTGAAAACGCTACCTGTCGCCACTCAGTGGACGTCCAGCTGCGGTACTGGCGTGCAAATTCTAGCCTTCGTCGTCGATGAACACCAGTCAGCATAGGTGCACGAACCAGGCGTCTGCTTCGGAGGCCCAGACGCAGCAATGTTCGCTGAATAGTGGTTTGGGAGACACTTGTGGTAGCCCCTTGGTTCATTTTAGTGGTCAGTTGCTCAACGGTAGCCCGTCTATCTGCCCGAACGCATCTCCGCAACCGTCGTTCGCCTCTGTCATCTATGGCCCGTGGTGCACCACATTTGCCACGTCGTTGATTTTGGACAGTCCCATTTTGCCATGCACGGTACACTTTTACCACGGCGGCACGCGAACAGTTCACAAACTCAGCCGTTACGGAAATGCTTCCACCCTCGGCCCGAAAGCCAATGATCATGCCCTTTTGGACGTCGGATAAATCGCTTCGTTTCTGCATTACGCCAACGATTGAAATGTTTTCCGAAGCCCACACACACCCTTTATATACGCTCAACTGCACTGTGCTGCCACCTGCCTTCTGTGATTGGTTATTTAACTCTGAAGTGGAAAGTACGTGGTGGTCACATTAATGTGACTGGACTGTGTAATTACATCAGATCCTCTTATCATGGACATACATATTCCAAGTGATTCCTCACAGACAAACAATTTGCTCAGACATCGCAGTAATAACACAACCCTAATTCTGAAACAGCTACTGGTGCTAATAAAGGGATTTCTGGCCATAACTGACTCATTTCTTCATGGAAATCATGATTTAAACTCAGTTTCTCTCCGTTGTGCTGATATGAAAAACGAAACACCAACGTTGCTTCTTCTTCTTCTTCTGCTCTACCAGACACCAGGATTAACTCCGGGTCTCACCAGGCTTGTAGGCGTCTGTGAGGCGCGAGCCGAAGTTGTAGACCAGGTCCAGGTGGCGCCGCTCCTGCACGCGTTTCCCGGTCTCGGTGAAGGCCTCGCGGGCCACTTCCTCCCGCTGCTCCGCCGTCAGACACAGGCCGTGGCGCTTGTTCGCTCGCACCACCTGATGCAGGATGTCCGAGTAATTTGGGGGGCCGTTGTGGGTCCCTGGGCTGTTGATGAATCGCTCAATCTGTGCAGCACAAACCGAACCGTTACTTACTGAGCTGGGATTATAATCCAGGTTATCAGTGAGGTTCTGTAGGATTTCTACCGGATGAAATGATTTCAATCAGCTCACCCTCTTGTTGATTTCTGGGTAGCGGGTTCCGGCGTATCTGATCCTCTGTTCAATCACTCGGCCTGTTAGCGAGCTGCAGCCTTTCAGTTCACACAGCTTCTCATAAATCTTCATCATCTGCAGGAGAAACAAAGATGCAGGTAGATGATTTAAAACACCTGCTTAAGGTTCAGACAAACCAAACACACTGTTTTGACCCAGATGTAACCAACATCCGACTTGTCATGCCAGTCTGACGGCCCAGTTAGAAACTTTTCAGAAGTGGCACAAAATCCTAGTTGTGCCACTTCTGATTGTTTTTATGTCACTGATGTGAGACAAACTTCTGCACCAGAAGAATCCAGACAATCTGGATGTAAAGAAGTTTGTTTTACCATCAGACCACTATTGGTCCTGACTGCACATTCATCAGATTCCCCTGTAAAGTCACAGTCAATGCTCCACACAAAGCTGCTGCTATTAGTTGGTTGGGCTTCTTGTTTATTAGATTCCTTTGTCTTGTTATGATCTTGTGACGATACTATTGGCTCCCATTGCTCAACAACCTTCAAATCGATCCATAAGCAGCTCCATACACTGTTGCTTCCATAAACAATGCCCTGGTGTGATGGAAACATTTTCTTCTGCTCATGCAGGTCACTTTAAAACCGTTCACACAGAAGCCAGATTGTGGTTGGATTTAATTAGCAATATGAATGACAAAACAAAAAAAAAATCCTATTTTGGCATCAGGACCTGCTGTGTGACTGTAGCAGGTCCTGATGAGTGAATCCATCTAAATGTCTGCAGACCTTCCGTTTGAGTTTGTGCTCCTGGATGTAGGTGGAGTTTTCCGTCTCCATGTCGTCCAAGCTGAGCTCCGCCTGCTGCAGACGGTAGATCTCATCGTTGTAGAGCTTCAGCAGGTTCTCCAGATACGCAATCTGAAATTCACACACACACAAAAACAATCCATTTAGTTTTCGTTGTTTTTATTCACTTTTCTGAAACATAAAGTCACTTGATGCAGCAGATCTGACCTGCTTCCTTAGTGCCCTCCTGGCTTTCCTGTCAGCTTCTGGGTTTTCCTCTCCGGTTTCCCCCGGCTCTCCGGAGGTGGACGGCTGCTCCCCTTCCTCTGACTGAACACCATCTTCCTCCTCCCCTGTCCTGCCTTTCCTCTTGTCTTTGCTTTTGAGCGATGTGGAGGTAAACTGGTGACTTCCTGATTCAGAGGCAGAGGGCTCCACCTTGCAGAGGGTCTGCCTCTTCTTCACAGAGTGCTGCTTCAGCACGGTGCACAGATCGTTAATGTAGACGAATATTTTGCCGTCGTTGCCCTGAGCTCGAGTCAGACACTGACCCAGAGCGTTCCTGAACTCCACGGAGCAGAGGTAGTCTGGACAGGCCTTGCTGTGTTTGGTTTGGAGGAAGGTCAGGACCTCTGGGCACCTGTTGGTGTGAGGAGTGCAGTGCTGCACAAACTGGAGCAAACAGGAAGGACAGAACAGCAGAACTTTAATTAAAGAAATGTTTAAAATTCTATAAATTCAAATTCATTTTCACTTCGAGGCTCATCAAGATCATACATTTCCTTAATGGTGGGATAAAATGTTAATAAAACCATTAAAACATTTAAAATATTCTCTGTATTCATTGATGTAATATGCAACATCTTTTCACATTAATGTATTTTGGCATCAATGTGAAAAACATAATTGATCTGACTAATACAACTGTTATCTTGAATTTCTAGACATAATGGTCACATAAATAGCAACGGTGGGCTGGAAAAAAGAATCACCAGTAATATTATTAGTGATTCTTTTTGTTTAATGTGAAGCCATTAAAGAAACTACAAGTCATATGTTTCTTTTCTGAAACATCAGATGTAGCAGGAAGCAGCTTTTTCAATCAATTGTGTTGTTAAGATGAAAATATTGAGTTTTTTAGGAATTAACTTAAAGCTGAATTCTGTTGACCATGAATAAATAATCAGTGCAACATCTTTGCATACCGGATCTGGTCCTAACATCCAACCAGACAGATGAGGTGAGATGAAGCCAGTTTTTGTTTGCATTCACAGTGAAAAGCATCTCTAACTAACATGCACACGTCCTTAGAGAAACAGCTTTACAAACAATGAAACTCTTTACACAGATTTATATATTAACATGTTACATAGCGATGTTTTATAAAAGAGTTGGTTAGAAAAAAACAGCTTGAAGACTTTTCCTCTAAACTGCTGGTCCACCAGAACCTCTTATTAAAATCCTGACCTCATAATATAAACACCTTCCTCTAATAAATTCTGTTATTCATTTTTACTATTTACAAGCGTTGTTCAGAGGCAGCTGTTCCATTTTCGTTATGCGCCTGTATGATGACAATAAAGAAAAAATTAAACCTCCTTGGTGAATAAAAACTAAAGTATTTTAACGTTTTTCTCACCTCGTCGAACAGCTTCTGGTTCTCGACCTGCAGATCTCTTGTATTCTTCTTCGTTGAGCTGAAAGGTGACTGTGTGACGTGGGTCTGTACCAGATGCACGTTTTTACGTGGTGGCACATTTCTGGCCTGATGCTCAGATGATGAAGGTTGAGGTCGCTGCTCTACATCATGATCATCATCTTCATCATCAAGGACTATGATCTTGTCGGCCATCGAGGCAGGAGCCACAGCCATTCAACTACTGAATGGTTCTGCATCCAGGAAATGAAAGAGCCAGAAATTTACCAATGCAACAGTAAAATACAAGATGACAAGCAAACATCATGTTATTAAATTCAATAATAACAGGCTGAAAATAGGATTCTGAGACGGTGGACGTATGACTCTGAACCTCCTTAATTAGGAAAAGACAACAATGATGGCACAGTTTGTCCATCCTAGAGTCTAATTATTTCAGATTGTGAGTAATGAACAAAACAGAGTTTTGTAAATAAAGTTCACATTGCCAATTAAACAAAATCTTTAAGAACTCACATTACTAACTAACTCAATCAGAGAAAAAAATCCATAAAATCTTAAAGTTTTGTAGTTTAAAGGCAGACTATTCTGTGCTGCTTTACTGTATAACTGTTTTAGGTCATTTAACATCTAAATTGACCAAACAAAGACAGATAATTCATGACAGATCATTTGTTACACATTATAAAGCATCATCTAAGAGCTTTATGAAACAAATATAAATGTTTTGCCACATTTTTTTAGTTTTCAATGCAGATTGAGAGACATAATCCCCAGCATTTAAGATCTTAAAATAAAAATGTGATTTTGTTACTGAATTTCTTAATTTGGACAAAAATAGACACAATAAATCTGCAGCCTGGTTGGTGCATCTCCTAAAATATTTATTCTAATAAAAAAGCAGCAAATAGTATTTAAACAAAAACATACATCTTGTCTTTGCTCAATTAAGTACAGGAAGCTAAAAAGAGTAAATATAATAGATTTATGTAAAACAAGATGCAACTTGTGTGAATCTCTAGGCAGTTAATGAATCAATTTCAACAATGTGCAAACTCAATGTGCTGCAGAACATTTCTGTTTGCTTTAATGGAGACATCAAGAGTTAATTTGGTTATGGAGATTTAAAAGGTTTATATAGTTGTTTACTCTGGGATGGATGGATGGAGTTAAAGAATAAGAAACAGGAACTTTACTAAAAAGTGAAACTGCTGGAAGACTGAAAGACAACCTTCAACTAGATAAAAATGTACCGCTGAAAAAGCTCGTTTAGGACACATTATAATTTACTCACCTGTTATTTGGCAGCTGTTTGAGATTACAATAAACGCAGAAACCGCGTCCCAGCATAGAATAAAAAGCTCCCAGTTAGCTCGTGTTAGCATTAGCAGCTAGTTAGCATTTTAGCATACTCTGGCAGAGAGGCGGGAATAAACTACAAAAACCCTGTTGATATTTGTGAATTGTAGAGTTAACTACTAAAATAAATACACAATATAATGTTTAAATCCCATCAGAATTGCTACATTTACACACACTGCTTGTAAACTTGGCTATGTTGCCAAGTCGAGACCCACTAAACTACGGCAAACATCCAAGGCTCTGATTGGTGGATACATCAAACACAATGAGTAAAACGGCCCGTTATTGGACGGATGAGTAGAGGGCTGTTATTCTGCGAGTTCTATTTGGGGGTTCATTTCTCTGTAAACGTGCTTTACTGACACCTGCTGGAGAATATAAGGAACAGCACACCAGCTGGTAAACGTAAACTATATTTCGGCGAAGTAAAGTTATAATTCAGAACCAAAAATATCCAATTAACTTTTTATCGTTGTTTTTGATGTTCCATATCATCTTAAATAAATTTTCTGTTGATTGGAAGTAAAATTAGTCACTTTTAGTCACTTTAACACCTGTAGCGTTTGAAGTTTTAGATTTTTATTTTATCTGAACACATTGCTGTCTTAAATGGTCCCCATTTTACCACACTTGTTCTATGTAGAATGATGGACTTGCAATATACCTCTATACCTCATTATTTGCAGAATGACACGTTTTTCATTTTATTTTTGAAATTTCTGTTTAAAACATGATTTTCATTGTGTCTTAAATAAAATGTTGCAAATTCATGACAACATTATCATACACTTTCTCTACGTTTAATCTTTAAAGGCTCAACCATGAAAGACTGGAAATTAGACAAGTGGTTGTTTCAAAAAACATTTATTTCAGAGAAAATGCAGAATTCAAAAACAGCGAAAGTTTCCCTGAATTAAAATGATGAACTCTGTTTGTACAGTATTCTTCATATTTATTCACTCAGCCGGTCAGAGCGTCAGCAAGGACCAATAAATTCACCATCATGTTAGAAACTGAAGGTTACCTTCAGTGGGTGGCCTTAAATTCACTAAATGAAGCTGAAAGCATCAATCTAAATTCAATTTTTTCCTTTGTGGCCAATTTCCAGTGTTTGTAACAAACTCAAAAAATAAAGGAGCAATTTTGCCAAATATATACATCTCAGAACACATGTTCAAATATGAGAAATTTCCTAATTTTCCTCCAAACATGAAATTCATACCACAAAATATTAGAAATATACAAGCATTACATTCTGCACAGATGAACACCAGACTGCAGGTTGTGAAAAAGAGAAAGAGAATCTGCATGAAGACGTGGAGCTGCTGCTAAAATCCCATCAAAGGTATGAAAAGTTTCACCAGTTCAACAAATTTCCAATCAGTCGACTTCAGTCATTTTTACTTTGCTTTCTGTAAGGAGAAGAAAAACATGGTCACACCATGTAGCATAAAAAAGCTGCTCAGGCAAATGGAAAATATGCATTTTATAAAAGCATGTTCTAAATTTTACTACCTTATCTTCTCCATCAGCTTTATTTGACCCTAAAAGTCCAAAAAGAAAATATTAAAATAACCAAAGATTCAGAAAATGTCAATTAAGACCAAATAAAAAGTAAAACTGCTTTTCATTTTATTCAAGTAGCTAAAAACAGTTTTCTTACCGGATCCAGTAAAACTCCATGACACAAACTTGATGAGTCCGTAGAGAACCAGCGCCACGCCGACCATCGCCATGGAGTCTTCGATGGAGGGGCTGCTGAACCCTGGGAAGAAGAAAAACACAAAATATATTTAAATCCAAACTGATTTTCATGTTAATTAAGTTCATAAACAGTTTTATTTACTTAGAGACTTTTCTAATTTAGCTATAATGCAGCTGATAATTACGTTAGTGAATGTTAGTAGTAATATTTTATAGACTCTTCTCTGTTTCCAAAACCAAATAAAAGACCTCAAATTATGAAGCCAAAGAGAAAAAGTGTGTATAAACTGGAAGAATCACCTTTAACTCTGAATCATTTGATTCTGTCATTTTCTAAAGAGATTTTCAGCCTTTTTTTAAATAAGTTTTTAGTTCATTGATATTTTCAGCCATGTTGCACAATAACTATTTTATCTGATCAAATAGTTCAGCACTGCAAGAACACAAAGTAGTGAGTTTCTAGTGGAAATATTTTAGCACAACTGAAATATGACAAACTAGCTTACATGGGGAAAATGTCTTGTTATAAGTGAAATAATCTGCCAATGAAGCTCCTAGTTTTTATCAATATTATGGAATTATTGTCATAAACAAGCTCATATTTCTTGGTGAAACGTTACTTGTACGTTTGTATAATTTCCAGTGTGCTTAGATATTTTCACTAGAAGTTGGACAAAAATACTTGTTTTTGATGTTTTATTTCGGTGTAGCTGTTTCTCCAGGTTTTTACCGATAACGTTGAGGGTCACACTGGCCCGTCTAGTTCCTCCTGCGTGAGCCGCCACACAGCTGACCTCCCCTCCTCGGCCCAGGTCCAGTTTGGACGTGTCCAGATCCAGCCGGCTGCTCTGGCTGAAGGTGCCGTCCCAGGCCTGCCGGTGTCCCGACATCCTGCCTGATCCCAGAGATCTGGACTTTCCGTCGGCTCCTTTAAACTCCCAGCTCAGCTCCAGAGGGAGAGGAGCGAAACCCGAAGCTTCACACTGGAGGTTGAGGGTCTGACCTGGAGCAGCGAGGGGCAGCGGGGAAGGATGGATGGAGAGAGACGGAGGCTCTGGGTGGAGAGGAGAGGAGAGAGGGAGGTTGTTTAAATGTTTTAAGAGTATTTCTACTAGTGGTATCAATTAATTAAAAAAAATTATCACATCATATTCTAGCGCTGTGTGATTAATCATAATTAATCACTTTTCTTAACTTTGAAAGCTTAAAATGTGAAAATGCAAGTTTTCAGAAAAATTTAAGAAAATCTTAAATTTTCGCCAAAAAAACATGGAAATTTCTGATTCTGAAAAATAAAAAATTTGCAAGAAAAACATCTGAAAATTTTAGATTAATCTCAGAAATTGTCTTCAAAAAAGGGCCTAAACACTGTGGCATATTTGTGACTCTGGAGCAAAGTACAGAACCGAGTAACATGTTTTTAACGATGTGACCCTCTGTGGGCTTTTAGGTCAAAATACGTCATGTGATTAATCTGCATTATGTAACATTGATGCATTAAACTTTTCAGACTAATTACATTAATGCTAACAGACATAATCTCTACTCATTGTTAGGGCTGTATAATAATATCGATATCGTGATATATATCGATATTTTCTTTCCTAGAAAAAAATCGATATTCATCTGCAAGTATCGTAACGTCCAACTGTCACCTTGTTCACTCACTGCTGGCTTCACCAGGTCATCAGGCTTAGAGTGATTCCTTCAGATGTTCAGGTTAAAAAGGTATCAAACTATTCAGAGCAGGAACTTGGTTCACTTTATTTACTTTACTAATGCATGTCAGCTACAGTTTGGACTGTTTCAATTAAAAGAAACATGTTTTCTCGCCACTTCTTTGATTCATTTTGTCCAGCTGTCCACTTTAAGTCTGTGTCCAACCAGAGCCAGGTATTGTGTAGTTGGAGCTTTTTAATCAGTTTTCAGTTAAATTAATTCAGTCCAACTTCATAACAGTCACAAAATGTCACCAAAATCACTCTGTCCCTCTAAAATCTTCCAGAAAATTGCAAAAGTCTATCGAATTTATCGTTTGCTGAATTTGCGATATATATTGTATCGTGGGCAGAATATTGTGTATCGTATCGTGAGATTATTGTATCACTCCTCACTGTCCAGGTGTTTCCCTCACCTACGATCTCCAGCTCCATGGCCACCTGAGCCAGCAGGTAGGGCAGGTAGACGGTGCAGATGTAGGTCCCAGAGTGTCGGACCTTGGCCTCCTCCAGAACCAGGGAGGCGTTTCCTCTCTCATGCAGAGCCTCAAAGTCCAGAAACGCTCCGGTCTCATGAGTGTCGGCCAGCCGGTCCAACTTCCCGTCGTAAGCCAGAACCAGCCGGCCGTCCCCTCGGGTCTGGTAGCGCCACTCCACCGCAAAACCCGCCGCGGACAGAGGAGTCGACGGGTCGACCCAGAAGCTGCAGTCCAGAGTGACCGGCTCCCCCAGTCTGGACTTGGCTGACATGGTTCTGCTGGTGATGCTCAGGATGACTGAGGAGACAAGAGGCTCAGATGAATCAGAACTAAGTTGTGAAGCATTAATTCTTGCATAATGTTGAATGAATGTGACCACAGGGGGGATTTTTTTTTTTTTTAATTAACTGTCCAAGTTTATTTTTTAAAAATGGGACATTACACATTAATTAACAATTACATGCAAATACATGAGAACATAGTCAAGTGGATAATATCCATCTCTGGTCCCTTTGCAGGCTGATATGATGTTTAATAAGGACAAGAAAAAGCTGCATTAGACGACGGCACAAACACTTCATAATGGAGAAAAAAGGATAATTAAACAGTTGTTTACAAATTGTAGCCTATAGTAATTCAATAATATTGACTTTAGATTGATAAATAAGTTGAATAAAGTTAGCATAAAGCTGCTAAAAATAGTTGTATACAGTTAAGCTATGCTAAACTAAACAAGCTAATTGTGTGACTAGAAAAAATAGCCCATATTCTCGGTCATTGTAACAAACATTTTTCACATGCTAAACAGAAACAAGTGTTTTGTTTGGGTAAAAAAATAGTTTTGTTATTAAAGTTTTTGCCCACTGTTGGCTATAATCTAAGACTGCAGTGTATTTAGATTATATCATTGTTAGGTAAATTGTATTATTATCGACTATTTGTTAATACTTATACAGTATAATGTCCTAGTTTATGTATTGTTATTTGTTTAGTCATATCCTTTAAGAAATGTTTCTGTATGTTAATCCCTCTGATTTCCTTTCTCAAAGGGCCTCTGAAGACGAGCAGTGACAGCAGCTCTTCACAGAACGTCCTTCTTTTGACCTGTTAGCTGTAAAACCATCGCCGTGAAAACATACAACTTGGCCTGTTTGATCCTGGGTCAAGAACTAGATAAGCTAGTGTGAGATAAAATGTGTTGTTAGTTAGTGATAATCTTGGCACTGTAACTGTGTGATGAAGTGTTTTCCCCTCCCTTTAGAGTTACAGGCTCTGTGATTAGGGATCCTAAACACAATAAAAAGAGAGGAGCAGCCAAATGTGCTTTCAGAGCAGTAGGAGATTGTAACTGAAAGCTCATCTCTGTCTGTTCTCCTCGCGAGTTTTCAGAATCTAACTCTCTCTTGTCTTTCCTGTGTTATTTGCTGTGTTTAATAGGTGTCAACTCTGACAATCATCATTTACTGTCCCCCTTCTGCAGTTTGTTCCCTCTAAGAATAAAAACCTAGACGCCCCTGGTGATGAGGAAACTGGTTACCATCCTGTTCTTTGGTTCCTGTTGCAGCTCTGGAGATGGTGGAGACGCCGAGCTGCTGGTTGAGGCCCTGGAAGGAGGAGGAGAACCAGTCGGCCTGCAGGTAGACGGGGCTGAGCGCCGACTCCGTCAGGGAGGCGACCCATTTGAGGCTGGACGGCTGCGGCAGGAAGGGGTTGACCTCACACTGCGGCTTCTGGATGGAGCCTCTGGGCGGGTGGAGAGAGGCGTGGCAGAGGTGGGCAGACGGGTCTGAGGGGAAAAGACTCAATGAAAAACAGCAGGAAACCTGCTCAGAACATCCTGATCGCAGAGAGAAGACATTCTGTTTAGTTCTAGAAAACTAAATAAATCAATTTAAATATTTCATTAGGATCCTTTTTGATAAGTGTAACGTTTAGTACAGGATAATGGCAAAGCGGAACAAAACTGACACATGAATAAAATTTGTAATCAGATCCTCAGAAACGTTTTCCTTTGCAAAACAACTCCATGATATAATCATTAGGATTTAGATCTGGGCTTTGACTAGGCTATTCTAACATATTAATATGCTTTAAACTAAACCATTTATTGTCGCTCTGGTTCCTGCTAGAAAGCAAAGCTAAAACCTCCAACTCAAGTCTTTCCAGCAAATATAGGTTTTCTTCTTGGATTTAGAAGAACAAACTTCTGATTTTTGCAGAAATATAGAGAATAAATATTAAATCAATTTTGCAGACAGTGATGCTCAGGATGGTGTTTAGCCTTTTAATGACTCTCAGGAATAATTATAATCAAATATAGTCACCTTTCTCTAAAGTTTATGCAATTTTGTAATTTCAGAACATTTGTTATTTATGCACACAAGACAATCAGGACAACGATGGAACCAAACAGACATTTGTTCCCAATGTTCATGTTGAACTGACCTGTTATAACATAAACTCTGCTGGGGTCGATGTCAGACGCGTCAGGCTGACGTCCTGCTGCTTCACTCTGTGTGTCGGTCCTGATGTGGAGCAGCGATTTCTCCTGTGTTGTGGCTCCTGTCAGTCCTCCTCCTCTGCCTGGTTTCTCCTGAACGAACCAGCACTCCATCACTGGGCAGGAGCAGCTGCAGCCTTCAGACAACAGATTCAACAACATCAGAGTCTCTATCAGTTAAGACACTGCAAATACACAGTCCAGTCACATTAATGTGACCACCACGTACTTTCCACTTCAGAGTTAAATAACCAATCACAGAAGGCAGGTGGCAGCACAGTGCAGTTGAGCGTATATAAAGGGTGTGTGTGGGCTTCGGAAAACATTTCAATCGTTGGCGTAATGCAGAAACGAAGCGATTTATCCGACGTCCAAAAGGGCATGATCATTGGCTTTCGGGCCAAGGGTGGAAGCATTTCCGAAACGGCTGAGTTTGTGAACTGTTCGCGTGCCGCCGTGGTAAAAGTGTACCGTGCATGGCAAAATGGGACTGTCCAAAATCAACGACGTGGCAAATGTGGTGCACCACGGGCCATAGATGACAGAGGCGAACGACGGTTGCGGAGATGCGTTCGGGCAGATAGACGGGCTACCGTTGAGCAACTGACCACTAAAATGAACCAAGGGGCTACCACAAGTGTCTCCCAAACCACTATTCAGCGAACATTGCTGCGTCTGGGCCTCCGAAGCAGACGCCTGGTTCGTGCACCTATGCTGACTGGTGTTCATCGACGACGAAGGCTAGAATTTGCACGCCAGTACAGCAGCTGGACGTCCACTGAGTGGCGACAGGTAGCGTTTTCAGATGAATCGCGTTTTATGCTCCATCGGACAGATGGACGTTGGCGTATAAGGCGTGAAACCTCTGAAAGGAACCACCCTGCAACCATTGCAGGAACGGTCCAAGCTGGAGGCGGGAGCATTATGGTCTGGGGAATGTTTTCCTGGCATTCTCTGGGTTCACTGATTATTGTGGAAGGCACGATGGATCAATACAAGTACGCATCTGTCCTTGCGGACCATGTCCACCCCTACATGCGCATTGTTTTTCCTCAGGATGATGGCATCTTCCAGCAGGACAATGCGAGGTGCCATACAGCTGCCAGTGTACGTGCGTGGTTCGAAGAGCACCAGGATGAGTTTACCGTCCTCCCCTGGCCAGCAAACTCACCTGACTTAAACCCAATCGAGCATCTGTGGGACCATCTCGATCGAGTTGTTCGCGCCATGGATCCTCAACCGCGTAATCTAGCGCAGCTGGCCACGGCATTAGAGTCGGCATGGCTCAACATCCCAGAGAAGACCTTCAGGGACCTAAGTGACTCTCTTCCTGCACGTCTCGTAGCAGTTCGCTCTGCGAAAGGTGGTTATTCTGGCTTTTGACAGATGGTCACATTAATGTGACTGGACTGTGTATTAATATCATCTAAAGGGTCTGCAAAAAATTAATCTGATGCTATCTTAAGATGTCTGTGTGTTATATTAGCTCTCAGTTCTGATGAAGTTCTGATAAGCAGACTAGATAAATGTTGACAAGCCAAGATGCTAAAGACTAAATAAAATTAAGACAAAAATGTATCAGGTTGTGTGCAAACTTAATCAACCAGGCTCTTGTAGCTTTAGCTTTAAAAATACACATATCTATTAAATTAAGGTCTTTAAAGTGTAAATCTTTGTTTACATCTTATTAGTTGGTTGATAAATAAATGAATATGAAAACTTTGTAAAAATCTTTGGTAGAGTAAAATTGCTTTTAAATTCAGGAGGAAACATTGTCTAACTTGGCTAATTGAAAAACTAGTCAATAGATGAACTGTAGATTAATAACTGTTAGAGGCAGTTCCTGTGGGGGGGGGGGGGGGGTAACTGTAATGAAATATATTGTCAGCTTTGAATTTGTCCCTAGCAATAAAAGTTGACCTTCAAATAGAAAAGTAGAAGTGTAATTCTCTCCATTCAATTCAATTATTTCTTTTTGTTTTCACATTTCTCAAGTCCAGCTAGCTTATCCTGATTTTTGTTCCAATATAAAATAAATTCACAAAATAATTTCTAATGACTTTTGCTTTGGGTGAACAGATAAAGAATTTTTTTGGCAGTAATGGACGATGAAGGTTGCGCTCCAGACTCCATTTATAAATACTTAATTTTACAAATTAGTTACATTTAGAGCAAAAAGAGAACTCCAGAGTCATTCTTTTGAGGTTTATTCAAATTTTGGGAGACTTGAGCTAAATTCGGCAAACATACGGATCTTATTAAACATTAAGGCGTTTGGTCATTTTATTGAATTGTCCCGTTTGGGTCGCTTTGCACTGCAAACTACCTGAGCTTTTCTGCTTTGCTTAGTGAAGTGAGCCGAAGCTCGGTTTTTAATCAAAATGTGCTTCTTTATCATGTCCAGCTAGGCATCCACAGTTACATTTTCATGTTTCCTGAAATATATTAGGAGAGTAAACCAGCAGAAATAACATTGTTTAGCTTACCTTGGATGAAGCCGATGAAGGCAATAATAGACAGTCTATAAATTGTAGAAAAGTCCGTCATGATTGACTCGTCTTACTTTGCACTCGGGTCTCTTTCTTTACAACCAACACAAGGAGTAAAGTAGATTAAATGGCTGGTTTTCCCCCTGAAAGCCCAGCAGCAGCATTTTTACTTTCACTTTGCTGACAACGTCAGTAAGCTTGGGACAAATAAACTCTGCATTATATTAAATTATTACAAATAATCACCTAAAATGTAATTGAAATATGATTTATAAAAACCAAACGGAAACTAAATCCAGAAAAAAATATAGAGAAAACCTCCATTTTTAAGTTGACCCTTGCAATAATTTAACATGGACATTACGTAGTTATTAAACGCCACCACTAGAGGGCGACGTTTCCCCACAAATAAGTTCGCGGTAAATTCCGCTTGGGTCTCGTTCCGCACCTTGTCCTCTGCTGCTCTTTGCGGTAATTGAGAGGCTAAAAATCGATATTATCCCAATTTATTATTTATCTAAGTGTATATAGCTAGTGTTTACAAGGCTTTACACTTACATTAAGAAATCAGATGTTAAAACTATATCAAAGGGGAGGGAAAAGGCATCTGGAGTGGAATCCGGCCTGAGAGAACCGAGGTGAAATAAGGACAAGCGAAACAGAAACTCCAGGAAATTCTTTAATATTTCTGAGAACCAGCTTGAAAAGTACTTCGTTTAACAGTCATTTCTACATGTTTATTTTCTTGCTCATGATTTATTTATTTATTTATTTATTTATTTTCATATTCCCTTGAATTTTATAGGCTTGCCGCAATCAAATTTTCAAGAGTCCTGTAAAATGTAATGGTAAACATGAGAAGGAATTTTTTATGCACAGTAATTTAGATTGCAAAAATTTTAAGCAGGGTGATGTTTCCTAATTATCAGTTTTCTTAGCTGGAGTTTTTCTGCTTTGTTTCTGTTATTACTAGGGAAATGTGGTTTAACAAGGCAGACAACAAACTTCTCTGTCCTGGCAAATGTCAATCAGATAGTTACCAAGGTGACAGATACTTCCTCCAACATTTGCATGAATCATTTTCCCTTTATAGAAAAGCAAAACCTAACAGATCTGAAGCCAGGATGTTGTACTCAGGCAACCCTGACGGTGGCGCTCTAACACAACCAGTAACCCTAATCAGGTGATGTACCAAATATGTTTTTAGAACCGTAGCTTTTGCTAGTCACGTCACGTCACAGTTTTTCTGCTGCTTACCAGAAAAGCTGCACCAATATTCACAAATAAGAAAAGTTTTTATTTATTTATTTATTAGTTTTTTTTGTTCATTAGAATTAAAGCAGCTTCATTGTGGCTCACTGATCTGATAAATACAGCTTCTGTTTTTTTTAAAATAAAAGCTTAAAGTTATTTACAAGAGTGTTTATCTTTAGATGTCCTGTGAAATAGATTATTTTTTATTGCACTGCACTTGTTTGTCATATACAAGAACGGAAATGTCACGAGTCAGAGTTGTTGTCTGTGCGCCATTTTAAAACAGAGCATGAGGCACAAAATGGCAACATGGCTGCAGCACCTTGATCACCTGTTACATCATATTTCCTTATGTGACTCATACCAAGATAATCTGTGGTTAGGGGCAAAAACAGTTTTGATAAGTACAGCTTTGACAAACTTGATAATAATAAATAATAATAAAGTCTATCAAAACTTCATTATAAACATTATAAAAAATGAATCAGTAGCATTTGCTCTGATTTGCTCATAATTTGCTCTGATATCAAATTATATTATTTGTTGAAAGAAATATTCAAAGTATATCTTTATAGTAAACAGTTAAATGTTTGTTTTGAAAACAAAACAATATACTGACAGTAATCTAATAAATCTCTCATTTTAGCAGGGTGTTATCTGAGTAGCTTCATAAAAAATTAAATCTTGAATGTGTCTTCATAAACTGACACATAATATCAGGAAGTGTTCTCTTTGATTAGACACAGATTTTAGAACGTTCTTTGCAAATGGATGCATACCGCAGTATTTTTAGTTAATGTTAAATAAACCTTAATATTTGTCTGATGCATTCCAATTTTTCATGTAAATCTTATTTAAGCTCCAGGGTTATTTTTGCAGTGCATGGTGCACCTGGTTCAGTATTTGGGTCGATTCTCTTTACTGTATTTCTGCTTGGTGTGGAATAGAATGTCAGACACCAACATATTATTTAACTTCCTTATTTTACAGAGTTCTAGGATTTCCTTTGTCCATCTCCAGAATATTTCAAAAATTAGAAATATCCTGTTTAGGAGTGATGCTGAAAAACTAGTCCATGCATTTGTTACTTCAAGGCTGGACTACTAACTTTTCACAATCAGAACGTCCACAAAATGCAGTTAAAAGCCTTCAGTTGATCTAAAATGCTGCCATAAGAACTCTGATAAAAATGAAAAAGAGAGATGATTTTTCTCCTGTTTTAGCCTCCCTTCATTGGCTTCCTGTTAAATTTAAAATTGAATTTAAGATTCTCATTCTGAAATGCCAGCGCCACCATCCACCTGAGCTCTGATTGTTCGTTCTCAGACTGTAGAGATTTAAGTAACTGATTCCTACAGTTACCAAAAGTAGAATGGGAGGCAGATCGTTTAGTTATGAGGCTCTTTTCCTCTGGAACCAACTCATAGTCTTAGTCTGTGAGGCAAAAAACCCTGTATACTTTGAAGACAATAGACTTAAAACTTTCCTTTTTGATAAAGCTTATAGTTAGAATGGTTAGATTATCCTAAGATATTGTCTATTTATTCTGCTATAGGCTTCGGTTGTTGAAGGACAACCTGACCATCTTTTTTGCATTTTCTTTAATAAAAGTGCTCTTGGATCAGTGCATCTGCGATTTTTGACCTTCTCAAATTTCATACAGGTTACAGCAGATGATTAAAAATGGGTCAAGTTCTGCTAGAAGTTTACTTTTCACTTTTAACGCATGCATGCTCAGCATTAGCTACAAATTTAACGACTCGGACCAATCCTCTTTCTTTGCCACTGCCTACTTTTCAGAATGAGGGCTGCGTCTCTTTATGGTTGCATCTTCGATATAAATTTTTGTCTGTCTTGTAAATGTGGTGTCACATTTGTTGTGAATTGGTGCTTTATAAATAAAAATCAATTAAAAGCCAAACAATTCCCATGACACTGAGTGGGAAATAAAGATGAGAATTTAAACAGAGAAAACAAACCTAGATAAAAAAATATATTTGTCAAGAATCAGATCTGACTGGTATGAAGTAAACATGGAAGAGCCACTTCCACCAGCCGAGTGGAAGTTCAGAGCAAGTAAGTGGTAAGGAGTGTTTTAGAAAGACTCAGGTCCAACAGGTGGTGAGAAAGGAATGGTATGTGTTTAAAAATGTTCATCCTCTTCCCTAATGCCAGTGCCTGCAAAGAAGAGCAAGACATGCAGTTGTTTATTGTGTGCTGCCATTACTGTACATAAATTAATTTCTACTGCCTTTACTCCAACACATTGAACATTACTTGATGCTCACTAATCAAACCTGGGCATCTGCTTTTCTCTGTTGTGTTATAATTTCTGTATCATTCTAACAAACAATGATAAAATAATGCCTAAATAACTAGCCTGAGAACGATTCACCTTACTGGTGCTGCGGTGCTGTGCATGATGAGAGGCCTAGTTCAAGTCAGGGGTCCTGATGACCTTCGCCTCATGTCTTCCCTCTTTCACAACCCGCTTTCCTGTCTGGTCACTCTCACATAAAGGCCACTAGAGCCAATAAAAAAATACTTCAATACTCAAAAAAAAAAGAATAACCTTAGCATAGCATAAATTCTAATTTATTTTAAAAAAAATGAAGATGTGGAAATTATGAATAAACATTTTTGTTTTATGCGATTTATCTGTAAACATATTAGAAATGACACAACTATGAATTGAAAAACTAGTTGAAACAGCAATCATTTTTCTGTTTTCTGTTGACAGTTTGGGAGGTGGAAATCTTAGTGACTGGCTTATTTTATATAAAAGACGAGATTAAACTGACAACAAATTAAAACTCATATTATGTTGTGTTCACACTTATGTCACAAATTAAAAAAAAATCTAAGCATTAGAGGGGGGGCCAGGGGTCGGCTCCCAGTCCTGAGTAAATTCTGACTATCTTTCTTTGTAACAAATAATAAATACTATTGTTAGATGTTTTGCTATGCCTTCTGGTAAAGGGATGATTCTTCAACAACCTTTGCCCTGCATGATAAACTAAGGATTGTTCTAAGCAACACTATTTTTCTATTTACGGAGAGATAGAGCGATATTGTTTGCTACTGATTCAAAATTAGCTAAGTTGGGTTATTTAACACGAACAGAAGGAACGTTCAAATTCCCAGGCATTCTTTTGGGTCCATGAGACCATCTGCAGACTCCTTAGACACTTTCCTTAGAGAGGCTCTGGTACCATGAGACATACAATAAGTATGACTTTAAACAACAAAAGTCACAGGTTAATTAAAGAATCCACCCATCCACTATTTTACAAGCTTTGCATTTTATTTTTAAAATGCTAAAAGATTGTCTTTTTATAACCATTGTTTTTAATATTAATATGTCCAAATACCAAATGATACCAAAAGCAAATGCAAGAATTGAAATTAGAAAAAAAACATTAAAGGATTGAAATAGCAAAATATATTATGATAATATAATGATAAACTGAATTAGCTTTCACTTTTGCTATCAAACCTCTAACACAATTTAACCAAGTGACGCACACACTCAGGTCGTTCTCATTGGCTCAAATGAAAGTAAAGGTCTGGTACAAAGTTCTCCAGTATTCTGATTCGGATGAAGAATGAAGTAGCTTAAAATGTAACATGTAAACCGAAATGGCCGAAATGACGCCTTTAATGGTTCTGATTCTAGTGGGAATACGAGGGTCTATGGCAGGTGAGTTAGAAAACTTAAAGATCTAAAGATATGTGTTAGAACAAGCTTGTGATCTTTTGACGTTTAATTGATGACAGTGCTCACTCATTTAAAGATAATGGCCTAAAGTTAAATTAAGCATATATTACATGGCTGTTTTCATTTTATTAATGGAGAAAATAAAAACAAATCTCTAGCCAGTTCTCTACCAGCCAATCTTTTAAGTGACTCCATCTTGTTTTAATCCTGTATGGGTAGGAACTAGTTGCATTCACTCAGTTACATTTAAAGTTTTGAAGAAAAAAAATACTTATAGAAATATTTTACTACACTTTGCTTTTTACTTTTATTTAAGTAATTTTATTATGTAGTATCGTTTTAGTTGAGTAAAATGTCAACTAAACATTGAAGTTACACTGGATTCCCTACCCAGTGAGTAACTTCACTGAATAAAGGACTTGTTTTAATAGTGCGCCTAACTTTTTTTCATAGGGTAGCGCTAAAGTTAGACATGCCCAAATTTCCGACCAGATTGCATGATTTCACATTTCACGTTTTACACTTTACTTTTTAAAAATCACAGTCAAATTAAGGTAACATTGACCTGTAAATGATTAATTAATAATCTAACAACACGTAGACACTTCCCCTGTGTAAACTTTGACCACTGGGGCAAATTCAGGGCAGGAGAAGGAGGAAGAACTGTCAATTCAGGGAATTCATTGCAGGAAGATAATGAGAGACACGAGGTCAATCTGTTTCTCCAGTAAGGAGAAGTCAAAAATGTTAATGAAGATAGAGCCTTCATGCAGAGATGTGGGTGTGTGTTAGTGAGTATGCAAGTAAGTGAGAGGCCTGTGGAATTAGCGATGAACTTGCTTTGGGATTTGTGTAATAAAAATAATACTTGTGAATTGAAACACAAAAACTAGAAAATGAAAAACAGAACAGTTAGAAAACAGTTATAATTTATGCAATTGAAAAATGATGTTTAGAGATACATCTTCACTAAATACTATGTGGAGAAATTGTTGACAAAATATTGAAAATACTAAATAATTATGGATAAATATGGAGCAGGAGTCTGGGGTTACTGTTCACAACCTTACAGTGAAAAAGTTTAATGTAGAGCCCTGCGTTATTTTTTAGGTTTGCAGAGAAATACTCCTAAATTGGCATTATATGTAGATATGATTTGGGAACCTTGTGAAATTAGATATATTGGTTATATGGTCAGATTGTGGAGTAGGTTTATCAATATGCCAGACCATAGATTAGCATATTTTTCTTTGGATCGGTATACTGGGCCAGACAAATGGAGAAGGTTTTGAGGAAGCAGATTTTCAGTACATTTATAGGAATAAATTAAGATGTAATATTCAACAGCTTAAACAGGTTAATTTTGAAGTTTATAAACATAAGTGGGCAGTTGATACCTTACATAAACCAAAATTTCACACTAAAGGATGCCTTTGGTCTTTAGTCATATGTATCATGGAACTTGTCTATAAAACAAAGGTCCATGTGTGCCCAGTTCAGATCTGCCACCTTCCCTTTGGAGTTTGGACATTTTGTTCAGTCACAGAGGACGACTGAAGATGTTGTTTGTGTGATTTGGGGGAAATTGAGAGTGAATTGCATTTTCTGTTACTGTCCTTTGTACTTGACATTGAGAAATTATTTGCTAAAATACTTGATGTTTATCCAGATTTCTTTTATTTAGTTGATGAGGACAAAATGCGTTATTTATTTAAGTATTTAGTGTTTAATTTGGCACAGTTTATTTTGAAGGCCTGGGTCCTTAGAAGGGGACATTTTTGTTTAAATAATATTTATGTCTTTCCGCTTGTTTGTATATGTTTTTACTGGGCACTTGTTAGTGTGAATGACATATATAAACATAAAGACTACTACTAAATGATTACTTGACTTGTTTTATTCAGCCAGACTTAAAACTTTGTCAATAATATTAAGTTAAAGTGTTATAGTGGATTGGTATGCAAGACTACAGTTTTGTGCATAAACTATGTGTAAACTTAAAGGTTTGATGAAGAGCTCTTTATTTAAAATGGATATATTGTCTCACTATAGTTATTTAAATTTTTTGCATAAACAGCATATTCCATAAAATATAAAAAAGACATATCTTGCAGAGTTTCACTGATATTCACTTTCACTTTAAGATGGGAACTGTGACAGAGTTTCTCTCTCCCAAGATAAAAAAGAATAATGAAATAATTTTCTAACATGGTTACGCTCCTCCTTGTAGGTTACACTTTAACATTCGAAACAACACAATTAAACCTGAATTAGACTTGTCATGATAACAAATTTTCCTGGACAATAAATTATTTCAGAATTTATTGCAATAAACGATAATATTGTTGTTTGAGACCATTTTCAAATAATATAATAGTAATACTGGCACAGTTTCTGTTGCAGTTCTATCAGCTTGAACAAGTCTCCATTCTCCTCTGACTTCTGGCATCAACAAGTTATTTGCACCCACAGAACCGCTTCTCACTGGATATTTTCTCTTTTTCAGACCATTCTCTCTGTAAACCCTAGAGATGCTTGTTCATGAAAATCCCAGTAGATCAGCAGCTTCTGAAATACTCAGACCAGCCCGTCTGCCACCAACAACCATGCCACGTTCAAAGTCACTTAAATCATCTTTCTTCCTCTTTCTGATGCTACGTTTGAACTGCAGCAGATCATCTTGGCCATGTCTACAATTCAAATGCATTGAGTTGGTGCCATGTGACTGACTGATACGACATTTGCGTTAATGAACAATTGGACAGGTGAACCTAATAAAGTGGACCCTGGACAAGTCGCCAGTCTGTCGCAGGGCAACACAGATACACACAGGACACACAACCATGCACACACACTCACACCTAGGGACAATTTGGAGAGGCCAATTAACCTGATAGTCATGTTTTTGGACTGTGGGAGGAAACCGGAGTACCTGGAGAAAACCCACCATACACAGGGAGAACATGGAGACTCCATGCAGAAAGACCACAAATGAATAATGAAATATCTAAACTATATATATGTTTGCTATTTTTTCATCTATCAGAACAAAACCTGATATATATATAAGTGTTATGTTGGTTTCAGTAATAACTTTCTGATGCTAAGATATTTAGTAATGTGCTTTTTTTTTTTTTTTTTTACAGCGTTCCACTTTCTGAAGTATTTCTACACGGCATCTTCAGGAATACCAAACTTTCCATCATACGTGTCTGTTGGGTTTGTGGATGAAGTTCAGATAAGTTACTGTGACAGCAGAACAAATGAAAATATTCCTAAACAGGAATGGATGAATAAAGTGAGTGCAGAACATTCAAACTACTGGAAGGAGGAAACACAGACATGTCTGGATAAACAGCAAACCTTCAAAATCAGCCTTGAGACTGCAAAACAACGCTTCAACCAGACTGGAGGTTTGGCTATATTTCACTTCATACATGTCACATTCTTCAGACATTGGTTGTTGTAAAGTTTCTCACCTTGTATATTTTGCACGTTTTTATGTTAATGATTTCCCACATGATTGCAAATTATGGTGCATCTGAAGCTATTTACTGCTGTGTTTAATCCATAACATTAAGTCCAATGAATACTATTTTGATTTGTTCCTCTGTAATCTGAAAATGGATCACTGAAAACTGTTTCTATTCTTAGTCATGCCTTAAAAACATTGGCAGTGAATATTTGATTATTTGTTCCTATGGTCCCATTAAAAGTTATGAACAAATTATAAACTAAACGTATTATGCTTTGGGGAGGAGGGTACAAATGCAAAGTTAGCATTTTGTGCAAAGCTTTAATTTATTTAGTTTATTTGTTCAAAGATTTTGGAGTTTATTTTTGATAGAGCAGTCTTACACTGAAAAACACTTGGGACGAATTAAAGGATTGTATTTTAAATTCACTGATGTCTCTTTGTCTCAGAAGCGCACATATATCAGCAAATGTACGGCTGTGATTGGGATGAGGAGACTGGAAAAGCCAGAGGTTATCATCAGATTGGTTATGATGGAGAAGATTTAATCACTCTGGACCCAAAGACACAACAATGGATCACTTCAAAACCACAAGCTGAAATAACCGCAAACAGATGGAATAATGATAGAGTTATTAAAGAACTTGAGAAGTTTTACTTAACTAAAACATGCGTTGAGTGGCTGAAGAAATATGTAAACTATGGCCAGAGCTCACTGATGAGAACAGGTATTAAAAAATATAATGTAGTTTAAAGCACAGAGTTACATTTATGTGTTCCATTTGTTTTATGTAAACGTCACTCCATCAATTTCCATGGTGTTATTGTCCGTTTTAACCTGTTTTAATGCATTATTCACAAATCAACTTATCAAGTTTTCTCTGTGTTAATATAAATTAGTTAGCAATAAATGATGTTTATATTTATAAAAGAAGTAAAAATGCTCTATATACTCTGCAGAACGTCCCTCGGTGTCTCTCCTCCAGAAGTCGTCATCCTCTCCAATCAGCTGCTTTGCTACAGGTTTCTACCCCAACAGAGCTGAAATGTTCTGGAGGAAAGATGGAGAGGAGATTCATGATGGTGTGGAGAAAGGAGAGATTCTTCCTAACAATGATGGGACCTTCCAGATGAGTGTTCACATCGATCTGTCATCTGGAGACTGGAACAAGTACGAATGTGTGTTTCAGCTCTCTGGAGACAAGGAAGACATGACCAATAGACTGGAGAAAACAAGAATATTGACCAATGAACGTAAGTAATTATATAATGTGTCACATTTGTTTAGAGATAAATATATGCTGATTATAATGTTTTGTTGGGATTGATTGTGTTTTTAGGTTTCCATTCAGGATTTATTTTAATCTTTGGACAATTATCTAAAATTATCTTAAAACAAGTTATTTTCTGAAAGAAAGCTGCTCTTCCTTTTTTTCTAATCAACACCAGCTTTAACTAAAACTTTCTATTTTATTAGTTTTAGGTTATGTTTGACTTGGTGGAACTTTTTTTCATACATTTATAAAACTTAAAAATCTATTTGCATTCTAATTAATTTAAGACTGTTATTAATAACTGTTATTAATTATTTTGAAGGTGAGGTGTGTGTGTGTGGGGGGGGGAGTGGTGCATGTTTACTTAATGCAAGAAAAATGTAGAGAACAGAAATTAGAACAAGCAAAAGATGACAAAAGCTAAACATCATGATGTTTAGACAAACTGGAATAAAGGCATAACAAAACCTTTTACTCTGCCTGAATGTGACCTGGTTTGTTTTCTCAACAGCAAATGCCATCAGTTTGATCATCATTATTGTTGTTGCTGTGGCTGTTCTTGAGCTCATTGCTGTGATTGGATTCATTGTTTACAAGAAAAATGGTGAGAAACTTGTATTTTGATTGGTGGCCTTTAGATAGACATAGACCTAACTTAAATGTTAAAGCTGTTTTTAGACCTCATTTAGACATGAGTCAGTGATGTGTCCATGTGTAGCTGAGGTTTAGATCGATTTCATCTGGGTATAGACCAGTGATTCTTAACCTTTCTTGAGGTACTGAACCCCCCAGTTGCATATGCGCATTCACCGAACCCTTCTTATTCCGCCTCAGCCCCCACCCCCAACACACAAAATACTTCACAGTATTCTGATTTAGTAATGTGATTATATTAGTTGTGTTACCACCCAGACGCCACTAGAGGCAGCACCAACCCCGAAAAGATGCGACTAAGAGCAGATTTAGAAGAACAACGAAAGCTACAGAATTTGGTAAAAACTGTGAGTTTTGCTGAAGTAATTAAAAACAAAAGTTCAAATTCATGCTGAGAGTGGAGCTCCTCCAATCAGGGCTCCTCCGCAGCTCTGATTGGCTAAGCAATGTAACGTGATCCTCTGATTGGCTAAGCAATGTAACGTGATCCTCTGCAGCAAGTGATGGCAAAGCGGGGCGTCATCACGACTTTACACAAGTGAGTCTTTACCTCCAGCAGAGGCTCCACTGAACAACTGAGACCGACTCACTGAACCCCTGGGGTTCGATTGAACCCAGGTTAAGAACCACTGGTATAGACCAAACAAGACTTCCTACTTTAAAAGTGGTCTAAAATTAGACTTAAGTCCATGAAAAAACTGATGATGATTCAGTATGAATTAATTCAATAATCAGCGTACAGGGAAAAATATTTGCTATTTGAGCCAAAAATTAATTGAATACTTGTAAATATGATGAGATGATATTTACTGGAAAATTAGAAGAAGCATTTTTAATCAAAATGATCATTGAAAGTGTAGTTCTAGAGGCAGCTGTCGGATGTCATCAGAGATAAAGTTTAGCTTGTTTTCATAAAAGTACAAATGTCAGTTAACTGGCATGTATTGTAATTTCCAAACAGAACTTGACTCATACAGCAGCAGCTCCTCTGTGACCAGGTTTGTTAATAACAGAAATTATCTAGTGTTCAAATATCTGAGAAATGGATCCTTCCTAATTGTAAAATATAAATTTACCCATAACAACATTAAAATATAATCATCACACAACAAATTCACTGAACTAATATATTATGATGAAGAAGTTGGACAGTAACAGAGGAGCCCTGTTACAAACACTTATTAAGGCAATATTAGCTAAAAATGATTTTAGAAGTTCAAAAATGTCTCATTTTTAAATCACATAACTACTTAATTTATTCCAGTTAAATTTGTAGTGAATTATTTGTCTAGATGTATTTTCACCTAAACATGGCCACTATGTGGTATCTGTAAAAATAAAGCAAACGTTTTTTTTAAGGTGAGATCTAAAGTTGCTCTTTTTTTCATTTGTTTCAGCCAAGCGTCCACTTTTTCGTAAGTAAAGCCACTCACTATCTAATCTGTATTTTATGAAAGTATTTCTATCCTATGTTGCTGGAGATGCTTTCTAGATTCTTACTGTATATGTTATATCGGTTAAGATAATTTATTCACACGTTTTTGACTTTACAGCTGTGGTGAACTATCAGCCTCCAGAGGAGATGCAATATCTCTTTAACAAGCATGAATAAAACAAAGAAAAAACGTCAACACCAAGAAGTGAGTTGATGAATGTTGAACAAAGCTATTTTTGATAAACACAATATCTGTGTTTAACTTTGTTACCTGTAAAAATTGGAGGTTTGTTTGAAATATCAAAGAAGGTCTTAATCATTTTAAATGGGTCATTTAGAATCATGCATACTTTCCCTTAAAACAAATACATGAGGGGTGCTGTGGAGACTACAGGTTAAGCACAACAACCCACATAAAGAGGAGTTAGTCCTAAATGTGGTCATCGCAGGTTCAATTCCCGGCCTGATGAGCTTTGCTGTATCTCTCACAGTACTGACTTTCCTGTCTACCACTGTCAAATAAAGGGCACTATAGCTAATGAAACTTTAAAAAATGCATAAAACAGTTTGTCAGATCAATGTAAACTGCTGTTTTTATGTTGTGAAGTGTCTTGAGATGACATGGTCTGAATTGATGCTTTAAGAAAGTTAATTAAACTGAAATTGAATGGATCAGAGATAGAGAATCTCTACTTTTGAGGATGGTTGGTTAGTTTAAGTTTTTTGGAAAAAGAAAAGTGTGTGTATGGCCCCAATTATTTTGTTTTCCAACAGAACATTCTGACTTTGTAAAAGATGCAGAGAAAGGTCATTATTGTTAGTAATAGAATGTTTTTATGGGACTTGTAGAAAAACTCGTTAATAAAAAAGAAAACTATGGGATTGACCTGCATTTTGCATTTACACAACAAAACCATACTGAAGTCTAATTATGGAAATTATGCAGCAGTTAACAGGGAGTTTGTAGATCAAACATGTTTCCAGTTGTTTAATAACAGGAAACATAATAAACCTGTTGGACGAGACAAATTAACGGATTCTGAAACTGATTGAAAAATCTAAGTTAATAATTTATAAAAATGTGTTTTTACATCCCACTGGACTTTTGATATTTTATACAAAATGTTTAAAAGAAAAACATCCAGGAAGGAAGACTGAAAACTCAAAGCAAATGTCTCACAACAAACAATATAACAACAACAAAAAATAATAATGAAAATGATACAAAAACTATTGATTTATCTTTGCATTACTAGGAGTTTAGTCCTAACCAGACAAGTTTTAATTTTATCAGAGTTTTTGGGTTCTGTGTTTACCCTGTTTAATTCAATGTGTTGAATTCCAGAACTTTCTTTGTAACTAAATCTTTGTTTTATTCTCTCTGTAGATTCATCAATAAAGTTTCCACTGACACAAGAAACTGAACCAATTTCTCTGTGTTGCTGAAATATTAGTGATGTCAACTTTTAAAACTGGATTCTTATGAATCCAGTTTTAAATTGTGGAACATTAACACTAAATGGTTTAAATGGCTGTGATGGACTGATGGCCTTTCCAGGGTGACGCTGCCTGTTGACGGCTGGAGATCGGCACCAGGAATAAGAGTGTTGAATAATGGATGGATGGTTCAAATGCTGTTAAGTTAAACAGTATCGACTTTGACATTTTGTCTGGAAAAAATGTCATTATTTTGTAAATAATAATAATAAACTAAACTTTTTATTCAAATAATAATTCTGACCGGTGAAATTTTTCTGCAAAAAACACATTTTATCTCAGTTCATATTTTGACTGATAAATAGATAATCACGAACCCCATTCCATACCAGTAAGTGGCGGTAATGTTACTAACAGTTTGTTACCAACTGCCAGTAAAACCAACAAGAAAAGAAGAAGATTAAAGTTTGTTTACATTGTAACAATGTTACAATGTTGAAACATTGTCGTTACAAATGTTACAGCAATCATTTCTAAAAGGAAGGTAAGCAGTGCTGTGGATGCACACAGAAAAAAAGACATTAAAAAAAAGACAAAAAAGACCATAACAGATCCTGGTGCTTTATGTGCGCCTTGGAAAAGGAATAACAATTTAAAAAATATTAAAGACAGATTCCTTCACTTGAAGGGGATGTAACTTCACAGCAGTGAAAGATTCATTAGCCATTTTGGATTTCCAAGGCCAACTTTTGTAGGCCTTGATCCACCAGGCCCCAATGATGAAAGATTCTCTGCAATATTGTGAACCAGTAAAATCTTTTTTGGAAATCCTTTCATTATAGTGGAAAAATGACAAAGTTTTATATCAATAGTCAACACCACTGAGTACAAATTAATGACAAATAGATGTGGGCAGTATGTATTTCTAAATGATCAGATTTTCACAACTTCATAGAACAATTATTTTAGTATATTGATATCTCTATCGAGCAAAGTTTGAGTATTGTAGAAAAGTCAGTGTTTGAGAGATGATTCTTGGAACATTAAGTCAGTACCTCCACTTATGGGAGGAACTCTATATACCCCCTAATATATAGACGTTAAGAGCACTGGAAGTCAATATTCCATCACAGTTGATGTGTAGCCATGGTTACACTCATTGCTTGTTCTTCAAAATTGTCCTCTTCAATTAAGTTCAGATGTTGCTGGAAACATTTAAGCTGTACTTTTTCCCTGTGTGCAGGAGCAAAGAGGAGAGACAGAAGGAGAAAGTTCAAACTATTTCATTTATCATAATGAGTAGCATGAGATTGTTACCCATGTAACCAGTCTCCTGGGTTTCTTAATCAAACTGAATAGTTTAATTTCATAGTCTAGATTGAGGAGGTGCTCAACACAAGAAAATGACCCTATCGACTCCAAAGATGAGTTTTTAAGGGGAAATTAATAGTAAAACAATTATGCAAACAAATCTGCAAACAAAAAAAACTAAATAGAAGGCTGTTAAGTTTTAGTTCAACAAAAAGTTTAAAAATCAGAGTCTATAACTCTTCTTGAGGTCCACAGTTTCTACCAACTCAGTTAGTGTGGAATATCAAATTGCATCTTTCATAAAGAGGTTCTTGAATCAAGGGTAGCCAGCAGAGATCCCACAGGGAAATGAAGCCAGTCCAAAAGAGAAAAATCTGACCCTTAGGTCAAAAAAACAGTCTTTGGGTTGTACAAGACTTCGACTTAAAATTACCAAAACACGATTGGTTACCTTCTTAGGTTTCATCCTGTTTTCATAGAAAACCCACAACAATAAATATACTATTGCAATTATTTGTTTTCATCCTAAGAGAAAATAGTACAAACCTTGTTTTTCAAAGTGTAAATGGGTCCAAATCTCTGGTGTCTGTTTGTATAGAGCAGAGGTAACATATTTAGGGTTTACTGGCAGCAAAAGGAGAGTTTGGGAGATGACTTTGTAAGATTGGTTTGATCAATAAGAGGTTTTACTAATACTGAACACAAGAAACCTGCTGGGAATTGTGTGTAGAAAGGTTTGAAACCCTTTCAAATAGGCTTCTCAGTCTGACAGGGGAAGTGAGAAAACAGGAAATGACATAATTTCCTCACTTTTTATATGCACCTCAGGAGAGCAACAACAATGCAATTTGGTAATGAGGTGCAGCTCTTGAACCCTGGATTACAGCTAAAAGATGGATGAACTTCATGCCCTGACAAGAAGTCAGCAAAATATAGGGAATGCAACCTGAATTAATGAGTTACAGATGCATTTAATTTTCCTTTGAAATCAATAAAGTAGTTTTGAATTTAAATTGAATAGAGACTTTCAAATGGTTTGAGTAAAGTTAAGTTTTTGACCAGACACTGACTAACCAAAATATTGTAACAATTAGTGGGGGGTGGTTCTGGTATTCACCCCCGACCCCCCAAATAACAGATCATATTTTGATAATATTTGGTTAAAGTACCAAAATGAACCACAGGATAGGTGTATTAGCAAGAGCTTAAGAGAAACATAAATAAATAAATAAAGGGAAGAGGGAAAACGGAATTTGTGATGTAAACTTTAATCTACATATTTTATTCAGTCTTTCTTATTTTAAGGAAAAAATTTAAAAAAACATCGTTCAAACTTTTTTTTTATATTATGTGTGTCTATTTTAATTTCTCTTCCATACTGAGCCTGATGAATAAATAGAAAAAAATATCAGATTCCATCTTTCATTAACCTAACACCAGAGAACAGAGTTAACTTTCACTTTCGTAAACAAAACCTTTATATCGCCGCTGTTAACCAGATTTAAGTGACGCTAACGCCCAGGACGCTCCCATTGGCTGAGATGAAAGCTGAGCGTCAGAAACACACCTGACCTGCGCTTCTTCCTGTTTAACTTTTCAGTCACTTCACACGGAAGAAGAAATAAGCAGCTTGAAACTGGATCTGATGATGTGAAACTACATCGGGAAAATGAAGGCCTTATTAATTGTTCTGATTCTAGTGGGAATCCAAGGGTCTTCCGCAGGTGAGTTAGACATTTTAAATGTTTAGAGATTAGTGTTATTATAAGAACATTGTTTTTTTTACGTTCGTTTGATAACAGGTTCTATAACTGTAAGCCGAATGTTAAACATTTTATTCACTTGTTTAAAATAATATCTAAAATTAAACAAAGTTTTTTTCTTACCTTCTTTTTTTTAAAATACAATGTTGTTATTTGTTTACATTGTCTTCTAGATGATCGATTTGGGCTAAATCAAAAATGGCAGCATGTTAAGTCGTAGCAATGTTGGGTTAGGCGACATGCAAAATGGCCGTTAGTGAGTCTATTACCACTGACTAATAAACATTTTGGATTAAGTTTAAGACATAATGAGAATTTTCAATTCACACTGTAAGCCCAATGTTTTTTTTTTTTTAGATTTTAATGCTTCTTTAGTTAGAGTTTCAACAACATTACATTTTGTCGTCATTACACATCAGATTATTGATAAATGTTTCATGATTATTTTCAAAAGCAACTCTAAACAGCTGGGTTTTTAGCACAGATTTATATTAACTCTATGATCTCTATATCTCACCGAGACATCAGTCCTCTAATCCTGGAGATGTTCTTCAGGTGATAAACTTTGTGACTGTTATAATGTGGCTCTGAAGGTTCAGGTCAAAGTCCATCATTACTCCCAGGTTTTGGGCCTGATCGCTAGTTTTTAGTTGTAATAACTGAAACCTTGTGCTGACTTTAGATCGTTTCTCTTTAAGTCCAAAGATAATAACTTCAGTTTTGTTTCTATTCAACTGAAGAAAGGTTTGGCACATCCACACCAACCAGACAAAATTAAACAAACCACTGAATTTAATAAAAGGTTAACAGTTTTTATTTTGCTTTCAATAATCACTTACTTTACATGCAATAATTTTCAGTGCATTTATCTCCCTCCTGACATTTTCGTCTCATTTCTGTGCTGCTCTGTATGCAGAGAACCACATGAACTGACTACAGTTTTCAGAAATAGGCTTGAAAACTCTATAAAGCACATTGAACTTTTTTTTGCGTTTATTTTTTCAATTGTAACTAACTTTAGTAATTTTGTTGACAACTTTAGGGCAGAAGATACTACTAAGTAATATAATAATATTTCCTTTTTTAAAAGTGAAATACTCTATTGACTGCTGTATTATGTAATAATTAAGTTAAATAAGAGCAAAGTAGCACATTACTACTCCAGTTCTAATGTAACAAAATCTGAACAAATTAAAGAGATGAATACACTTTAAGGACCTGTTTGTAAATCACTGTGTCCAGCTGCATAAAAGATCTGACTTTAGTACTAACCTGTTTACCTTTGGTTTTGTAAATGACTCTTTAAACCTGTCATTTCTTTGGATGAAACGGCACCAGTTTTTATTAAATGTGGTGGGTTGTCACCTTTGAGTTCCATATCAGAAGTAGAAGTTCAGACAGATTTTTGGGTCTGTTCCAGAAAGCAGGTGGTCCAAAGCTTTCCATTGAGACTCTGTAGCAGTTACAGTATATGTTCTTCATCAAAACATACTGTATCTCAGGGCACATCAATGTGGGTTTTTTTCTAGAAATATTCATTGCATATTGTTAAACATGTTGCTAGGATTTTGACATTAGTTTAGCTTTAATTAAATAGAAATAAAAACAGGCACGCTTGAAAAACTGAGAGCGAGAACATAAACTTGGCTTCATCTTGATTTTTAAGGATCTGTTATTGAAATTGTTTAACTGCTTGAATCAGAGTTAAGCTATTTTGTGCTGGTTTATACATTCAAATTAAAAAATACTTTGTTGATCCCAAAGGGACATTAGGTGTTGTTGTAACTCATTGATTAATATTCTTCAGAGTTACTGTAGATTGTGATGGTTGTTGGCAGGTAAGATTTCTTGTAACAGTCTGTACTGCAGTGAATTTGAAGATGCCTCTGACTGAAGACACTCTGTTTTCCCAAGACAATTTTATGTAGAGGATGTTCTGGGTTTTCCGTAATTTTTTTTGATTTTATGTAAAATCCTTCTTGGCATTATCATCTCCAGAGGTTCCACAGTCGTCCCCAGAACAGAACCAGCGTCTTTATCAGGCTGTTGAGCCTTTTTAGGTTCCAGGTTCTGATGCAGCTGCCCCAATAGATGATGGCTGAAGAGATGATGTTCTCAACAATAGACTGATAGATCTGCAGCATCTTGTTGCAAACCTTGAAGGATTGTAGTTTCCTCAGGAAGTCCAGTTTACTCTGTCCTTGTTGACAACTGTATTATCTGGAGAGGATGATTCAATGACCGATTCTTGATAAAATCAAGAAACTTATGGACAACCCAGACTATCCTCTTCATTAAACTGTCTTGGGAAAATGGCGTGTGGTCAGTTAGAGACTTCTTCAGATTTGCAATAAAACAGACTTTTACAGGAAATACAGCCATTACCCTCTACAATAACTCTTTGAAGAATTTGAATTATTAATTGCAACAACATTTAATTTGGAAGCAGTGGAGTATTTTTGACAGCTGTTAGCACCTGCTATCAACTTCATAAAACTGTTGGCAGATGTGTTTGTCTGCTAACAGTTTAAAGAATAAAACATTTCCAGTGGACCTTTTATTTCCTTATGAATAAAAAAAAAGAAGTCTGATAATACTGATAATAAAATTATCACTATTAGGCAAGATATTAAATATTCTGAAAGTGTCAGGAAGTAGTGTGGTGGTGGTGAGGAGATGACGCAGGAACCCAGGTTATGGCGAAAATGATGAATTTAATGATTAGCTCGACAGTCAAAACAGGCAGGCAGCACGGCAGAGCGGACAACACAGGGGCTCAGCACCGGTAGCAACTAACCCTTTAAAACAGACTGACACGATGAGCTAATGCCCGCACAGGACTTAACAGTTCTACTGTACGGGCAGACTGACTACAAAGACGACAAGGACGATAGACATCCGTTTGACGAGGATCCAACGAGGAACACAGACAACACAGGAAACTAAATACACACGAGGTAATCAAGAGAACGAGACACACCTGGGGAACAATTAACGGGGGAGACGCAGAGACAGAGACTCACAGGGAACAGGATCACAGAGAAAACTCAAAAATAAACACACAAAACCACAGATCACGACAGAAAGGTTAGATCCATTGTTTCAAAGTGAGCTTATGTTGCTGCTAAATTAGGTTGTTTAAAAATTTAAGTTATGGACATATAAGTAAGCAAAATATAAAAAACAAGATGTGTTTAATATTTTTTCATCTATCAGAACAGAACCTAATGAAGTGTTATGTTAGGTATGAGTAACAGAGTAATGTTAAAATATATGGAAATCTGCTTTTTCTTACAGTGACCCACTCTCTGAAGTATTTCTACACGGCATCTTCAGGAATAAAAAACTTCCCGTCATACGTGTCTGTTGGGTTGGTGGATGATGTTCAGATAAGTTATTGTGACAGTAACATCGACAAAAACATCCCTAAACAGGAATGGATTAATAAAGTGAGTTCAGAATATCCAAATTACTGGGAGGAGGAAACAGAGACATGTCTTTATAAACAGCGAACCTTCAAAGCCAACCTAGACATTGCCAAACTACGCTTCAACCAGACTGGAGGTTTGTTCATGGTTCACTTTATATATAGTACATATATTTTGAGTTTCCCACATTGTTCATGCACATTATCATGTAATTGATTATTTTACACATAATTTTAGTCATTGTGCATCTGAAGATATTTATTTCTGTTTCTAATCCAGTAAATTTCCAACAACTAATCTTTTTCTGCTTTCCTCTATATTCTGAAACTTGGTTATCAAACTGTTTCTATAAGAATTCATGCCTTAAAACCCACAACATTATACTTATATAGCAGTAAATGTTTAATTATTTGTGGCTATTATCCAATTTAGAGTTAAGAACACATGGTAAACTAAATGAACTATTTTTGAGGGTGGGCATAAATGCAAAGTTGGCATTTTGTTCAAAGTGTTTATGTAGTTAAATTGTGTAAAGGTTTAGGAGTTTCTTTTTGATGTAACAGTCTTAAACTGAAAAACACTTGGGATGAATTATGGGAATGTATTTGAAATTCACTGATGTCTCTGTTTCAGGAGTTCACTTCTATCAGCAGATGTATGGCTGTGAGTGGGATGATGAGACTGGAAAGGTCGAAGGTTATGATCAGTTTGGTTATGATGGAGAAGATTTAATCAAACTGGACTCACAGACAAAAGAATGGATCGCGCCAAACCCACAAGCTGTCATCACCAAACACAAGTGGGATCATGATAGATTTGCTGCAGAATATGAGAAGAACTACTTAACTCAGATATGTGTTGTGTGGCTGCAGAAGTATGTGAACTATGGGAGGAGCTCACTGATGAAAACAGGTATTACAAAATGTAATGTAGCTTAAAATACATTTGCTTTGTATGAACAGGATTTCATCAGTTTTTATGAATTACTAGCCTTTCCAACAAGTTCTTACTACATTGTCTTCATCAGCCATCATCCTTTTCCTTCCACATTAGATGATCTTGGGGTTCAGAAATTAACTTGCCAACCTTCACTGTACATTTAGATGTACATTGTTTAAATAAATTGGTTACAATCAAGTGATGTTTATCTTTATATAGGATTAGGAACTCAAAATGCTTTTGTATATGTAAATGTCTTCACTTATTCTGCAGAACATCCCTCGGTGTCTCTCCTCCAGAAGTCCTCCTCTCTAGTCAGCTGCTTTGCTACAGGTTTCTATCCTAACAGAGCTGAAATGTTCTGGAGGAAAGATGGAGAGGAGATTCATGATGGTGTTGACAAAGGACAAATCCTCCCTAACAATGATGGGACCTTCCAGATGAGCGTTCACATCGATCTGTCATCTGTTCCAACTGGAGACTGGAACAAGTACGAATGTGTGTTTCAGCTCTCTGGAGTCAAGGAAGACATGACCCATAGACTGGAGAAAACAAGAATCTTAACCAATGAACGTAAGTTATTTAAATTGCCACACTTATTATTAATACCTCTTAATTTAAAATATCTGTACCTTGTTTGTGTCTTTATATTTACCTTATGTTTTAGGGCTTAGAATCAGAGGGAATTTTTCTTTCTTAGGTTTGTTTTAGACAAATGTACTATAAGATAAATGTTAAAACAAGCCTTTTGAGGGATTTGCTGCTAAAACAATCTGCTGCAGGTATTTGTGCATCTTTTTATTATGAATCAATGCCAAATTCATCAAAACCTTTCTAGTTAACCCTTCTTGACCGGAAGTGTCGGCGCTGACACGTCTAAATTTGCAGTACTGTAATTCCGCCACACGTAGCGCTATCTGAAAAATTCCAAGGTTTCTGAAAGAGGAGACGTTGCACTTTCCAGCAAGTATCGGGTTAATACGGAAATGTCGCAGCTGCAGCTGCAGCGAGTGTAATTAATGGGGGGGGGGCACTCTGTTAATAGAGGTATATTTCGGAAATAACTTGCTGGATATTGAAAGTTCCGGTTGTCATGGATACATAACAACCGGTAAGTATATAATCTCACAGGACATTTAAAGAACTACTTACAATTAAAATAAGGAAGATTTATTTAGGCAGACGTTCAAAAATCCGGCGTTAAAGGGTTAATTGGTGTTCATGTTTTAGGTTATATAAAATGTTAATTTACAATTTTATAACACTTGAAAGTTGCTGTAAATTATTAATGAAATAACAACTTACGGCTGGACAAATAAAATTCCAGAAAAAATTTAACCGAGTCCTGCCAAAGCGTGTCAGGTGTCTTGGACCCAGGCCTGATGTGCTCATCAAACTGGATGTGCTCCTAGTTAGAGCAGGAGCGCGTGAATGCAGGCTGGACTGAGGGAGCCCTGGTCCACCGACACAGTGCAATAGTGATTTTTTTTTTTAAATAGTTACTATTGTTAATTAGGAAATTTTATTTACATGACATTACACATTTATACAGAATTTTTTTTTTACATAAACATAAGTGCAATTGCTGATGCTCAGGCTGGACAATATGTCTACTAACTCATTGTGTGAACTTTGCCAGGTGGCGACTATCAACTTCACACGTCTGGTTCTGACTCATGGTGTGAAATACAAAAAATAAAGACAGTGCAGAATTATTTTTTTCTAGCAAAATTTCAACCTTCATAGTCAGGATTTTAATTCAGATTCAGAAATTCTGAGACATAATACATTTATGTAAGCAAAATAGAAATAGTCAGGAAATATTTATTTTTCCCACCCCTGTCTGGGCTCCAATTCTGTTCTCTGACTCCATTGACTTGAATGGGATTTTGGGGGTTTTCACAATTTATGTTGCCATGGTAACTCCGAATCCCACTAAAAGTAATTTCTCCAATGATCGTGATCAAGCAGCACGTTTTGATACAACTTTTGTGGGGGTGAACGCAGCAGTTTGGGCCACATTATCAGTGTAGGTGTTGAACAATAGGCTCCTGCCATTCATTGCATATGGGCTTGTCCCAATTATAGTTACTGAAAGAAAATATATTGAAGGCAAGAAACCAGAACAAACAAAAAATTAACAAAACAAAAACCTGGTCACGGTGTTGAGCTGAACTGAGATGAAAAAACCTGTGACTTTAAGCCATTGGTGTCCAAAGTCGGTCCTGGAGGTCCAGCATCCTACATGTCTTATTTCTCTTCCTGGTTTAACGCTCCTGGAACAAATGATGGCTCATTAGAAGGTCTAAGAAGAACATTGACCTGCTGAAAAGGTTGTTGCTACCAAGAGTGGGAGAACTAAAACATGCAGGATGCCGGACCTCCAGGACCGACTTTGACACCACTGGTTTACATGATTGTGACCTGGTTTGTTTTCTCAACAGCAAATACCAACATTTTGATCATCCCTGTTGTTGTTGCTGTGGCTGTTCTTGGTCTCACTGCTGTGAATGGATTCATTGTTTACAGAAGAAGAACGGTGAGTTGGTCATTTTCTTCCTTTTCTGTATTTTGATTGTTGAGCTTTAACAAGTGAGAAACAGACCTGCTTAAACATTGAAGTTTTATATCAGCTTTATACAGTAAACTGATGTTTAGCCATGATTTAGACCTACGTATTTATTCTAGGTTTAAACCAGGCAATACTTTCTAGTCTAGAAGTAATCTAAATTTAGTAGCCTTGGAATAGTGACTTTCACAGGTTTTTTTTTTGTCTAATTATGATAAAATCTGATGTCAGCTAAAATCAATTATGACGCCAAAAATGTACCACATTTAAACCAAATATCTACCAAATCTACCCTAGAAGTCTGTGAATTACTTGGATGTATATTCGTCTAAAATGCTCGTTGGGTTGTTGTATCTCTATTTAATGGCAGAATTGAAAGGATTTTTTTAAGGCAAAATTTAAAGTTGTTGGTTCTTTCTATTTGTTTCAGCCAAGCGTCCACCTTCTCGTAAGTAAAGCCTCTCATTAATCTGTTTTTATCCTCAGCTCTGTAATTTCCAAAAGTATTTCTATTTTGTATTGTTTCCTCAGAGTTTTTTCTGTACATTTTACATCGATTTATAGCAGAACATTTATTCGCATTCTCTTTAACATTGCAGCTGTGGTGAACGGTCAGCCTCCAGAGGAAACCCAGTTTCTTCCACAAGCATGAAAAAGCAGAAACAGACAAACGCAAACAAGTGAGTCGCTGAATGTTGAATAAAGCTTTTTTTTTATTAAACAATAAGACCTATATGTTAAAAAAAACAACACCTTTGTTTTACCTGTAAAGGTCAGAGGAATGTTTCAAAAAAGAAAACATGGGTTGACAGTTTTTACCTTGGAGTCTTTTAAATGTAAAGCACTCTAAATTCTCTTAAATCTCCACCTTTGGAGGATGTTCATTCAGTTTTACTCTGTGGAAAGAATCATGGATATGACCAAAATACCCATTTACTAACTGAACATTCTGAGTTCCTAAAACATACATAAAAAGACACTTATTGTTTTCGGTAGAATGTTTTTATGGATCATATGGAATAACTCGATGTTGGTAAAATCTGATTTGAAATTTCCATTTTCAAAGCAAAACTATTCGGTAGTGTAACTATAGAAATTATTCATCATTTAAAAGAGAGAGATGACCTTTCTTAAACTGTTGCAGTGGCGTAAATGGAAAAGGACACAACTATAAATCTGTCAGTTAAAACAATAGAGGATCCTAAAACTTATCAAAGAAGCTTTAACATGCAGCTTCAAAAGGTGTGGTTGGATTTTAATTAACTTAAAACAGAAACTCAAAGCAATTTCCCTACAGCACAAAAAGCAGAATAAAAGGAAATAAATAGAAACGATTTAAATTTAAGACAAATTTTCAGATGGTCCAGAATCATCAGTATAAGATCATCAGCACAGAACAAAGGAAGCCAAGAGATTTACATAAGAGGCAGACAAAACCAAAGACCCAACAAATTATAGGGGACTGAAGTCAGCACATGTTTATGAAATTTGTTAAGCTCACCTCTGGAAGGCGGTACAGAGAATTTTATAAGAACTTATTTCTCCCAAATGGAGTAATGTTAATTGTTTATCATTAATTAGATTTGAAGTTGAGTCTATTGCTGGAGTGAAAGTTTGTAATGCTGTTGTTTTTATTTTGTTTTGTGTTTTTAGCCACTATTATCATTATTTTTCAATTCTGCCTTTGAAGTTATTTTTTATATAATTAGCAATTTACTCTTAAATAGAGAATTTTGACTTCATCACAACTTTTGGTTTCTGTTGATTTCAAAGGATATAATTTAGTTTACCTTGTTTTATTAAATGTACAAAATTCCAGTGCTTTCTTCTTGACTGAATATTTTGTCCTTTTGTTTCTGTAGGTTCATCAGTTTTCACTGAAAACTGGTCAGACCAAATGTCTGGTCAGACCTGGCAGCCCAAACGTGTAGTGAGGGTCTGCTGGGAACGTCTGATGGAGTCCCCTGTGAGACGGAGCTTCAACTCCCACCTCCGGCAGAACTTCGAACACGTTCTGGGGGAGGTGGGGAACATTGAGTCTGAGTGGACCATGTTCCGTGCCTCAATGGCCGAGGCGGCTTATCGGAGCTGTGGCCGCAAGGTCGTTGGTGCCTGTCGCGGCGGCAACCCCCGAACCCGTTGGTGGACACCTTCGGTGAGGGATGCTGTCAAGCTGAAGAAGGAGTCCTATGGGGTCTTTTTGGCCTGTGGGACTCCAGAAGCAGCTGATGGGTACCGGCGGGCGAAGCGGCATGCGGCTCGGGTGGTCGCTGAGGCCAAAACTCGGGCGTGGGAGGAGTTTGGAGAGGCCATGGAGAAAGACTTCCGTACGGCTTCGAGGCGATTCTGGTCCACCATCCGGCGTCTCAGGAGGGGGAAGCAGTGCAGCACCAACACTGTTTACAGTGGGGATGGTGTGCTGCTGACCTCGACTCGGGACGTTGTGGGTCGGGTGGCGGAATACTTCGAAGACCTCCTCAATCCCACCAACATGCCTTCTGTTGAGGAAGCTGAGCCTGTGGACTCTGGGTTGGGCTCTCCAATCTCTGGGGACGAGGTCGCCGAGGTGGTCAAAAAACTACTCGGTGGCAGGGCCCCGGGGGTGGATAAGATCCGCCCGGAGTTCCTCAAGGCTCTGGATGTTGTAGGGTTGTGTTGGTTCACGCGACTCTGCAATATCGCATGGACATCGGGGGCAGTTCCTCTGGATTGGCAGACCGGGGTGGTGGTCCCCCTGTTTAAAAAGGGGGACCGGAGGGTGTGCTCCAATTACAGAGGGGTCACACTCTTAAGCCTCCCTGGAAAGGTCTATTCAGGGGTCCTGGAGAGGAGGGTCCGTCGGATAGTCGAACCTCGGATTCAGGAAGAGCAGTGTGGTTTTCGTCCTGGTCGTGGAACACTGGACCAGCTCTATACCCTCAGCAGGGTCCTGGAGGGTGCATGGGAGTTCGCCCAACCAGTCTACATGTGTTTTGTGGACTTGGAGAAGGCGTTCGACCGTGTCCCTCGGGGGGCCTTGTGGGGGGTTCTCCGGGAGTATGGGGTACCGGGCCCTTTGATACGGGCTGTCAGGTCCCTGTATGACCGGTGTCAGAGTCTGGTCCGCATTGCCGGCAGTAAGTCGGGCTCGTTTCCGGTGAGAGTTGGACTCCGCCAAGGCTGCCCTTTGTCACCGATTCTGTTCATTACTTTCATGGACAGAATTTCTAGGCCAGCCGAGGTGTTGAGGGGATCCGTTTTGGTGGCCTTAGGATCGCATCTCTGCTTTTTGCGGATGATGTGGTCCTGATGGCTTCATCAGATCGTGATCTGCGGCTCTCGCTGAAACGGTTCGCGGCCGAGTGTGAAGCGGCCGGGATGAGGCTCAGTGCCTCCAAATCCGAGGCCATGGTCTTGAGCCGGAAAAGGGTAGAGGTCGATTTACCGGTCGATCTACGTTCCCACCCTCATCTATGGTCATGAGCTTTGGGTCATGACCAAAAGAACGAGATCACGGATACAAGCGGCCGAAATGGGTTTCCTCCGCAGGGTGGCCGGGCTCCCTTAGAGATAGGGTGAGAAGCTCGGTCATCCAGGAGGGACTCAGAGTCGAGCCGTTGCTCCTCCACGTCGAGAGGAGCCAGTTGAGGCTCGGGCATCTGGTCAGGATGCCTCCTGGACGCCTCCCTGGTGAGGAGTTCAGGTCCCACTGGGAGGAGGGGAAGACCCAGGACACGCTGGAGGGACGATGTCTCTCTGCTGGCTTGGGAACGTCTTGGGGTTCCTGGAGGAGCTGGAAGAAGTGGCTGGGGAGAGGGAAGTCTGGGCCTCACTTCTGAAGCTGCTGCCCCCGCGACCCGACTCCGGATAAGCGGCAGAAAATGGATGGATGGATGAATAGATGGATGGAAGAAATGGCACCACTTTCTCTTTTTGTGGCTAAGTTGTATTTGAACTTGTTCAAATGTTGTTAATCAAATGTGACTTATACTATTTTTATTATCTGGAAAAACATTGATAATTATTTTTAAATAATTTCAACAAAGCTTAACTTTATAGTCAACAGTTATTTTGACAATTGGAGTTTATATTTGTAAACATTTTATCTCTGGAGATGTTAGCTACTTTGCCAGGGAGTATAATATATTGTGTTTATGTGTGTTAAACCTTTTCTTATCCAAAAAACTATCAACACATTAATCGTTCTGCCTGCAATATAGTTACAGGGTTACGTTTTGCCTCAGTGAATACTATACATTTGATTTCAAGATGTGGCAAAATTCACCTAATTCGCAAATATTTTGGTTTTGGGTAATTTATATATTGGTTCTTTAATCACTTTCTATAGCTTATTTTATCTGTCTTAAATTTACTTTTATTTTAATTAAAACAACTTTAAAAGGGTTTTCTTCAGTTGTTTCTATCTCATGTAGACAGTAAAATATTCTGTAAAGATTTTTTTTTTCTGAATTTCTTATGTTGAGTTTGGTAAAGTGGTCTTATGTTGAATCTGTCCTTGTAAATTTGGTTTGATCTTAATTAAATTTTCACTTAAATTCCTTAAAATCCGCGTAGGACGGTGAAGTCCTACTGCAAAAATTTTGTATGACAGGTGGACGAAGCCTGATGCTGCATGGTTGAGACCTTGTCCTGTTGTAGGCAACGGTGCCTGACTAATACCTGTGGTAAACAATAGTGTAAAGGGTTGTGGACGTCTCCACCGGTTGAAAAGGAGTGCAGGTTTTAATGTTACCTTTATTCTTTTTATTTAGTTATTTTTATTTATCGTTTTCTCTTTTTTACTGTTTAATCAATATTACATGACTCTTTCTGTTTTTAATGATGTTAAGTACTTTGAAATGCCTTTCTGCTGAAATGTGCTATACAAATAAAATTTGATTTGACTTAATCCAACATTTCTTTATTGTAAGTTGTAATTGAGTTTCAGCGTGTACATCAGAGACAAGAGTTTCAAACACCACTTATCAATTGTATCATGACCCAGAAGACCTGACCTATAGATACCTTTGTAATATTCAGTAACCTTCACAGTCAGCATAGTATAATATCTTTTTATTTGATCTTGTCCTGTGTATTTTTTGCTCACATTAGTGGTGGGTATTATGTTCTCTCAGGCATACATTGTATTGCATAGTTAGGTAAATATGTTATCTTCAGTTATAAAAATGCTGTATGTGTATTACAACTTAAAAGAAATTTGACTTTGTAATATAACACCTTGAAATTGGGCCTTTGTCTCTTAAAGAACCTCACACTCTTTCAGACTCTACACCTTCATGTCTTCTCTGCAGTGCCGTTTACAACCATTCTTAGGAGCTTTGGCCTGAGGAGTAGTTTCCATGATATATATAGCAGTACTTTGTGTTATAAGCATAGGGGACTCATGATGGTATAGTAAACCTTTTCTATGTGGACTTTTCACATGTCCACATGCTGAGCACTTGAAGGCTTCTGGTAACTTGTAGGCCTCCAGTAATTCTCTATCAAAGGTGCAGGGATTTTCCCCCTTGACAGTTGAGATACTCATGTCATTATGAACGATTCAGTTCTGAAGCAGCTGAGCTGAAACCCTACAAAGAAAACACTGACCAGAAGTTATTTTTGCCAGAGTGCATGTGCACAGATGGTCTATGTAAACATTAACAATAAACTCATCTATTTAGGGAGGGCTAGTTTTTGTTTAGAAATGCTCTAAATGCTAATAAAAATATTTTAACAAAAATGACCAATGTGTGAAATTTCTTAGAAATGGAGGCTTTATTTCCAGGAAACAATGTAATAGATAAGAATACATGTTCTCTTAGGTTTTTAGAAACTCTTACTTACATAAAAAAAACACCCAGCTTTTAAAAAGTAGGAAGCTACAAGAGAAGTAGTATGTACTCAATATTATATAAGTGTCCACTGTTAAAATATAGAAATACTAGATAAATTTTGTTTTGGATTTAAAACCGAATATATATTTGCTCCATAAAATTTATGTTTAGTAACTAAAATTCTTAAAAATAAGATGAAAATCTTGAATAATATTTTAATGTAAAGTTTGGTTATCATTATTATTCTTCATGTTGCTTGGTTTAACTTGTATAAAATGTAAAATTATGTTGTTTGCTGGAAAAGGTTTCCGTCATTCCATTAAAGTCGATCTGATCACGTCAATTCAATTTACTTTCACTTTCATTACCAAACTTCTCTAACGCTGTTTAACCCAGTTACAAGTGACGCTTCGCCCTGACGATCCCATTGGCTCAGGTGAATGCGACGTCCAGGTGAATACCTGAGCTACTTCCTTGTTTTCAGAGTCTCTTCGCTCGGAAGAGGAATTAAGTAGCTTTAAAGTGGGTGTGCAAAAATTGACATGGCCGAAAAAAATACCTTAATTTTTCTGATTCTAGTAGGAATACAAGGTTCTGCGGCAGGTGAGTCCAAAAACTTAAAGGTCTAAAGATCTGCATTATTTTAACAACTGTGTGTTATTTTGAGGTTTAATCGATGACAGATCCAGATAATAGGTCCTGAGCTTTAAACATTTTACTTATGCATTTAATAGAGAATTGTCCAAAATTAAACAAAGTGAGCCTGTTACTACATTGTTTTCTTTTTATTTAACCATGTTGTAATTGTAACCATTATGATTTGACATTATCTAGTCCAGCTCGTTGGACAGGATACAGACAAAATGGCAGCATGTCAACACACAATAACATCCGAACATTGCGCAACCAATCCGCGTTTGTTGTTTGTTTTACCCAAAAAGTCCTTGGGCACATCGGCAAAAGCAAAACCATGAGTAAAACAGTCACTGGGCCAGACTATGATATATTTCTTTTGAGTGAAAGACGCTGACATTACATACACATTTCTGAACAGAAGCAGGTTTCAAGACTTTCTCTGTCTTGAAACTGTTCCTCCCCCAGGACCCATCGGAGCTCCACTCCTGCTCAACATGCAAGTGTTTACTGTTAAAATATACAAGTACTATCAAAAAGATGACAATGTCATGTGGTGAGGCTGACACTGTGGATCCAGGTTGAGACGAAGAAAATGATCATTTTAAGACAGTCGGAAGAACGGAAAGCAATGTTCACTACTGGTTGCACAAAGGATGAAAAAGGCAGCCAAACAGGACAGACAAAATAACTATACAGCTTCACATACGACCAGGAGCAACAGAGACACAGGTGACATTAAATACACAGAGGGTAGTAAAGGGAAAGAGACACAACAATCAGGGGCAGACAGGACAACACAGAGACTCCACAGAACACATAAAACTAAAGAAACACAGGAAAACTCAAATCACGAAAAACCTTCTGAATAATCTTTTAATGTTAATTTTAATTATCATTATTATTCTTGATTTTTCTTGGTTTAACTTGTAGAAAATGTAAAATTATTTTGTTTTGTCTTTTTTCAGTGTCCCACACTCTGAAGTATTTCTACACTGCGTCCACCCAAGTCCCAAACTTCCCAGAGTTTGTGGTTGTTGCGTTGGTTGATGATGTTCAGATTGCTTATTATGACAGTGTGATTCGGAGAGCAGAGCCCAAACAGGACTGGATGAGGGAGATCACTGTCCAGGAGTACTGGGACAGAGAGACGGGAAACTTTCTGGGCAACCAGCAGATCTTCAAGGCCAACATTGAAATCTTAAAGCACCGTTTCAACCAAACTGGAGGTTGTGCTGATTTCAACATTTATTAAGATTTTTGTTGTTGCTAATGGGCAGAAAGACACATTATCGCTTAAACACACACACACAAACTAGACAGACAGACAGACCCACCCACACACACACACACACACAGTAAAAATGCCAGTGTTGAATTAACACCCAAAGTGTCTATATGTGTCCAAGTCAGCTGGTGTTAAAGTAACACTTTTGAAAGTGTTAAAAGATTGACACCCATTTTTTTGTTAAATTATCATTGGATGGGTCTATATACTGAAATGGGTTTAAGAAAAGTTAAACTTTCCATTTCTGTGTATTATTTGAATATTTTCCACTGGATTTGATTGATATTGGCACCTTGTGGGTCAATTATTTACTTTTTTAACACCACATTATGTTTTGTGATTAACACTACACTGGTGTTACTTTTAATATATTTGACACCAACACCATTGAAAATGTTAATGTGACTCTGTGTTGTTGAATTTAACACCAGCTGACTTGGACACATATAGACACTTTTGGGTGTTAATTCAACACCGGCATTTTTACTGTGTAGATGGATGGATGGTCCAGTGGGGGGTGTAGGTTGCTACAATCAATAGTAACCACACAGGCACACTCACTAAAAGGAAGCAAACATATAACACAGTATAACACTTTCATTCTATTGGCTGAGAGACTTGATCTGAGCAGAAACAGGTTTTGAGCGAGAGGAGAAAGGTTTGAGAAAACGCTGTGAATATTTGGAAGAGAGCAGAAGTTTAAAGAAGAAAGACATGAAGTTCTGCTCTCAAACTGAAAATCTAAGCACAAGTATAAAAAGTTTTGAGAAAATAATCATGTAACATTCAGACAGAAAACACATTCTCCAAAATTCCCCCATAATTCTCCATGTTTGGTTCTGAGGATAAAAATAAGAGGAAATGACTCGAAAGATAATCTTAGCAAATACATAATTATTAATATCGCATGGTGAAAATGCAAAGACAATATATTTGTTACATATAGTCCTGTCAACTAATTACAACTAAAGGTAGATGTAAAAAAACTGTCAGTGTTCTGGAGATAGTAACACAAACTCATGGTTTTAATTTCATGTGTTTTTTGTCTTATTGCACTATTAGAAGTAACTGATTGTGTGTAAAGTCACTGATGTTTCTGTCTCTGTCTCAGGAGTTCACATTGTTCAGCACATGTATGGCTGTGAGTGGGATGATGAGACTGCAGAGGTCAAAGGTTATGATCAGTTCGGTTATGATGGAGAAGATTTCATAACACTGAGCCTGGAGACAAAATCCTGGGTCGCTCCAACCCGACAAGCTGTCATCACCAAGCAGAAATGGGACAGTAACGTAGCTTTTGAAAAGAATGAGGAGTCCTACTTAACTCAGGTTTGTCCTGAGTGGCTGCAGAAATATGTGAACTATGGGAGGAGCTCACTGATGAAAACAGGTATTAAAAACGTTATGTAGTTTAAATACACAACTTGTTTTAGTGTGAGTCTTGTTTTTATGAACACACCTCCATCACTTTTTTCAAGCAGTTATTGGACTTTGCAATGTTTTTACTACATTTTCCTTCCACATTAGACAGCCTTGTACCAACCTTTCACTGTATTTTGAAATATATTTTGTGTAAATAAATTGGCTACAAACAAATTATGTTTTTATTTATAAAGGATTTAAAAATGTTTGCTGTATTTACTCTGCAGAGCTTCCCTCAGTTTCTCTCCTCCAGAGGTTTTCCTCCTCTCCTGTCAGCTGCTTCGCTACAGGTTTCTATCCTAACAGAGCTGAAATGTTCTGGAGGAAAGATGGAGAGGAGATTCATGATGGTGTGGAAAAAGGAGAGATCCTCTCCAACCATGATGGGACCTTCCAGATGAGCATCAACATTTATCTGGAATCTGTTCCACCTGAAGACTGGATCAAGTACGAATGTGTGTTTCTGCTTTCTGGAGTCGAGAGAAACGTCATCAGACTGGAGAAAAACAGAATCAGGACCAATGAATGTAAGTAGTTTGTGTAAATTGCCTCATGTATATATAGACAAATACATGCTGATTATAATATTCTGCTCTTGTGTTTTTAGATTTACATTCAGTTTTATCGTTATTCTACTATTACAATCTACTTCAGTTGTTTGAGCTTCTTTTTATTGTTAAAACCTATTTTAACAATAACTTTCTGTTTTATTAATTTTGAGGTTTTAGGGTCTGTTAGACTTTCTGTAGCCATTCACTCCATTATTTAATTACCAACTTTATAAAATTAGCAAAATTTCTGTGTAATATAATTTACTTAACATCTAACAATTATAGTAACTGAAAGTAAACCAGAACAAGCAAAAGATGAACAAAGATAAAACCTGGTGTTAGTGTTTAGACAAAATGTGATGAAAAAGATTAACAAAACTTCCTCTGCATGAATGTGACCTCGATTTTCTTCTCCACAGTGAAAAATGTCTCAACAGTGAATTGCAACACTAAGATCATCCCTGTTGTCGTTGCCGTGGTTCTCCTTTGTCTCATTGGTTTGATTGGATTCATTCTTTACAAGAAGAAAAACGGTAAGAGATGGATACGGTGTTTTCCTTCCTTGTGTATTGATTATTGTTTTTTCCACAGTGAGAATCAGACTTGGTTAAATGTTAAAACTTTATATAAACCTAATTTAGAGATGAGTCAATGTCACGACCATGTGTTACTTTGATTTATATCAATATACTTCATAGGTTTAGACCACAAAAACTGCAAATTATATTTTAAAAAAAGCTAGAAACCTTCAACTCAAAGACGGTTTAATTTGATTCATAATGAATAAACTTCATCCTTTTACAGTTGTGATATAGTGAAAAAAAGTAGAGAATATTGGTAAATATGATGAGCTATTAATTGTCCTGTACTGGAGGATGAAAACATGCATTTCAATCTAAACATGTAACATTCGAGCAAAGAAAGTTCAGTTTGTTCTTGTGAAAGTAAAAATATCAGGGGATCAGCGTTAATTGTAATTTCCAAACCAAACTTCTGTCTCATAAATGCACAGAATGAAACAACATGTGCATTTATTCTCATTGTTAGAAGTTAAATCAGACCAAACTTCTCTTGCTTAGTCACAAATTACCAAAATTATTTCCAGTTGCTAAATACTAGAATAATGAGAGACAGAATATATCAAATATTTGTAGTTGTTCATCTCTGGGACACAGAACTGTCTCCTTATGGGACGATATAATGGTTGAACATTCCCTTCATGTCTTTATTTGCATAATTGAACAGATTAATGAGGCATTTCAGGCATCAGAACCAGAACCTTAATTCTCTTCCTGATATCTTGGCTGATTTCTTTTGAACTTATTGTGTCAAAATCAACAAACAGCCTGTGTTTCAGGTGGGCTTTGAAATAAGTAAAAACATCCACAGATGTGACTCCAATTAACTCAAATATATCAGTGAACCTATCAGAAGTTTCTAAAGTCATAGTAACATCACATGACTTTTCCCTCATGGTTTAAAGAGACAGGACTCATTCTGTGTGTAAACTGTTTACTCTGAAGATATTAATAGATTAATCTCTGACATATTTTGTCTCTTAATATTTTGATATTTAGGAAATTGAAATAATTTTGGCAGTTTTGACCTGAAACAAGATAAATTAGATTTGCTATAACTAGACAGTGAGAGAGAAAAATGTCTTTTTATTTCATGTCTGTAAGATCTTTGGCTTCCACTGTTGGATAGTAAGATGTGTTTTGAGATGGACATTTGATGAATATATGTGAAATAGAATATAAATTCTAAGGCAGAATAAATCGTATTAGATTTGAATTGTTTTCAATATTAGTAAATAATTTATATTGAACTTTGTCTGGAGGAACAAAGTTCACTGCAACTTGTTCTCAAATATCAGATAATTTAAAGGTACAGAGGTAATAGTAGGTATTTATACTGATATTGTCTGGTTGTCAAGTATAATTAATACCTTATTTGTAGAGTTAGTGAACAGATTTAAGATAATTATATTAAACATATAATTATTTAATCTGTTGCTGTCAGTATTTAAAATGTTTGATCACATTTTCTTCTTTGTCTAACTTTGTAGTTTCCTCTGGTCTTTGTGTGATGTTTGACATTTATTGTGTTTTCAAAAATTATGTCAGACTAATAATATTCTAACTCCTGTAACTTTGTGCAACAGGAGTTTTAGGACTGCATGAGATGCAGCTGCAGCCAAACCACGACAGCAAAATTAATCAAGCTTGTCTGTGATTAAGGAGTTTATTATAAATGTTTGCAATCTTATTACTTGAGTCAGAAAATAAAAATGGGGAGACGAAGGTAAATAAAGGGAGAAAGTGTTGGAAGTACGAATACCTGGGCAAGAATAGATGTGTAGAAATAACAACCACACTGCACAAAGTTGTCAAGGTTTGATATTTAACACCCATATTTTTACGTGGTTTGTTTTTTGAGAGAGAAATAAATCTGTGTTGTGTCCATTTGTCTCTGCTGAAAACCAAAGACCACTAAGCTCAGGACCGGAGATTTAGTTTCAGTAAAGTTTTAGTGAAACTAAGCAATAATGTGAACTTTACCAAAGAACCTGAAAAACAATAAAATGAACTTTAAACACAAAATGTTTATTTCCTAGGTTCTCAAGTCACCAGGACGTCACCATCTTGCCCAGAAGCTTCATCTTTAACTAGTAAAAGTTCAGACAACAGCCAAGGCAGAACCTCATCAGACAAATCATTGCTGTAGCAAAAGGTCCCATAGCTATAATATTTTTCTCTTTCACTGTATTTAATACAAACACTGAACATAAGTACATATAAACATTGTATAAATATTATTTCTGCTCATCTGTCTCAAAAGAAGAAGAAACAAATGTGGACTCTGGACACTAAGGCACCAAAACCAGAGATTTCTTGAGTCTCTGCATCCAAATAAATCATCAGATGTAAATCTTCAGTGATCTATTTTATATTGTTTAGCCTTTCTTTTAAAATATTCTTATTTAGTTTCACATTGCTAAATCCAACAAAAGTTTAATATTTAAAAATATATTTGGCTGCAATTATGTCATGAGGGACTTGATGCTGTTTTATGCTGTTCAAGCTGTTTTTTGGTTTTAAAAAGGTTAAAGCTTTAAAAAAAAGATAATTTATAATATGTGTTATTGGCAAATGGTTCTTTATTTGATAAACATTTAAAAAATCATTCAATTTATGATATTAAGTTTGTATTTTTACAATAGTGTATCTTCTGCCATTATGTTCTTAAAAGTATTTTTATTCTTGAAAAGTAATAAGTTTTTGATGAGGTGGTACATTTTTCAAATACAATTTTTTTATTAGAAAGTAGAAGATAATGGGGGACATACTGAACAAACAGAGTTTCTGCCTCTAAATAGCAGAATGTACAGAATTATCCAAAGAAACTAAATCTGCATGACCTTTGTACATAGAAGTTCTAAAACTTTAATAGATTTTCTTTAAAATGGAAAATATAAGAATAATGGACTTTCTGCCCCCAAGGAACATTTTTTTTTAACCGTCTTTGTTCAGACTGATTTCATCTAGGTTTGCTGTTATCTATATGGTGTTTTGGTGTCCTATATTTTTTATCTTGTTTTTCTTTTTTCACTGTAAAGCACTGTATGTATAATAAAATGTATGGTGATTTAATTTTCAATCAGCTCTTACTCTTATTGAACTTCTCTGTCCTGTGGAAACTGATATGAAATTGATCTGAAGTTGATCAGTTGTTTCTTAATAAGAAACAACAAAGGAAGCAAATTAATCTATTGATTTTATTAAATACTGTCTCAGATCAGTAGAGATCCAGGTCTTTATGCTGATAATGAGGTTTTTCTGATCACTTACTGGCCATTATAATGGCGACTGTGGTTATGTGTAAAGAAGGGAAATTTGAGGATTCGACTCCATCATCCTCCAGTAACATGTGAATGTTCTCCTGGACAAGACACTTAAGCCACAGTTGCCTGTCAATCTACGTATCTGTATCAACTTCCACTTTTGTGTTAGTGATTGGGTGAATGCAGCTCTGGTGAAATGCTCTGTACATTCAGACCATTCACATTATCTTATGCTCTACTCCACATGTATAACTGAAACACAGAAATGTAACTCAGTAGGTGAGTTTAACTGACCATGAACGCTGTAGTAGTTTGAGGAGGAGAGGCTTTTGATGCAATCAAAATAAAAATCACTCATTGAGAGTTTTCTGGTTTAAAAAAAAAAATGTTTTCTTGTAAAAATAACAGAAAAATCTCTCCAAGTTGACTTCATAGATAAATTCAAATATTAAAGTTAATTTTGTGGTAGAAAAACAGTTTCACTCCTTCACCAAACAATCAGATCAACCACAGCAGCTGCTTCTGCTTGTTAATCACAGCAGGAGGCTGATGAGAACGAGGGCCAAAGCAAAATACAAGAATAAAAATAGATCATAACTTTTTACCATTAGCCTAATTCTTAGACTTAGACTAGTTCTTAATCGGGGGCCAGTACCAGCTGTAGCACAGACACTGTAGTTCATTATCAAATAGCAAAGACTTCCAGTAATTCTCCACAATGTCTGGAATTTAAATGTTTTGTTTGGCATCCAGTATGAGTGTAGTTGCTTAAATCCTAAGTCTTATTTGAAAACCACCTTATCTTCCTTTAGAACAGCTTTAAATTTCTGCCTTTTCCAATATTCCTTAATGTGTTTCCATGGTGACACTCATTGCTTGTTCTCCAAAACTGTCCCTTTCAATTAAATTCAAATGTAGCATCTATCAGAAATGGTTCTGTTTCACTTGTCACAGGAAAATTAATCTTAAACACACAAGACTCAACACCGACACAGTGACAAAAGATGAAATTAAATCTGGCTGTGGGTGAGTGGAGCGACTGAAAATAAATTAGTCCTTTCTTTATGAACTCACATATGACATAAACCCCCATAAATTAAATAATAAGTTAGAAAAATGAACATTAACTCATATTTTACAGGCATTCATCACTGCCTTGCAGAATCCCCTGATTAGATTCTGGATCACAACAGAAATCCTACTGCTCTAACTTCTACAACAATTATACTTTGTAAATAAAGATGCTGGGTTGTTGAAGATAAAGATGACTGCATTACAACAGCAAAACAACACTAGCAACAGTATTAGCTCTTACTTAGAAAGTAAATGATTCTGATCTCTGAAACTAGTGGCAGATTTATAACAAAGTAGAAAGCATAAAATCAAGAAGCAGAGCAGAGTGAAGGTAGAGAAATCCAAACAATCCTCATAATAGAATAAGACAGAAACATGAGAGCTGCTGAAACAGACATAAAAAAAGTTTGTACTGATCTTTACAAAGTTGCAAACAAAGTGAACAGAGAGACTGTTGATCAGTGGAACATCAGGCATTATTAAGAAATATATCAGGGAGGAATCAGGTCCAGGTTGTGAAAGTTTATAACAGGCCGTGGGTGAGAAATACACATTCTGATGAGATACAGAGAAAAACAAATCACTTTCTTCCTACATAGTGAAGTAAAGTTCCTGCAGAGAAGACAGAGACTGTTTCTGCTGTATTTGGCTGTTTTTATGCACAAAATCTGGATCTCCACTGTCTGCACTCATCTGTATGTGTTTTGCTGGGTGTTTTATACTTAAGTGTCACAGAATGACCTTTAGTAACTGCTACTCAATTTAAAGTCCAAAGGTGAGAGCAGATCTGAGCTACAGTTCATCCAGTAACTCATAAACTCACATTGATAAACTGAAAACAAACATCAGGGACTGACAAGTTAAAATAGGAAACTAGAGAAAAACTGCAGGAAAACAAAGACATGCTAATAAAAAGTGCTAAAGGAAGAACTATAGCACTATATGTTCACATATTCTGCTTATATCTGCTAACACTTTACTGTTAACTCTTAGTCATTATAATGTGTAAAGCATAAATTAATTCCTTAGAAAAGTTTTTTAGCAGGCTATAAGTTATAAAGGTATTCAGAGTCAACATGTGGGCTTCATTTTCCTCTACAAATTATAACTGTTTTCTAACTAATAGCAAAACAAGCAAAACAGAAATAAAACAAAAATAACTGTTCCTCTAACATTTATGATAAAACCAAAAAGAAAGGTTCTCCTTACTTATATCATATTCTTGTAACTCTTGTAAAATCAGCAGAGTAAAGTCAGGATTTACTGTCACCTTCATTAAAAACGTTATCATGTTGTATAATCCAGGTGAGTGACGCTGACGACCCGGATTCTCTCATTGGTTCCTCTGAAAGGTGAACTTTACATTCCCAACTGTTCCTCCTTCTGTTTTCCAGAGTCTCTTCAGAAAGGAAGAGGAGGGAAATGTTTCGTTATAAAAATGTAGATGTGAAATGGATAAAATGAGCATCTGGTCTATTTTCCTGATTTTACAGGGAATAAAAAGCACAATATCAGGTGAGTCAAAAATAAATATAGAAATATATTTAGCCTCAAAACTTGTGTAGTTTTGAGAGAGGTTTCTGATGTGTGTCTAATATTTAACTTTTTGAGAAAAGGGATTGTTTATAAATAAAAACATTTTCTTAATTTTCTTTAAAATCTAATTAATTTTCATCACATTTAGTGTTTTTGTGTAATTATTTAGGATTAATCAATGCATCTGTGAAGTTTTTTTCTCCATATTGCTCTGCTGCACCATGTAAATCATATGTGTAATAGGCTCTAATGAGTTAACCAGTTTACAGTGTTGTGTGGAACAGAGTTTCAGTAGTAAGATTTATTCTTGTCGGTTCTTTTCTGCTGCGATTCTGCGCAAGATGTACGATCCAGGAAGATAAACTCATGGTGCTTTAAAGTACACCTTGAACCAAAGGTTAAAGGTTTATAAAGCCCAGGTTCTGACAAATACTTCCTGAAAAACACATGATAATGTTCCAAGTTATTTTACTAAACAAAACTTAAGTGGTTCTGTCAAAGAACCAAGGATGTTTTGGAAGCAATAAGTGGTCAGACTAAGATTTGGTTTAGATTTTTTTAGCTCAATTTGTTTCTGTGCTTTGGCAAAATTAACCAATCTGGAACATCCACAAAGTTCTGCAGAGTGATACCTTTGTAAAAGTCTTGACTGTAAATGATAACTGTCAGCTTTTTATTGGATGTCAGTAATAGTTTCCTATGATATGAATGGAAATCATTCAGACATGATTCTAATATTCAAGTCGTTCAGAAAATGGAAATTGTAGTTAAAGACTGACTTACACTGGTCATGCAGCTGCCAGTTACAGATTTCTTTATTTTTATGATCTCAGTCATAAAGTATAATTTATAATCTTCATACTAAAATACAAAGCATGTCTTCATTGTGAAGGCAGGCATATTTCCTTTCTCAAAAAAGGAGAACAATATTCCACTACCCACCATTTAAACACTTTTTAATTAAAAAAAATTATGCTGAAAATATTTTGTTTGCAAAAAACTGATTGCATTGCTTGAGTACAATCTCACAAAATTTACTTTAAAATACACAGAGTTAATAATAAAAAAGTCAGTCAGTATACATATCTGCTCGTTCTTAAAGATTTCATTTTGCAATTCTTATTTGCTATTATTCAATCAACTTTAAATTTCTAAACTGCATCTGAGCTACTGGAGATGCATAAAGAAGGAAAGCAGTGGTGTGTTACTCTGAATTTGATAACTGCTACAAACTGCAGTTAAGATAAAAAAGAAAAGGCTTATTTAAAAACAAGAACAAAAACTTAATAATCAGCTCTTTTATTTCAAGCTAATTTTAAAGCAAATTAACATATTGCTTCTGCTGTTGTTTCTTGTATTTGATGTCCAAATAGCTACAGTAGAAACGTGAGCAGGATTTATTCATAAAGGTTAACAAATTTCACACTGACTTCACATAATATTTGTTGTAAAATTCATGTTTTACAACCAGTTATGTACTGAACAAAAATGTCTAATTTTACTTCAAACAAAATTGAAGTTTAGATCTTTCACATTTCCTTTTTTTTTTTTTTACATACAGGATAAAAATCATAAATTATGTGTTAAAAAAAATTGTTTGAAGCACATGTATCAGTTTATTTTCCTGTTTTCCTGGATAGATTAGTAAATTTAGTTTTACTGTTACTCATACTGTGACAGACTGACGACCTGTGCAGGGTGTGCCCTGCCTCTCGCCCAAAATGTCTCGCTGGAGATGGGCACCAGCAACCCTCGCGACTCAGCTAGGGACAAGGGTGTAAAGAAAATGGATGTATGGAAGGATATTACTCATATATATGAATATTTATTTTCACTGTGTGCATATTGCTTATTTGTTTTTTAATGTGTAAATTATGAAAACAAAAATCACAATATTATTTTATTTTCCAGTTCATCATTCTCTGCAGTATATTTACACGGCGTCATCTGGAATCCAAAGCTTTCCAGAGTTTGTGGCTGTTGGTCTGGTTGATGGAAACAAGGTCATGTACTATGACAGCAACATAAGAAAGCAATTCCAAAACAGGCCTGGATGAGGAAGGTCACAGAGGCTGAGCCAAAATACTGGGACTTTCAAACACATGAGTTATCTAGAACCCAAATGTCCTTCATAAACAGCATAGAAGTTGCAAAACAACGATTCAACCAAACTGGAGGTTTGTCAATTCACCTCACTACTGTTAAAAAAAATAGGTTTCACATATTAATCAGAACAGTGTTTCATTCATTGTTGTAGATGTTTTTCCAGATGAGTGAGATTAAAACCACTTGACTGTAATATGCCATATAGTTACACCTGAAGTGTGCTACATTCAAATCATACAACTGTCAAAATTCTCACTGTGGTTTCTGTTTCTCAGGTGTTCACATCTTCCAGAATATGTATGGCTGTGAAATGGATGATGAATATAGAGAAGTTGAAGGTTGGGAAAGCTTTGGTTATGATGGAGAGGACTTCATAGCATTTGACCTGAAAACAGGGAGATGGTCTGCTCCAGTAAATCAGGCTATAATCACCAAAAACAGATGGGACAATGATAAAATGAAGGTGGTGGAGACCAAGAAATACATCACCCAGACTTGTCCTGATTGGCTGAAAAAATATTTGAAGTATGGGAAGATCTCTCTGCTGAGAACAGGTAAAACAATGTAAGATTATATATACAGTATAATGTAACAATGTATGATTATATATATATATCCTAACCCTAACCCTGGCATAAAACCGGTTTGTGACTGGACTGCTATGGCATCTCAGGTTGAGGATGATGGAGATGATGAGATGGATTTAGATGAATGGACTCCACTGTCAGGGGCGGATCTAGCGGGGTGGCAGGGTGCAGCTGCCCCCCAAACGAGAGCCTTGCCACCCCTGTTGCCACCCAGCTGGCGACAATGAATCAGTAAATAGTTATGGCAAATCGGACATTAAGCGCATGAAACTCTTTTTCCCCGACAACATTGAATGCAACACAATATAACCTGACACCTACTGGTGAGTAGCGGGAAGTGAGACAGAAGGACAGAGCGCGATGCAGCAGCATTGATAGATGTATATGTTACTGGACTGGACTTTATGTGATTTATCTAAGTCACACATGCGACATTTCTGTCCGTTAAGTCATTAATATCGGTGGTCAGGAAAATACTACAATCACGCAAAGAATCAGAACAACGGACCGATGTTTAGCAATTAATTCAACCATAGATGATGGAATAAGGGCTTCAAATTTCACAGGTGAGGAAAACGTTTTAATTTAAAGAAAACACTGAACAAGTGAGCAGTGGGTCAGTTATACTAACTGTTTCTGGCCTGGTATTGACTTTGATAACCTAACATGAGCTGCGCAGTTCGGTGTGTTTTGGTTCCGTTGGCACTAAAACAGGTCAACCCGCCACCAAGTCATCAGTAGAGCAGCTGGTTAAATCAGCTAATCAACCACCGCTGAGCTCAGGAGAAACTTATTAATAATCACAATACAGACATTAAGCGTAACAGACTGAATGTTATGTTTTTGTGTTTTTGATACTTTTTTTGTGTGGAAATGTTTGTTTTTTGGTGTTGATTCCCTGATTGGTAATTTCTGCTCTATCTGCTCCTTGAGCTGTTGTTTCACGGTTGCCATGGCAACGGGTCCGTCCGCCTTTGGAGTTTCTCATCGAGTGCCTTGTGTGTACTTTGGCGCCCTCTTGTGGTCACTCGCCTGCATTGCGTCCGACGCGGCAACAAACGATCGTTTCTCATCCATGTTTTAATCTTGACAAAGTCCGACAAGCCTTTTAACAAACTAAGGGCCTTTATAGTCCATGAACGTAAACAATCTTCTTCAACTTTAATGTTGTCTTAATTGCAAAACGGCTCATGGGAATGGACGCTCCCTCCGTTGGCATAGTTACCTTCGACAGCACGTTAGCAGGTCCGTTACTAACGGTAATACAATGACTCTTAGCCTCTCGTCTTCCAAAATCTTCCTTTCATTCGTCTCCTTCTTTCTTGAATGTCCTTTTATCCTCCTGGAGCCAAGTTTTTGACTAATATTATGGCAACAGATCCAATATCTGTGTCATTCCTTAGACACTGGAAGTAGAGGACGCGTGCGAACCGTGCATTTAACAAAAAACTCTTTATCTTAAAAAATACAAATTACAAAATTGACAATAAATCAGTCCTTTTTCTTTCTTTCCAAAAATACACAGTTTACACGGTCAAAAACTGTTTTTGCTCCGTGTCTAAGTAATACAACCGTGTCTAATCAATCTAAAAAAGGTTCCATCCGTTAAAGGCAATAAAACAAAACAACAGGAAGTAAGTCTTTCAAAATAAAACTAAATTTCACAATCAAAATGCCTAAACAAATATTAATCGCTCTAAATAACATTTATAAAATACAAACAAATCATCTTACAAATAACTTAAATATTTTCTATTTATGGCTCTAACATTTACACTTTGCATCAAATAATTTCAAATGTGAATTAATGTGCGCAACCGCGTGGAGATCTGAGAAACTCGTCCTATAAACTCAGTCTCTGTGACAATTATTAAAAACTCAAGAGACACGAAATGAAAGAGCTTCTAAAGCCACATTAGCAGCATTGAATTAAATCTCCCATTTGTTGCGCATCTCTGCGTAATGCAGCAGATCATACAGCCTTGGACTGGCTGTATGAGGCCTGGAGCAGAATTTGATTTAGGGTCCCTTTTGTTGCTAAAATGATCAGCACCTCTAACAGCTTATGTGTTTGAATTAGTGAAATATAGGAGAAGGGAGTAGTTTAATTGGCCAGCCTAAAAAGCAATAATCGCAGTTTACTAATTTGTGTAAATTCACAGATTAAACTCACAGCATCAGATTGTTGCTATGGTAACAAAACAATCTAACTGTGAATATTGTTCTTTGAAGTTTTACAAAGTAAACTTGCCAGCTCCTTAAAATCTTGGATCTAAATGTTAAATCATTTAAAATCTTGTAATTTATTTATGCCTAAACAATTGAATAACATTTAACAGCACTGATAATCTCAATAAACAAATGTTACATGTATGTAGCAGACAGCCCCGGCCCCTGTATGCCAGCAAAATGGTCCCCACAAGGCATCAAATACAGAACACACACCCACACACACACAACAGGGTTCTAGTGGCTTTGATGTGCCAGTGATGTCACTCATGCTCTATGACATCACTAATGATTCCCTTTAATGCCAACTCATCTGACATACATGTCAGAAGAAGAACCCTGCCAAGACAAGATGGAGAAGACACTTGAACAAGAAAACAAGGAACTTCTAGAGATCGCCGAAGCCCTCCAGAGGAAACTGGAGAGCTTGAACTCTCATTCTTGCAACCCTTGTTGCCTGCAAGTACGATATAAACAGCTAGAAAAAAAGTACGACGCCATCCAGCAGAAGCTTGAGTGCATTTCTGCACAGCTGGACAGGAGAGACGGACGATGTCGAGATCACCGATGGAAGATACCAGCATTAGAGGAGAAAATAGGCCATCAGGCCAGAGAGATTGAAGACCTTAGGGCAGAGCTGGAGAATCTAAGCAACATACAGCGAGCGAATCAGGAAACAATCGAGGCCCTGTCGAAGCAGAAAACAGAAGCAATCGAGGAAAATGTTCTGCTTCGACAAGGGAAGGCTAAAGAGAAAAACCTGAAGCCAGCAGCAGCTCTGAGAAAAGTCGGTACATGGACTGGCACAGTTTTAAAAACCATGTACCAGTCGGGAACACTCAGATATTATCTACCAGCGTGGATGTTTTAGTTCCCCTGGGCTGGTTTTTAAAACTGGAGCTGGTCTATGAGGAGGTACCCAAAAGTTTCCAGAAGAAGTTTAGCGCCAAAATCATGCACTACAAAACAACGCGTGCAGCAGCATCATTCAGGAAACTTTTGGGTACATCCTTGTAACTGCTGGCTTCTCGAGTCGCTGCTGGCTTCTCGACTCGCTGCTGGTTCTCCTCGACTCTCTGCTGGTTCTCCTCGACTCTCTGCTGGTTCTCCTCGACTCTCTGCTGGTTCTCCTCGACTCCTGGTGGCTCTTCTCGACTTGCTGGTTTAGATGAAGACTAAAACATGAAAGGTGGACTAAACATGAAATTAAACATGAAGACATGAAGACTAAAACATGAAATTATATCCACCAGTCCAGAAGACTGGTGGATATAATTGCAGTGAATGATAACTGGGGCTTTGGGTGTGGAGATCTGTGCCACACTTGTCATATTTGTGTTGAAATGTTGAAAATTACACTGTAAAAGAAAATGTCTTTAATTTACAGTAAAATACCTGCAGCTGTGGTTGCACTGACCTTTACCATAGAAATATATATTTAATGTGTTTATTCTGTAAAATTCTGGCAGCCACAGCTGCAGGTATTTTACCATAAATTAGAGATAACTTTTTTATAATATATCTTGTATTGTACTGTATTTCTATAATCTACAATGTAAAATAAAAAAGATGTTGATTTTGTAACATAACTAAATGCGCGAAGGTTCATTGGATACGAACACCTTCTGAAAGGCCCTGCATTTATAAGTTAGTATTTTGCACGTTTATTACTTTTAATTGCATCTATAAAGAAAAGTGACAATGAATGTTATTCCAGTATATTAATTGAGACGTTTTAGTTTTGTTTTATTTTTATTTTTTTGGCTTTTATCTCACAGGCAGCAGCAGAACAAAGAGTAAAGCAGTGTAGGTGATTAATTTGACCATTTAGGGAATGTAAATCTATATCACTGATACTTTGACATGACTCTGTGTTCTCATGTTGCATGGCTCCATTGGCTGTGTTGAGTACAATATGCTGTGATGAGTGTCTTTTTGGTAGCAACTTTCAAACTAAAGATTTAGGTTAGAGCTAAGTATTTAGCTCCAAGCTAAATTTTAGCTCCATGTTTTAAGGGCTCTTAAAGAGCATGGGTTGATTCAGGTAAACAGAGACATGGCCCCTTGTTTGAATACAAAAAACAAGCAAATGCTAATTTTAAATATGTTTTAATATTTATAAGGAGAAATGAAAATACTATGAGGTCTGACTCTCTTGCTAGAAAGTTAGGAAATAATAATGTTAAGGACTTTTGGAAAGAAATAAAGAAAGTAAATAACTGCAAAACATCACTTCCAGCTACTATTGACGGTGTTAGTGGTGTAAAAGAAATCACTCAGTTATGGAAGGAGCACTACAGTCACTGTTTAATTGTGTCAAAAGTGACACTTTTGAAATGAAAAGTATTCACAGTAATGAGAATGTGATGTATCCACAAGATATATCATGCATGTGACACTGAAAGACAACAAGGCCTGTGGGATGGATAACATTTCCTCTGAGCATTTGAAAAATGCAAGTAAGAAACTTTGCGCATTACTTTCTACGTGTTTCACTGGCTGTCTAGTTCATGGTCTGTTACCTAATTCAATGTTATCTGTCATTCTGGTACCAATCATTAAAGATAAAGCAGGTAAGATTAGCTCTTTGGAGAATTACCGACCCATAGCTTTAGCTAGTAGTTTGTCGAAAGTTTTAGAAAGAGCCTTTTAAATAGGCTGGAAGAGTTTCTCTTGACCTCCATAATCAATTCGGTTTTAAACCCAAACATGGCACAGACATGTGTATTTTTGCACTACAGGAGATTTTAGATTTGTATAATTTGCACAACACTACAGTATTTATGTGTTTTATTGATGCCTCTAAAGCATTTGATCGTGTGAATCACCAAAAACTGTTCGGCAAGTTAGAAAGCAGAGTTGAACCCAAATATCTAATTAGAATTCTGTGGAAACAAACTGGAGAGATTTTTGATGTCTTGCTTTAATTTCAATCACAAGAAATCTAAAGTTTTGCACTGACATCCGAAACACATGATTAAAACTAAAAGAAAAACACTATATAGAGAAATATACTTTTTAAGGATGATAATTTATGACAAAGAAGAGTGTATTAAGTAAAATTACTGTTTGAAGTTAAAACTAAAACACTGGCTGTGTTTCTATTGGCCATATAATTGTGGAATTTGATGGAAAAATGCAAATTTCAAAGAGAAACATACATACATACAGTATATATATGCATGGTGAGACACTGACTTGTGACTTAGACACCATCCATGTTATTGGACTTAAGGAAATTTCACGCATGCGTACAACGCTGGGGGGCAAAAAGATTAATCATTTACATGTCATCCATGGCCGCGTTAACTCAGTGAAACTTAAAAATGTAGGTATTAATTTCGTGCTATGATCCACAGCAAAATGATCCGTATTCGCCAAGCTGCGCAGACTCGTTGCCATAGCAACTGACAACAATGCCGCTTCATGTTTTAGGATTTAACACCAAAAACATTCAAGAATTTTGCACACAGAACATTTAGTTTGTTGTTGTAGTACTTTTTAGGCTTAATGTTTTATTAATAAATAATTGCTGTGTGGTAGATTAGCTACCGCTTCTGAATTATTTAAACATTAACTGTAGCCCACAAAACGCACATTTAATTAAAAAACCTAAACTAAAATATCTTATTGCTGTCTTACCTTCACTTATCCATGAAATCGATGCACCGCTAATTCTGCACAAAATATCCATTCATCCAAAGTCAAGTTTATCCTCGGCATGTCTTTTCTACTCCGTTTGTGAATCATCAAACTGTCTTGAAGTAAAACTTTCAGCTCTGTGTTGGTTTTCCTTTAGTTATTATCTCCTGCTTCAATTGAAAATTCACTTTAGAAAACTGTTTAAGTGTAGAAATCTATCCTTTCATGTTGACAAATATCGCTGTACTGTACTTATTTTCTGTGTTTAGCTCCATGATTAGCTCACAGTGTCTTACTCTGCGGTTGTTCAGTCACAATATCTGTGATCATGAGCGCCCCCTGCCATGAGGCAAGAGAACTGCCTGCCTCCCCTCCAGTCTGTTCTCTGTCGTTTCTGTTCGCTCCTCCGCACATAAAACGCGATACACACACAGCTGGTGACAAAAAACACTGTACATTATATACATAAGCGAAATTATGGAAAATCAGTCCATATATTAAGGTTTCTTAGCCATTTTATTGCCGGCGTACAGACAGGAGGAACATGCGGTCATATAATGGCAGCCAGTGCAGTTAGCGAGTGATGACGTCATAGGAGAGGCTGAACTGCCGCTGCTTCTCCCGCTTCGCTTCTGAGCATTTGAATGGGAAAATGCAAAAATCCATTTTGAAGAAAAAGTAATCAGAAGTGGTTAAGCTTAGTAAAAAATAGATACTTTATAGTACAAAACCACAGGGTGAAAATAGGAATATAAATGATTTTATATTATATAATATTTTTCCATGACCCCACGTCACTGGCGTAAAGCCGCCATACACACAGAGCGAGAAAAGGCGGAATAAAAGTTATTAAGTTATTCTTAAATTTCTATTTTTTGTATTATTTACAGAGTTTATTTGTAGGTTGATAATTGATTTTATTTATTTTTATTATTTTCTAAATTTAGACAGGAAGTAATATGGGTCAGTCCACTTTCTATAAGTGCAGGGGCCTGAAGGACCAGCAGGCATTTGGGTTTCAGCCGATGGTTTTTTCCAGAACAAGAGTGGTAGCATGAGAACCAATGAAAGTTTTTATCTCTGTAATTGTTTGGTGAAAGAGGAAAATAAATCACCGAGATCAATTAAAGTTTGGACATTGAACCTCGTTTTGCCCGTGTCTAGAAACTTGACCCCAGTGCCTCAGTAGTGGCTTGGTGGAACTTTAATTGGATGTCTGGCTTTGCAAACAATCAGAAGTGGTTCAGTCTAGTTTGGTTCTTCACCTGTTTATCAGCTTTATTGTAGCTTTATTACTAAAAAAAAAATTATCTCATTATAACGAGATACTATCTCGTCATAATTTACCGAATTATGCTTTATGACAGTCATAAATATTCATGAAGGCTTATTCATGTTCATGACAGGTGTTATGTCATGTTTATGAAAGTGTCATGACAGTCTTATTCACCCCCCTTCAAATAAAGTGTCACCAAAAATTTTAATGATGTCATTTGTTTTTCATCCAATGACTGAGAATCCATGTGGGTCTTGTCGAAATCATAAGGGAATTCTTATTGTAAAACTTTTAAACTATGCAATTTCGGTTTTCCTTTGTTCTTGGGTCCCGGTTTCTTGTCCGCGGTCTGATAACTCTCGCGAGACACAGAAGAGACGTAAGCAGCGTGTTGGCGTCACAGAAGTTCAGAATTTAATCCAATCAGAAGAAAGTATCACACAAGACAGAAAAATTAAAGGAAACACAGTCACCCATTAGTCACCTGATATAATAAAACAGATAGAGGAAAAGACGAAGACGTCGAAGACGTCCTCGGAGAAACAGTCAGCCGATTGGTGCTAAAAATTGACTATTTCTGCCTTATTTTTTGGTGTAAGCAGATTATATTCGCCGTGGGAGGTTCCTGCTTCAAGCAAGGCGTTCCTTGCTTCGACCAATGAGGAGCTGTCTCCTAGCCCTACTAAAAACGGGACCTCCCTACAATTTGGTTAGGCATCAAAGGGATTTTTACTTCTTTGATGTTACTCAGAAGTTAACCAGAACTCTGAAGTCCCGCTGACTTTTACAACTTAACCAACCGCATGTATTGTTTTAGACCAAATTGTCTCCAGGTGAACTGCAGGTCAATAGTTTACCCCGCCAAATGTCCACTGGAGATTCCTCATTTCCTGAGACCAAATGTGACCCTGCTTTTAAATGATTTTCACACAGATAAAATTGCTTGTCTCCTGTGGTTTTACGATCTCAGTGACACAAAAAACTCCTGACTTTAGAGCTAACTCAAACACTAAAAAATGATTATATTAGTAAAAGATTCACTAAACTAAAGCACTAGAAATGGTTCTATAATTGAGTTCAACAAAACACTAAATCATGATTATATTTCCTTAACAATCCCTCTTTTGAGGTCTGACTTTTACAGACCTCACATAATAAATTAATTAGTGTTTTAACCAAGGAATCGAAAATTTAGAATGACCAAACATTGATATAATCCTTTTACAGTATAAAATCAACAAACTCAAAGCTGTGGAGAGAAAGTCAGAATACACAAAAAGCAATTACAACTGGTTTCAATGTTTTTTTTTTTTACACAGAATTATAATAGAATCTTAAGAGTCCGTATCATATCTTCTTTGCTAGTCTGCAAAAATGAGATCTTCATCAAAAATGTGACCAAAATACGCGCATAAAGAACCGAGAGTTCAGAAAGAGTCCGCAAGATCAACGATAAAAAACGCAAAAGTGGGGTCGATGCGTGATCCTCTTGAAGCTTGATCCGTCGTGTACCCTCATCGGGTATTTTAAAGCTCAAGTTTCCCACCTGAGCGTCCGTTGCTCACTGAAAATTGGATTATTATGCCAATTAAACAGTGAGTTTAAGGAGAGGTTTCAATCTCCTCTTCTCTCAATAAATTGAGACCAACACAGGATTATTATGCCTGTTCGGATCTCTGAAAACCTCAAAACTCAGGAAGCAGAAGTGGTCTCAGCAGGAATTCCTGCTGCACTTCTCACTTGAACCGTAGATCCTCCTTGGTCTGGGGAACTGCGTGTCGAAGCTCCTCTGTTTGAAGACTGAAGCTGCAGGTCCTCCTGTACGTCTTGAAGGCTCACTGGGGCTCCTCAGCTGCTGCGCACTGACTCCACTGGAACCCGGCGTCTCCTTTTCCATGCAGATGAACAGCATCAGACGTCCTCTTGATCTCTCAGCCTGGTCTGGTGAAGTGAAGTTCAGCCCCCGTCCTTCTGATGACTTTAAACTGGATCCCGATGATTCCTGGTACTGGTCCGGTGACGTCTGGTATTCTGCAAACTCCGGTCCCAAACCTAGGACTTCTCAAAAACATCATTATGAAATAAATGTGCCGGTTCACCTGTCCCTTCTGGAGTCCATGCGCAGGTGTCGGAAACATCCTTCTCGTGTCAAACTCGTATGAAGAGAACCCTGTTAATTTGTTAATGGACAACACATAAAAATATCGACCCATATCAAAACGTTTTATCTAATTTGAATTTAGACTGTGCACAGTTTGTAGCCAATTTTCAACTTTTCTTAAATTTTATCCAGAATTATCCGTATAACGAATAAGCAAATTAGACCCAATATCCCACATATAAAACGCTTCGAATCCATCAATAAATCTACAGTCGCTGTGAAATAAAAATTGATTAGGAACAAGTGGTTGTACTAATTTTTTCAAACCTAACTTCATTTTGGTCTCTGTGTTCCTTAATTCTCCTTGAAGTAAAATGACATCCTTGGCAAGTCATAGATGAAAACGTAGTAATAGAGGAACCAACAATAAACGATCCTAATTATTTTGTCGTTTTAAATCCTCAAAGGATGACCAGCTTGTCTTGCAAGAATATGTTAACCGTGTCATTAAATATAAAAATGATTTATCCCAATTAATCAACATTCTAAATCTCCAATTTTCAACCCTTTTAATATTTGATTCATTTTTCTTTTAAATACTTATTTATCTTATTTAATAATGAATTATCCTTTATCAATATATTTTCAATTTACTGGGGAGAAGCTTGATACAACTATATTCTGTAAACATTTATTTTTAAACCTTCCTGGATGACTTATTTAAACCACTTATTTTGAATCATATGAAGTGATCTGTAATCATGTAACGATCCCTTTCCCTCTTTTAGGAAACACTGTTTTGTATAAACTATTTGACAGGTAATATTAAGTTTAGTGTATTCCAATCATGCATGTTAATTATTTCTTATTCCCTCTTTATTCTATAACAGAACAAATGTTCTGTCATAGAATACCATAAAAATGCCATATAAATTAAATAGAGAAGTCAGTCACTGCTAACCCATGTCCCATGTTCCCATGTTCCAGGTGGATGCAAATGTAATATGGTGTCCCAGATTCCGTTACAATCTGCACACCGCCATCAACAAATTCACATTTGAGTCAAAATTTAGAAAGTAAGAAGGAACGTGGTGCTGTTAGCTCATTGTGTACTCAGTCCACCTCAGTATGTTTAAATGCAAATGTCAAATGCAGTCGAACTCCCGATTTCACTAAAATACTGCAACTGAGGAATAACCAAATAACATTTAGATCATATACCGCCGTAGGTAAAACGCGGCACCAATGTAAGTCAGTTATGGCTAAAAATAGGTAATCCTAATTATCCCCTGCACCACGCTCGTCAGTCTAAAATTAAAAATAAGTTGAGACAAACGAAGTGAATAACTGAGGCAAAAAATGCTTGTTCGAAAAATGCAGAGAGTCACAAACACCAGTCTTGCTATCATAAATCTTTTGAGACGTCCTGTTTGTTGTCACACCCCTACCATAGCCAAAAGGTCAGAATGTCAAGCGAGAGGAATGTGAGGCAATAAACCCAGTAAATATAGTATGCCCTCTGGCAAATTAAGTCAGCAAAAATAAAATAAAAAATAAAAGATACAAAATAAATTTGGAAAAATAGTGAAATTTCACCAACTCAAACTGACAACTGGCAGTGGTTTGCATCTCAGAGGCCAAAATACGCTGAAGGAGGAGTCAGAGGACTAAAGTCACATGCGGCAGGTGGAGAATCCAGTACCACCCAGCAACCAGACAAACAGGACATCCACCGAGCCATAGCGTAAACTGTGCAGAGTCCATTCCACTCAAACGGTACAGGATATGCATGTCCCTGCAATGAACTGAGGTTAGCTGTCAATGACAGCAGTGGTCCTGAGGGAGGAGACACAGCAAAAGTCACAGAACCACGGAGGATCCCCTCTCCTCCTTATCCAGCATCTCTTTTGATCCATGAAGTGTGACCTCCTGCCGAAATCAGCCGCAGCACGCTTGAGATAACAGTCAGAGTGGAATTCATCCTGTAATGCATCAGCGCGACCCACGTAACAGGAAATAGCAGTAAACTCCACCGACCTCAGTCTTTGAAGATGTCGTCACTTCCACTGAACAGTCCATTTCAGAGGCACAGTTTGTAATCGCAGTGGTGTGGAGAGCTTAAGAGCAACAGCAGACACCTGAAGCCAGATGCCAAGCGACACCATCATCTCACACCTCTCAGCATGGTTCCAGCCTCAGGAACCTACCCCCAACAGCACCCCAACCTCCAAGAGCAGAACTGCCAGTGTAAAATAAACCGAGTTAACAAAAATCAAACAAAAGGCTATACCAACGTTCCTTACTGCAAAATGTCAAATTAACTTTCAGACCCCTGTGCGTTATCAAGGTTCCACAGAGCCATCTGACATTCCTCTCGTTGCACACCCCACCTTCTGTAAAGAAAAGAAAAAATAGAATTAAAGCAAGACATTTCACAACCAAATGTGATAGAAGTAATATAATAAGCTCACTTACTGTTTTTTTTGTTTTGATCTATGCAAAATAACACCTCGAAAGCGTTCACTTCGCTTGTGCCAAAGAAATCAGCAGTGACATAGAAATCTACTATTATTCTAAATGTGTGTGAACATGACAGATGCTTAACTGTCATCCGGCTTCATTACCTCAATTTGTAGTCCACTTATAAGCAGACATCATATGTCAGTGAAGCAGAAAGGCAAGACAAAATCTCCTTACATAATTAAATCCATAAGTCACTATTTTGAATGAAGGTCAAAATTTTGATTAAGAGATTCACAAGCAACTGCCTCCAAATCTTACCAATTTAAGTAAGGCCTATTTTAGCCTTCTCCCCTATTTATATAATAAAAACATAATTTTCAAAAAACAATTTATAGGTGGAAAACCAAAAATAAAAGAATTGTGCTCCTCTCAACATGTCCAAATCAGTAACCCATGTGTCACACAGACCAACCATTAAAACAATTAAGTTAGTGTGTTAGTCAGTAGTTAGTACATCATAAATAAAACAAACAGAATGCAGGTAGAACCCAAAAACATAAAAACATATGGAATATCTCACAACAACTAAAAGAGTCTCATGGTCACCTGTAATTTGTTTGTCACACATGAAATAAAAACATTCGTTCTACATAAAGTTAGAACTCCCCAATTTGTACTGATTCCATCTGTCAAAATACATATTTCCCCAGATTTGTTGACATCAATAGTTTGGAAACATAAAGCAGAAAAACAATATTCACATCCTCTTGACTCTGCGTCCTTGTACTGATCTGTGAGGATGAGTTAGTCAGTGTCAAAAAACCTAGGAAACAAAGGGATGATAAATGAAACACAAGCATAAGAACAAGCAAATTACTGCCCACAATTCCTGGCCCAGATCCCAAGCCAGAAAAGCTTGCAAAGATGTGCAGTTCCTCGATGAGAACGAAACATCTGCAAATGTTATGTCAAATAAATTCACAACAGAATCCAAAAATCCTGTAAAAATGAACTGGGGATATTAGTGTCAACAGAGCAGCTGAAAGATTCCCAAAATGCAAATGAGATAGTCAGTCCATCCCCAGCTGTGAATCAATGGGGAGAGAAAAAAAAAAATCAGTCTCACAGAAACACGTGGGAACAAAATGAAAACATAACACACAACAAAACCGTTAAATATTGTCATAAAACATTCTCACGCACCATCCATACAATCAGTGCAAGAGTCGGAAGTTATGGTGTCGGAAAGAATTGCCCAAACGCCTCCTGCCTCGGCGCTAGCGGTTTATGGGGACACTGTTTGATCCAATGACCCAGTTCACCACAAAAACGGCAGGCGTAGCGATCCTTACCGTTCCGACTACCTCTGCCCCTCCGCCAACCTGGAAACAGAGTTCGCCTAGACAAAGCTCGATCACCACGTAAACCAGACCATGTCGATGCGGCCGGGCCGTGAGGCAGAACAGGAGCCGGTTTCACAACATTACCGTCAGATATAGAAAACAAGTCCGGATAAGATTGATCAGCTGGATGACATGGAGGTGAAATAATTATCTGTGCAGTCTGCCGAGGACAGACCTCCAGCTGATCCACATAAAGGTCGCTATACAAGACTGAAGAACCTGAAACTGAGGTCTGCTTATGCAGATGAACTGTGCCCTGCCAACTGACCAAAAGATTAGCCCATAGACGCCTGTCCTGATTCAGTTTTTTCAATTGTGAACTGAAAGATGCCCTAGCAAACAGATTAGCCTTATCCCTTTCTTCCTGCACGGCATCTCTCTTCACCACAGCTCGCTTCAAACAGGCATTAAAAATCGGACCCAAAGGCGCCTCGGACGTAATGACGTCACCCTGTTCACGGACCGCACTTTCCAACAAAGACTTCAAGGCACCCTCCGAAAGATGAAGAGAATCCAGCCCAAGCTGCTGATCATATATGTTAATCAAATCTGCAATCTGCTCTTTGAATGATTTCCACGGCCCGACACCATATGAATAGGCCATTTTATCACCAGGCAGTGCAGAAGCCATGAATAACAACAAAGCCACAGTAGCAAACAAACAGCAGGGCCAAACGCAGCAGCGCAAGCACACCCCCGCGCACACACTTACAAAATCACGGAGTCGGACGCACACACCATAACACAGAACAGGCACTCATGACACACAAAGACACATAATAAAAAGACAATGAAACACAAATCTCACACTCACACAGAGAAAACTACAGACTACGCCAGGTAACAAAGAAAACAAACAGATAGTATAGCAAAATAGAAGCCGGCTATTATACAATGCGAACAAAACTTCCGCAAACTTAATTATCACTTCCAGTCTGCTACGAGCTAGGTCAAGCTCAATTTACAAAACGCCTTTCTACCACCAATTCCAACTGCACTTTGTGTGATTGAATTGGGAGGGCAGCGTTACCTCAGCCACTTCAAGCTGGAATTACCCCTTCGAATTAAAATTTCGCCAACGGATCCCAGACCCGTTGAGCGCAGTTCCCAGAACTGAAGCCAATCGACCTGAAATGGTAAGTCCTTTTTTGGACTAGCAAGGTCCTCAGCCGATTCAGACTGATTATTAACACACCAACTATGCCAAATCTTTGTTTTTTGGACACGGTTAAATTCCAAGGACACAAAAGACCTAGCAGAAAAAGCAGAGTGTGCAGCTCTGCTGAGCGTGCCAAAGCTCCCCGTTTGCTCCGTGTATTTCAACAATTAACCATTAAATCAAATATGCTCAATTTCGGTTGAAGATTTCATACGCATTGTACACAGAAAATAATTCCGAACACCTGGAACGCCACTCACAAGATGGCGCACACAAGATGGCGCTTACTACAAACCGAAAGCAAAAAATGAATAAACTCACCGTTCGCAGTTAAACACCGCAACGAATCCTCAGCGTCCCCACAGAGGGTTCCAGACCGCGGAACCGGACGAGCCTCCAATTTGTCGAAATCATAAGGGAATTCTTATTGTAAAACTTTTAAACTATGCAATTTCGGTTTTCCTTTGTTCTTGGGTCCCGGTTTCTTGTCCGCGGTCTGATAACTCTCGCGAGACACAGAAGAGACGTAAGCAGCGTGTTGGCGTCACAGAAGTTCAGAATTTAATCCAATCAGAAGAAAGTATCACACAAGACAGAAAAATTAAAGGAAACACAGTCACCCATTAGTCACCTGATATAATAAAACAGATGAGGAAAAGACGAAGACGTCGAAGACGTCCCTCGGAGAAACAGTCAGCCCATGGTGCTAAAAATTGACTATTTCTGCCTTATTTTTTGGTGTAAGCAGATTATATTCGCCGTGGGAGGTTCCTGCTTCAAGCAAGGCGTTCCTTGCTTCGACCAATGAGGAGCTGTCTCCTAGCCCTACTAAAAACGGGACCTCCCTACAATTTGGTTAGGCATCAAAGGGATTTTTACTTCTTTGATGTTACTCAGAAGTTAACCAGAACTCTGAAGTCCCGCTGACTTTTACAACTTAACCAACCGCATGTATTGTTTTAGACCAAATTGTCTTCAGGTGAACTGCAGGTCAATAGTTTACCCCGCCAAATGTCCACTGGAGATTCCTCATTTCCTGAGACCAAATGTGACCCTGCTTTTAAATGATTTTCACACAGATAAGATTGCTTGTCTCCTGTGGTTTTACGATCTCAGTGACACAAAAAACTCCTGACTTTAGAGCTAACTCAAACACTAAAAAATGATTATATTAGTAAAAGATTCACTAAACTAAAGCACTAGAAATGGTTCTATAATTGAGTTCAACAAAACACTAAATCATGATTATATTTCCTTAACAGTCTGCTGAAGCTCCTTTGCATATGCTAGGCCATTTGTATGCTAAGTTGAGTCGTTAACACCTCCCGCTCCCCCGCACCGCCACTCCCCCCTCCAAGGATTCCGCAATCGACAGATTTTGACTCCCGTGAGTGAAAATGCAAAGCTGTCGATTGCTGTCGATATCTGTCGCTAACTAGCTGCGTTTGTGTCAAAATACAGGGTCAAAAATCCCACTTTTCGTCCAGTGATACACACACACACACACACACACACACACACACACACACACACACACACACACACATATGTTTGTGTGGCTATCTTTGTGTGGACTTTCCATTGACTTCCATTCATTTCTACAGCCTAAACCTGACCTTTACCCTTTTCCTAACCCTAACCATCCCATACCTAACCCTAACCAACCAAAACTCAATTCACACCTTAGTCCTAACTCTGACCCCTGACCTAAAAACAGGGTCACTCCTTGTGGGGACCAGGCTTTGGTCCCCACAAGGAGGGGTAACGTATAACGTATTATGTGTCAGGAAAAGGGTCCCCACAAGGTATTGCAAACAAATGCACACCCACACACTCACTGGCCACTTTATTAGGTACACCTAGCTGGACCCCTTTTTGCCTTCAGAACTGCTTTAATGCTTTGTGGCATAGATTCAACAAGGTACTGGTAACATTCCTCGGAGAATCTGGTCTATATTGACATGATATCATCACCCGGTTGCTGCAGATTTGTCAACTGCACATCCATGATGAGATCTGGTGACTGTGGACGCCATTCGAGTTCAGTGAACTCATTGTTATGTTCAAGAAACTAGTCTGAGATGATTGTCGCTTTATGACATGGCGCATTATCCTGCTGGAAGTAGCCATCAGAAGATGGTACACCAGGGGTGGGCAATCCTGGTCCTCGAGGGCCGGTCTCCTGTAACTCATAGATGTCTCTCTGGTTCAACATGCTTGAAACCAACAGCTGAATCACCTCCCAAGTGCAGTCTAGTTCTACAGAGTCCTGCTAATGACCTAATTATTTGACTCAGGTGTGTTTAAGCAGAGTTGCCCACCCCTGTGGTACACTGTGGACATAAAGGGATGGACATGGTCACCAACAATACTCAGGTAGGCTGTGGCCTTGACACGATGCTCAATTGATACTAATGGGCCCAAATGTGCCAGGAAAATATCCCCACCCCATTACACCACCACCACCAGCCTGAACCATTGATACCAGGCAGGATTGATCTTAGCTTTCATCTTGTTAATGCCAAATTCTGGCCCTACCATCCAAATTTTGCAGTAGAAATCAAGACTCATCAGACCAGGCATAATTTTTCCAATCTTCTATTGTCCAGTTTTGGTGAGCCTGTGTGAATTGTAGCCTTAGTTTCCTGTTCTTAGCGACAGGGGTGGTACCCAGTATGGCCTTTTGCTGCTATAACCCATCCACCTTGAGGTTCGACGTGTTGTGAGAGTATGCTCTTCTGCAGACCTCAGTTGTATCGAATGGTTATTTCAGTTAATGTTGCTGTTCAATCAGCTCCAAACAGTCTGGAAATTCTCCTTTGACATCTGGCATCAACAAGGGTTTTGCGCCCACAGACGTACCGCTCGCTGCATATTTTCTCTTTTTCAGACCATTCTCTGTAAACTCTAGAGATTGTTGTGCTATCTCAGTAGATCAGCAGTTTCTGAAATACTCAGACCAGCCCGTTTGGCACCAACAAACATACTACATTCAGTCACTTAAATCACCTTTCTTCCCCGTTCTGATGCTATGTTTGAACTGCAGCAGATAGTCTTGGCCATGTCTACATGATTAAATGCATTGAGTTGCTGCCATGTGACTGGCTTATTTGACATTTGTTCATAATCAGTTTGACAGGTGTACCTAATAAAGTGGTTGGTGAGTGCATATATTATTCTTGCATTTTAGCTCTAAAATGAAGGATATTATATAGTTTGTTTTTAGTTCCAGGATTTGAAGCACTTTCTTTTTTACCAAGTTGGATTTTTTATGTCTCTTACATTTGTCTGTTTTCACTTGTTGTACCACCACCTATTTGCCAGCACCATGTTTTGAATAGTATCAACTGAACTACTCAAAATGGGTAGTTGAGTCATTGAAATATCCCTATTGTTCCCCTCAGATGTTCCCTTGTTGTTCCTCCTCCAGAAGTCGTCCTCCTCTCCAGTCAGTTGCCTCGCTACTGGCTTCTATCCCAACAGAGCTGAGATATTTTGGAGGAAAGATGGAGAAGAGATTCATGAGGATGTGAACAAAGGAGAAATCCTCCCCAACAATGATGGGACCTTTCAGATGAGTGTCAACTTAGATCTGTCATCCATTTCATCTGATGACTGGAAGAGATATGAATGTGTGTTTCAGCTTTTTGGTCTCAAAGAGGATCTTGTCACTAAATGGAGACAGAAAAAATCAGGACCAACACAGGTAAATGAGATATGGAAAACATTTTTGGGAAATTCAGTACATTGTTAGATGTGCTGAAGTTTGTGTATTTTTATTTATGGATTCAAAAATATGCAGTTAGTGTTTATTTTACTTTACTATAATATTTGTTTTGACTTATACAGTATCAATGCATGTCCCTGTGTGATCCAAAGCAAATGCAAACTCAAAACCCATTTACATACTTTACACTTTTACATGTTTTAATAGAATACATGTCAAAAATATAGCAACATACTGTATATAGATTATGAACATTATTGCTCATTGTAACTGGTAATTTTATCAATCAACCAATCAATGTTATTTATAAAGCATCCTTCATACTAAAAGCAGTTCAAAGTGCTGTACAGATAAATAAAACCAACCAAACAATAAAACAACAACAAAAAATACCCACCACTACCTCACATGGAAAAACCAACAACTGCATGGAAAATGCACAGATTAAGCAGAAAGGATCCAATTCAGGGAATAAAATTTTAAAAAATGTGTCTTGAGCCTGCTCTTAATGACAGCAATATTTTCTGCACATGGATGTGCAGATTTTGTTTTTTTCTCCACAGAAAATTCAAAAATTTTAATCTTCATCTTAACTGGTGTTGCAATGATAATAGTTGCTCCTGTTTGTGCTGTGTGTTTTTATCGCTGGATAAAGAATGGTGAGAAATCATTAAATATCTTTTTTGTTAGTTTGAATTTAAAAATTAAGGTAGAGCAGAAAAAATGCCAAGCTTAAATTAACTTACCATCTACTGAAAGACTAAAAGACAGTTTGTTAAACATGTAAAACTGTTAGTATAATGATGAAAGGCATACCTGAAAACAGTTTTTACTGTAACGCCTCAAACTATCTTTTTTTCAGTTAGAAACAGTCATCGTGTAAACGGTGAGTTATGTCTAAAATACCCTGATCTTTTTATTTGCTAAGTAGTTATTACTTGAGTTTAGGAACATTTTCCAGACGTTTTCTGTTGTGGCATTCAGTACAAAGCAGAACTTTCCTAACAGTTTGTTGTTTGACTTTTAGTTTTTCAAAATCAAGAGCTTCAGGAGTTGCATCAGGAATGATTGGGGGAAATTTGGTTGGTAATAACCAACAATAACATGAAACTACACAAATGGTGAGTTGTTTCATAAAGCAAACAAAGTCACTTTAAAACTGAAAAAAACATGTATTCTTTTTCTTTTTTAAGTTAAAAAAATCATTCTCATAAGATATGATTTCCAGATACTTTCTCTTAGAGCAAGAGAAAATGCTGGATGGGTAATTTGTGAAATAAGTGCAGAAACACTATTAGAAATATTAACATCTGTGGATTATTACTGACCTACAATTAGTAAAATAGTTTTGTCAAAGTGATGTCAGAAAACATCCCGATGACTGAAAATATTTGAATCATTCAGAAAGTGCTATGAAAATTCTAATTGTTTATCTTTTTTTTTCAGGTTGGCAAATTCAGCAACTTATTATTGAAAAGAAAGTATCCCTGGGATTTTACTTAACAGGAATTGATAAAAAAAAGTTTGTTAACATTCTTAGGAAAATGTTTACATTTTAGTAAATCAACCCTCTGAAATCTGAACTCTACATTACAAACAAATTAAGTCACTACGTTTGAAGTAGTTCTATATCTGAATTTTTTGTTTTTCTTATATGTCAAATACTTACAGATATTGGTAAAACAAAATTACCTTGAAAGGCATTAATACTTACACAGATATATTTCTCATGTCAAAAACAAATACAAGCTGCACAGTTGCGCAGTTGGTAGAGCTGTTGCCTTGCAGCAAGAAGGTTCTTGGTTCGATTCCCGGCCCCGGCCTTTCTGCATGGAGTTTGCATGTTCTCCCTGTGCATGGTGGGTTTTCTCTGGGTACTCCGGTTTCCTCCCAAAAACATGACTGTCAGGTTAATTGGTCTGTCTAAATTGCCCCTAGAGTGTGTGTGCATGGTTGTTTGTCCTGTGTGTGTCTCTGTGTTGCCCTGCGACAGACTGGCGACCTGTCCAGGGGTACCCCGCCTCTTGCCCAGAACGCCAGCTGGAGATGGCACCAGCACCTCCCGACCCCATTAAGGGACAAGGGTGTAGGAAAATGGATGGATGGATGAAAAACAAATACAGAGGTCCGTCCTTCTTGAGACATATGTTTGTTTTTTTAACTCTTGTGTATTTTTGCTGTTTTTAAATATGTCAATGTCAATGTCAGATGTATTTATATAGCTCTTCAGCAGCAAACTGCACCAAAGTGCTGTACAAGAACAAGTTCTGTTCTGTTTGTGTTAACAAACAGAACACAAAACGTTACATCAATTAAATGCCAACGAGTAAAAATAAGTTTTAAGAAGCGATTTAAAATGATCCAGGCTGTGGGCAGATCTGATCTGGAAAGGCAAGTTATTCCATAAGACAAGAGCAGCAACAGAAAAAGCTCCATCTCCTTTCCTCTTTAGTCGACTACGAGGAACCGTCAGTAATAACTGATTATTTGATCGTAAGGTTCTGGGCCCAGACCGGAGATTTAAAAGGTCCCGAAGATAAGGGGGGGCCAAGCCATTTAAAACTTTAACAGTTAACAAAAGAATCTTAAAATCTATTCGATAAAAGACGGGCAGCCAGTGTAAAGATGCCAGAGTTGGGCTTATATGGTCATGCTTCCTGGTTCCTGTGAGAAGCTGCTGCGTTCTGGATCATTTGAAGTCGCTGAATCTGCGATTTATCCATCCCTCTATATAAAGAGTTGCAGTGATCCAGACGAGTTGTTATGAAGGCATGGATAAGTCCTTCAAAGTCCTTAAAACCGAAGTAGGATTTAACTTTTGCTAAAAGCCGAAGGTGGTAAAAACTCGATTTAACGACAGAGCTGACTTGTTTATCTAGCTTTAAAGAGCTGTCAAAAGTGAAACCAAGATTCCTAGCAGAGGTTTGATAAGACCGAGCCAAAGAACCAAGAAACTGATCTGGATTTGTAGTTTGAAGTTTTTGACCAAATAATAGAACTTGAGTTTTACTGTCATTAAGGTGAAGAAAGTTTTTTTCCATCCATAATTTAACCTCGGCTAAACAGTTTAGCAACAGCTGAAGAGAACCATTTGTACCATTTTGCAGTTTAAGGGGCAAATAAATCTGGATATCATCTGCAACGCAATGAAAGGAAATATTAAATTTTTCAAAGATCTTTCCAAGAGGCATTAAATACAAAATAAACAAAATGGGCCCTAAAATTGACCCTTGGGGAACACCATACTTCAAAGGTTTAGCCCCGGAACATGATTGGTCCAGATGAACAGAAAAGGTTCTGTTGTCTAAATAAGATTTGAACCATTCGAATACTGAGCCCTCAGGCCAACACAGTAAGAGAATCTGATGATCTACCGTGTCAAAGGCAGAGCTCAAATCCAGAAGTAGTAAAACTGCTACGTTGCCTGAATCAACAATTAAGAGGAGATCATTATATACTCGGAGCAAAGCAGATTCAGTGCTATGAGCAACTTTAAACACAGACTGAAACTTTTCAGTTATATTATTGTCTTTTAAAAACATTTCAAGCTGAATATAAACTAATTTCTCTAGAATTTTGGCTAAAAAAGGCAATTTAGAAATGGGCCTGAAATTTGATAGGTCACTGGGGTCTAAATTGGACTTTTTAAGAAGAGGCTTGACCACAGCATGTTTAAGAGTAGATGGGACACAACCGGACTGCAGTGAGGTATTTATCACCGTAAGAATATAGCTGCCAAAGATCAGAAAAATGTCTTTTATCAGACGAGTAGGAAGACAGTCCAATGGATAATTTGAAGGACGGAGATGCTGAATAATCAAAATCAGTTCATCCATAGAAACTGGTTGAAAATGCTCCAGAGTAGCTATGCATTGTGGCATTTCATGGGAATCTAAATCTACCAGCTATTCAAGCCCCTAAGAGCTTCAATCTTTTCCATAAAGAACTTACAAAAAGCCTCACAACGTTCAACAGAGCCTAAAGGGCTAGATATAGTCGGGGGATTGACAATCCTATCTAGGACATTAAAAAGAATCTGTGGCCTATGCCTATTTGAAGCTACAAAATTGATAAAATATTTCGATTTTGCTAATTTGACTGCATTCTGATAATTAAACAGGCTGACTTTCAGAATTTCAAAGGAAACCTGCAGTTTATCTTTCTTCCATCTCCTCTCAGCGCGCCTACATTCTCGTCTAAGCGCACGAGTGGTTTCATTAAGCCAGGGCTCCAAAACTTTCTTATAGTTGATTTGATTCTCAAAGGAGCTACGGCATTTAGAGCATTAGAACAGACGTTGTTGAAATTTGTAATAAGAGCTTCAATATCAAGATTATCAGTAGGAAATGTAGTAGGAGCTAAGATTGCATTCAGTTGAAGAGCAGTATCAGAGTTAATGTTACGACAAAGTAAAGGTTTAGCATTGCTTGTAGCCTCAGAAGGTGAACTCTTAATAGAGAATACAATAGGAAAATGATCTGAAAGATTATCAGTAGGGACACAACTGAAATAGTGTTTCATATCACAAGATCATTATATATTCATGGAAATCTGATTAGATGGACATGCTTTATTTTTGAGAGAGAGAGAGAATGTCTGATTAGATGGGTGTGGCAATGGTGAGCAACTCATACAGAGTCCTCTACATGGCTCATTGAACTTTGCCATGTCTTCCCCCTCCCTCACAAGCTGCCTTCTTTAAAATAAAGATGACCGTGTGTTTTTGTGTTTCTTATAATGTAAAGCACTTTGAAATAAAATTTGATTGATTGATTTTGATAAAAGCCACTAGAGCTGAAGAAAACCTTAAAAATAAACCCTGATTTAACAGTTTTTTTGTGTATTTAAAATATTTGCTGTAGTTGGAGAAAAGACCTGCTGTTGTGTCCAGGGCTGGACTGAGAAGGATGTGGGCCCCTGGGCATGAGCCAATGTGTGGACCCTACTTAATCATGATTATACAGTAGCGCAAAACACGCAAGCTCACACACCACACATAGCCGGATACTCCGTCGCCTTTGACTCTGCAAGTCAGATACAGATCCAGGTTCTGGCGGACCGTAGAGCCGTTGTTAACGAGGCTAACGTTTTGAGAAGCAAAGAAGAACTATAGTTCTGTTCCATGTCCATTATGAGGTTTAAAAATCCTGCTAGATTGGATATTTTTTTCTTAACCTCTCTGTTGTGCTCTTCTTTTTATTACTGCTTCATTTTGTGTGTCGGTTTTCAAAATAAAAGCGCAATGAGCCATGCTGCTTCATGGGTTGTTGTAGGTAATTTGGCAGAGTATTTGATGACTTCAGTAGTGGCCGAAATAAAAGGAACACGATTAACAGATAATTTGATTATGATGATGACCCTCATCAAAATGTAATGTGTTTTTATGATATAAAGCACTTCTTTTAATTGCATTATTGTTTAAATGTACTACACAAATAAACTTAATTGATTCTCTGAAATGGAGCCAGCAAGAGGAAAGTTTCCTGACATCTGGGAATACTTTGAGATGGTCACTCACAATATGACTCTCAAAGATATATCAGTCTTGCACAGCAGAAACAGACTTAAAATTTTGTGTGTAGCTAAATATAAGGGATCAGAGCCAACTGGACATCTGCTAAAAATAATTTTTTTTGAGGAATTTTAGTTTTTCAGGAAATAAGTCAAAACACAAAGAATATTGTCAAATCAGTCTATGACAAATGGAAACAGACTGATAGCCAAAATGAGTTTGGCTACAAATAATTTTAATAAGTAAAAATATGACTTAAATGATTCTCCTGTTACTAAATATGAATTTTACAAAATTTTTGTTACAGTATTGTATTTACAATTTTTTTAAATCATGATCTATTTGAGTGACAAGACTGTTCCAATTTCAGCAGCAGATGTCATTAATGAGTAATGAATGAAATACAGAATAATTAACCTTTGGGCAAAGCAATGGGATGGAAAGCTTCATTGCTTCATGAAGCTTCATTTGGCCATCACTAGATTTAAACGCAGAGAGGCCCAGGATGAAGTGGACAATGTATTTAATGATGTCCAAATAGAACTCGATGCCAGGAACTACAGGTGAGGAACGGGAACAAACTCAGGAAGACAATGACAATGACAAGGATCCAGTGAGGAAACGTAAAAGGGGGGGAAGAAATACACAGCAGAAATAATCAAGGGAACAAGAGGCAGGCGGGACTAATCAGGACTTGACAAGACCATACAGGGACTACATTAATTAATAATCACACAAAAACCCGGATCCTAACCCAGATCCTTATAGTACAACCCCACCCCACCCTTCAAGGGGTGGCTACCAGACACCCAAAAAGTCCAAAGAACAAAAAATAACTCAAACAGGGTGGGAGAAAGGGTGCAGGATGGAGGGCCAGAGTCCAAGAAAATCCACATAAAAAGAAACTCAAAATGTCCATGTAGTCAGAGCAAAACACACCCGGCCTCAACGGCACAGGAGGCAAGCCCATCATGATGGATCCAGCTTGGTGGATCCAGCGGCTGGCCCAGTGACCGACGTCACTCACGAGGCTGCGGAGGGTGGCCCGGAGGCCGCACAGATTCACGAAGAGGCGCTGGAAGGCGGCCGGCAAGTGGACCTGGAAGGTCGGCTGACTGCACAGGTAAGAGCCCGATAGCTTCTGGCTCAGGGAGGCCAGGCTCTGTCTTGGGTCACCGGGAAGCTGCAGAGCAGGCATATGTTGAGTTCTGGAAAGCCGACGAAACTGAAGTTGGTTTCCAATTCCAGCTTCCGATTTGGTAAATGGCTAAAGGGCAATTCCACCTAATTTTTCACTACCTTCAGGATATTTAATCTACTTTAGTTGAACTACAACACCTAGACACTTCCAACTTGGACTAAATTATTCTGCTCTGTTAGAGGAATATTTGAAACCATGTTCGGGATTTGTGAAACATTTTTCACATTTGTTAAACTTTTTTCTGATTTGCAAAACTTCAATAAAGGTTGATTTCACCACTTCTTTGGATCTTGGTCACACTAGAATTGCTCCAGTTCCAATACCACAACACCTAGACTCTTACTGGTTATTCTTCCCTAATAGCAGAATATATAAAACAATGTTTGTGATTTGAGTAACCTTTTTCTAATTTGTGAAAATTCAAGTAAAGGTCAATTAAATTATTTTATTTTATCTTTACCCAGATAAAAGTTTCACAAATCACAAACATGGTTCTAAATATTCTACTATTAGAGCAGAAAGTCGAGGTTTGAAGAGTCTAAAGAAGGTGTCAAACTCCAGTCCTCAAGGGCTTCTGTCCTGCAACATTTAGATGTGCCTCTGCTGCACCACACCTGAATAGAATAAATAGGTCGTTAGCAAGACTCTGGAAAACTTATCTACACAAGAAGGAGGTAATTAAACAATTTCATTCCAGTGTTTTGTACCTGTGGCACATCTAAAAACTGCAGGACAGCGGCCCTTAAGGACTGGAGTTTGGAATCCCTGGTCTAAATGATTTTCATGTTAACTCCCTCAACTTACAGTGATGGCACGTCAGCATGGTGTGCTGTCTGGTATGCCAGCTTCCACCGCACAAGAGCCACTTGAGACACAAGTCAGCAGAGGCCTGGGTAAGACATAAATGTTTGTATCAAACCATCACTGCTACTTGTTACCTTCCCAATAAAAACTGGAAATTAATTGTAATTAAAAAATGTAGGCCTCATTTGGGCAAGGCTGAATTCTATTTTTGATTATGAATGTTTTTAAACATACATGTTATCTTTCTACTCAGGACATTAATTTATGAATCAAAATGTCTGGCACGTCTAATTACGTATGCTCTTTCAACAGGTCAGACATTGCAGCAGACTCAGAGGAAGGAATCATCTGTCATCATAACTCAGTATTGTTCACATATTTCCTTCTACTTTTCAACAGAAGTTGATTTGTTTTACGCATATGCAAAACAAAACATTTTTAAGATGTTAACCCATGGCTTAGTGAGATTCCTTGACATCGCATGATTAATGTAGACCCAGAGAATTTAATCAAGTTAATGTTTATTATTCGAACAGGTAGTTCAGTACTGTGGGTGGTAAAGTTGTTGGCTCTCAAAAATGAGCATTTGAGAAAAAATGTTTTTTTAAAAACACTTCATTGAGAAGTATTTGCAACAAATGCCTTAGAAATATCTTGAATAAGTAAAATATTTATGTGCAGACAGGAAGCATTAAACATTTTAAAGGCACACAACGCTGAAGTTATTAGGGTTCCGAGCCCATGGAAGCGAGCGGACGGCCAATGCAAGGCATGGCCATAAGCCTGTTCCTAGTGGAGCAGAGAACCCTATTGTTTTTATTCTGTTTTTCCATTATTCTTATGTTTTCTTCTCTGCTGAAACTCCTACTATGACCTACCCCACCCCCATAACTTATTACAACTTTTATTCGGAAACTGGCATCCATGGGTGGAAATTAAAGATTTTCTCTAAAAATCTTTTGCTGGCCACTCAAACGTTTCACCAGCCACTCTTTTTTCTCTTTGGATTACAAACCCCACCAGTACAAGCAAATTATATAAAATATAATTTATTCTTCTTCTACATCCCAAAATGTGTGTTATCTTATAACTGAACAGTAGGTATTCTTTCACGGATACAAGACTTACTTTCACCTTCATTGACAACGTCAGCATGTTGTATAACCCAGGTGAGTGACGCTGATGACCTGGATTCTCTCATTGGCTCCTTTGAAAGGTGAACTTTACATTCTCAACTGATCTTCCTCATTTTTTCAAGAATCTCTTGTGTAGAGGACACATGCTTTCAACTTGTTAAAAAAATGTGGATGTGAAATGGCTAAAAGGAGCATTTGGTCTGTTTATCTGGTTTTACAGGGAATACAAAGCACAATATCAGGTGAGTTAGAAACATCTAAATATCTTTAATCTTAAAAACTTGTCCTTTTTATTGCAGTTTTTGATGTCAAATATTTAAGTCATTTTTAGATAAGGGATCATTTAAATATTAAATTGTCTTAATTGTTTCTGTTGAGTCAAATTTCTATCCAATTTAATATTTATTTTATGATCTGCCTATTTTTGTGTGTTTTATGCAAAATAGAAGCACATTGCTCTGCTATACCATGTAGATTTTATGTAAAATGGGCTTTAATGAGTTTATCAAGTGTGCAATGTTGTGCGGAGCAGAGTTTCACTCTTTCTTACACCCTTTTCCCCACTGTACTTCCAGTAAGCATTTATGGTCCAAGGAGATAAGCTTATGGTGCTTACACCTTGTACTTAAGATGAAAGGTTCATTAACCCACAGTCTAAATAAAGCTCCTTAGCCCTGACCTGATGTACCTTCCTTCGCTGGGGGTGGGGGGCTAATTTATGTTTTCGCATCCACCTAAATAATGTGTAGTTGCGCCACTGCTTCTAGAGCAAACCTTAAATGTCCTAACAGCTGTGTTTACTCAACTTAGGACAGTATCCCTCACCATAAGTCAGGCCCCTCTTGAAAATAAGATCTAGATCTCAACGGGATTTACCTGGTTAAATAAAATCAATAAAAATGTAGAAATAAATTTCAGTTATTTCCTAGAATACTTTATTAACCTGAAGGCTTAGAACCTCAGTCACATTCTGCGTTTTATTGCAGCGAGAATGGATATATATTTGAGGCAGTTAATTTTAATGTCATGAGTCTTTTGTTGCATTTTGTTCTAATGACTATTTAAACCATATTTATCAAAAATATGGTAAAGATTTGAATGTAGTGCCGATGCAAAATATTTTTGTTCTTAGAAAACCTTATTGCAATAATTCAGCACAAATTCAGAATATCAACTAAAAAATTAAGAAATTCCCAACATTCCTATTTTGCTCTGAAATTTTTTACTTGTTCTTATTTTGTATTATTCATTCAACAGCAATTAGCTTCTAAACTTCATATGATCTGCTGAAAACTATGGAAACAAAATGAAAGTAGCAATGAGATTGAAGGTCAAAAGGTGCTATGTTACCCGGTCTTTGGTGAACATAAGCAAAAAATAAAAGGTTTATTTCACAAAAATTCTCTTTTTTTTGATGAACAAAAGTTTTGAATTAAAGGTAGTAGAACGACTGCAAAGCTATGGAATTAATAGTATGTGAGAAATATCCATCCATTATCATACACGTTTACTCCTTGTAGGGTTGTGAGAGGTGGGGTCACCCTGGACAGGTCACCAGTCCATCGGATGGCAACACAGAGATAGACAGCATGCACACATTCACACTTAATGAGAGTTTAGAGAGACCAATCAACCCAACAGTCACAGTTTTTGGACATACGTGAGTCCAGGAGAAGACTCGCGCATGTACAGAGAGAACATGCAAACTCCAAGCAGAAAGACCCCATTCTGGAGAAATATTTATTAAAAGCTTTTGTGTAAAAAGAATGAAAGCACAGTGGTTCATCTTTTTAAGTCATGTAAGTACTTTTATTGTGTCAGTTTCACTTCAAAGACGACATACCTCATGAAATATTTAATTTGTAAGTTATGTTTTAATAATGGGTGTGAGGGCAAAGATGAGTGGGCCAAACTTGCCTTTAGAGCTGTAAAAGAATTATTGCAAATTATCACAAAGGCTTCATTGCAGCTGTTGCTTCTAAGTTATTAGGTTATGAGGCTTTTTCCACACAGGGCCATGTAGGTTTAGATTTTTATCTTCCGTAATATTAAACACCTTCATTTAAAAATTGGTTTTTGATCCACTTTATTGTCCTTGACTAAAATTCAAATTGGTTTGATGTTCTGAAACACTGAAGTGTGGCAGACATAGAAAAAATGGGGTATCAGGAAGGGGGTGAACACTTTTTCCACAATACTGTAATTCTAAAAAATATAGAATTTGATTTATGTATATAGATACATAAATCAAATACATTTTCACAATAGGTCAAATAAAGAATGATCAGTGAATTGTTTAATATCAACACCTCAATTCAATGAGTTGTGAACAATTGTCTTTTATTATTGATGTTATTTCCAGTTTGTTTTCATCGAGAATCACTCACGAATTTAATGTCTCTCACACACTTAATCACAACCACATCAACACCCATTAACATATTAGTAGGAATCTCTCTATTGCTAAATATGACATAGTTCATTTTTCCACCATTCAATTTATTTTCATTCAATCATGTTTTTATGCTTATCAAATCCTTTTTAATGTCATCCAACCAATTTGTAAAATTTTCACCTGTTTTCTACTGTTGCTTTGATTCTTCCATGCATGAAAAATCCTGAAATCGGCATGGTAATCATTCAGTTGTGCAAAATGCTTGGAGAGATCAAGCGCCACCATCAAGGCACAGCTCCTCCTTGTAGCTGCAGTTTCCAAACTTCAGAGCAGCAATACCCCGTGTGTCTCCTCCACTCAACCCCTTCAGATTATCCAGCAGCAATTAACAAACACCTGGTGAGACTGGACATCTGCTGAGTTCATTATATAAGCTATTTCTCAGAGCAATGTTGGTAAAAATGTTGTTAAAGGGAGAAGTGGTGTGATGACTTCGTGAAGGCAGAGTGTCAGCAGGAGTTTTTAAAAAGAGGCTCAATTTCGAGGTGTTGAATGACTTGCTCATGGCTTTGTTGTGGACAGTCGCATTTACAGACAGAATCACCTTTATCACTAGGATGATCTATAAGTGAGTTAAAAGACTAATAATTTCATTTCAGGTTGCATATATGATATGTGATATTCTGGGGCAATTTTGAGCTAGGTGGTCCATGAGTATTTGTTAAATACTGTAGGTTAAGTGGTCCTCTGCCTGAAAAAAAATGTGAAACATTGGCTTAGAGGCAAGGTTTTGGTTAAAAAAAAAAAAAAAAAGACAAAACAAAATGTAAACAATATCCAGAAATCTTCTTCACTTCTAAACAGAGCACAGACGTTTCTACAAACTGAAAGTTGAATGACGTTTTTATATGAAACAATGACAACCCAAAAACTTCTCTGGAATTGTGGATTTTTAAGACCTGGCTGCATTGTTTTTAAATGGAGTTATATTGCCATGATTCCCCAAAATGCCAGCGTAAGTATTGGCACATTTCACAAATTCGAGCCGCATATTTTGAAAATGGTGACAGAAGAAAAATAATAATAAAAAGCACGTATTACAGGTGCTGGTCATAAAATTAGAATATAATGAAAAAGTAGATTTATTTCATTAATTCCATTTAAAAAGTGAAACTTGTATATTATATTCATACATTACATACAAACTCGTATATTTCAAATGTTTATTTCGTTTAATTTTGATGATTACAAATAACAAATGAAAATCTCAAATTCAGCATATCAGAAAATTAGAATATTACTGAAGCTCAATAAAAACAAAGGATTTATAGAAATGTTGGCCAACTGAAAAGTATGAACATGAAAAGTATGAGCATGTACAGCACTCAGTATTTAGTTGGGGCTCCTTTGGCCTGTATTACTGCAGCAATGCGGCGTGGCATGGAGTCGATCAGTCTGTGGCACTACTCAGGTGTTATGATGGCCCAGGTTGCTCTAATAGTGGCTTTTAGCTCTTCTGAATTTTGGGTCTGGTGTATTGCTTCTTCTTCACAATACCCCATAGATCTTCTATGGGGTTAAGGTCAGGAGAGTTTGCTGGCCAATTAAGAACAGGGATACCATGGTCCTTCAACCAGGTACTGGTAGCTTTGGCACTGTGTGCAGGTGCCAAGTCCTGTTGGAAAATGAAATCTGCATCTCCAAAAAGTTGGTCAGCAGCAGGAAGCATGAAGTGCTCTAAAACGTCCTGGTATGTGGCTGCGTTGACCCTGGACCTCAGAAAACACAATGGACCAACACCAGCAGATGACATGGCACCCCAAACCATCACTGACTGTGGAAACTTTACATGGACTTCAAGCAACGTGGATGAAGTGCCTCTCTTCTTTTCCTCCAGACTGTGGGGCCTTGATTTCCAAAAGAAATGCAAAATTGACTTTCATCAGAGAACATGACTTTGGACCACTCACCAGCAGTCCAGTCCTGTTTCTCTTTAGCCCAAGGCAGTTTTTTAATATGTAGTGTTAAGAGAAGAAAATTGTAAAACTTTACTCGTTATATCTTCTCTGCTCGGGTTCAGAAAAATGCTGTGCGCAAGGACTGAGATCACGCAGAGACAACAGCGTCACAATAATCAGCATTTATTCAAGACAGATGCAAACTATCACCAGAAAAGTACATCAGAAAACCTCAGAGCACAAACGCATAAATTTACCTGAGAAGAGGAAAAAGACAAACAGAAAGCAAGAACGTCCTTGGAGAAATTGCAAGCGCAAAATCTGATTTGTTACTCTGTGTGGAAAGCTTTATCTTCTTTTCTTTAATTTATTCAAATAAGGCATATCTCTGCTTGACCAACTGGAAGCTGTCTCTGACCGTTTTTGAATATAGTACCGCCCTGAAACCTGTTCGGACGACCAAAGACAAGTTTCTCTTTTTTGTTTGAAGAAGAGGATCTGACTCCTAAATTCCTGCTGTTTTATGGCCTTTGAAGTCAAGAGAAAGATAACTGGTACTTCCTCCTAAAAAGAGCAGATGTGTGCTCTTAAATACTTCAGTTCACTTACAGATAAACTATAGATCAATATGCCAGAATAAGTTATAAATTTTAAAACTATACTCAGGCTATTTCACCAAGTCATGTTGCATCTTATAACATAATGTTTCTGGGGACTTTCTTTATTCTAAATTTATTTCTCCCACTATCTGGCTTCATGCCTTTTGAGCAAGCAGAAACAAATCAAGGAATTTCACAGAAAGCTGTAAAATTCTGGTTTTCTCTTCCGCTCTACCAGGAACGAACCTTTAATTCTGTATTTTAATTCAATAAAAGGTTATCTTCCAGAAAGTAATCTTTTTTGTTCAGTTTCTCTCTCCATGACCTGGTACCTCCTATACCAAGATGTTTTAAAAAGATAGCACAATCTAGCTCCCAAGATATATTAGTTTATGACCTCCTGTCTTGTGTGATAAAGGCCACAAGGACCCAAGCTAAAAGCTTTTGCCCAATCCATCACTCTTTGGTATTTTGAACCCAGTCATGGCTCTTCCTGCTTTTTAACTCAGTAACACAACTTCTTCAAAATTTAAGTAAGATTCAGCTAACTAAATACTAAAAGATGGTTATATTTTCTAAATGCTAAAAACGATCAACAGTAGTAACAGAAATCAATGTATTTTCCTATTTATTGTTTTTTTCCCCCTGTATTTACTGTTGCTAAAATTGTTATTTTTGCTGCATGAAAATTGAATTGGTTATTTGTATTTTGTGTGTGAATTGTGAAAACTGAAATTCTAATAATTTTATTTTACAGTGCATCATTCTCTGCAGTATATTTACACGGCATCAACTGGAATTAATAGCTTTCCAGACTTTGTGGCTGTTGGTCTGGTTGATGGAAATGAGTTCATGTACTATGACAGCGACATCAGGAAAGCGATACCCAAAGAGGCCTGGATGAAGAAAGTCACAGAGGATGATCCACAGTACTGGGACTTTCAAAGTCAAGGTTTATATGAAACCCAGATGTCATTCATACACAGCATTGAAGTTGCAAAGCAACGATTGAACCAAAGTAGAGGTTTGTCAGTTCATTTCATTACTGCTACACAATAGGCTTCACGTATTGACAAGATTTTTTCTTTCATGTCGGAGATGGGCTTCCAGAGGCTCCTTGCAGCCAATGGACAATTTTGTCCCCACTCTGATCTGACTTTTGTCAGCCTGTGACCTGCACCAAGCACTTTATAATTAATTGGCTTCAGACTCTAACCTAGTCTGTCTGCTCCTTCATGAGTTCGTATCTATTTTTTGAGAAAACTAGCGCATTGACCTTATTGGTCACAATCCATTTACATTGATATTGCAGCATATTATTTTTACAAATATGTTACACGTGAATCACATGTGATTCACACATTTCCACAGGTGGATCGCATGTAATTCACACATTTCCACGTGATTCACATCATTCACATGTCAAGATTTATGTGATCGCATGTGATTTTCAAGGGATTTTCTTGTAAGGGCCACCTCACCCCCTCCTCTTATCAATGCAGCTGTGGAGCTAAACGCTCCCGAGGACATTCCTCAATAACACCTTTACCAGACTTCTGCCGGGAGGCAGAGCAACATGGTTTCATGACCCTGTGACGTCACCACCTTCACTAATGTCTTTGTTTTGACTGAATGCTGCCATATTCTGCTCTCCTTGTGTGTTTACAACGCAATTCAGCAGTAAGCTTAACTCCACTGGAATGAACACTTGAATCAGGATACAGGTTCTTTACTTCTGCTTTATTCCGGTGACTCAAGCACTCGTACGACATGGAGTAAACTGTAACAAAAATAAAACAGCTGCATTTACTATGAGTAAAAGAGTTAAAACAAAATACACATTGTTAACTGTTGCGTTTTCTTGTTCAGCACTCATCTTTAAAATGAATCACTTCTTTTCATTAGATAGCTGTGTTCACTTTATTGCTACCGATCAGCCTTCAGTTAACTTCATCTCTACTTCACTTGTTAGAACAGTGCTGCTTTTACACAAGAACTCACTCTCATTGCCCCCTGGTGGACAACAGCAGTACAACATGTACATAAACAAAATGACAGAATACAGAACTTGCAGCTTTACCTTTCAAAGTAAATTAGGCAACATGAACATATAACACAAAATAACTCAGACAAGTTAAGATGAGAACATATTCTAACATTAACAAATAAGACACTAACTAAAATCTACGAAAACTTACAGACGGTGATGTCGATGGGGTAAAACAAAGGCTGATTGCAACCGATTCACCTGGGACTGAGTTAAAAACAAAACAAAACAAAACCTCAGGAAACGGTTGACTTCCTGTCCTAGACCTACCTTGACCTTCAAAATAAAAGCCGTATCACTCTTAACATAAAATTAAAGGGCATAACATGCCATTTGCCTTACTGTGTCCTTTCCTCTTTTTTATTTTATTTTGTTAGAAACGGTGGAGTACTCCCTATTTATCCCAGAAAAGGATTATTTTATTTAATTAGTAATATTAGAAATTGTGGCGTGCTCTTTCTGTTTTATAGCTACATTAACACAGTTGCTGAAAATCTTATGATAGTTTCTGTTTCTCAGGTGTTCACATCTTCCAGAATATGTATGGCTGTGAAATGGATGATGAATATGAAGAACTTGAAGGTTGGGAAAGCTTTGGTTATGATGGAGAGGACTTCATAGCATTTGACCTGAAAACAAAGACATGGTCTGCTCCAGTAAATCAGGCTTTCAACACCAAAAACAAATGGGATTATGATAAAATGAAGGTGGCAGAGACAAAGAACTACATCACCCAAACGTGTCCTGCTTGGCTGAAAAAGTATTTGGAGTATGGGAAGAACTCCCTGCTGAGAACAGGTAGAATAACAAACTGTTTAGTATTCTGTACTCAGTGTTCATATTTAGATTTCTTATATGATACTATATATAAATATTAGTGTATAAACAGACAAACACACATACAGTACATACACAATTTTATAGCTGCAATTACTTTTTTGTCATATTTATTCATTCAACAATGTTTCTTTTATTTTCTACACATTGCCTTTAAGTCTGTTTTTTCATTTCTAAACCCCCAATACTTTAAAATAGGTTTGTAAGTCCAGGAATTCGAGTGCTTTCTTTTTCACCAAGTTGGATTTTTTGTGCCTCTTACTTTCACCTTTCTTCTTATCTGTTTTCACATTGTAGTATAATATATTTTACATATTAACTCAAAATGGATAGATGAGTCATTGAAATATCTCCATTCTTCTTCTCAGATCTTCCCCGATTATCTCTCTTTCAGAAGTCGTCCTCCTCTCAAGTCAGTTGTCATGCTACTGGTTTCTATCCCAGCAGAGCTGAAATGTTTTGGAGGAAAGATGGAGAGGAGATTCATGAGGATGTGAACAAAGGAGAAATCCTCCCCAACAATGACGGGACCTTCCAGATGAGTGTCGACTTAGATCTGTCATCCATTTCATCTGATGACTGGAAGAGATATGAATGTGTGTTTCAGCTTTTTGGTCTCAAAGAGGATCTTGTCACTAAACTGGAGACAGAAAAAATCTGGACCAACAGAAGTAAATGAGATATGGAAAACATTTTTGACAATTGCCTTTATTAATGCAGAAATGTACAGTTTGTGTTTATTTTACTTAAACTTTGACTTCAATAGGAGCATCACCTTTCTATGTGACCGAGAGCAAATGCAAACTCAAAAACCAGTTGCATAATTTGTAGTATAAACATGAACAGCATGTCCACATACATGGACTACGAACCGTCTTTATACTCATTGTAACAGGTAATTTTAGCATATATACGCTTAATCTGCGCATTCTTTTGTTTCTTTTTTCTCCACAGAAAAATCCTTTTTTTTCATCTTCACCATAATAGGTGTAACAATAGGTGGAGCAATATGTCTTGGTATATACCATTGTATATGCCACTCTTTCCTGGGGGAAGTACGTGGTAAGAAATCAACAAATTGTTTTTTTTTTTTATTTTAATTGTACAAATTTAGATTGAGCTGAAAAAATGCCAAAGTTAAATTAACTTTTATAAATAACATTTAATGAAAGTCTAGAAACAGTTTGTTAAAGATGTAAAATTGCTACTACAATAATAAAAAGAAAATCTGGAAACTGTTCTATAGTTTTTACTCTAACACCTCAAACTATCTTTTTTTCAGTTAGACGTGAGAGGCGTCTCATTAGTGAGTAAAAGTGTCTAAAATACCCTGATCTAATTTTCTAAATGGTTGCTGTCATTTGACTTTAACTTTTTTCAGTAGTTTTCTGTTGTGGCATTCAATATAAAACAACTTTCCTAACAGTTTGTTTGGCTGTTGTTTACTTCCCTAAGGGATGAACTTCAGGAACTACGGAATCAAATGGATCCAAAATATAGATGGTGATAAACAATAACATGAAACCACACAAAGGGTGAGTTATTTCAAAAAGCAAACAAAGTCACTTTCCAGGTACCTTCTCTCAGATAAGGAGATGCTGGATGGGTAATTTTGAACTGCCAAATTTACCCATTGCAATTTTGTGTATTAAGTGCAGAAATGCTTTTAGAAGTCTTAACATTTGCTGATTATCACTGAACTAAAGTTACTAAAATAGTTGAGGCAAAGTGATGTCAGAAAATCCCCAGATGACTGAAAATATTTGGCTCATTCGGAAACGTTATAAAATAAACAACATTGCTACTTGTGTATTTTTTCTTTTTTCAGGTTGGCATTATAACCACTAAGAAGAGGATCAGCATCTGTTCACCAACTGAACATTGAAAAGAAAGTGTCAATGATTTTACTTAACTGGAATTGATAAAACGTTTAAATCAACATTCCTAGGAAAATGTTTGCCATCTGAATTTTATTGCTGAGTCGTTCTCATATGTAATCAAACAATTATAAATATTGGTAAAACTGTAGGGATTTGGGTTTCTGTGTGTTTGTTTAGATTTCTGTGTTCTGTTGCATCTCTGTGTTGTCCGTGTGCCCTTTGATTAGTTACAGCTGTTCCTTGTTTCTCCTGATTGTCTCCTATGTGTATTTAAACCCACCTGTGTTCTTTGTCAGGTCCTCCTCTGTCGTCAGATGTCTCTTGTGCTACCAGTTATGAGCTCTTAGCCTTCCACTCATTCTGTGCTGCCTGGACTTATGATTATTATGTTTCATTATTATCAAATTCATCGTCAATCACTCTTCAACCATAAACTGGGTCTGCCGTGTCTTCCTCATCACCACCGCAATTCATGACGAAAACAAAATTATGTTCAAGGGTATTAACACTTAACACATGTGAAAGTATGTATCTACAGACACATTTCTCATGCCTAAAACAAATATTGAAGTCAAGCCCAGTTTAATTATTTTTTTGTTTGTTGGTTTTATCTGTTGTGTACTTTTATTGTTTTTAAATAAAGTGTTCATTCAAATCTAATAATTACAACATAATATGTAATTATGACAGAGCAATGTAATTGCTCTGTTGTTGTTTTTTGTAGGTTTCTGTAAAGTGCAGTGAATGGGAATGTCCTGTTGTTGATCCTCACTGTTCTTAGGAAGGAGAAATGTCAGTGTATCTCCAGTAACCCTGGTAAAAAAAAAAAGTATACTTTACTATACTTCAAACATACTTTCATTTGTGAAAGTACACTTTAAGTATGCTAATTATTAAGTGTACTACCTATAAGTATATCTGAAGTATACTAAAAATACACTTGTACCAAGTTCGAAATTAGTATCTTAAACATAATTGTACCAAAATACACTTTTAATATATTAAATCAGTGATTCTTGAGAATAGGGACAAAACAGGTCCTATGGATAAAGCACAAAATGTGAATAAAATATACAAATAATATAATTTTTTCAAATATCTGACTAAACTAACCTGGGTCATGTGACACAACAATGTATATTTTTCAGGTATTTGCTGAATATTTTTTTATTTTAAACATTGTAGTCGGTGGATGATGCCTGTAAAAGCCTTTGTCCAGGAGCAGAACTCAATATAATAGTTTAAAATAATCAAAGAAATACTAAAATTATATATTATGACAAGTATAAGTAGTCATATAAATGATTATAAAAGTATCAATAAATTGAATTAAAAATCATTTTTATATATTTTCCAACTCCATTGAAATTTGTCCTTAGTTTTTGTCAACACCGTCAGAAATGAAAAGAATGTAAAAAAAAATCAGGCATTATTGGGGGCAGCAGAACTTCTGAGGACCCCATGACCACTTCCTGTTTCTTCCTTTGCTAGGAGGGCTAGTTAGCTCTGGTTAGCTTAAGGCTAGTTAGCTCTGGTTAGCTTATGTTATTCTTTAGTTTTTTCTTCTTTTTATTCCTAAGTTGTTTGTCACAACCATGATGTGTCGACACCATAACTGACATTTTACAAAACTTTGATAATATTTTGTGAATTAAAAGCTTAATTTTGGTAAAATGTAAAGATTTCATGGACCTGATGAGCTACAATATGGCCTCCTTCAGAATGACATCATATAAATTGAGGTAGTTTGGCTTTTTGTCACCTCCGTCAGATGTCAACTCCATCAGAGTTTTTCTGACTCAGTGAAATTGTTGTGAAATATCACTTAAATGTGGAGTTAATTCATTTTAATGTATTTTTACATAAATTGCATTACTTCACATGTACCAAGTTTTTCATTTTACTCACTAGTTTGTCACCACCTTCAGTTTTGTGTCAACTCCGTCATGCAGCGTCAACTCCGTCAGATGGATTTTTATGGTTTTTTGTTTTAAATAATTATTTTGTTTCTTGAGAAGTATTTGTCTGCAAAATGAGTAAAAATATCACTAATAGGGTCATTAAAAATTGTTTTTGATGTATTTTTGTCAGATGGTAATTACAACGTTCTAGGTCAGGTCGATTAAAAATGTAATTTTTTAAAAAAATGTTGCAACTGGGAGCCTGTACCTCAGCATCTTTACATTTCCAAAACATTATTTGACATATTTGTATACATAAATTTGAGAAATAACAAAAAAATATATGGGAAAATTAAAACCCATTTTGTCCCTATTTTCAAGAATCACTGAAATAAAAGTATGCTTTAAGTGAACAAAATCTGAATGAATGTATATGAACTTTTAAGTGCCTTAATAATCTTTTACTATTTATTAAAATTGCATACCATAAAAGGATAATCATGATGTAATTTTTAAGAAAGTGCCTAATCAATTTTCAGATGTGTGATGTAAAAACCTTATAATCAACGGCAATAGCTCCAGTTCACACTCCAGACCAGATGGTGGCGGTATTGCACATTTTCATTTATTTAAAAAACGCCACAGAGAAGAAAAAACTTGAAGCAGCTAAGATCATAGACATAATATAAGGATAGACGCCTCATGCGCCGCTCTCGCCTATTGTCGCTGACGAGATTTATGGCGGCCATCTTGGAGCGGTAGACCACTCCACTCAGCATTACGTGTTTAGCAGCAAAATGACATATCAGCGCATTAATCGATCATAACACAATTTTTGTTACTGGAAACTATATTCAGACATCTATCAAAGCTACATTTATAAATAATTGTATTATTTAAGTATGTTTTTAATACATAGTTCAGCATTTTTAAATATGATTGGTGGCTATAACAATAGAATAGGAATATTCTGATATCGATGTATGATAAGTATATTAAAAAGCACACAGCCTTGAATAATTTATTGTGAACAGCTGTGTGTATAATTTATTATAATAATAATACATAGTTATACAACTATACAATCACAAATAAATAATGATTAATAATGATTCGGTCCCAATGATCATCAGTTCTTATGTCACATACATGGCGAGTCCACAATGTCTTGAAATTGTAAGTACGATTTTTAATTTGCCATTTTTCTGTTCTCTTTAAATACAAATGCTTTCTCTGTTTAATTGCTCTATTGTTCTTTTTGTAGGTTTCTGTAAGGTGCAGTGAACAGGAATGTTCTGTCGTTGATCCTCTCTGTCATGTTTTATTGTCACACTTACATTTTCATGTTCATGTGTTCACTTTTGATGTGTAAACTGATAATTCATGTAAAGTTCATAAAGTTGTGAGCAAAATTGGACAATTTTAAAATGCCTGTAATAAAAAATATTTGAATTACCTTGAACATCTGGTGTAATTAATGTTTCCATGTAATTTTAGCCTAAAATAATGTAAGTACAGTAGTGTAGTTATGCATGTCATTTACAAAATAGGTACGTAGGAATTAAGACTTTCACGAATAATTAAAGTTGTAGTTTATTATCAATAGCAGGAAATAAAAAACAAAAAATAATTATAATTTAAATAAATTATGATATTAGTATATTTAAAATATATTTGAAGTATATTAAAAAAAAAAAAAATTCCCTTCTCACCCTCTGTGGGTGGTCTCTTTCATCCTCTGACCTCTGACCTCTACCAGAGGCCTGGGAGCTTGAGGGTTATGCGCAGTATCTTGGCTGTGCCTAGTACTGTACATTTCTGGACTGAGATGTCTGATGTTGTTCCTGGGATCTGTTTTAGCCACTGCTCCAGTTTGGGGGTTTCTGCCCCGAGGGCCCCGATGACCACAGGCACCACTGTGGTCTTCACCTTCCAGTTCTTTTCCAGTTCCTCCCTGAGGCCCTGGTATTTCTCCAGTTTCTCATGCTCCTTTTTCCTGATGTTGTAGTCACTTGGTATAGCTACATCCACCACAACGGCTTTCCTCTGTTCTTTATCCACCACCACAATGTCCGGTTGGTTCGCCATTACCATCTTGTCTGTCTGGATCTGGAAGTCCCACAGGATCTTAGCTCGGTCATTCTCCACCACCTTTGGGGGTGTTTCCCACTTCGATCTCGGGGCTTCCAGTCCATATTCTGCACAGATGTTCCTGTACACTATGCCGCCACCTGGTTATGTCGTTCCATGTTCGCTTTCCCTGCCAGCATCTTGCACCCTGCTGTTATGTGCTGGACTGTCTCAGGGGCCTCCTTGCACAACCTACACCTTGGGTCTTGTCTGGTGTGGTAGATCTGAGCCTCTATTGCTCTGGTGTTTAGGGCCTGTTCCTGTGCAGCCAGGATGAGAGCCTCTGTGCTGTCCTTGAGTCCAGCTTTGTCCAGCCATTGGTAGGATTTCCTGATATCAGCCACTTCAGTTATTTGTCGGTGGTACATCCCATGTAGGGGCTTGTTCTCCCATGATGGAACCTCTAGCCCCTCATCCTCTGTTCCCCATTGCCTGAGACATTCCTGAGCATATCGTCCGTTGAGGCTTTGTCCTTGATGTATTTATGAATCTTGGATGTTTCATCCTGGACAGTGGCTCTCACACTCGCTAGTCCTCTGCCTCCTTCCTTACGGCTCGTGTTCAGTCTCAGGGTGCTGGATTTGGGGTGGAACCCTCCATGCAATATATATATATATATATATATATATATATATAAGGGGCTGCACAGTGGCGCAGTTGGTAGAGCTGTTGCCTTGCAGCAAGAAGGCTCTGGGCTCGATTCCCGGCCCCGGCCCCCCCGCATGGAGCCCGCACGCCCCCCCGCGCATGCGTGGGCCCCCCTCCGGGCACCCCGGCCCCCCCCACAGCCCAAAAACATGACTGTTAGGTTAACTGGTCTCTCCAAATTGTCCCTAGGTGTGCATGGTTGTTTGTCCTGTGTGTCTCTGTGTTGCCCTGCGACAGACCGTCGACCTGTCCAGGGTGACCCCGCCTCTCGCCCGGAACGTCAGCTGGAGAGGCACCAGCAACCCTCCCGACCCCACCAAGGGACAAGGGTGTCAAGAAAATGGATGGATGGATGGATGGATGGGAGATATATATATATATATATATATATATATATATATATATATATATATATATAGGTATTTTATATAATTTGGAGACATAATTATATAATTAATAATGACAATAACAATATAATTATATCAAAATGTAGTACTAAAGCTCTGAAATATGAAATTAAAGAAGTATACTTGAAGTTGTTCCAAAAAAGTAGGTGTAGTATACTGATGTATACTATTAGTTGTATTTTAATACAATTTAAGTACTATTAAAGTATACTAAGTACAAAAAAAGTTGTTCCAAAATAGCACATTCTAAGTACATTGCTAAAAGTATACTAAAGTATGTTAAAATTTAGTATACTAAAGTATACTTTTTTTTACCAGGGAAAACTGTAAAACTGTGACATTGAACTAAAACAATACTCTGACCTTGGGGAAATATTTTTCATATTTCCTCTAAAGTTGTTTTATTGCATTAATTTTCTTGCACAATAACCCTAGAAAAAAATAAAAGGTATACTTTAGTGCATTTCAAACATACTTACATTTGTGAAAGTACATTTTAAATATACTAAGTATTAAGTGTACTACCTATAAATATATATGAAGTATACTAAAAGTATGCTTGTACCAATTTCGAAATTACAACTTTAAACACACTTAAATATAATTGTACCAAAATACACTTTTAAGAAATATATTAAATAAAAGTATACTTTAGTGAACAAAATATGCATTTGCTCAAGTGTAAATATACACTTTCTCAATTGTATATTTCAAAGATATTTAAAATATCTGTCAAAGAAATTTTGTGTATATTTTAAAATATATGTTCAAAGTAGAATTTTTTTAAATTCACTTAACGATTACTTTAAATGATTAATTTCAGTGTGTTTTAAATTACATCTCAGTGTATACTTTAGGCTAATAAAGTAAAGAAAACATAATTTACCTGGTCGGAAACTGACGGGGATTTTATGAGAACTAAGTTACATCGGTTTTGGTGAGTTTTGTGTTTATTTTTTTACATTTTCACCGTGTTGTACTTTTTCTTTTTGGCGGAGAGCTAACGCTAAAAATGTAGTTGTTTGCGAAGAAATGCTCCATCATAAACTCTTATCCAGTTAATATATTGGGTTTATGAAGAATTTTTTTGTATAATTTGAGGATTTAAAAAGAGTTTTTTCGTGTTTGTGGTCTGTTTCACTCCATGGTATGGAGTGAAAATACTCCATAGAACAGTAACTAATGTTTTCAGCTGAAGAATGGGACAATATTTTAATCTCAAAAGTAGTACCATTTCTTCTTCAATAATTTTCCATTCTATATATCAGTGGTCCCCAAACTTTTTCCTGTGAGGGCCATATAATGTTTTCCTTCTCTGGTGGGGGGCCGGAGTCAGTTTGTAACAGAAAAAGTGTGATGATTGCAGGAGAGACTAAATGTAAAATATATTGTTTTCCAGAAAACACAATCAAATAACATTCTCTGGGTTCTTCACAGAAAAATCCATCCATTTTCTTCCGCTTATCCGGGATCGGGTCGCGGGGGCAGCAGCTTCAGAAGGGAGGCCCAGACTTCCCTCTCCCCAGCCACTTCTTCCAGCTCCTCCGGGGGAACCCCAAGGCGTTCCCAGCCAGCCGAGAGACATAGTCCCTCCAGCGTGTCCTGGGTCTTCCTCGGGGCCTCCTCCCGGTGGGATGTGCCCGGAACACCTCACAGAGGAGGCGTCCAGGAGGCATCCTGACCAGATGCCCGAGCCTCAACTGGCTCCTCTCGACGTGGAGGAGCAGCGGCTCTACTTTGAGTCCCTCCCGGATGACCGAGCTTCTCACCCTATCTCTAAGGGCCCGGCCACCCTGCGGAGGAAACCCATTTCGGCCGCTTGTATCCGTGATCTCGTTCTTTCGGTCATGACGCAAAGCTCATGACCATAGATGAGGGTGGGAACGTAGATTGACCGGTAAATTGAGAGCTTCGCTGTTTGACTCAGCTTCTCTTCACCACGACGGACCGGTACAGCGCCCGCTTCACGGCAGACGCCGCCCCAATCCGCCTGTCGATCTCCCGCTCCCTTCTTCCCTCATTCGTGAACAAGATCCCCAGATACTTAAACTCCTCCACTTGAGGCAGGACGACCCCCCTGACCCGGAGAAGGACCGCTACCCTTTTCCGGCTCAAGACCATGGCCTCGGATTTGGAGGCACTGAGCCTCATCCCGGCCGCTTCACACTCGGCCGCGAACCGTTTCAGCGAGAGCCGCAGATCACGATCTGATGAAGCCATCAGGACCACATCATCCGCAAAAAGCAGAGATGCGATCCTAAGGCCACCAAAACGGATCCCCTCAACACCTCGGCTGTGCCTAGAAATTCTGTCCATGAAAGTAATGAACAGAATCGGTGACAAAGGGCAGCCTTGGCGGAGTCCAACTCTCACCGGAAACGAGCCCGACTTACTGCCGGCAATGCGGACCAGACTCTGACACCGGTCATACAGGGACCTGACAGCCCGTATCAAAGGGCCCGGTACCCCATACTCCCGGAGGGAACCCCCCACAAGGCCCCCGAGGGACACGGTCGAACGCCTTCTCCAAGTCCACAAAACACTGTAGACTGGTTGGGCAAACTCCCATGACCCTCCAGGACCCTGCTGAGGGTGTAGAGCTGGTCCAGTGTTCCACGACCAGGACGAAAACCACACTGCTCTTCCTGAATCCGAGGTTCGACTATCCGACGGACCCTCCTCCCCAGGACCCCTGAATAGACCTGAATAAAAATCCAGGAAGGATTATAGTCCGTATTTTCCCAACTATGAGTCGCACCGAACTATAAGCCACAACCCCAAAGTTTTTTGGGTTTTTTTAAACCAGTAAACATATAAGCCTCAGATATATCTGCCACTCCAGGTTTTCCTCAACGATGCAGCAGCAGCAGAGGGGCGGACACCCAAAACTTGAGTCATAACAGGTCAATTGAATATCACATTTATTATGGTTGAAAAAGAAAATGTTGCCAAGATTAGATTTAACAGAACTGATTAGGGTAGTTTCCAAACGGTAATAATAACAGTAAAAGTTCTGATCCATCGTGCTGCTACTAGCATGTTCTAAATCAGTGGTTCCCAACCTTTTTATTGCCGCGGACAGATCAAGGCTTGGACATTTTGTTGCGGCCCGGGGGACAAAGGGGGGGATGAACAGTTAGATGAGGCTTCTGCATGTTGGTGTCCCACTAAATACTGAATATGTCCTATTTGGACATATTCAGTATGTCCAAATAGGACATACTGAATATGTATGTCCTATTTGGACATACATATGTCCAAATAGGACAGGCCCTTTTATCGCAGCTTGTGGGTTTTTTCCCTGACTGGTGTTGAGGAAATATAATCATGGTTTAGTGTTTTGTTGAACTCAATTATAGAACCATTTCTAGTGCTTTAGTTTAGTGAATCTTTTACTTATATAACCATTTTTGTAGTGTTTGAGTTGGTTTTATCTTTTAATTAGAACTAGGAATTTTGAGTCACCAACCTCAGATGCAGCCTCTGGGGGTTGGAAGCTCACAGACTCAGCATTTGGAAGGGCCTGGTGACACCACAGGAGGTTAAAAGCATATCTGTGTGAGAACCAGGAACACATTCCTGTCTCAGGAAATAAGGGGCATTAGGCAACATTTGGTACAACGAACGGTTGACCTATGCACTTCTGAACTCTGAAGCTGTGAACTTTAAACTTTCAGACTGATATCATATAGGATTTAAGGTAGAAAACTCAGGACTTCACAGAGACTTGTGAAATCTTGGGATGTCTGTGCTTAAGGAAGGCGACAGGAAATCTCCTGACTCTGCCTGAGTCAGGAGATTGCATAAATTGGTGAAATAAACCTGAATTTATGGTCGACTTTGAAGTGTTGACCGGCAGTTCACCCGAAGACAATTTGGTCTAAAACAATACATGCGGTTTGTTATTTATCTGTTTTGGATAGAGCCAAGTCTCCGGAGACATTTGCGAAGTTGTAAAGTCAGCAGGATTTTTAGAGTTCTGGTTAACTTCAAATAACATCAAGGAAGTAAAACTCTCTTTGATGGCTCACCAGATTGTAGGGAGGTGCCGTTTTCAGGGGTGCTCGGAGACGGTTTCTAATTGGTCGAGAGGTGTTGCCCCCTATTTGAATAGAACACACCTACTAGCATAAAACCTCTTGCACAAGGAAAATGAGGCAGAAATGGACAATTTTTAGCACCATGGGCTGACTATTTCTCCGAAGACGTCGAAGACGTCTTCGTATTTTCCTCTATCTGTCTTATTTTCTCAGGTGACTAATGTGTGACTGTGTTCCTTTAATTTCTCTGTCTTGTGTTATACTTTCTTCTGATTGGATTAAATTCTGAACTTCTGTGACGCCAGCACCTGCTTACGTCTCTTCTGTGTTCTCGCGAGAGCTCTCAGACCGCGGCCAAGGATTCCAGGACAACAAGAAAGGAAAAAAACCGAAATTGCATAGTTTAAAAGTTTTACAATTGAATTCCTTTTTCAACACTGGGAACGAGAACAACCTGTTGAATGTGACAGGTAGCCAATCAGAAAGCGCGGTGACGTCAGAACAGAGGGGAATCCCAAACAGCTGAGATATCGCGCAACTGAGAGTCTGGTGGATATCGGAGATGATATGTGGAAATGTTTATTATTAAATCTAAAGGTCATTATTTTGTTTATTCAGTTAAAAATGTTAACTATTGTTGAGGAAATATAATCATTGTTTAGTGTTTTGTTGAATTCAATCATATAACCATTTCTAGTGCTTTAGTTTAGTGAATCTTTTACTTATATAATCATTTTTTAGTGTTTGAGTTAGCTCTATCTTTTACTTAAAATTAGGAGTTTTGTGTCAGTAAGCTCAGATGCAGGGCCTGGGGTCAGAAGGTCACAGATAAATGCATTTACAAAACCTGGTTGCAGGTTGTAAAATAATAAAACCACAGGAGGGAGACAATCTTATCTGTGTGAAAACCATCTAAAAACAGGGGCACATTCCTGTCTCAGGAAATAAGAGTCTCCAGTGAACATCTGGCATGGTGAACTGGTGACCTATAGACTGCTGAACTTTCAAACTGTGAACTTTTAAACTTTCAGACTGATATTATATAGAATATTTTAATATTGCATGCTTTAACTGAATATTTTATTTTAATATTGTATTAGTAGAATTAAAACCAGTCAATGATGAATGGAATTGAAAATGTTTGTTCTGTATTAAGAAGCAGGAACTGTATTTGATTACTTTTTGTAGTTTGTATGAGTTTAATATCAGAGAGACTTTGGGAGGAATAACAGAGCAAAAGCATATTAAGTTTGGAGATAACTCTTATTGAATTAAATACAGGATTTAGGGTAGAAGACCCAAGATCTCACAGAGACTTGTGAAATCCTTTGATGTTCGTGGCTCAGGAAAAAGCCAGATTCAGGAGATGACATCAATTGGTGAAATAAACCTGGATACATCTTTAAGATTTATGGTCAACCCGGATGTATTGACCTGCAGTTTACCCTAAAAGTATTGGTTTAAAAACGTACATGCGATTTGTTATTTATCTGTTTGGATAGGAGAGAGTTTCAGCCACGTCTCCTGAGACATTTGCGAAGCTGTAAAAGTCAGCAGGACTTTAGAGTTCTGGTTAACTTCAAATAACATCAAAGAGAAAATTTCTCTTTGATCGCTCGGACCAAATTGTAGGGAGGAACTAAATTTGAAATCGTCAGGAACAGTCACCGGTTGGTTAGGTTGAGGAACGCCTGTTTTGAATATGCGAAACTCAAGGCCCTCCCCTCACAGATAAAAACTGATGCACCGGAAAAATGGGTCAGAAAATATAGCCGATCTCTAATGCTTATTGCTCTGGTTATATTTCTCCAAGACGTCTTGTGTGTTTGTCTCCTAAGTATCTCAGGTAACTAAATGTAACTCTGCATGTTTTTTCTGTTCTGCTCTGTAAGTCTGAGACTTTGTTTCTGATTGGATTAAATTCTGAACTTCTGTGACGCCAACACGCTGCGTACGCCTCTTGTGTTCTCGCGTGGGCTCCAAGACAGCAGCTGAGATCCGGGACCAGGAAAAGGAAAAGAACCGAATTGTATTTTTAAATTTACTTAATTACTCCTTTTTCAACACTATGAAAAAATATATTCACCTCCAAATCATAGTGCAGCAAATAGAGCAGCTGCTACCGTCTCTTTCATCCACCGTCTTTTCTTTTTATTACATCTTTTATCTCTTAAAATGACTCCGCAAACTATCACTATCACTTCTACATTGTCATCCGTGTTTGGTTATTCTAAATTCCCGCTATGTTGGGGGTTTTACTGGATTGTCCTCTGGAATTGGGATGTTTGTGACTGGAATCGGTTCCTGCCGTGTGACTGGAGACGCGAACCGATCGAACCTGTTGTACTTTTATCAGCTCTGTGGTCACAGAGGTTTGGAGAATCGGCCGACATTCTTAAATCTTTCCGTCTAAACCCGACTTAAGACTCACAAACTCTCCTCTCGACCACTGCCCAAACGCTCTGACTCTGGTCGCTATGGTAACGTTTATATATATCCCTTCAAAATAATATACAGAAGGGCCACAAAAACGAACATTTTACTTTCGTGAAAATTTTAACTCATGATAATAACGTGAGCCCTGAGCTTGTTTCTCTGCAACGAGACGGTTCCATCTGGGACCGATGGGAGACAATGACACTGGAAGTGTTGCTTATATCCATAGCATATGGAGTGAAAATAGTCTCAAAAAGATTTGTGCGTGCGTAAAAAGATTTGTGCGTGCGTAATACTTGATTTGTAAAACTTAAAAATAAAATAAACCTTCTTCTACGCCTATACATGTTGAAAAAGTAACACAAATCACCTGTTAGGCACGCACAAAACTGCATTTCCACACAAATCCTGTTACGAGTGCGCAACTATTTTTGAGACTCATTTCACGCCTCTGGGAACCTCCAAGATTTGTGTGTAGATGGTGCGTTTACATGCTAGTAAAAGCTGGGACATCTGAGTTTTGCTCGGAGTCTAGTGTTTTTATCCTCTGACGTTTCTCACTGTGCCAAAGTGGCAAATACGTTAGTTCGCTGGAAAACGATACATCTCAGCACTTCCTTATAATGTCCTAAAATTATTTATAGACATATTGTGCGTTTTTGAACGGTACAGGAGATTAAGGTCTGAAAAAGGACCACTGGGTGGCGCAATGGTTCGCTGGCCGGAAAAATAGCCAGGAAAACCCAGAAGCAAGACGGAGCGACACGGTGGTTTGTGATCTGAAGTAAGTAGGAGATAAACCTGCAGACTTTAACTTTTAATGAGACATGGAGTAAATAAATGATTTCAGGTTATGTTTTATATGTCTGGTATTTAGATACTCTGCCCTCATGTTTCTGTTAGCGGGAGCTAAAGTTTATATCAGCTATGCTACGTTAGCTGTTGAGAGCTAACGTATTTGCCACTTCGGCACAGTGAGAAATGTCAGAGGTTAAAAATACTAGACTCCGAGCAAAACTCAGATGTCCCAGCTTTTACTAGCATGTAAACGCACCATCTACACACAAATCTTGGAGCTTCACCGAGGCGGGAAATGAGTCTCAAAAATAGTTTTGCACTCGAACCGGATTTGTGTGTAAATGCAGTTTTGTGTGTGCGTAACAGGTGATTTGTGTGTACTTTTCAACATGTATAGGCGTAAGAGAAGGTTTATTTTATTTTTAAGTTTAACAAATCAAGTATTACGCACGCACAAATCCTGTTACGCACGCACAGATCTTTTTACTCACACACAAATCTTTTTACGCACGCACAAATCTTTTTGAGACTATTTTCACTCCAAAATAGCCTGCTTGGTCTCTACGTGGCGAAGTAGTTTGAAGCTTCATTGCTTCATTAGCAGTAGGTCGCCGCATATTATGCAGAATCACCGCATATTATGCAGAATGGGCTTGTAATGTGGGACTCACCTACCGGTCCGGGATAAATCCATCCTCCTGTCTCTTCTCTGGGCCTTTTCCCCTTTGAAAAAGAAACTTTCCAAAGACATCTGATATGTTTCTTACTCATTTTACTGTTTGTGGGCTCAATGTTGGCACGCAAGTAACCAGAGACTTCCAATGATTCACTTCCTGCTAAAGAGCCCCCTGGTGGTTGAAGAAAAATCCACATATAAACGGCTCATAGTCCGGAAAATACGTAAATGAAAAACACTGAATGCTCTCTGGTATTGTTCAAATGTGGCGGCGGGTCAGATCCGGCCCGCGGGCCGTAGTTTGGAGACCACTGCTCTGGAGGAAAGATGGAGAAGAGATTCATGATGGTGTCAAAAGAGAAATCCTCCCTAACAACGATGGGACCTTCCAGATGAGTGTTGATCTGGATCTGTCATCTGCTTCATCTGAAGACTGGAGCAACTATGAATGTGTGTTTCAGCTGTCAGGTGTCAATGAAGACATTGTCACCAAACTGGATACATCCAAAATCTTGACCAATGAAAGTAAGACCTTCATCAAAGTTGTTGATGAACCAAACATTACTTAAAATTACTGAAGTAATTTAGTTGACTTTACAAGATTTTTGCAGACAATTTAATTGGTTAAAATATATACTGTTTAATCTATTATGTCATTTAAGTATTGGTTTTGTTACTAAAACCATAAAATATCTGAAGTCTTTTAACCGGTCATTTACTTATAACTAATGCTAAAACCAAGACTATTTCATTAAAAAATTTCTTTAAGAAAAAAAGGAAATTGAAATAATTACCAATTACAGGTTCAAACTTCTGTAACAGCAGAATAGCAGACTTGAGCATTTTATACAGACTAAACAAATTGAGGTAGCAAGGTATATGTTTGGTGTTTGGCTAAGAAATAAAGTCAAGGAATGTTTTGGTTTGTGATTTTTTTCATAGGGAATTGGATCACGGTAATCACCACTGGAGCTGTGATTATTGCTGCTGTTGTCGCTGTGGTTGGAGTCATTTTCAGAAATCCAATCAGTGAGAAACTATTCAGTGAGTTTTTTTGTAATTTAATCCGGTATAAAAATCATTATAATACAAATTAAAATTTAAGGCCAAAGTGAAACTACAAACTTCTACTGCTTTTGACATTAATGAACAGTTGATTACTGCATGTCAAGATTAAGGATAAAAGCAGATAAGAAACAATACTGTCTGAGGGTTAAATGTGGGAACTGAAGTTGGTTACGCTACAAACTAAAAATATATTTTTTGTTTTACAGAAGCCAAGCGACCTCCAATTTGTAAGTAAAACGCCTTACATAATTTTCTCCAAAATTCAAAATGCATGATGCACTCCAAAAATGTATTAATAATGTTTTTTATGTTGTGTAAGACAAAATATCAGCTAACACTTTACTTCTCCTTTCACAGACATCAATAACCGTGAGGTCCAAGAGATAATGATTCCAAAACAAAATGGAACATAGGCAGCCATGCACACAGTGAGTTATTTCAGGTACATTACTGACAGTGTTTGTCTTAAAGAACTAGACATATTCAATATTTTACATCAGTTTAATTTATAGGTTAAGTGTTTTGGATGAATTTGAGTGACAACATATTATGCAACATATAAAAGTGTCATAAATCTTTACATATGCAGACAATTAATATTAACTTCACTGGAAGAAACTGTGGACCAAAGTGAACAAAAATATTGTGGCTCAGAAGTATTATAGATACTTTAAGAAATTTTTATTTTTTACTTGTTTCCAGAAAACAGGATTTTTATGTCTTACTTTCTGTTTTGTTTAATATTTTATTTTCGTCTCTTTGGTCAGTGGATAAAGTTTGCATTAAAACAATGAGCATCACTATATTGTCTTCTGCAAATCGGGAGATTATGTGATCAATTTTATTGTTTAAACCAAAAACAAGGATCAAACATTGACAAACTGAAAAGCGAGTTGAGTTTCATAATTTGAGGTTTAATTTCTTCTGATAAATTGTTGAAAGTTTTTTTACTAAACAAAAATCTTATAAAGATTTAGGTTTTGAAATCTTTCCATTACTTTTTAGAGAGGAAGTTCTTTCTGTTGTCAGAGGTTCCTGTAAATACTTGAATAATAATTATTGATGAGACAAATTAAAATAATAAAATACAGTCGCATATCACTTCGTCTTGTAAAGAGTCATTTCCTTTGGAATCTGATGAGATAAACATTTTGCTGTTACATCTTTAGGTCATTTGGTGATACAGTGCTGACCATTCATAATGTTTAAATTTATGATTAAAATTAATTGTCATGTCCATGGTGTTGCTTGCCGTTACCCACTGTTAGAGATGGGCACCTGCATAAGAATAAGGAGGTAATTATTTTTCTTTTTGTATGACTTCCAGGTCATACTGCACTGTACATGCCAATTCATACTAATGTGCTAATTTATGCTTGCAATGTTTTAAATAAGAATAAAATGGTGTAATTAATGAACCCGTTATGCTTAAGAAGACAAAAAAGCAGCTGCATTATTTGTTCATCATGTAGATATTTTGCTTGTTTTTGTTACATTGAGTTTTTATTTATTCATTTTATTTAATGTGCCTCTAATTGTGATCCTCAAAGCATTTCTTTTGCTGTATGTTCTTCAGTATATTTGTTATTAAACTTGTGTTTTGAAAAGTTTTGTTTTTATCTCATGCTGACTTTTAAATGTTGTCTTTAGTTGTGATTAATGAAACAGTGGTCAAGGTAATATTGCTTTATTTTGCATTTGAATGATAAATTAAAGTTCTGTTTTTTCTAAAGCCAATGCAATATGGAAACTTTACAATGCATCACGCTTTTGTTTGAGACCAAAATCTTACCATTTACTTCTTCAGAGAGTTCAATTCATCACATCCTTCAATATTATGACTCCTGTTTCAAAGTAAATAATTCTGGCTTCTGGTATTCGGTGCGAACTTAGGCATATTAAATCACCTGTCAAAATGTTAGATATTTTGTGTACATCTATCCAAAAGTGCAGTGTTTTCTTAATCTAAACACATAAACACTACCTGATAATCAGCATGAATGATGAGACTTATTAGTTCTTTAACTCTTGTGTTTACAAATGGGATCCAGCCGACACCACACACATAAAACTTGTATCATTTACCACAGTCCTCCACGTTTTCCTCTGTCCTCTCACACACAAGGGTTAAGAGATATTGAGTAATGATGAGTTATCCTCCTTCAACCCAAGGGAGAGAAGTGACAACTTGTTGGAAAAGGTTGATTGAATTGTGAATGGGAACAACATGGAAGTTAAAACCATCAAGTTACATTGAACAAAATGAGCATGACAGCAAAAAGTAAAAAAAGGGGGGGGAGGGGGAATCCAAAATAAATTTATATTAAACTTTGGAAAAATAAGTAGAGAAAAAGCAGCAGCAATTTATCACTCTTTATGAGTGACATTAAATTCAGCTGAAATCAATTTAAAAATACTTGAGAACGGTTGAAAAATGTGCAAAACTAATGAGCAACAACATTGCAATTACATCTAATTCCAGTAATTTCTTCAAATGTGGACTTAGTGCTTGTTAAAAAATAACGTTGTGCTTTGGCTCTTGACACTGAAGTCAGTCCTTATCGGCCAATGCGCTGCATGTTTCAGTGTTGGCTCATCACGCCTGAATCAAATGATGGTTCTTTAGCAGGTCTGTGTGGAACGTTGACCTTTTAACTGGTTTTCGCTAAAAATAAAAACTGCAAAATTTTTTTTATCTTGGCCCATCATGTAGTTTCACATAGGCAAGTTCCCCAACACTCGACACTGTAGAAGGTAGAACTGTTACCCTTTAATCTAGATTCAGTCATATTTTTATTATCTTGTGTGTGACGTTAAAAACATTGGGATCATGTTGTGAAGTCTTACAATAGTTTGTCTTCTTCTCCAGAGTTACATTTACCAGGCCCTGTGTGACTTTGAGTGGGATAATGAAACCATTGAGATTAACAGACATGAATGGAATGGTGGTTACATAGCAAAATTTATATTTACATTAAATAAAATATTAATAATAAAAATAAGTAATTTTATTAAACTGGCTGTGTATTTCAAGTATTTCACGATTTAGTATACTTGATTTAGGAGCAGCATTTTTGTACAGTGAAATTTAGGTGAACATCAATTGTTGAAAGGCATAATGTACCAAACACATTTTCTCCATTGTTACATTTCAGGCAAAAAAAACAAAAAAAAAAAACATGGGTAAGAGGCAAAAAGGGAAAAATTATATCTGAGAAAGATTTAGATGTAATCATACAAGTTTGAATTGTAGTCTGAACAAAATGGGTCAGCAAAGGAGTTTTATGAGTGTGAGAGACAGTTAACAGGCATTTATGGAATGTATAAAATATCAGATAAATACATATTATTAAGTGCACATTTTGTGAGCAAAGCATACAGTTTAATTTGGTTGAATTACGTCGTTTAAATTCTTTAAAGCTTCTTATATAATCAAAACGTTGAAGTTAAAAATATTTTTTCAATTCTGGTTTATACTCCAATTCGACAGGTGGCGGTAGTTGAAACTGTAGTTGAAACTGTTGAAACTATTTGCCAAGTGCCAGAAAAATCTAAGAAGAAGAAGTAGAAAACGAAGAAGACTGTATTTTCCGCTAAAAACAACAAAAATTTTAGTCGACTAAAAAGCTACTTTCTCTCAAGATATAAGATCCGATTTTTTTAAACAAGAAAACAAATATTTTACTCTTTGCACTTATGTTATAAGTGTTTAAACACTAGACATAAATGTTTAAATGCTTGTCTTCGTGTTCCTGTTTCTACTTGATCTAGGAAATGTGGTGGGAGGTGAGTAACATATTTCATAATATCAGACAAAACCAGGTCACTGTGGTCCGGTGCGGCAGGTCTGGGCTCAGAAAACACGATCCTGTTCACCTGTTCATGTTTACTAAACATTCAAGTGAAAGTGAAAACATGGCCGTTAGATGTAAATTTACAGCTACCAAATCAAAACAAATATCTCAAAATGTAAAAGAACCCAAAACTTAATCTAGGTAAGACTTTCTTATAGGATTTCAGAATGAAAGCGTCACAAACAGGTGCAGTTGGTTATGGAAATCATTTTACAAGAAAACTACAGATTATCGTCTATAGGTGTCACTAACGTCTGATGCGTAATTTCAGTGTAAATGTGGTTCTATTGCCTTTATATAATCACAGATACTGAAAAACATTTAAAATAAAATGACAGTCTTTCTCAGTTTTATTTAAATCCAGATGACCTATGTGTAGACCACCCCGTCTATAGATATGTTACTGCAAGGTTTCATGTTTTTGATGCAGAATTTAATTATTAAAACTGTAAGCATTGTCTATGCCTACTGTGAATAACCACCATGTCAATGTCCATAGTAAAACAAACTGTCTGTTAGCTCAGGTTTCTTAATACTCTGATTAAAAACACAGCATCTATAGACGTCACTGCAACATCACCTTACATTTCTGATGAGAAAATTTCAAATTACAGTCACCTGAATATTTGAATAACATCATTTGTTGTCAATAATTTGTAACTAGTAAAAGGCAGCTGTTGGTTAATATCCACTATTGTTTGTAGTAGAGCTGCATGATCTATTGTGAATGTATTGTCTTTACGATATCAGTGTGTTCAGTATTTATACACTGTCTGAAGAGCAATAGTTGCTGGATGATTTTAAGAGTTTCTAAGTTGTATTTTTCATGCAGATGTAATATTTAGTCGGTAGAACAGAGTTTCACAGCAGCAAGGGCTCACACCAGACACCAAGGACTGCCAAACATGGTAACAGTTACATAGAGTAGGAAGCCCAGGTTAGAAAGAGAGGAAATATACATATATCACACCTGATATTGTCTTCACAAGTTGTATTAATATTGCCATTGCAAGATTTTCTAATATTGTGCTGTTCGTATTAAGGATTCAAAATTGTCTATATGTCAAAAAAGGTTTATGTAAAACTAACAAATTTGTACCATATCCAACATTGGCTGTCACAAATGAGTCGTCTCATTTCAAAATTTATACAAACTGGCAGTTAGCTGTAAAACAACAAGAACAATTTTTTACATTGAAAAGTGCAGGAGTGAAATGGTGAATAATTCAGATTATGTATTTCAACAATTTTACAGAATAAAAGATTATTCTTGAGTCACTATGAAACTTTGCTATCAAAGTTGAAATTGGTTTTGACAAACTAGTCATGTGATTACACAGAATTATCAAAATTTATGTAGGTAAATAATGAATATAATAACAATTTACTTTTTTAAAAAAACAGTTAACATTTAATACAGTTTAAAAGGAAATATAATGAGGTAATTTTCACAAGATATAGAAATATGGGTGAGAGTTGGCACTACTGTGTAAATGTAAATTGACGCTAACGCATATGAGTGTGTGGGTGTGGATGTATACACATATACTTAGACATGTGTAAATCCAGATAAAATGGAAAAATAATTAACCTGTTTGTTTTTATTTTTGATTAGATTTATTAATGAGGGTCCATCTGTAAATATTGTATATAGGTTTATGGGGTAGGAGGTCATAAGTTTCTTACTTCTTACTCCTTTTCCAAGATGTTAAGATTACTATGGTACAAAAATTTGTGTCTTTTGCATTCCTTGTTATCTTGCAAAATTTTATGCTACTATAATGTTAAAAATAAATACATAAAAAATAAAATTTTAAAAATATTTAAAGAGTAAAAGTTGTCAATTGTGCTGATTTTTGCAGGCAAGTTTCTAGATTAGTTGGCTTAAAATTACATTTTGGACAAAAAAATAAGCACAAATTTATAAAATTAGAGATGTGTTTGATGTCATTTTTTATGTCAGAATATGATTCCTTCAGTTTAAATTTGTTATGAGTCATACTAGAATTGAAATTGTAAAATATTCAGAAATGTCTTTTTCTTGCAGTGACTCACTCTCTGAAGTATTTCTACACGGCATCTTCATGGATACCAAACTTCCCATCATACGTCTCTGTTGGGTTTGTGGATGATGTTCAGATAAGCTACTGTGACAGTGAAACAAATGAAAACATTCCTAAACAGGAATGGATGAATAAAGTGAGTTCAGATTATCCAAACTACTGGAAGGAGGAAACACAGACATGTCTGGCTAAACAACAAACCTTCAAAAAAAACCTTGAAATTTCAAAACAACTCTACAACCAGACTGAAGGTTTGTTCATGTTTCACTTCTTAAACATATTTTTCAAGCATTGGATTTGCAAATATCCCATCATAGATTTTAGCAGATTATCATGTGTTTATTTTAAACATAGTTGTTAGTTATTGTTTATTTGAAGATCTGGGCATTTTTGCATAATACAGCCAAATGTAAACTGTAACTTCACCATATATTTTTGAAGTGACATAAATGAAAAGTTAGAATATTTGCTGAAAATATATGTTTGAAGGTTTCTTTGTTTTATGATTCAGTTTGTCACAATAAAAAACACACTTAGGGTATTTAATGAGTTGTATTTTAAACAGTCTTGTTGAATAAAGTCTTTCTCTGTGTCAGGGGTGCCCGTCTTTCAGCAGATGTATGGCTGTGAGTGGGATGATGAGACTGGAAAGGTCAAAGGTTATGATCAGTTTGGCTATGATGGAGAAGATTTAATCGCACTGGACCTGGAAAGTCAGTCATGGATCACTCCTAAACCACAAGCTTTCATCACCAAACAGAAATGGGAAAATGATAGAGTTGCACAGTACCATGAGAAGAGCTACTTAACTCTTACATGTGTTGAGTGGCTGATGAAGTATGTGAGCTATGGGAGGAGCTCACTGACGAAAACAGGTACTACAACAGAGCACACATGATATAAAACATTAAGTAGTTAAACTACCTAACTGTTTTTGTATTAACAAAACTCTGCCACAGTTAGCCGTGGACTAACAGCTAACTGTGGCAGTTAGCCGTTAGTCCACGTCTGTGGCCTGTGTATTTACTACATTGTCATGTTACTGATGTTTTCTATGAAAAATCTGCAGAAAATAACTTTTACAAAAGTACATCTTTTAGCTATTTATTAAAAATCAGGAGCAGAACAGTGATCTTCTTTTACTGTGGACCAAAACGTTGGACAAAATCATGTGTGACATTTTTTTTCCTCCCCCTTAATATTGGTTGGTACTGATGATCATTATGCTCAAGTTGGATAGCTGCACGTAAAGGAATCAAATGTTAACTTCAGTTGTGCTGCTGGAACATCATCAGCCGCCTTCTGCTCCGCTGCCCCAATTTGCAGTTGGATGCTTTGTTGACTCGGCAGCGGCTCTCTGACTTTGCAGGATGAACCGATGGCAGACATAAACTCTGTCAGATCACCAGATGTGGATGTTCCACATCTGGAAGTGTGGAAAACACAACCAGTGTTTTTGTAAGAGCTTGTTTTTGTAAGCTGCCAGGTTAAAGCAACACTCAGAGTGACCCTTGATCAGTTTGATGGATAAAAGGCGGAAAAATGTGGCAAAGAAACCAAGGACGGGAGTCGAACTCTGCATAATGGCGCTCGCTCTAATCATTGCTCCATGCGACATTCCTATTCCAGAAGCCTTTGCTGGAGTTTGCTGTATGCCTTTGATAAATTACTTTATATTTTTATACAATTCAAACTATCTCACAAACCGACCTAGTTCCCTGTCTTCGGTTTCAGTCAGTTGTCATGTGATTGCAAGAGGAGCTTGATTTTTTTTCCTCACAGATTATGTATAATACAATACTGTCACAACATAGTTACAATTTTAATCAATATGTGTAAGTATCATACTGCAGCTTTAAATTACCTTCTTCAAAAATCTACTCATCAAGCTTTCAGTGTATATTGAAATATTCATGTTTGGTAGACCCAACAACCAGGATTCAGGGGAGGTAACATGAAAAGGGTCAACATTGTAAAATTGGAAAATAATATTAATTATAAATGGTCTTTAAAGGTCATAATAACTATAAATGTTTAATTTGTCTTCAGTTCTTCCCTCAGTGTCTCTCCTCCAGAAGAATAGCTCCTCTCCAGTCTGCTGCCTCGCTACAGGTTTTTATCCTAACAGAACTGAAATGTTCTGGAGGAAAGATGGACAGGAGATCCATGATGGAGTGGTTAAAGAAGAGATCCTCCCCAACAATGATGGGACCTTCCAAATGAGTATTTATGCGAATCTTTCGTTTGTTCCATCTGATGACTGGGCAAAGTATGAATGTGTGTTTCAGTTCTCTGGTTTTAAAGAGAATATTGTCACCCGACTGGAGAGAAGAAAAATAAGGACAAAGGAAGGTGAGGACAGAGTGAAGACTAAAAATTCAGCAAATACACTTTAGTGTCTGTAGTTTTATACATATAAAAGAAAAAAATAGTTCTTTTCTATTGTAAAAATAAAATGTTGCTATTAGTTCATAATCACATGTACCTATTTGGAACAATGGTTACAACTACAGTAAATATTTTCAGAAAAATGAAATCCCAAATAGCCTGGAGTATCGACAGTTTTACTTGCTGTAACTGTTCACTTTAGCACTTAGATGTTCAGCACACAGGTTTTCATTTTGTTCTTGTTTCTCTCCTCAGTAAATTCTTCCACCTACACATCACTGTTATTGTGGTTGTGATTGTGGCTGTGATGATTGTGGCTCTGGTCATAGCAGTGACTATATTTCTTTATCAGAGAATGAAAAACGGTAAGAATTGTCTCTGTATTCTTACTGTCTGTAAGAATACATTGTCTCTTTTTATTATTTTATTTATGTGGACCTTATATTACTCTGCTTCATTAGGTAAGAAATGCCCAAAACAAAAAGGAGTGAGGAGAAAATTACCAGGGCATCTCAGGAGAAAATAATTTGTTTTTAGTTAATGTGAGACAGTCAAATATGTTTTTAGCAGGACATTTGTTGAATGTGTATAAAATATGAAATGTCAAGTTAGAATAACTCATGAACTCTAATTGTTTTCAACATTAGTAATGTTGAAAACGAGCTACAGTCAAACTGTTAAAGGTGCTTTCAAACACAGGTACAGTGTAAAAGTACTGGGGTAGCAATGGGTATATTTTCTGATATCCAGAGCTTGTCAAGTGTAAAATACTTTTACAGTCAGTGACCTCATGAAGGCTCAAATGCGTCTTGGTGTTGTGGCGCAAAATGTGGGTTTGGACTTTATGTGCCTCATAGGGCCACTGCGCTAGAGGGGATGTCAAAGTAAAGAAAATATTATTTTTCTAAGAGGCCATGTATAAACAATATGAAAATATAAGTGAAATCTAATGAACTTGACAACATTTTATTTTGTCTCTGAAAATAATAATTAAAAAAACAATTTAACATATGTTTTTCTTCTAGTCCCTCAATATAGCACGGCTGAGACTTCATCTTCAACTTCCCGAGACAGCGCTCCCACCAGACAGAGAAAAAGTAAAATCCAAATGTTGCTACTTGTTTCTGTATCATTTCCTCTTATGTATGACTCAAACAGCCATCCATCAATCTGTTGTTTTAGGTTGAGGCCTGGGGAACGGCGTGTGGACATGACATATTAGAGACTCGTAACCTCACAGTGATGTTTTTGAACTGAGGAAGTCGGAGAGAACCTGTGAGAAAGACCACAGGCTTGTATTCGACCTGATGGAAGACTTGTTTTTATCATTTAGTCCAGCGGCGGGCAGTCCTGGTCCTGGAGGGCCGGTGTCCTGCATCTCTTAGATGTCTCTCTGGTCCAACACGCTTGAATTCAATAGCTGAATCACCTAGTAAGTGAAATCAGGTTCTCCAGGGTCCAGCTAACGGCCTTATTATTTGATTCAGGTGTGTTGAGTAGAGATACATCTAAAGTTGCAGAGACCAGCCCCAGGCCTGGAGTTGCCCACCTCTGATTTAGTCAATATATGAGTTGTAAAAAATATTTTCTATACATTGCATTTATTTTTGCTTAAGCTGAACTCATTTCATAGGTGTGGAAAAACCAAGAACCTTAAAAACTTAAAAACTCTGAGTTGCAGAAGACAGAGCAACGCCACATGTTGAGATATTTCTGTTACCGAAACGAGAAGATCTTGTAATGACGGGGTTGGAGAACGATTGATGTGTATAAATACCATGGCTCATAAATACTCGGTGTGAGAAAGTTACTTTTTGGTGCAAGCTCCTCACTCATAGCAAGTAAAATTGTCTTAATAATGTAGCTCTTTTCTTTGGCATTCCTTTCTGTAGAATTTTCTTTCTCAAGGTGATCAGCTTCTTGTTGCAAGGCAGTAATAGTGTTACTAAATGTGGCATCATGCAGCCACTCCATGAAGGGAACATTGTGTGGAAGAAGTTCTCCTAATATTTGTTTAACTCTCCCAACTGCAAAATGACAACACTGCTGTCAAATAAAGAGTTTATACACTAATATCTGAATTCACCGAAACACTGTCTATTTCTGATTATTCTACTGAGTCTCTACAGCTAATCAAAGCAACACATGGGAAGGGCTGTATAGTGTTTTAATGTTGTTCAAGAAGATTTTTAGTTTTAAAAGCCACATGTTAAATAAACAAAAAGGCCTATTGCTGAGTTTCTGTCTCTAAATACCAGAATAGATTTCATCTTTTGCAGAAAGTAAACCAAATCTACATGGTTTATGGTTCATGCACTTGGAAATCTTAAAACATGACTATTTAAAACATATTTCACAATTTTTTTATACTATTTGCTTAGTAACTGTTGTGTGAAATGGCAGTTTATACTGCCAATCTTAGTTTTGCTTTATTTTGAATAAATCAATCAGCAAAGATAGAACCTTTAATAGTTTATCTGAAAAAAATATATATATTTGGGGTTACACTTTGATCTAGGTTTTATATCTACAGCATTTTTCTAAGAACTAGAGATAACACAGTTATTTGATTCTGCTGGCACTTTGTGTTTGGAAAATACACAATGCCGCCCCTTTAATAAATAATGGTTGGTGACGTTGCAGCTGTTATTCTGTCTCTAGTTTCATGTTTCTTCCTTTAGTGTAAAAGAAACGAAGTGGATTATTTTGGATGTAAAATAGATGAGCAATTGTACATTTGACTGTCTATATGTTTGTCTTTTTGATCCTACTGCTTATGCAGCTCAGTGCTGTAAAAGGTAAGTTATTAAGCAATTATTAAATGAAAAAAATAGGGTTTAATCTAAGTTTCTAGATTGTTCTGTTGGGAACAGCAGATGGCTGAAAGTGTAAGGACTGTTTTGTTATGAATGATTCCAGTTCAAAGTTCAATTCACAAGTTGTTGAAAAGTATGTTTTTTGCAGTTGTATTATGGTGGCTGGCAAGGTCGGCTCTGGAGTTATTTGCTCTACTTGGACTATATTCAGGCGTTGCTGTTAATCATAATGCAGCTCAACTGCTGCACAGATCTGCCTCCTTTCAGTGTTAGCAGTGTTTTAAAAAATCTATTAGAATAGTAGTTTTAACAGCAAATATTCACCACCAGACTGGAAACGACCTCAGGACTGGCATGTAAATTTACTGAAGCCTTTTTTCAGAGATGAAGGCAACTGTCTGTTCAGTGAAAATAGATTTGACATGAGTCATACTAGAATTGAAATTGAAATTACAGCAGTATCAGACAAGCATGTGCAGATTCTGCTGTGATCAACCCAAGACCTAACAACTCTGAGATGTTGAATTCACATCTACTGTTGAGTCGTTTGTCTGCAGAAAGAAGTGAACAGTTGATGCAGTCAATTTTGGATTTTTGTGGATTATTCCGTGATACTTTTTAGTTGAGCATTACATTGATGTCAGACATGTGCAGCCCATCCATCAGTATTTGTATCATGTCCCTCCAGAGAAGAAAGGCAAAAGAGATTTGTTTTTATTTCAGAGGACCAATCAGGATCACAGATATAAGAGGGTGTCAGTAAAGGTGCAGTTTTATCAAAATACATAGTCATTGAAAATTGACAGAAGGTCAAAGTTTAAAAAACAAAACCATTTACTTTACCAAAAAAGCCACAATTCTGTTTAACATTTGAGGATTGCAGTAAGGTCCCTAGTTAAAGTGGCTTATTGCACAGGATAATGTTTCTCAGTCCCTCAATTAGCTCAGTGTAACTTAACTCTGTACAACTCAATATAACTTACCACCAATATGCTAATTCTGTTAAACTTATCAACTTAAAGTCAACAGTTTTGAATCATTACAACCTTTCTATTATTTATGAACAAAATAATACACAGTAAAAATGCCGCTGTTGAATTAACGCCCAAAAGTGTAGGTATGTGTTCAAGTCAGGTGGTGTTAAAGTAAAACTTTTGAAACTGTTAAAAGATTGACACCCTTGTTTTTGTTAAATTAACACCAGACATTGTTAATATTTAACAATACCGCGTGTCACATTAACATTACAGCAGTGTTGGTGTTAAAATATGTTGAAAGTAACACCAGTGTGTGTACTGTCGATCACAAAACAATGTTAAATAATTGATCCCACAAGCCGACAATATCAACCAAATTCAGCGTAAAAATGTTCAAAATAATACACAGAAATTGAAAGTTTAACTTTTATTAAATGTGTTAATTTTTTTAAAAAAAGAGTGTCAGTATTTTAACATTTTCAAAGTGTTACTTTAACACCAGCTAAATTGGACACATACACACTTTAGCTGTTAATTCAACACTGCTAATTTTTCTGTGTAGGTCTTTTTGTGCAGTAAATCAGAGATTGCTTCTCATTATTATTAATGGCAATTAAAGGACAACTAAAACAGCATTTCTGCCATATTGTCATGGGTTGTGGACTGGGACATGTCATTAAAAAGGGGAAAACAATTTTCCTCAGAATAAATTGGTGCAGGCTGTAAGTTTTGAAATGCTAACCTACAATATAAACAAACTGACTGGCAGCTCAGATGAAGGTGATCAGGGAGACCAAGCAGATTTCAAGGGTAGCAGATGCCCCAGTTGGAACTGCTGAGTGTGTGAATAAACTTCATTTGCTGTCAAAGGTTACTTTCAAGTCTGGACTAGCAAATAAAGTGTTTCAATAATATTGAAATATCAGTGCCATAAATTTATTTATTGCTGGTAATGAAACATGAAAAATAAAAATATATATATTTGATGGAAATGTTGGTAATTGTATTCAACTAGAAGCAGAATTCGTAAAAAGAAGAAATGGTTTGAAGCATTAGGTTCAAATCCTACAAAAATAACACTGACCAGTTTCAAATTAAAAATTGTAATAGTTATATTGTTTCTCCTTACAGTTTCATCATTCTTTGCAGTATATTTACACGGCATCATCAGGAATCAAAGCTTTCCAGAGTTTGTGTCTGTTGGTCTGGTTGATGGAATCGAGGTCATGTACTATGACAGCGACATCAGGAAAGCGATTCCCAAACAGGCCTGGATGAAGAAAGTCACAGAGGAGGATCCACATTACTGGGACTTTCAAACTCATGAGTTGTCTAGAACCCAGAAATCTTTCATAAACAGCATAGAAGTTGCAAAGCAGCGATTCAACCAAACTGGAGGTTTGTCAGTTTACTAAAATAACAGCATTTCATTCAATATTATTAGAACTGTTTCCAGATAAGTGAGATTAAAATCACTACACTGTAACATACCAGTTATTTCATTGGTGTTCTCTTCTTGCAAGACAAATTTACACAGTTCAAATGAGCCACATTAATTATTTATTTTCTACATTTGGTGAAAATGTAGTTTTTAAATTTCAAAGCAATGGCAGAAATAATCTGTCTTAAATCCTAGATCCTGGTCTTTCTATAGAAACGCTACATTCCACAGTCACTGAAAATCTCTTTGTGGTTTCTGTTTCTCAGATGTTCACGTCTTCCAGAATATGTATGGCTGTGAGTTTGATGATGAATATGAAGACCTTGAAGGTTGGGAAAGCTTTGGTTATGATGGAGAGGACTTCATAGATTTGACCTGATATCAGAGAATGGTCTGCTCCAGTAAATCAGGCTTTCATCACCAAAAACAATGGGACAATGAAAAAGAAGGTGGCACTGACAAAATACTACATCACCCAGACTTGTCCTGTTTGGCTGAAAAAGTATGTGGAGTTTGGGAATAACTCTCTGCTGAGAACAGGTAGAACAATCCATAGTTTAGTATTCAGACCTTTTTTAATGACCTATTTGTTACATGTTTATATGTCTTACATCACTGACTGTTTTTGTAAATTTCTGTGTACTGTTGTGTTTAGAACTATATCTAGGAAATTATAAATTCAGTTCTCAAGTCTGAGGGTTTGAGGACTTTCCTTTTAACAGAGCTTGACTGTTTTTGATAGGGAAGGATGTGTTTTACTGTCCTTTTTCTTTTTAACCAGTATTGTATTTCTCTCCTCAGATGTTCCCTCAGTGTCTCTCCTCCAGAAGTCGTCCTCCTCTCCAGTCTGTTGTCATGCTACAGGTTTCTATCCCAGTAGAGCTGCAATGTTCTGGAGGAAAGATGGAGAGGAGATTCATGATGGTGTAGATAAACGGGAGATTCTTCCTAACAATGATGGGACCTTTCAAATGAGTATTTATATCGACCTGTCATCTGTTCCCTCTGAGGACTGGACAAAATATAAATGTGTGTTTCAGCTGTTTGGTCTCAAAGATGACCTTGTCATCAAACTGGAGAGAACGCAAATACTGAGCAACAATGGTGAGTATAACATGAGAAGTGAAGAATAATTTTGGGAAATAAACTGTAGATTAGAGGTGCTGCAATTTTTTATTTTATTTGTATAGACGTTTTATGTTGATTTATCTGTGCTATGAACTTTGGTTTTACTTGTACAGCAGCATCACATGTTTGTTTACCAAATGTTAATTCGAAAACTAACCAGTTATGTATTGTAATATTTATACTATTAAATAAATAATATTACTAAATAGCACATGGGGGATTAAAGTGCAGATTTTATTTTTTTCTCCAGTCTATTCAGGTATATCCATCATTTTTTGGACCTTACCTGTTGTATTGCTTTGTCTTGCAACTTTTGCTCTGTCTGGATATGTTTACACATTGAAAAAGCAGAATGGTGAGAAATCAACACATTTTGTTTTTGTTATTTTAAATGTTGAGCTGAGTTGAAAAAAATGCCAAACTTAACTTTAATTAATAATATCACCTTCCTAAAATAATGGCTTAAGTTATAATTTGCCAGAAATGATTTTTGGAAAAAAGGTGGTGATTTATTAGTTTTTCCAAAGATGATATTGGCAAGAAAAAAAAAGACTTGGACTTTTATTTTTCAAAGTTGATGCTACCTAAATGTAAATTTAAAAAAGTCACAATTTTACATAATAAAAGTAAAATCTGTAACCTTTTATGTCGTTTTTTAATATAACAGCTCAAATTGTGTATTGTTTTATCAGGTATAAATGAAGGCGTATTATAGCTTAAAATAGTTTCTGTATTTTGATAACTTTTTTCGTCAGGTTTTTGTAGTAACATGTAAAATAAAACAGAACCTTCCTAACAGTTTGTTTGACTTCCAGCTGTGAGAGTTCATGAGGCTCAGGAAGAAATGTTTTCCGAAAATGAACTGAAGTGAGTTATTTCATATATAAAACAGTCACTTTCAAACTGAATAGGGATGAACTGCATGTTTTATAAGTATAAAAAATAATGATTTGGATGAGATAATGTAAGCAATGATTCCCAAGTGATTATTCTGAGATTTGAGAATTACTGCATAGTGAATTTTGTGAAATAGTGCAGAAATGCACTTATGTAAATATAAGTGGCAAATGAAACTAAATATGTAATGTTGTGGTTTTTCTGTGTATTAAATTAGGTTTCTGTGTTCAGTTGAGTCTGTGTTGTCCATCCACCCTGATTGCTCCCAGCTGTGTCTCATGTTCCCTGATTACCCCTTGTGTATTTAATCCCATCTGTTCCCTTGATTCTCCTTGTATTTTGTACTTTTCATCAAAATATTTGGGATCAAGAGTAATATTTGAAAACATTTGAATGACAGATAAATATATACTTAATACATCAGAGTCTGAATATTCTCATGTTTTAATTATTTGGAAAGTGCTATAAATATGAAATCATTTCAAATATTACTTTGTCACTCTAATTGTTTATTTCTTAACGTTTTCAGGTTGTCATTAAGGCACAGAGATCAGGATCGGTGTCGCCACCTTCAACAGTTTGAAATGAGTCGTCTTGAGGATTTTACCTAACTAAAATTCATGAACTGTTTCTATGAACATTTTTCTAAATGTGAACTTTATACCACAAAAACATCAGATCACCACTTTTGAAGTAGCTCTATTTTTATGTTTTGAGTTTTTCTTATATTTATCCAAGCATTAATATTAGTTACATTTCTCATGTCAAAAACTAATACTCAGGTCCAGTAGTTATATTTTTGTCAATTTCTTTTCTTACCTCTTATATATTTTTTACTGTCACTGGGATAGATGGGTATACTTATGAAAATCAGTGTGACCACTACACTAATCACCAGATTTAACTATGTTTTGGTCTAAATGCAGAAGATATTTGCTGTTTTGTCTCCTATGATGGATATTTAACCATGTTAAACATCCATCAGGATGTTTATCTTTAATAGTCGTGAAGCATCAATAAAGGCCTGAATGGAAAAGAGACACAAAATAGCTAAAGATGCTGATGGAGGCAGAGAAATAGTTTCATCAGAGTCTGAATATGAAGACTCAGACCCATTGATTGATTGATCGTCTTATTTAGGTAAATCTGGAAACAAACAGCTCACAACATGATCCTAGTTTGTGAAACTAAAACCAGCAAAGTGAAGTTTACACAAACGATTGTCTCCATTTGTTTCTCCAGTTGGAGTAAATGCTGCAAATTAATGACTCAACACAATCTGCTGGGTTTCTTTGAAACCTTTTAAACAACTTTGAATAATTAACTGAACAGTTCGATAACATAGATCAGTTGGAATGTATGTATGATTTAATTGAAATGATTATTTTGTAAAGTGTCTTGAGATAAACATTTGTTGTAACTATGCCCTGTATATTTAACTGAATTCAATTAAACTGAATTGATTGACTTAAATAAATCTCCTTAGTTTTATGAATGAATTGAGATTAAGTAACACAATCTGTGTTGGAGTCCAAAGATTCTCATGAGGCAGAGCAGGGAGGAAGGTGGGAACCAGGAAACGGGTCCAGACTGGGTTTAGATTCTGATCTGACATGTTTGTCACTATGAGCCAATAAACTGGAACTGGGCGGCGGCTTGGGGTCCATTTATCACGTTGATTTAAGGGAGGATCAGTTTTAGCTTAAATTTATGAAAACACTTTTAAGATTAGAATATTGTAATAGACCAATAAAACAATACAGAATGAAAAGTATGCATACCTGATTATTTAAAAAAATACTTTTAATCTGAAAAACAGTCGACAGAACACATGATGTATTTAATGACTCTACTTCCAGATGATGCCCTGAGAAAATGGGATGTTTCATTTCAATTTTTGTGTGGATAGTTTTAAACCAACTTTAAGAAACTGATGATCAATTTAAGGAACTTTACAGCTGACCTGCTTCCTCATTTTGCCTTTAAGGGAGAAGGAAGAGAATCACTGTCTGTTATTCAAAATGTAAAGTCAAAAAAAAAAAGTTAAATAATTTTCCACAAACTGTAACTCATATAAATAAAATCCAATAAAAGTTTGATTGTATAAAGTAAAATTGTATATTATCTTAATTTCAGCCAAACGTCCTCCATCTCGTAAGTAATTTTTTTTGTTTATTCTTTATCATTTAATCTGAACTTCGTAACAAAGGATCTATATATTTAATGCTCACATTCATTAAAATAAAATGTGTCTGTTTGCTTGTTCAGCTGTAGAAAAACCTGATGTCCAACTAAAGATGTTTCCTTCATCCTGAAGAACATGAAGGTCAGCAAACAGTAAGTTATTTCAAATGTTAACTGACTTTAACGCTAAATTACTCAGAACTGTTTGTTTATTTAACCTAAACTTTTTGGATTTTATTTTTCATCATTAAGGAGAAATTGCTTTGCTTTGTGAATGATAATAGATTATATAAATAGAAGCATTTTCAGAAATCTTTATATCATTTATATAAAAGTATCTAACAAAACTTTTCTTGAGAAACTCCTGGTTGAATCACATGAAAACAAATGTTTATGGGCAAATAAATAATATAATTATGAATATTATATATTTTAATCTCACAAAAATTAACTTTTACCTAAATTAAATTCTTCAGACGTTTCTTATATAATTATAGATTTTTGATTTCTAGGTAATGGATCCAGTCGTGAAATCAAGAGACTTTCTTCAGAAATGTTGATTATGTTTGTTTATTGGAATATAAAAATGTTTTCCTTATTGGCTCTAGTTGCCTTTATTTGATAGTGATTTGACCATAAAGTGGGTAAAGAGAGAAAACATGCAGCAAAGGCATCAAACCTGCGACAGCCGAACTAAAGTCTCCTGATCTGGGTTGTGCTGAATCCCTGCAGCTTCACATCAAAAATGTTTGACAAGATTCAAATACGTCAATTTCATTTAAAAAAAACTAAAACAGTTCAGTTCAAAACATGAATATTTATAGATTATTTGGATTTGGTGTCACAGCCAACAATAAAAATTCATTTTGATAAAATGTTCAAAACATCAAAAGATATAAAACATGTCCAGCTGACATTCAAAGTAACTAAATAAACATTTATGAAGCAAAGCTGTAATTCAGCCCCATAAATATCAACATGACTCCATGAGCTGCACCTTTTTCAGCTTGAAGACATTTTGTTTCCATGGTGATTAGAAATAATCAGTTTCTACATCCTACTCAGCGATTAGATATAATCAGTTTCTACATCCTACTCAGCGATTAGAAATAATCAGTTTCTACATCCCACTCAGCGATTAGATATAATCAGTTTCTACATCTCATTCAGCGATTAGATATAATCATAGTTTCTACATCCCACTCAGCATGTGAAAACCAAAATGGAAAGTTGTTACGCATTAGTGATAAACAACAAATCTAAAGTTTTGACATCCGTGTGAAGTTGTGAAATGAAGTGATGAGCGCCCCCTGCTGGATACAGTGAGCAGCAGCACATATAATATTGTAGATGGAAAAAGAAGTAAAATTACCAGAAAAAAATATTCTGACATTAGAAGTTTTCTAGAAAAAATGTCTGTTTCAAAAGTCAAAAAATGTTGGACTTTTGGACATTTTCAGTTTGATTAATATTTCTGATGGTACAGCACAATATTATTGCATTGTTGTCATTTATTGTCACTTATCGCAGTTTTTTTAATGCTCAAATACACATTTTCAACATTTTTAAATTGTCCCACCCAGTTGCACAGTCATTTGTACAACATTACACTATTTCAAAATAAATGCAGTATTTATGTTGAATCTTTGTAACGTTTGTTACAGGACAACGTTGTTCTTCACTGTTTCTATATTCTGTCTTTCTGTGAACCTGCTGGTGTTGATTACATGTCAATTATCTGCTGAATTTCACCACTAAGGAACAATAAAGGATTTTCTAATTCTAATATCTATAAAGCAAAAAGAAGGAAAGACAGAAAGAAAAATAAATATTTGTTGTTGTCGGTGTTTGTTGTTCATTTCTGGCTATTCATAGAAAATATGTCAGAAAACGTCATAGAAAAAATCTTCAGTCATTAAGTTCAACAATTGCTCACTAATTAATATTTAGTTAAAAACAAAAGAATCAAACTAAATTTACCATCATTGAGCCACAAATGTTCTATGTTAATTTTAATCAAATCATCATGTCATATAATATTAAAATATTCAATATATAAAATTAAAATATTCTGTGTTTTTCATGTGTTTTCCAGTTTAATGATGAGGATGTGATGATGAAACGGAGCCAATAAATGGACATAAACAGAACATTTATGATGAAGGAGGAGATTTTCTAGTGTTTGACCTGAACAGCTGTGAAACTTAAGTCATCATCAGGAAACACAAGTGGGACCAAAACACAACTTTGATTGGACTAATTAAGGATTAAGATCATCCAGATTTGCTCTCAGCAGCTGAATGAGGACAATCAGAGAAGAACAGATATAATCACACAAAATGGGGATTTTCTAAATAAAGTTAAAGATAAAACAGTAAATTGACTTTTTATCTACACAGGTTGTCCCTCAGTGTCTCTCAGTGTCCCTCAGTGTCTCTCAGTGTCTCAGTGTCTCTCAGTGTCCCTCAGTGTCTCTCAGTGTCTCTCAGTGTCTCTCAGTGTCTCTCAGTGTCTCAGTGTCCCTCAGTGTCTCTCAGTGTCTCAGTGTCTCTCAGTGTCCCTCAGTGTCTCTGTCCTCTTTCTGGTTGTCCCTCAGTATCTCTCAGTGTCTCTCAGTGTCTCTCCTCTTTCTGGTTGTCCCTCAGTGTCTCTCAGTGTCTCTCAGTGTCCCTCAGTGTCTCTCCTCTTTCTGGTTGTCCCTCAGTGTCCCTCAGTGTCCCTCAGTGTCTCTCAGTGTCTCAGTGTCTCTCAGTGTCTCTCAGTGTCTCTGTCCTCTTTCTGGTTGTCCCTCAGTATCTCTCAGTGTCTCTCAGTGTCTCTCCTCTTTCTGGTTGTCCCTCAGTGTCTCTCAGTGTCTCAGTGTCCCTCAGTGTCTCTCAGTGTCTCAGTGTCTCTCAGTGTCCCTCAGTGTCTCTGTCCTCTTTCTGGTTGTCCCTCAGTATCTCTCAGTGTCTCTCAGTGTCTCTCCTCTTTCTGGTTGTCCCTCAGTGTCTCTCAGTGTCTCTCAGTGTCTCTCAGTGTCCCTCAGTGTCCATCAGTGTCTCTCAGTGTCCCTCAGTGTCTCTCAGTGTCCCTCAGTGTCTCTCAGTGTCTCTCCTCTTTCTAGTTGTCCCTCAGTGTCTCAGTGTCCCTCAGTGTCTCTCAGTGTCTCAGTGTCTCTCAGTGTCCCTCAGTGTCTCTGTCCTCTTTCTGGTTGTCCCTCAGTATCTCTCAGTGTCTCTCAGTGTCTCTCCTCTTTCTGGTTGTCCCTCAGTGTCTCTCAGTGTCTCTCAGTGTCCCTCAGTGTCTCTCCTCTTTCTGGTTGTCCCTCAGTGTCCCTCAGTGTCCCTCAGTGTCTCTCAGTGTCTCAGTGTCTCTCAGTGTCTCTCAGTGTCTCTCAGTGTCTCTGTCCTCTTTCTGGTTGTCCCTCAGTATCTCTCAGTGTCTCTCAGTGTCTCTCCTCTTTCTGGTTGTCCCTCAGTGTCTCTCAGTGTCTCAGTGTCCCTCAGTGTCTCTCAGTGTCTCTCAGTGTCCCTCAGTGTCTCTGTCCTCTTTCTGGTTGTCCCTCAGTATCTCTCAGTGTCTCTCAGTGTCTCTCCTCTTTCTGGTTGTCCCTCAGTGTCTCTCAGTGTCCCTCAGTGTCTCTCAGTGTCTCTCAGTGTCTCTCAGTGTCCCTCAGTGTCCATCAGTATCTCTCAGTGTCCCTCAGTGTCTCTCAGTGTCCCTCAGTGTCTCTGTCCTCTTTCTGGTTGTCCCTCAGTGTCTCTCAGTGTCCCTCAGTGTCCCTCAGTGTCTCTCAGTGTCTTTCAGTGTCCCTCAGTGTCTCTCAGTGTCTCTCAGTGTCCCTCAGTGTCTCTCAGTGTCTCTCAGTGTCTCTCAGTGTCCCTCAGTGTCCATCAGTGTCTCTCAGTGTCCCTCAGTGTCTCTCAGTGTCCCTCAGTGTCTCTCAGTGTCTCTCCTCTGTCCCTCAGTGTCTCTCAGTGTCTGTCCTCTTTCTGGTTGTCCCTCAGTGTCCCTCAGTGTCCCTCAGTGTCTCTCAGTGTCTCTCAGTGTCCCTCAGAGTCTGTCCTCTTTCTGGTTGTCCCTCAGTGTCTCTCAGTGTCTCTCAGTGTCCCTCAGTGTCTCTCAGTGTCTCTCAGTGTCCCTCAGTGTCTCTCAGTGTCCCTCAGTGTCTCTCAGTGTCTCTCAGTGTCCCTCAGTGTCTGTCCTCTTTCTGGTTGTCCCTCAGTGTCCCTCAGTGTCCCTCAGTGTCTCTCAGTGTCTGTCCTCTTTCTGGTTGTCCCTCAGTGTCCCTCAGTGTCTCTCAGTGTCCCTCAGTGTCCCTCAGTGTCTCTAGGTGTCCCTCAGTGTCTCTCAGTGTCCCTCATTGTCCCTCAGTGTCTCTCAGTGTCTCTCAGTGTCCCTCATTGTCCCTCAGTGTCCCTCAGTGTCTCTCAGTGTCTCTCAGTGTCTCTCCCTCTTTTTGGTTGTCCCTCAGTGTCTCTCAGTGTCTCTCAGTGTCCCTCAGTGTCTCTCAGTGTCCCTCAGTGTCCCTCAGTGTCCCTCAGTGTCTCTCCTCTTTCTGGTTGTCCCTCAGTGTCTCTCAGTGTCTCTCAGTGTCCCTCAGTGTCCCTCAGTGTCTCTCAGTGTCTCTCAGTGTCTCTCCTCTTTTTGGTTGTCCCTCAGTGTCTCTCAGTGTCTCTCAGTGTCCCTCAGTGTCTCTCAGTGTCTCTCAGTGTCCCTCAGTGTCCCTCAGTGTCTCTCAGTGTCCCTCAGTGTCCCTCAGTGTCTCTCAGTGTCTCTCAGTGTCCCTCAGTGTCCCTCAGTGTCTCTCAGTGTCTCTCAGTGTCCCTCAGTGTCTCTGTCCTCTTTCTGGTTGTCCCTCAGTGTCTCTCAGTGTCCCTCAGTGTCTCTGTCCTCTTTCTGGTTGTCCCTCAGTGTCTCTCAGTGTCCCTCAGTGTCTCTCAGTGTCTCTCAGTGTCTCTCAGTGTCCCTCAGTGTCTCTCAGTGTCTCTCTGTGTCCCTCAGTGTCTCTCAGTGTCTCTCAGTGTCTCTCCTCTTTTTGGTTGTCTCTCAGTGTCTCTCAGTGTCTCTCAGTGTCTGTCCTCTTTCTGTTGTCCCTCAGTTTTCTCTCAGTGTCTCTAGGTGTCCCTCAGTGTCCCTCAGTGTCTCTCAGTGTCCCTCAGTATCTGTCCTCTTTCTGGTTGTCCCTCAGTATCTGTCCTCTTTCTGGTTGTCCCTCAGTGTCTGTCCTCTTTCTGGTTGTCCCTCAGTGTCTCTGTCCTCCAAACGTCTCCATCATTTTTTTTTTTTTTTTTTTTTTTTTTTTTTTTTTTTTTTTTTTTTTTTTTTTTTTTTTTTTTTTTTTTTTTTTTTTTTTTTTTTTTTTTTTTTTTTTTTTTTTTTTTTTTTTTTTTTTTTTTTTTTTTTTTTTTTTTTTTTTTTTTTTTTTTTTTTTTTTTTTTCAGTGTCTCTCAGTGTCTCTCATGTGTCCCTCAGTGTCTCTCAGTGTCCTCAGTGTCTCTCAGTGTTCCTCAGTGTTTTGTCCTCTTTTTGGTTGTCTCTCAGTGTCCCTCAGTGTCTCTCAGTGTCCCTCAGTGTCCCTCAGTGTCTGTCCTCTTTTTGGTTGTCTCTCAGTGTCCCTCAGTGTCCTCTCAGTGTCCCTCAGTGTCTCTCAGTGTCCTCAGTGTCCCTCAGTGTCCCTCAGTGTCTCTCAGTGTCTCTCAGTGTCTGTCCTCTTTTGGTTGTCCCTCAGTGTCCCTCAGTGTCTCTCAGTGTCCCTCAGTGTCTGTCCCTTTCTGGTTGTCCTCAGTGTCTCTCTCAGTGTGCTCTCAGTGTCCCTCAGTGTCTCTCAGTGTCCCTCAGTGTCCCTCAGTGTCCCTCAGTGTCTCTCCTCTTTCTGGTTGTCCCTCAGTGTCTCTCAGTGTCTCTCAGTGTCCCTCAGTGTCCCTCAGTGTCTCTCAGTGTCTCTCAGTGTCTCTCCTCTTTTTGGTTGTCCCTCAGTGTCTCTCAGTGTCTCTCAGTGTCCCTCAGTGTCTCTCAGTGTCTCTCAGTGTCCCTCAGTGTCCCTCAGTGTCTCTCAGTGTCCCTCAGTGTCCCTCAGTGTCTCTCAGTGTCTCTCAGTGTCCCTCAGTGTCCCTCAGTGTCTCTCAGTGTCTCTCAGTGTCCCTCAGTGTCTCTGTCCTCTTTCTGGTTGTCCCTCAGTGTCTCTCAGTGTCCCTCAGTGTCTCTGTCCTCTTTCTGGTTGTCCCTCAGTGTCTCTCAGTGTCCCTCAGTGTCTCTCAGTGTCTCTCAGTGTCTCTCAGTGTCCCTCAGTGTCTCTCAGTGTCTCTCTGTGTCCCTCAGTGTCTCTCAGTGTCTCTCAGTGTCTCTCCTCTTTTTGGTTGTCTCTCAGTGTCTCTCAGTGTCTCTCAGTGTCTGTCCTCTTTCTGGTTGTCCCTCAGTTTCTCTCAGTGTCTCTAGGTGTCCCTCAGTGTCCCTCAGTGTCTCTCAGTGTCCCTCAGTATCTGTCCTCTTTCTGGTTGTCCCTCAGTATCTGTCCTCTTTCTGGTTGTCCCTCAGTGTCTGTCCTCTTTCTGGTTGTCCCTCAGTGTCTCTGTCCTCCAAACGTCTCCATCAGGTTTTTATTAGATGTTCTGGAGGAAACAGAGGAGAATCATGATGGAGCATTTAGAGGAGAAAACGTCTCCAACACTGATGGACCCTAGAAATGAGTGTTGATCAGTTGGACCTGAAGACTGGATGAAGTGAATGGATGAAGATGAATGGATGAAGGATGAATGGATGAAGGATGAATGGATGAAGGATGAATGATGAATGGATGAAGGATGAAGGATGAATGGATGAATGGATGAGGTGAAGGATAGGATAATGGATGAAGGATGAATGGATGAAGGATGAATGGATGAAGAATGAGAATGATGAAGGATGAATGATGATGGATGAGATGGGATGAATGGATGATATGAGGATGAAGGATATGATGAAGGATGAATGTGAGATGAAGGATAAGGTAATGAGATGATGAATGGATGATGAGATGAATGATGAATGGATGAAGGATGAAGGATGAATGGATGAAGGATGAATGGATGAAGGATGAATGGATGAAGGATGAATGATGAAGGATGAGATGAGATGAAGGATGAAGGATGAATGATGGATGAAGGATGAATGGATGAAGGATGAATGATGAATGTGAAGTGAATGATGAAGGATGAGATAGATGAAGGATGAAGGAGAATGATGAAGGATGAATGGATGAAGGATGAATGGATGAATGGATGAAGGATGAAGGATGAATGGATGAAGGATGAATGTGAAGGATGAATGATGAATGGATGAATGGATGAATGGATGAAGGATGAATGGATGAAGGATGAAGGATGAAGGATGAATGGATGAAGGATGAAGGATGAAGGATGAATGGATGAAGGATGAATGGATGAATGGATGAAGGATGAAGGATGAAGGATGAATGGATGAAGGATGAATGGATGAATGGATGAATGGATTGTGAAGGATGAATGGATGAAGGATGAATGGATGAAGGTTTGAATGGATGAAGGATGAAGGATGAATGGATGAAGGATGAATGGATGAATGATGAAGGATGAAGGATGAAGTGGATGAATGGATGAAGGAGAGATGAAGGATGAATGTGAAGGATGAATGGATGAATGGATGAAGGATGAAGGATGAATGGATGAAGGATGAAGGATGAATGGATGAAGATGAGGATGAAGGATGAATGGATGAAGGATGAATGATGAAGGATGAGGATGAGATGAATGGATGAATGGATGAATGGATGAAGGATGAAGGATGAATGGATGAAGGATGAAGATGAAGATGAAGGATGAAGGATGAATGGATGATAGGATGAATGGATGAAGGAGTGAATGGATGAAGGATGAAGGATGAATGGATGATGGATGAAGATGAATGGATGAAGGATGAAGGATGAAGGATGAATGATGGATGATGATGGATGAAGATGAAGATGAGGATGAATGGATGAAGGATGAAGGATGAAGTGATGATAGGTATGAAGGATGAAGATAGGATGAATGGATGAAGGATGAAGGATGATGATTGAAGGATGAATGGAATGGATGAATGAATGAGGATGAATGGATGAAGGATGAAGGATGAAGGATGAATGGATGAATGGATGAAGGATGAGGATGAAGGATGAAGGATGAATGGATGAAGGATGATGATGAATGGATGAATGGATGAGGATGAATGGATGAAGGATGAATGGATGAAGGATGAATGGATGAAGGATGAAGGATGAATGGATGAAGGATGAATTGGATGAAGGATGAATGGATGAATGGATGAATGGATGAAGGATGAAGGATGAAGGATGATAGAGGAATGGATGAATGGATGAATGGATGAATGGATGAATGGATGAAGTGATGGATGAGAGGATGAATGGATGAATGGATGAAGGGATGAAGGATGAAGGATGAATGTGTGAAGGATGAATGATGAATGGATGAAGGATGAAGGATGAATGGATGAAGGATGAATGGATGAAGGATGAATGGATGAAGGATGAATGGATGAAGGATGAAGGATGAATGGATGAAGGATGAATGGATGAAGGATGAATGGATGAATGGATGAATGGATGAATGTGTGAATAAAAAAGATAAAGGGTGAAATGTTTATTTTCAGTTTAATTCATGTCAGTAAAAAATATTCCATCAGAATCTTATGAAAAATGATGTTGTGATCATCATGGTGACCTGGACAGGTGGTGACAGGTAACAGGTCACCTGTCACCAGGTGAACCCGCCTCTCTCCTGTTACAGGCAGCAGGTAACAGTTTGTCTCAGGTGATGACCTGTCACCTGGTACCTGGTGACAGGTCATCAGGTACCAGGTGACCTGTCACCATGTTGTGACCTCTCACCAGGTGACCTGTCACCAGGTGACCTGTCACCATGTTGTGACCTCTCACCAGGTGACCTGTCACCAGGTGACCTCTCACCAGGTAACCTCTCACCAGGTGACCTGTCACCAGGTGACCTCTCACCAGGTGACCTGTCACCATGTTGTGACCTGTCACCAGGTAACCTCTCACCAGGTGACCTGTCACCAGGTACCAGGTGACCTGTCACCATGTTGTGACCTGTCACCAGGTGACCTGTCACCAGGTGACCTCTCACCAGGTGACCTGTCACCAGGTGACCTCTCACCAGGTAACCTCTCACCAGGTGACCTGTCACCAGGTGACCTGTCACCAGGTGACCTGTCACCAGGTGACCTCTCACCAGGTGACCTCTCACCAGGTGACCTGTCACCAGGTGACCTCTCACCAGGTAACCTCTCACCAGGTGACCTGTCACCAGGTGACCTGTCCAGGTGACCTCTCACCAGGTGACCTCTCACCAGGTGACCTCTCACCAGGTGACCTGTCACCAGGTGACCTGTCACCAGGTGACCTCTCACCAGGTAACCTCTCACCAGGTGACCTGTCACCAGGTGACCTGTCACCAGGTGACCTGTCACCAGGTGACCTCTCACCAGGTGACCTCTCACCAGGTGACCTGTCACCAGGTGACCTCTCACCAGGTAACCTCTCACCAGGTGACCTGTCACCAGGTGACCTCTCACCAGGTGACCTCTCACCAGGTGACCTCTCACCAGGTGACCTCTCACCAGGTACCAGGTGACCTGTCACCATGTTGTGACCTCTCACCAGGTGACCTGTCACCAGGTGACCTCTCACCAGGTGACCTCTCACCAGGTGACCTCTCACCAGGTGACCTGTCCATGTGACCTCTCACCAGGTGACCTCTCACCTGGTGACCTCTCACCAGGTGACCTGTCACCAGGTGACCTCTCACCAGGTGACCTCTCACCAGGTGAACCCGCCTCTCTCCTGTTACAGGCAGCAGGTAACAGTTTGTCTCAGGTGATGACCTCTCACCAGGTGACCTCTCACCAGGTGACCTGTCCATGTGACCTCTCACCAGGTGACCTCTCACCAGGTGACCTCTCACCAGGTGACCTCTCACCAGGTACCAGGTGACCTGTCACCATGTTGTGACCTCTCACCAGGTGACCTCTCACCAGGTGAACCCGCCTCTCTCCTGTTACAGGCAGCAGGTAACAGTTTGTCTCAGGTGATGACCTCTCACCAGGTGACCTCTCACCAGGTGACCTGTCCATGTGACCTCTCACCAGGTGACCTCTCACCAGGTGACCTCTCACCAGGTGACCTGTCACCAGGTGACCTCTCACCAGGTGACCTGTCACCAGGTGACCTCTCACCAGGTGACCTCTCACCAGGTGACCTCTCACCAGGTGACCTGTCACCAGGTGACCTCTCACCTGGTGACCCCGCCTCTCTCCTCTCTCCTGTTACAGGCAGCAGGTAACAGTTTGTCTCAGGTGATGACCTCTCACCAGGTGACCTGTCACCAGGTGACCTCTCACCAGGTGACCTGTCACCAGGTGACCTGTCACCAGGTGACTGTCACCAGGTGACCTCTCACCAGGTGACTCCACCAGTGACCTCTCCAGTGACCCGCTCTTCCTCTCTCGTTACAGGCAGCAGGTAACAGTTTGTCTCCCATTTCCTGCTGCCTCATGACCCACCAGGTGTTAGAAAATGGTGGATCCTGATGGAGAATCTGGTCGAGTCCAGATGATTATTTATCTTTTGTTCTTTTCTCTGTGAATCTTTCAGTTGATAAAGTGATTTTAAAAAGTTTTATTGTACAAATCAAAGGAGAAACTTTAAGCATAAGAGATAAATTATAAACCTGTTATGATGGATTTATACACCTGCATTTAGATTCAGTTGTATAAAGTCATACAACTGAATCCAATATTACAGCCACTATGGGGGAGTCAACTTGTCTCATTGTCCATTTGAATGTAAGTTTGGATTTTAAAATCTCTCCATTTATAGACGAATAATTGATTCATTTTACTTTCACTTTGGTTATAACTCCAAAGTGTCAGATCTGCTCGGTTACAGGTGATGTCATAGCGAAGTACGAGAATAATAAACTACTCAACTATGTGAAAAGTTTTAATTTGTACCTGATATCAATGTGTTACATTTTGAACTATTTATAGGCCAAATAATTAGTAAACAAACTTTCATCAATTCGGTTTCACAAATATCATTTTGAGAAGTCGATACTTTTTATCATCGTTCTTTGTGTGAAGAAGTTTTTGAGAGAAACTAATATTGTGAGGTTCATCGTCTTATTTGTGTTGTGGAAAATATCTAGCTAACATGATGCTAGCTAGTGAGCAGAGACGATGTTAGCTAGTGAGCAAAGACGATGTTAGCTAGTGAGAGGTGACGATGTTAGCTAGTGAGCGGAGACGATGTTAGCTAGTGAGCGGAGACAATGTTAGCTAGTGAGTGGAGACGATGTTAGCTAGTGAGCGGAGACGATGTTAACTAGTGAGCGGAGACGATGTTAGCTAGTGAGCGGAGACGATGTTAGCTAGTGAGCGGAGACGATGTTAGCTAGTGAGCGGAGACAATGTTAGCTAGTGAGCAGAGATGATATTAGCTAGTGAGCGGAGACAATGTTAGCTAGTGAGTGGAGACGATGTTAGCTAGTGAGCAGAGACGATGTTAGCTAGTGAGAGGTGACGATGTTTGCTAGTGAGCAGAGACGATGTTAGCTAGTGAGAGGTGAGGATGTTAGCTAGTGAGCGGAGACGATGTAAGCTAATGAGAGGAGACGATGTTAGCTAGTGAGCGGAGACGATGTTAGCTAGTGAGCGGAGACGATGTTAGCTAGTGAGCAAAGACGATGTTAGCTAGTGAGCGGAGACGATGTTAGCTAGTGAGAGGAGACGATGTTAGCTACTGAGAGGAGACGATGTTAGCTACTGAGAGGAGACGATGTTAGCTAGTGAGAGGAGATGATGTTAGCTAGGAGGAGACGATGTTACCTAGTGAGCAGAGACGATGTTAGCTAGTGAGTGGAGATGATGTTAGCTAGTGAGTGGAGACGATGTTAGCTAGTGATCGGAGACGATGTTAGCTAGTGAGCGGAAACGATGTTAGTTAGTGAGCGGAAGACGATGTTAGCTAGTAAGCAGAGACGATGTTAGCAGTCAGAGGAGACGATGTTAGCTAGTGAGTGGAGACGATGTTACCTAGTGAGAGGAGACGATGTTAGCTAGTGAGAGGAGACGATGTTAGCTAGTGAGTGGAGACGATGTTAGCTAGTGAGAGGAGACGATGTTAGCTAGTGAGAGGAGACGATTTACCTAGTGAGCAGAGACGATGTTAGCTAGTGAGCAGAGATGATATTAGCTAGTGAGCGAGACGATGTTACTAGTGAGTGGAGACGATGTTAGCTAGTGAGCAGAGACGATGTTACCTAGTGAGCAGAGACGATGTTAAGCTATGAGCAGAGAGATATTAGCTAGTGAGCGGAGACGATGTTAGCTAGTGAGTGGAGACGATGTTAGCTAGTGAGAGGAGACGATGTTAACTAGTGAGTGGAGACGATGTCAGCTATGAGCAGAGACGAGTTAGCTAGTGGCGGAGACGTGTAGCTAGTGAGCGGAGAGATATTAGCTATGAGCGGAGACAATGTTAGCTAGTGATGGAGACGATGTTAGCTAGTGAGCAGAGACGATGTTAACTAGTGAGTGGAGCGATGTTTGCTAGTGAGCAGAGACGATGTTAGCTAGTGAGAGGTGACGATGTTAGCTAGTGAGCGAGACGATGTAAGCTAATGAAGGAGACGATGTTAGCTAGTGAGCGGAGACGATGTTAGCTAGTGAGCGGAGACGATGTTAGCTAGTGAGCAAAGACGATGTTAGCTAGTGAGCGGAGACGATGTTAGCTAGTGAGAGGAGACGATGTTAGCTACTGAGAGGAGACGATGTTAGCTACTGAGTGGAGACGATGTTAGCTAGTGAGAGGAGACGATGTTAGCTAGTGAGAGGAGACGATGTTACCTAGTGACAGAGACGATGTTAGCTAGTGAGCAGAGATGATATTAGCTAGTGAGCGGAGACGATGTTAGCTAGTGAGTGGAGACGATGTTAGCTAGTGAGCAGAGACGATGTTAACTAGTGAGTGGAGACGATGTCAGCTAGTGAGCAGAGACGATGTTAGCTAGTGAGCGGAGACGATGTTAGCTAGTGAGCGGAGAGATATTAGCTAGTGAGCGGAGACAATGTTAGCTAGTGAGTGGAGACGATGTTAGCTAGTGAGCAGAGACGATGTAACTAGTGAGTGGAGACATGTTACTAGTGAGTGGAGACGATGTTAGCTAGTGAGCAGAGACGATGTTAGCTATGAGAGGTGACGATGTTAGCTAGTGAGCGGAGACGATGTTAGCTAGTGAGAGAGACGATGTTAGCTAGTGAGCAAGACGATGTAAGCTAATGAGGAGACGAATGTTAGCTAGTGAGCGGAGACGATGTTAGCTAGTGAGCGGAAGACGATGTTAGCTAGTGAGCAAAGACGATGTTAGCTACTGAGGGAGACGATGTTAGCTACTGAGAGGAGACGATGTTAGCTATGAGAGGAGAGATGTTAGCTAGTGAGAGGAGACGATGTACCTAGTGAGCAGAGACGATGTTAGCTAGTGAGCGGAGATGATGTTAGCTAGTGAGGGAGACGATGTTAGCTAGTGAGAGAGACGATGTTAGCTAGTGAGTGGAGACGATGTTAGCTAATGAGCGGAGACGATGTTAGCTAGTGAGCGGAGACGATGTTAGCTAGTGAGTGGAGACGATGTTACTAGTGAGCAGAGACGATGTTAGCTAGTGAGCGAAACGATGTTAGCTAGTGAGTGGAGACGATGTTAGCTAGTGAGAGGAGACGATGTTACTATGAGAGGAGACGATGTTAGCTAGTGAGGGAGACGATGTTAGCTAGTGAGGGAGACGATGTAAGCTAGTGAAGGAGACGATGTTAGCTAGTGAGGAGACGATGTTAGCTAGTGAGAGGATGACATGTTAGCTAGTGAGGGAGACGATGTTAGCTAGTGAGAGGAGACGATGTTACTAGTGAGCAGAGACGATGTTAGCTAGTGAGAGAGATGATTAGTATGACGAGATGTTAGTAGTGGAGGACGATATTGCTAGTGAGGGAGACGATGTTAGCTAGTGAGAGGAGACGATGTTACTAGTGAGAGGAGACGATGTTAGCTAGTGAGAGGAGACGATGTTAGCTAGTGACGGACGAGTAGCTAGTGAGCGAGACTGATTTAGCTAGTGAGCAGAGACATGTTAGCTAGTGAGTGAGACGATGTTAGCTAGTGAGATAGACGATGTTACCTAGTGAGCGAGACGATGTTAGCTAGTGAGTGAGACATGTTAGCTAGTGAGAGGAGAGATGTTAGCTAGTGAGGGAGACATGTTAGCTAGTGAGCAGAGACGATGTTAGCTAGTGAGAGGAGACGATGTTAGCTAGTGAGCGGAGACGATGTTAGCTAGTGAGAGGAGACATGTTAGCTATGAGCGGAGACGATGTTAGCTAGTGAGGGAGACGATGTTAGCTATGAGCAAGACGATGTTAGCTAGTGAGAGGAGACGATGTTAGCTAGTGAGAGGAGACGATGTTGCTAGTGAGAGGAGACGATGTAACCTAAGTGAGAGGAGACGATGTTAGCTAGTGAGCGAGACGATGTTACTAGTGAGTGGAGACGATGTTAGCTAGTGAGTGGAGACGATGTTAGCTAGTGAGCAGAGACGATGTTACTAGTGAGAGGAGACGATGTTAGCTAGTGAGCGGAGACGATGTTAGCTAGTGAGCGGAGATGATGTTAGCTAGTGAGCTGGAGACGATGTTAGCTAGTGAGCGGAGACAATGTTAGCTAGTGAGGGAGACGATGTTACTAGTGAGCGAGACATGTTAGCTAGTGAGCAGAGATGATTAGCTAGTGAGCAGAGACGATGTAGCTAGTGAGAGGAGACGATGTTAGCTAGTGAGCGGAGACGATGTAGCTATAATGAGAGGAGAGAATGTAGCTATGAGAGCGAGAACGAGTTAGCTAGTGAGGGAGACGATGTTAGCTAGTGAGCGAGACATGTTAGTAGTGAGCAAGAGATATTAGGAGCAACGATGTAGCGTGAGGGAGAGATGTTAGCTAGTGAGGGAGACGATGTTACTATGAGCAAACGATGTTAGCAGAGGAAGATGTTAACTAGTGATGGAGACGATGTTTGCTAGTGAGCAGAGACGATGTTAGCTAGTGAGGAGACGATGTTAGTAGTGAGCGGAGACGATGTTAGGTAGTGAGCGGAGATGATGTTAGCTAGTGAGTGGAGATGATGTTAGCTAGTGAGTGGAGACGATGTTAGCTAGTGAGTGGAGACGATGTTAGCTATTGAGCGGAAACGATGTTAGCTAGTGAGAGGAGACGATGTTAGCTAGTGAGCGAAGACGATGTTAGCTAGTGAGCAGCGACGCTCTTAGCTAGTGAGAGCAGACGATGTTAGCTAGTGAGCAGAGACGATGTTAGCTAGTGAGCAGAGACGATGTTAGCTAGTGAGCGGAGACGATGTTAGCTAGTGAGCGGAGACGATGTTAGCTACTGAGAGGAGACGATGTTAGCTAGTGAGCAGAAACGATGTTAGCTAGTGAGAGGAGACGATGTTAGCTAGTGAGCGGAGACGATGTTAGCTAGTGAGAGGAGACGATGTTAGCTAGTGAGAGGAGACAATGTTAGCTAGTGAGAGCAGACAATGTTAGCTAGTGAGCAGAAACGATGTTAGCTAGTGAGAGGAGACGATGTTAGCTAGTGAGCGGAGACGATGTTAGCTAGTGAGAGGAGATGATGTTAGGTAGTGAGTGGAGACGATGTTAGCTAGTGAGAGGAGACGATGTTAGCTATTGAGCGGAGATGATGTTAGCTAGTGAGCAGAGACGATATTTGCTAGTGAGAGGAGACGATGTTAGCTAGTGAGAGGAGACGATGTTAGCTAGTGAGAGCAGACAATGTTAGCTAGTGAGCAGAGACGATGTTAGTTAGTGAGCAGAGATGATGTTAGCTAGTGAGCAGAGACGATGTTAGCTAGTGAGCAGAGACGCTCTTAGCTAGTGAGCTGAGACGATATTGGCTAGTGAGAGGAGACGATGTTAGCTTTCCTTTCTTTTCCTTTCCTTTCCTTTCCTTTCCTTTCTCTCTGTTCTGACCTTCAGGGTCACCAGCGTTAAGCTGATCACACATTAGAGCATCTGCATGAATTTCATCATCTTGGTTAATGAAATGAAGAAAAATCAGGTTTTCAAGCCTCCAATGATTCTCAGAGATGTTTTTATAATAAAATCAGTCGTTCAAACATGTTTTTTTAAAGGTAACACAGATTTAAACTCATGCATTTAAATGTGTCCTCATGAGTTTCCATGGTAATTTTATGTGACTCATAAATCAGAAAAATTTTTTTATGTAAAACGATTATAAGGGTCAAAAACATTATTACTTTGTAACAAAGTTGCCTGATTCTTAAGCCATGAAAGTCTAAACACACATAGTCAGTAAAGCTCAAATGGCTCAAATGCTTCATTGTTTTATTTGGTAATGTGGATAAAATACACTGAAGTCAATGACTTTGATTCATATTTTATGATTTTACTGTGAAATGTAAGGTTTTGTGGATGAATAAAAATTAAATGATAAAAAATGATACAGTCAGTAACTGAAGCCAAATCATTTTTATTGTGAAAAGTTTCTTTCACTCAGTTTTATGATCCTGGGTCCAAATTAAGGTTCAAATATTTATGTTGTAAGACCAAACCTGTGTTTTTCTTAAGCTCTTTTATTGATAAACTCGTGTTGTCCGCCTATATTATTTAGTTTGAACTGTAAAAACTAAGAAAAATAACATTTAAAATCTGTCCGCTGTGTAAAGCTCCAACCGCTAGAGGGCGCAGTTCACCACAGAAACTCACTGTGGACAAAATGAAGGCGGTGAGATTAAATAGGCCAAATATTAAAGTTAGACATTAAAATATTATAATAAAAACAAATAAAACTAGAAATTCATTCTTTTACCAGGAAACTGAGACTAAAATGCAACTGAATCAGTGTTAGAAATAATTAGCAGTAAAATCCGCCAATAATCAGACATGAAAATCTCTATGGCGCTGAACTGGACCGTCAAAACGCGTCGGTGTCTGACGTCATCACGCCGCTAAACGCAGAAATACTTTCAGTTTCGACGCGAACCTCGACAGGGAAATTCAACCTGGATATAGGTGACGTCACAGACAGCTCGTTTTCTCATTGGTTCATTGGTTCGTCGACGCCCCTTTAGATCCTAGTTGATTTAGATCCTGGATGTAATTTGAGGCTCAGTCAGTTGTTGAAAACTGTCCAGTTCGGTTGTTTGACAGACAAAATGTTCAGGTTTCTGGTTCTGGTTCTGCTGGGAATCCACAGCACTGAGGCTGGTGAGTTAGAAACATTTTTTACTTTTATCTTGTTTGATTTGATTCTATAAATTATGTGACAAATCAAATAAAATCAAGTTTTATTTGTGTAGCTCATTTCAGCAGCAAAGCGTTTCAAGTTGCTTTAAATCTAGTAAAGTTCTGGTTTAATGTGTAACTTAATAACCAAATAATAAAATGTCCCAAACACATATTTAACATTTAGGCAGTTTAATTTAGAAAAAAGAATAAAAAAAGCAGATTTAAGGGCCTGTTTTCTCTTTACGTCACTTTCTATTTAGTATGACATTTTTTTAAGACATTTTTTGCTAAATGATGCATCAAAGTCCGAAACATGTTAATGTGGAGCTAAAAACTGGTTCATTTAAATAGGACATTTGATTAAATCTATTATTTAACTTAGGAACATTGAACTTCATGCGATGTCGTACAATTTCTGCTTATTCATATCACAGTGACAAAAATGTTCTTTCTGTTTCGATATGAACCTATTTTCAGTCGAATATTTACAATTCAAGTTGAATGTGACGTTAATTTGTAACAGTTTTACTGGTTGTTTTTAGATAATTTTAACATTTGACTGAAGGTCCTACAGTTAACATGTTACAATATGTTTTCTATAAAAAGCAACCAAACTCCAGTTATTTAAAATACAATATAGACATTTGAGTTTCTTTAATTTAAAGAGGACAGAAACTGGCAGATTTAGGATTAGATATACAGAAAAATAAATGTAAATAATATGACTTTTTGTTTTTATTTTAGCATTTGAAATGTTTCACAAGCTGCTGTCAAGGTGCATCTAGATTATTCCAAATAAAAATAACATTAAGGATGTGAAAACTTAAATGTGTAAATATTAAATGAAACACCAGCTTCAAAAATAATAATTAAAGAATCAAAAAATAAAAACCTCTGAAATTGATACGTTTTAAAAGTTTATAAAACTAGTAAAATGTAGTGGGACATTTATATGTAACAACTTTATTTACTCTAAATTAAGTTTCTTTTTATCATTTTTGTGTAATAAAGAAACACAAGCAAAACCACTGTTTAAAATCAGGATGGTATAAAAGTGAATGTAATAAATATATGACTCATAAAATGTTTAGTGTTTAGTAAACGGCCCTCAAAAACATCAAAGCAATAAAAATATTTTTAATCTTTTTTAATGTTAAGATTGAATCTCATTACTATAACTGACAAAGTTGCTGTTTAATTTGTTTGAACTTGTAGAAAATGTTTAATTATTCAGTTGATTCCTAAATTCATTAAACCCATATTGTCTTTTTTCAGTGTCTCATTCTCTGAAGTATTTCTACACGGCATCATCTAACGTCCCAAACTTCCCAGAGTTTGTGGTCTGTTGGGTTGGTTGATGATGTTCAGATGGTTCACTATGACAGCAACACTGGGAAAGCCTAACCAACACAGGACTGGATGAGGAAGAACACGGATCAGCAGTACTGGGATGGACAGACTGGAGCCGTCAGGGTCAACAGCAGACCTTCAAAGCCAACATTGAAATTGTGAAGCAGCGCTTCAACCAAACTGGAGGTTTGTGTTGATTTCACTGTTTATTGATCATTTTTGTTGTTGCTTATGGGAAGTAGGAACACACACACACACACACTCACACACACACACACTCACACACACCACACACACACTCACACACACACACACACACCACACACACACACACACACACACTCACACTCACACACACACATACACACACACATATACACACACACTCACACACACACACTTCACACACACTCTCACACACACACACACACACACACACACACACACTATACACACACACACACACTCACACACACACACACACACACACACATATACACACACCCACACACTCTCACACACACACACACACACACACACACACTCCACACACACACACACACTCTCTCACACACACACACTCACTCACACACACACTCTCACAACACACACACACACACACACACACACACACACACACACACACTCTCACACACACACACACCACACACACCACACACACACTCTCACACACACACACAACACACACACACACACACTCTCACACACACACACACAAAACACACACAACACACACATCACACACACACACACACACACACACACACACACACACACACTCACACACAACACACACACACATCACACACACACACATCAACAACACACCCTCCACACACACACACACACTCACACACACACCACACCCCACACTCAAAAGAACCTGATATGTTCTTCATTTTAATTGATTTAACATTTATTTTGCTAAATAATACAATCCCTTGATCATTTTTCTAAAATATTAACTTAATTTATTAACAATTATAATAATTATTTACAAGATCCAAACAGAGAAATGGAGAGTTTAACCAACAACAGTTATATGATTGTTATGGAAGTTATTGGTGACAATGAACATTATTTACATTGAAAATATGGTGCCACATTTTCAACATTATGTTGAACTGAAGCGTTTTTATCGTATTTTCCACTGATAAAGTTCTTTAGAGTTACAGGTTTAAATAATTCAAATTCCCTGAAAAACTAAACCGGTTTTATTCTCAGGATGTTTCACCACATAATGACGACTTATAGTCCAGTGAAGCTGTTTGCTGCATGATGAAACGTCTCCAGACTAAATGTCTCAGAAGTTAATTAAATTAATTTGTAGAACATTTATTAGAACTTGACTCAGTTTCCATTCTTCCCTTTTCTTGGCAGATTTTTTGAACCTTTTCTTTCCTACATTTTTAAAATGTTTATGGTCAAAACAACGTCATGAGTTTTATTCATAGAGGAAGTTACTAGAAAATACAGTCATGATATAAAATAATGTCTGTTTTGTTCTATAAATTTAGTACGAGGAAAACAAATCATTTCACTCTGATGTGCAATAATAAATGTTCAGAATCTGATGATGTGCAGCAGAGAAACATCTGAGGTTTGACGTTTCCTTAGTTTTAAACGTGATTAAAACAGGAAACAGTAAAAATGTTCTCAGCATTTAGACTCTGGGATCTTTTAAAAATGTTTTTAAATAAACATGATGTTAGTTTTATCTGAAAACCTGATGAGTTTCCATACAGAGACATGAATGAGAAACAGAGACCTGAGAAAGGAGATCTGGGTCCAACCAGAACCAGAACCAGAACCGATCAGCGGTTTGAAAAACAAAGCAGAGAAACTTCAGGGAAAATTTGATGTTTTCTTCATTTTATTTAAACTCTGATACAAACAGAAAACAGTAAAAATCTTCCTAGTTTTTCCAGCTTTTAGACAGTTTGGGTTGTTTAAATATTTGCTGAATAAAATATCTGAGGTAGTTTCTGGCCTGGCAGCATCTCCACCCACAGCAAGATGGATGAGAAACCAGGTAGGAAACCTGAAGAGAAGATCCAACCAGAACCGATCAGATCAGAGGTTTCATCCTCTCTGGTTCCTCCAGGCTTCATGTCTCTCCTCAGTCCACAGACTGAAGCTCTGCTGGACTGAGCTTCAGCAGACGGAAGCAAGGATGAGTCCTTGCTTCCTGCAGGATGAGCCCAGCAGAAGCAACAATCCACAGCTGAAGCAGATTGTCTAGAGATGAGTGAGAGCACTAAAGAGTTGGCCAAGTGGGACTGCGGCACCGCCTGCCTGACATGCCATGATCTTAGGTAACAGCACCATAATGGTGGTGTACGGCTAAGTCGGGGGACTGTCCAGGTTTATTGTCCAATGACTTTGCAGACAAATGAGTCCAGCTGATCATCATCTTTGATCCCCACAAAGCGGTCGACGACGTCTCCTCCACTCATGGTGATGACTGTAGGAACAGCAGACACCCCATACTCAATAGCCAAGTCTGTGTGATCATCAATGTCAACTTTTGCCATGGCGACGTGGCCTTTCTGTTTTGCAACTGGAAGAGGAACTGGACCTGCTGGTTCTGCTCTCCACACACCAGTCGACCCAGTTTGAGTTACTGGTGGAGTTGGTGTTTGTTCCCAGTTTGGTTCTGGTTCTGCTGGTAGCAGAACTGCAGGATGTTGAACAGTGAAGGTTATTCTGGGATGTTTGGCCTTAAAGCAGCAGAGAGATCAGAGCTGAGAGTTGATCAGATCAGCAGCAGTGATGATCTACCCGGTTCTGCTCTCAGTCGCTGTGAAACACAGGAAACCAGGAGGAACCGGGTCCAGCAGACAGAAGACGTCCTCCTCCATCCAGTGTGTCAGCAGAGCAGCTGGACCAAACTCAGCTTTCAGAGGGAAGCAGAACCTTGATCCGCTGGAAGCAGATTCTGCTCCAGAACCAGCAGATGGGATGAAACTGGTAGAATCAGTGAAACGGGTCAGAAACTGGTAGAATCAGTGAAACGGGTCAGAAACTGGTAGAATCAGTGAAACGGGTCAGAAACTGGTAGAATCAGTGAAACGGGTCAGAAACTGGTAGAATCAGTGAAACGGGTCAGAAACTGGTAGAATCAGTGAAATGGGTCAGACAGGCTCAGGGTTTTTACTGCAGCTTCTCTCTTTATTCTCTCAGCAGCTGCTGGATGAAGCTGCGTTTCCAGGAACCTTCGTCTCCCTCAGACCCGTTTAACAAACGTCTCAGCAGCTCAGAGCAGAAACTGTTTGTCTGGTCAGCATGAAGCTGCAGGAATCATGTTTCTGCTCATTCAGGCATCTGGCAGCACAAACAGAGAAATACTGACCAGAGATCAGCTGGACCGGGTCAGATTGTTCTGACTGATGGCAGCTTGAAGCAGCTCAGACTGTCAGGTTGATCACTAACATGTTGTATTTGATCAGGTTTCCTCTGATCAGCAGGAAAACCTTCATGTTCATCAGCTGGTTCTGATTGAGCTGCTTTCTAGAGAAAGAGCTGCTGGGTCAGTGGTTCTGGTCGGAGTCAGGAGGTCTGAGGGCAAATGTGTTTGTTTCCATGTGTGGAGACTGACAGAACATCAGAGCAAACAGAAACAAACTGGAGGAGGAGAAACACAGAGATGGAGGGAAGAGAAGATCAGCTGAAACTTTACTGACTGAGAGGAGCTGAAGGAAGATCAGAGAGACTGATGGAGATGGAGAGACTGGAGCTGCAGAGAGAGCAGAGAAACATCAGAGGAAGTTTGGTGTTTCCTTCATTTAATTTAAACTCTAAGGAATACTGGAAGAAATAAAAATGTTTAAAGTTTTGTAAGCTTTTAGACACTTGGATTGCTTAAATATTTACTGAATAAACCTCATAGGTAGTTTTTGATGAAAACATTGCAGTGTCTCCATCTACAGTAATATCGTTGCGAAACAAGAAAGGAACCCTGAGTAAGGAAGATCTGGGTCCAATTAGAACCAGAACCGATCAATTCAGTGGTTTTATCCTGTCAGCCCCTGTGGTTCATTCGGGTAGATGATCTGGTTCCTCTCAGGTTCCTCACAGTGGGCTGTAACGTCTTGTATCAAGAAATTAACAGGAATGTCAACTTGTTGTCCGCCTGTAGCCATAATAATGTTTAAGGTTGTTGTAAACAATTTTAGTAATCAGGTGTTATGGTAAATGGACTGAACTTATATAGAGCTTTATCTAATCATTTCTGACCACTCAAAGCGCTTTACACTAGAACCACATTCACCCATTTACACTCACACATTTATACACCGATTTGCAGCTCGGTGGGCAACTTGGGGTTGGGTGCCTTGCCCAGGGGGACATCGACATGTGGCAGGAGGAAGCGGGAATTGAACCTGCAACCACAGAGCCACAGTTGCCACAGTTATATCGATTATTCTAACAATCGAGCAATTGGATAAAAATGTTGAAGTAAAATATTGGAAAATCCTGCTATAACAGCAGTATTAATATCGTATATTAGCATTTGCCCAAATTTTCATGTTTATGCATCCCTAAAAATGACATTTTTTGTAGTCCAGAAAATTTGCCTCACAAATGTAACTTTTTAAGTTTTTAAATTATACAAAAGTATATTCAATTCAATAATAAAGTAGCAGACATATTGTCATGGTTTATGGTTGATTTTGGTGAGAAAGAACGCTGAAAGCCAGGTTGAAGAAGATGAAGGTTTAATGTAGAAAACAGCTCAACAGTCCAGATGCAAGCAGCTCGGGGGAAACAGACGGGCAACGTGACACTAGGGAGGCCAACACTTGACAAGGATTCGACAAGAGACAAAGACAACAGGTGGACTGAAATACACTGGGAGGGTATTCAGGGAATGAGACACACCTGGGAAGCAATCAACGGCGAAGAAGGGACGGGACTAAACACAGAAAACCTCAAAAATAACTGCACAGAACAACACACATAAAGACACTTCTAAATAATGTCTACACTCCAGGATCTTTGACACCTTTATCACACACAGAAAAACATCTACCATCTTGGTCTCCTGAAAAATGATAAAACACCTGGATATTACCATCAATAAATGAAATCCCTCTGGATCGAACTTCAAAATTGGACATTATGCTGCTAGCACTGAGCATTTGTCAACAACAAAAGTGAGAGCATCGTACAACACAAGTAATCAACCGGCTGGAACATGGTGCACTAATTAATAAAACGTTATTTAATGGAGTTTTGAGGCAGATAATTTGCCTCAAGTAATTTTAATAATTGAGATACTCGAATCATTCAACGAATTGTTGATAGTAATCTGTTCAAAAGTCCACAATTCCTGTGTTAAAGTAACTTCAGAGTTACTTTAAGTTACACTATCATAATTAATATAGATCAGGAATGTCAGCCTCTTTCACAGTGGGTCACATCAAGATCAAGAATGTCTTCAGAGCCAGTTGTGGCAGAATAAAATTTACCTGCTTATAAATTGGTAAAATATTAATAAATAGCTGTCTTTTCAATTTTATGTATTCTGGTAGTATGTTGATAAAACTGCTGTAATTTGATTGATAAAATAGCATTTAAGCACTGTAACCTTGAAGGCTCTATTTCTAGAGTCTAGAGAGCTACATAAAAACTTGTGTTGGGCCAGATTTGCCCCATGGGCCTCGAGTTTGACATGTGATGTAGATAAAGTGTACAAACAGTAAATATTCAATTATGGTTGCAATGGATGATAATAAATAGCTTTTAAAACTTGTTCTCAGTAATGTTTGTTGGTTCATTTTTCTCTCAAAGATGTCTTCATTCTCTACCATTGTTTTTTCTGTTAGTCAAGTAAAATCTGTCATGAAAGGAGCAGTGCACAGATTCTGAGATCAGGTTTCTGCATTATCTTGTCTGTCTTTCAGGTGTCCACATTATGCAGCAAATGTACGGCTGTGAGTGGGATGATGAGACTCAACAGGTTACTGCCTATCGACAGTACGGCTATGATGGAGAAGACTGGCTGGTATTGAACATGGAGACAAACACATGGATTTCTCCAAAACAACAGGGTTTAATTACTACAAACAAATGGAACAATGAAGCAGCTAATCTGGAGTACTTTAAGAACTATTTCAACCAGATTTGTCCTGAGTGGCTGAAGAAGTATGTCGACTATGGGAGAAGCTCTCTGATGAGAACAGGTATAGTCACCTGTTCTGTTTTTTTTTTTTTTGTTTTATTATTTTGTATGAACTGATTATTCAAATACCTTGTTTTATTAGACCGTCTCAAAACTCATCAATTAGTTATCAATTTCTTTTCTAGGGTTTGACTGAATGACTATATCTGATTCCTCTCTCCAGCTCTGACATCTTTCGTCAGACATGACTCATTTTAAAGTTTATATCTGAACTTTGTATGTCTCTATCTCCAGTTCTTCCCTCAGTGTCTCTCCTCCAGAAGTCGTCCTCCTCTCCAGTCAGCTGTCATGCTACAGGTTTCTATCCCAACAGAGCTGAAATGTTCTGGAGGAAAGATGGAGAGGAGATTCATGGTGGTGTGGAGAAAGAGATCCTCCCCAACAATGATGGGACCTTCCAGATGAGTGCTGACCTAAAGCTTTCATCAGAAAACCCAGAGGACTGGACAAAATATGAATGTGTGTTTCAGCTTTCTGGAGTCAAAGATGACATCATCACCAGACTGGAGAAATCAAAAATAAAAATCAGGACTGGCCAGGGTGAGTATAAAATATGATGAAAGCATGTTTAAAATATGTTTGCTTACACCCTGGGGTTTTCCTATTTAGCAGAACTTTGTTACCCTGATTGTAGGATTGATTGGTATGATGTAATATTTGTTTTATTTAACTTGCATTAAACACAATATTTGTTGCTGAAATATTTGTAATTTTAGAATTACTTTTATTGCAATTATTCACTTACATTTTTTTCCTGTTTTTCCCTAAATTTTCTGATAACTAAAATAGTCTCAACAATATGAATAATTTTGTTTCAGGTTCTTCAGCGTTCCCCCCTGGGGCTGTTATTGGGATTGTTGTGGGACTCGTACTTATGGTTGGCATCATTGTTGGAGTACTGATGTGGAGAAGAAGAAACAATGGTGAGGAACCAAAAAATAGTTTTCATTGTAAAGGCTACTTGACTTGCATACCATTTGTCTTTGTGTTACAACTATTTTTATTGGTTTGTGCTCTTGATCAAACGTCACAGTTTGTGATTTTATATTATGTACAGTTTAAATACAAAAATGATAATTTTTTTAAAATCCAAATTTAAAAAATGCATTTTGTGTATTTCAGGGTTTCAAAAGGCAAATAGTGAGTATTTAAATATTTTTTTTCTCTGCTTTTCTGATAGTTTTAAGTTGCTCTGGGTTTCCTTGTAATACCGTATCATAATAATAAAAAAGCAAAGAGAACCTTTTCACATTATTATTTTTTAAATTTTATTTTGTAGCTTCTGAGACTTCATCTTCTTCTTCAGGAGATCCAAATCCTAAGAATGTAAGTGAATTTATTATGAAAGTCTTGTATAGGTTCGATCTCACTTTCCATTTGATTTTTGACACCTAAAGTTTATTTGAAAATATTGAAGAAACTTTGGAAGCGGCCCTGCATTTTAAAAATAACACTGTGTCTATCCACTTGCTCAATAGGTGACCAGCGAACAGGAGAAGATGATGAAGACAATAAGTTAAATGCACAAAAAAACTGTCTGGAAATATCTGTTTATAAATTACAACATCATGTAAAAGCAAAATAACTTTGGAAATGAATCTTTCAATATCTGACACTTCTCTTCAGATACTTTTATCTTTGTCCTTCCATTATGATTTTAGTTTTTGTTTTTTATTTTGCACTCTTTTCTTTAGTGCATCTATGTGGGATTTGATGCATCATTTAAATGACCATAAATATTTGTTCTAAATCCTTAATTAGTTTAAGAGTTAAGTCAAAGTTAAAGATACTTGAAATAATAGTTAACACACTATTATGTATATTTTAATGCATCTGTGGTAAATAATCAGCAATCTTCATTAATTTTTGTTTTTTTTTGTTTGTTTTCCATCTCATAGGTGTAGTACAAAAATATTATAAATAAAATTTATTTGTTAGGTTTTTTTGATTACAACAGTTAGTTTGAAGTGATGTTTTACTGTTTCTTTGAATCCCTTTTTTCTTCAACATTCTGACAATAATGTTTGTATGTGGTGGTGCAAGTTTATCGGCGATATTTTACATATAAAATCCCTTTGCATTGTTTTCTTTGACTTGTAATTAATGTTTTTGAAGTGAATAAAGTACTTTTAAAAATTTGTGTAAACTGCTGTTGCTGGTTGGAGAAAAAGTACTTGGAGTTATTCTGGGAATTATTGGGGTTGAAGTTCTGGTTGGCATCATTGTTTGAGGCCTGTAATGGAGAAGAAACAATGGTGAGCAACCAAAAAATTGTTTCCATCAGTTTGTTCTATAAGCTGGACTGGCCAAAAAAATGCCAAAGTGATCTATAAAAGAGAACGGAGTCATCTCTTTGAGAAGGCTCAGGTCCTTTAAAAGCTATTGAAATCTGCTGCAGATTCTATGAATGGTGGTCTGTGCCATCACACTGAAACAGCTGGGCCAGCTGTTTGGGGGTTGAGGACATTAACAAGATCATGTTACTCATGTTGCAGGAGTGAAACTAGACTCTTTGGACATGGTGTTGGAGAATGTTGTCCAAAAACCTTAAACTTTTCTTCACATCTTCATCAGTTGCTAAAACACCATATTAGCTAGTTTGGTAACAATCTGAGACTGTCACAATGCAAAACAGTGACAGGGAATCATTACATGTTGCAGTAAAAATACATAACTGCAATCTATGCTTGAACACAATGACAACCTCAGTCATTGTAATCAAATGACTGAGGAGGGCTTTTATCCTTTAATAAGGCTTTCATCCTTTTAAAACTTAATTTTTTATTTACTGACTTATTTTTAACTTTTAATCAAGTGCCTGGTTTGTAATGTTAAGAATTTTCCATGTTGGGATAAATAAAGTATTTTTGATTCTGATTATTTGTCATTCTGATGATTGTCACTCAGAGAATGAAAGCCCAAAACTCAGTATCTCAGGAAATTTTAAGATTGTGTAAAAGTTTAATATTGGAAACTCATTGTCACATCCCAACCAGTTAAATAACTCAAAACAAATGCAAATGTTTCCTTAGCCTTTATCATCTCTCACTCTGGCCCCAAGCAGGGCTAAAACCCATGAGAAGATATTTGTTGGTGCAGTTTTCTAAAGCTAACTGCTTTTTTGCATACATTCACACAATTTAGAGTAATTCATAGAATAAAAGAACAATGTTCATTTTTCTCAAACATATACCTATAAAGAGTAAAATCAAAGAAACTGATCATTTTTTCCAAAGGTGTATAAACTCAATTCGAAACAGAATCTCAGACCACATCATACCTGACAACATCAGCTATCATTAATGAGAGAAGCAGCTGTGGAGTGACAGTCCTAATGGGGTCTGCTGGCCTGGAAATTAAAATAAAATCTACTAAAAACTATGCATTTCCACTCATTTGAAGAACATTTTAATAAATTCAGAGGATTAATAAACCTAAAACCAGTTTATTATCAAGGTAGAAGTTCAGGTTAATGACTAGTGAAAATTAGTCATTAATCAGAACTACATTTGAAAAATCATACTTAGAAATTTCATTACTCTTATTTTTATTTGAATGTTATGTGACTGTTGGCCTTTTTTCCTTAAACAAGAATGAACGTCCATTTATGGAAAAATAGACATCGTGATGGCCAAATCCATGGTCACACTCTGAAGTCGGTAACTTTTATGCACAATTTATTTTTTTATTCAAACACAACACTTTAGTTTCAGTAAAACATTTACATTTGGATACATTTGTTCTTTATGTTAGCATGCACATTTAGTTAACATATGTATTTATATCAACTTTAAAGTTTGATTTGCTTGCATAATATTAACTTTGTTTTTCTTTTCCCGGTACTTGCCTGCCTCGGAGTGGCCAGACAAAAGATGGGGGCCTCAGCAGGTTTAAATGCTGATTGGACTGAACCACTAGTTCCTGCTGGCAGGGGAAATTTGTAGTTTCTTTGTTTAGATAAGTTTTGTATTTAAGTAAATATAACTATTTAAACTTTAATATTTTTGATTTTCATTTTGTGAGTTTTAAGTTTAGCCAAACCTAGCTGTACTGTTATTTGTTTTTGTGTTTGTAATTGTATTCTGTTTAGTGTTTAGTTACCCCTATTGAGTTTTAACTGGACTGATCAGCCAGTATATCTACTCCTGTGTGTCATTTCTTTGTTGGATCCCAATTACCAAGGTCAGTTATGTTTGTGCATCCAGTTTGTTTACATTTTTGCCTGACTTCAGATTTGTTTCTTTGACCTCTTTTATGAGCTCAGTTTATCCTTTTGTCATTTATAATCTTTGAATTAAACTAAAACCCCTATTTTTCTAATTAATATTCTGGGACTACTCTGTTTTTTAACTTGTTCCATCACAGACATGAGTCAGGGTTTTACTGTTTCAGTTCACAGTTCATGAAGTGAGTCTATCATAGTTTTAGTATAAAACACCTTTCTGTTCACAGACAAACAGCCTGAACCTAACAGGTGTTGTTCTTTAGTTTTACCTTATTTAAGTGACTCGAGAGGTTTGGTCAATTAATTACAAAACACAACAATCAAATTTTATTTGCATAGCACATTTCAGCAGCAAGGCATTTCAAAGTGCTTTAAATAATTAAAATAAAAAACAATAAACAGTGAGGAAAAAGATTTTAAAAGAGAAACTGAGAGAAATAAAACAAAATAAAGTAAAAATAAAAACTTTAAAGAGAAAAAGGTCATGTGACCTTGAATAGAAAGTGATTAAAGAACTCAAACATTTAAAACTTCTTTAGTCAAGCCGCCATTTGACAAGGAATCAAACCTTTAACTTCTTTAATCAAACAGTCCCTAATCAAACCTCAAAGCAGCGCAACAAGAGTAATTAACAAGCCAAAGGACCTGTTGTGATCCGTGTTTTTCTGTGAATTTATTTTAAGGTTTTCTGTGTTCTGTCTCTCTTTCCTGTAGATTGTTCCCAGCTGTGTCTAGTTTCCTGATTACCCTCCCTGTGTATTTAACTCCACCTGTTGTCCTTGTTGAGTGTTGATGTCAGTAAAGGTTTGTCCTAGTCATCACAGTTGAACTGTATAGTCCTGTGACAGTACTAGCTTTCAAGTGTCAGTCCTATTAGTTGCAGTACTAGTGGTATTAAGCTTTTGCTTAGTTCTCTGTACTGTACTTTCTGAGCTTCTCATCATTAAATCATTCAGCATCTTCAGCCTATGTCTCTGTGTTCATTCTCACCACCACAAACTCACCACTTCATGACAGGACCAGGATGCAGGACCAGAATAACTAATTATTTATCCAAATATTTTGCACATATATATAATTTTGTACTGAACTGCAAAGTAATCTACAGATAAATAAAGCCAATGATGTACACAATTTCATTCATAAATATAAAAATAATTCTAAATTAATTAAGTACTGCATCTCTAAGCATAACATTTAGCATTACAATTTTCCATCTGAACAAAGGTGCTGATACAAGTCTGGCCCCTTATAGCTGGTTAAAAACATCTAGAAATGTCTTTACTGTTTTCTTTGGAGGCTGGTTTCTAGATAAAAATTTAGAGGGGCCCAGGTAGTCAGTGTTATGAGTCACTTAAAAAAGAATTAAACAAAAACAGAGCAATATTTCACCATTTAATATTGTGAATCAAAGAGCCACTTGTGTCTCCAGTGACTCAGATCCTGATCCAGCAGATGGAAAGTGTGATCCTATCTCGATACAGCTGCTAAAAGTGCAGCACTATAATTTTTAATTCATGAAATTATTTTTTATTGAAGATATTTTTCATGTATTTTTAATAAAATATTAAAAATAAAATTGTGCATGATAGCATGATTTTTTTCATTGATAGGAAGACAGATTATCCAAGCTGGTAAACCACATTAATAAAATATTAGTGAGTTCATACATTAACTTTTAAAGTTTGTCTTAAAACCATCTATTTTACTTGGCTTTCAACAAAAAAATTGTATGTTTTGGTTTTTAAACTGTAAGTTTATTTTTTTATTTTTATTATGTTGTGTTTTAATGTACATCACTTTGTATCAGCTGTGGTTGTTTTAAAGTGCTTTATAAATAAAGTTGGTTTGGTATGGTATTGTATTAAATGACCACTGAACAAATATTCATAAAATATATCAACATTTCTGAATAAAACACACAAAGTCCAAACAAACGTTTTAATGAAGGAAATATTTATTACTGTTAATCTGTTAGTATGATTTGTTCTTTAAATGGCCACTTACTTTGGCTAATGCTATTATCTATTAATACAGTGATTCTTGAGAATAGGGACAAATCAGGTCCTATGGATAAAGCACAAAATTTGAATACAATATACAAATAATATAATTTTTTCAAATATCTGACTAAACTAACCTGGGTCATGTGACACAACAATGTATATTTTCCAGCTATTTGCTGAATATTTTTTTATTTTAAACATTGTAGTCGGTGGATGATGCCTGTAAAAGCCTTTGTCCAGGAGCAGAACTCAATACATTATTATAGTTTAAAACTATTAAATAAATACTAAAATTATATATTATGACAATTAAGTAGAAGTAGTCATATAAATAATTATAAAATTATTGAAAAATTTAATTAAAAATCATTTTTATATATTTTCCAACTCCATTGAAATTTGTCCTTAGTTTTTGTCAACACCGTCAGAAATGAAAAGAATGTAAAAAAAAATCAGGCATTATTGGGGGCAGCAGAACTTCTGAGGACCCCATGACCACTTCCTGTTTCTTCCTTTGCTAGGAGGCTAGTTAGCTCTGGTTAGCTTTAGGCTAGTTAGCTCTGGTTAGCTTAAGGCTAGTTAGCTCTGGTTAGTTTATGTTATTCTTTAGTTTTTTCTTCTTTTTATTCCTAAGTTTTTTGTCACAACCATGATGTGTCAACACCGTAACTGACATTTTACGAAACTTTGATAAGATTTTGTGAAATAAAAGCTTAATTTTGGTAAAATGTAAAGATTTCATGGACCTGATGAGCTACAATATGGCCGCCTTCAGAATAACATCATATAAATTGAGGTAGTTTGGCTTTTTGTCACCTCCGTCAGATGTCAACTCCATCAGAGTTTTTGTGACTCAGTGAAATTGTTGTCAAATATCACTTAAATGTGGAGTTAATTCATTTTAATGTATTTTTACATAAATTGCATTACTTCACATGTACCAAGTTTTTCATTTTACTCACTAGTTTGTCACCACCTTCAGTTTTGTGTCAACTCCGTCATGCAGTGTCAACTCCATCAGATGGATTTTTATGGCTTTTTGTTTTAAATAATAATTATTTTGTTTCTTGAGAAGTATTTGTCTGCAAAATGAGTAAAAATATCACTAATAGGGTCATTAAAAATTATTTTTGATGTATTTTTGTCAGATGGTGATGACAACGTTCTGGGTCAGGTCGATTAAAAATATAATTTTTTTTTTAAAAAAAATGTTGCAACTGGGAGCCTGTACCTCAGCATCTTTACATTTCCAAAACATTATTTTACATATTTGTATACATACATTTGAGAAATAACAAAAAAAAAATGGGAAAATTAAAACCCATTTTGTCCCTATTTTCAAGAATCACTGAAATATCATCCAAACTACATCCATAAGCAAATAATCAAACCACAATAGTCAACTAAAACCACAAGTAACTTAATAATAAAATGTTTTGTTCTACATCAGCCTCAGGAAATGACTGAGGATGAAGAGTCGCTGATATCTGGTTCTAACGGGTCTGCAGTTCCTCTATCCAACACATTCTCACTCCCAACTGGTCACATATTAACGCTTGGGCAGGTACCGCCGAGGGTTTTCTCACTGAATGCTGTACGGCTCCCTAAGCGTCCGATACTGACGATCTGGGAACGAATAATATGGCGTCTATTCTATTTTTTTAAACCTTTATTTACAATTTATGTGCTAGTTTGAACAGGATATTAAGAATATTTATGTGACCAGCAGGTGGAGATTTTTTTTTTTAAAAAGAAAGCAACAAGAGGCACCCGAACACAGATCTTCCGTGCACAAAACTTTATTAAACAATTATCTAAAAATTCTTTTAAAACACTTCTTTTAAAATCCGAGGCGTCGGGCCCACTACTTGGTCGCTGGAACCAAAGAAAAAGGGACAAACAAGATGGGGTTGTTCCAAAAAAACAAGCAAACCATGCAAATGCAACGAAATAAGTCAAGAAAAAGAACATGCAACACAAAAAGAAATAACAGCAATCAAAAGAAACAAATGAATACTTCAACAAACTTTAAAAGAAAATACTTCAAATGATGGAACAAGTTGTCGTCTTCTCTCCAAGTGCCTTTCTATTGGGCCGGAGGAGTAACGCCCCGCCCACCAGCTGCCCAATCCGCAACAGGCTCAGCGGAGAGCCGCCAGAACAAACAGTGACAAAACAAAACAGCAGAGCGTCCAAAGCTGCAGAGACGATGTTAGCTAGTGAGTAAAGACGATGTTAGCTAGTGAGAGGAGACGATGTTAGCTAGTGAGTAAAGACGATGTTAGCTAGTGAGAGGAGACGATGTTAGCTAGTGAGTAAAGACGATGTTAGCTAGTGAGTAAAGACGATGTTAGCTAGTGAGAGGAGACGATGTTAGCTAGTGAGTAAAGACGATGTTAGCTAGTGAGTAAAGACGATGTTAGCTAGTGAGAGGAGACGATGTTAGCTAGTGAGTAAAGACGATGTTAGCTAGTGAGAGGAGACGATGTTAGCTAGTGAGAGGAGACGATGTTAGCTAGTGAGAGGAGACGATGTTAGCTAGGGAGAGGAGACGATGTTAGCTTGTGAGTAAAGACGATGTTAGCTAGTGAGAGGAGACGATGTTAGCTAGTGAGAGGAGACGATGTTAGCTAGTGAGAGGAGACGATGTTAGCTAGTGAGAGGAGACGATGTTAGCTAGTGAGCAGAGAGGATGTTAGCTAGTGAGCAGAGACGATGTTAGCTAGTGAGTAAAGACGATGTTAGCTAGTGAGCAGAGAGGATGTTAGCTAGTGAGCAGAGACGATGTTAGCTAGTGAGAGGAGACGATGTTAGCTAGTGAGAGGAGACGATGTTAGCTAGAGAGCGGAGACGATGTTAGCTAGTGAGAGGAGACGATGTTAGCTAGTGAGCAGAGACGATGTTAGCTAGAGAGCGGAGACGATATTAGCTAGTGAGTAGAGACGATGTTAGCTAGTGAGCAGAGACGATGTTAGCTAGTGAGCAGAGACAATGTTAGCTAGTGAGTAAAGACGATGTTAGCTAGTGAGCAGAGACGATGTTAGCTAGTGAGCAGAGACGATGTTAGCTAGTGAGCGGAGACGATGTTAGCTAGTGAGAGGAGACGATGTTAGCTAGTGAGCGGAGACGATGTTAGCTAGTGAGCAGAGACGATGTTAGCTAGTGAGCGGAGACGATGTTAGCTAGTGAGCGGAGACGATGTTAGCTAGTGAGAGGAGACGATGTTAGCTAGTGAGCAGAGACGATGTTAGCTAGTGAGCAGAGACGAAGCTAGTTTTCCTTTCTCTCTGTTCTGACCTTCAGGGTCACCAGCGTTAAGCTGATCACACATTAGAGCATCTGCATGGATTTCATCATCTTGGTTAATGAAATGAAGAAAAATCAGGTTTATATACGACTTTTCAAGCCTCCAATGATTCTCAGAGATGTTTTACAATAAAATCAGCCATTCAAACATGTATTTTTTAAAGTAACACAGATTTAAACACATGCATTTAAATGTGTCCTCATGAGTTTCCATGGTAATAATTATCTCTACAAACCAACAAACATCCCTCAAGGTAACGATTCAGTTTCTATACTGAGAATAAATGTGAAAGCTAAACGTTTTACAGAATGACTGTAAATTATTTGCCACTTTTTAAAAAAATGAAAAAGTGGCAAATAATTTATCATTTGCCACCAAATCATCATCAAACACTGATGATTTTCACACTATTAATCATTTTTGTTTTATTCTGTCACCTGTGATCAACATTTCTTCATAATTACAAATAAAAATACAGTCATTTTGAGAAGTTATTCATATAAATCTGTTTATTTTTCATGTTCAAAACAAAACTAATATTTCAACATGGTGAGAGTTTAGAAATCAGTAATTATAATTTTCAGCATTAGTTTCCCTGTATTGGTGTTAGAGGAATTTATAATCAGCTTCTCCTTCAGTAGGATGAGGAATATTTGGGTTACATTTGGCAGGAACTGGAATAAAATTATGGTTTTTTACATGTTATGAAAATTACAATCATGAAGGAGAAGATTTGATCATATTTGAGGACAAACATGTGAGTCAATGTAAGCAAAACATCACCAAACAAGTGGAACAAGGACAGATTTCTGACTGTACAAGAGAAAAACTGCATCATCCAAACCCGTCACTATGTGATGTAACAACTAGCAAAACCAATAAAAATACATAATGGCTGACAAAAACTGAATTATTATGCAAACGATGTCACAAAAATCTGTTCACCGTTTCTTTTATTTATTGTGCCAGATCTTCTCTCAGTGTTTCTCCTCTAGAAAACTAGAACTTCCCTCTTATATTATGGTGAAACTGGAGGAAAATATGTATTTGACCTCCAACCCAACTGCCTCATCATCTTCCCCATTGCAGCCAAGCACAGACTGAAGAGCAAACTAAAATCCAAGAGCATTTCATCCTCTCATAAGTACATATAGGTAACAGCTGATTAAGATCAGTTTCAGTGTTGAGTATAAGAAACAAACAAAAGAGAAAAATAAAACATATCTATATACCTGCAGAGGGAGCTGTGGCATCGCGAATGACTGTGACAAGCGCGAATCCTGGACATAAAATACCTTGTTTTAAAATAACAGGTTAAAATATCGTTTTTGGGACATTTTTAGAAACGTGAGTCATAAATTTATTTGGCTCACTTAATGAAATGTATTAGTTTTTTCCCAACAGCCCCCCCGCCAAAAAAAAAAAAAAAAATCTGTTAATTTACTGGTTGACAAATAAAATGAACAAATAGCAGAAAAGTAAGAACAAAATCAGAAGAAAAAGTGTTACCACATGACCTTTTTTTGCAGGTAAGCCTTTTATTGCACATAAATCTATTTTAGGTGAGGAGCGTTTTAATTATGGACTTAATCTCCTGGTTTGCACCAAGATATCAATGAGTTACTGAACTCATTGATATCTTGGTTATGCATTTTTGTTGACATAACCTTTAATTTATGGCGTAACATACTTATGAAACCAACTTTTGGAGAAACGTCGTAATAAATACAAATAAAAGTCATTTTTCTTAAACTTCTTTTCACCTTTACTTTCAGTTTCGTTATTATCCTTGTTCATTCATTTTTACTGAGATTTAGGTGACGTGGATGATAATCCTAATTTCCATTGGTCAATATGGCGGTTATGACGTATTCAGACAGTATTTGGGACCGGAGTCTAGAATAGTTGACAACATAACCTCAGATCTGTGCTGAGGAGCGGAGCTGTTTCGTTTTGTCACAGGTCATGATGAAGTTTTCTATTTTTGTGGTCCTGCTGCTGCTCGGCCTACAAGATGTGGCGTCAGGTGAGTTTTCTAAAATATTAAGAATCTTTTGAAAAGGCCTTGAAAATAGTTATTTTTTGGACTGTAAACATTCTTGGGTTTTTCCACGGATCTATTAATTATTACAGTTTGTGGTTAAAAATACTTCCTCCAAATGTTGGCCAGTCACGATTTTTATGCTGTTTTTCATAAAGCTTCTTATACTTTGGCCTGTTGAGTTTCACCCTTATGGACATTTTAGCTATAAGCTCAAACCAAAGAGGGAATTGACTGTTTATGACCTTGTGTTACTTTTTAAACTGTCTTTATATTGACATCAATCAGAAAGTTAATCAGTGCGGATCTCTACTTAACCTGACTGAGGTTTTGTTCTTATCTAGCAGAAACGTCTAGTTGTGAAATCTACCTAGAAACAGATCAGAATGTTATTTCCTGAATTTCCATTGGCCAGTTTGTGGCCCCGCCCACAAACTGGCCCACAATTATTTCACTCCGACTAAGTTGGATGTAAAGGTTGACACTGCAGAGACGTTTCTCAGTTGGACATTTGTGCTGGTAGAGGAACAGAGAGAAACTCAGTAGCCGGAATAGGTTTAAGGATTTAATTTATTCCCAACCCTTGAGGAGTGTAGATACTAACATGATGAGGATCTTTCTTGTCTTGAGTGTGATATTCCTTGGAAGTCACCTCACAGCAGCTGGTGAGTTAAACATGTTTTTATTACATTAGGTAGGAAAGAAGGTTGTTTAAAATATCAAAATCATCATATCTCTGGCTCACAAGGTTCAGGTATATTTTAGTAACTTGATTTTCTCATCAGAAACTAGAGATAAAAACAGAACATGAGCAGTTACTTGATTTCCATCCATCCATTTTCTGTACATCCTTGTCCTTAGTGGGGTCAGGAGGGTTGCTGGTTCCTCTCCAGTTTCAAGCCAGAGGTGGGTCACCCTGGGCTGGTCGCCAGTCTATTGCAGCAATTACTTCATTTCTGTCTTAAAACATAAAACATGCAGGACGCCGAGCCTCCAGGACCAACTTTGGGCACCAGTGGTTTACATGAAATCAGTTATTTCCAGTCACACTGATGAACTATGGATTATTGTACTCACTGTATTCTTGTTATTCAGGAAATTAAAATAATGTGCACATAATTATTAACTTTACACACTTTTGTATGTAGAGAATAAACATTACTTTCAAAAGTTTAGTAGATATTTTTTACAGTAGTGGACATATGCTTATAAAATTACGAAAATAAGATATACTTGATTTTACTTGTCTCTCTGAACTGAATTTTTTTGTGTGTTTTTTTTAAATATTTTGCATGTGCTTTTAAAATTAAAGCAAAATTGTCCTCAAATGTTTTTGATTAGAGTAAAAAATTGTTTATATTTGAAATTCACTTTTTATTTTTTTAAAACATGATATCAAATAAAAGTAATAATTGTACAAACTTACTAAACTTTTCTGTTTTTCTTTAGTTTTCTGGTAAGACACAACTTGTCTTTGATCTTTTTCCTTTTATTAAGGGGTGTCAGCTTATTTTTCAAATATTTATTGGTGATCTTTCATGTTGGTTACAAACAGGAAATGTCTGAAAGAAAGTGGCACATTTTGAGTAGTTATTTCTGTCAATAAGGGTTAAAAATGGATTTTTAATGCTACACTGATTGGTACGACTCACTAATTTGTAGTTTTGCTTGATTTTTAACAACATTGCTGAAAGTATTTGAATTTATTAATAATCTGAATTGTACAAAAAAGGAAAATATTGGATGATGTTGAACTTGTAGAGAAAATGTATTTTCTGTGGCTTCTGCTATTCAGTTCATAGCCTATAAAATTAGAAAGAGGTGATGATGATTGTCAAGTGTATATATATTTAATAAGGAGATAATGTTTCTAAATTACGTAAACATAGTCGTGTGTTAAAATGTTAGCTCCTACTTAATCCTTTACATTGTATTTGTTTTTGTGAATTGACTCGGTGAATGCAGGAATAATGTTTGGGGGTTTTTTTCCCCACAGTTACTCACTCGCTGAAATACTTCTACACGGCATCATCTGGAATCAAAAACTTCCCAGAGTTTGTGACTGTGGGGATGGTGGATGAGGTGCCAGTCTCCTACTATGACAGTGTGATTAGAAAGGAGATTCCCAAGCAGGACTGGATGGCCAAGACTGAAGGTCCTGAGTACTGGGCGGGAGAGACTCAGAAATCCATTGGTCAGGAGCAATCCTTCAAAGCCAACATTGGTGTGGCTAAGCAGCGCTTCAACCAGACTGGAGGTCAGTTATACACAATGTTACTGAAGCTTATAGCAATAAGCATCAAACTTTCCTCTCTCGTTCTCTACTTAAACTTTTTTAAGCATTTTTTGATGCTACATTTCAAAATTATTTTAGCAATTACTTTTTAAGCATAATAAAAATGACAGAGTTAAACAAAATGAAATTATTTTAACTTTTTTTTAAATAGAAAGTTTTTAATTATTATTTTTTTACTATTAAAATATTGAATGAAAGTTATTAGTTTAATTAAAATACACTGTTAAGTATTGTTAGTAAAGTATTGCTTTTGCCTTTTTAAACTTTCTAGAATTTAATCTTGTTTAAGCAAATAAATAAAATAATGTCACTATTCTCAAAGTTACTGATGTTCACAATCTGCTGCATTTACAGAATATTTGCAAAATCTAAGTACAAGTTACTGATGGCAGCTTGAAGCAGCTCAGACTGTCAGACTGATCAACTGATCAATAACATGTTTTATTTGATCAGTTTCCTCTGATCAGCAGGAAAACCTTCATGTTCATCAGCTGGTTCTGATTGAGCTGCTTTATAGAGAAGGAGCTGCTGGGTCAGAGAAAGCTTGACGTTTCCTTCATTTAATTTAAACTGATAAAAAAACAGAAATAGTAAAAATCTTCCAGGTTTTCTAATGTTTCAGACACTTTTGGATTGTTTACATTTTACTGAATAAAAAATCTGAGGTAGTTTCTGCTGAAAGCCTCACAGCGTCTTCATCCTGAGCTCCTGACTGATTTATTTGGACATTTTTCACCATAAAATGCAACAACTGAATCTTATTAGCTGGAATGTTAAAGGTTTTGGTTCAGATAAAAAAAGGATGAAAATATTTGAACATCTATCTGACCTACAGCTCGTATTTGTCTCCTTCAGGAAACACATCCAGCTACAACTAATCATGTTGATCTAAAACAACCCAGTAGAACAAAGTATTTCATTCAAACTATAATTCAAGACAAACAGGACTTTGCATTTTGATTGCTAATATACAAGTAACACCATAAAACTATTGTGGATCCTGAAGGTCGGTTTTTAATAATTGATATATTTATGTACAATCAGACACCAACAATAGCCAAAGTTTATGGTCCAAACACAGATTTTCCAATGTTTTTTCAAAATTTCTTTACAATTCTTTCAAAATTTTCAGATTCTTAAATAATAATAGGTGGGAACTTTAATACAGTATTAAACCATCTCTTGAAAAGAAAACAAAATCTAATTATACAGAAATCTGATCATCAGAAATAATGAAACGTGTGAATTTGTCCTTAGTGATGGATGGAGATGATTACATCCCGTCTCCAAACGATTCACCTTTTTCTCTCCTTATCATTCATATTCACAGATGGATCTGTGTCTAATAAGCAATTCCCTAATGGAAAACATAACAAAAACTAATATACACTCGATTGTGGTCACTGATCATGTTCCTATATTTATCTCCTTGATTGTAGAAAAACAATCCCAAGTCTTTCAGTAAATGGCGCCTAATCAATCACTATTGGAAGACCAAGAATTTGACAAGTATCTGAAAAAGGAACTGGCTCCTTTCCTGAGATAAACGAATTACTGCGACATCATTGATATGGGAATCAGGGAAAACTGCATGAAGAGGCAGAATCACAGCATCTGGAGTCGATAAGAAAAGAGAAAAACAAACAGCTGGAGACAGAAATCAAGAATTTAGAGGAAATGAGCATTTTAACAGAACAAACTGAAGACAAAATACATCAGCTAAGATATAAACTAAATACGCTTCTAAACAAGGGAGCACATTTTTTATTACAGAAACTTAAACAAGACAATTTTCACTGTAGTAATAAATCTGGTAAATATTTGGCCAATCAACTGAAGTAGAACAAAGAGACAAATATTATTTATTTCTGTTATTAAAGATTCAGCAGGGAAAGCGACCAGCTGCTAGAAGAAATAAATGATGTTCCTCCAGATTTTTATGCCAAATTTTATTCTGAAGAAAATAATCCTTCCCAAGAAGAAATTAACTCTTTTTTTAAACAATATAATCTACAGCATTTGACAGATGAACAGATTGGTTTGCTTGAAGCTCCATTAACAGGAAAAGAATCAACCAATGCGATTCACTTTCTGCCAAACAATAAAGCACCAGGACCCGACGGCTTTCCAGCTGGTTTCCATAAACATTTTAGGGATAAACTTAATCCAGCATATCTAAAATTAATACAAGAAATAAAATGGGATTATTCCTTAAAATCTAAATACAGCTGCTATTACAGTTCTTACACCTGCAAAGATCCTACGGTCACATCTAGCTGTGGCCTGATCCCATTAATAAATACAGATATGAAAACTATCACTGAGGCATTAAAACGTCATTTCACCCTTAATTCATCCAGATCCAACTGGTTTTATTAAAAATAGATGCTCCTCACATAATATACAGAGATTTCTGAGCTTATTGGCTTCAACAGGTAAACAGGACTCAGCCGTTGTGACTTTAGATGCTGAAAAGGCTTTTGATGAAGTGAATTGGTTGTTTTTGTTTTCAATATTAAGAAGGTTTAAATTTGGATTCTTTTATTACTGTAACTGGATTAAGTGATTCTTAATCACCAGCAGCGATTCCACTACCAACAATATGATTTCAACTTCATCTGGCAAAGAGGCACAAGGCTGGTTGTCCACTTTCTCCATCCTTGTTTTCCATTTTCATTGAACCTCTTGCAACAGAAATTCGTCAAAATTCTCACATTAAAGGTTTTCCGATTAACGCAACAGGACATAAAATTTGTTTATATGCTGAGGATCTTATTACTATTGCAGGATCCATATTCTTCAATGACTGAAACAATCAGAATGATTAATCTCCTCAAAAATATCTAATTACTCAATGAATTGGAATAAATCTGCAGTTCTTCCTTTAAATAGTTTAAAATGGGACGAGACAATCCAAACTGTACCGATTCCTTTATGCACAACTCATATTACGCACCTGGGGATTAAATTATATCCTAAATTGTCAGATTTGTTTAATCTTAATTTCATAGGACCTCAAGAATCGACACAAAACAACTTGAAACAGGATAAATCTACCACTGTCACCTGCTGGTAGAAGAGCGACTATTAAAATGAAAATACTTCCCCAAATTAATATTTTCTATGTTACCCATCCAACCAACTAAACAATAGTTTACATCTATAAATAGTATAATCTCCAAATTTTATTGGTAAAACAAGCCACCAAGAATAAAACTGTCAACTTTACAAAACTCAAAACATGGAGGCACCAAATGTTTATTATTATTTAGCCAATCAGCTGCACTACATAATTAAGTGGATCCAAAACCAGCAACACAATGATTTAAATGCCCTTCAAAGCCAACATTGAAGTTGCGAAGCGGCGCTTCAACCAAACTGGAGGTTTGTGTTGATTCACACTTTATTGATCATTTTTGTTGTTGCTTATGGGAAGTAGGACACACACACCACACACACCACACACACAACACCACACACCACCACACACCACACACACACACTCAACACACACACACACACACACCACACACACACACACACACCACCACACACACACACACACACACACACACACACACACACACACACACACACAACAACACACACACACACACACACACACACACACAACACACACACACACACACACACATCACACACACACACATACACACACACACACTCACACACTCACACACACACTCACACACACACAACACACACACACTACACACACACACACTACACACACACACACCTACACACTCACACACACACACTCACACACACACACACACACACTCTCACACACACCCTCTCACACACACACACACTCTCCCACTCAAAAGAACCTGATATGTTCTTCATTTTAATTGATTTAACGTTTATTTTGCTAAATAATACAATCCCTTGCGTCATTTTTCTAAAATATTAACTTAATTTATTAACAATTATAATAATTATTTACAAGATCCAAACAGAGAAATGGAGAGTTTAACCAACAACAGTTATATGATTGTTATGGAAGTTATTGTTGACAATGAACATTATTTACATTGAAAATATGGTGCCACATTCTCAACATTATGTTGAACTGAAGCGTTTTTATCGTATTTTCCACTGATAAAGTTCTTTAGAGTTACAGGTTTAAATAATTCAAATTCCCTGAAAAACTAAACCGGTTTTATTCTCAGGATGTTTCACCACATAATGACGACTTATAGTCCAGTGAAGCTGTTTGCTGCATGATGAAACGTCTCCAGACTAAATGTCTCAGAAGTTAATTAAATTAATTTGTAGAACATTTATTAGAACTTGACTCAGTTTCCATTCTTCCCTTTTCTTGGCAGATTTGTTGAACCTTTTCTTTCCTACATTTTTAAAATGTTTATGGTCAAAACAACGTCGTGAGTTTTATTCATAGAGGAAGTTACTAGAAAATACAGTCATGATATAAAATAATGTCTGTTTTGTTCTATAAATTTAGTACGAGGAAAACAAATCATTTCACTCTGATGTGCAATAATAAATGTTCAGAATCTGATGATGTGCAGCAGAGAAACATCTGAGGTTTGACGTTTCCTTAGTTTTAAATGTGATTAAAACAGGAAACAGTAAAAATGTTCTCAGCATTTAGACTCTGGGATCTTTGAAAAATGTTTTTAAATAAACATGATGTTAGTTTTATCTGAAAACCTGATGAGTTTCCATACAGAGACATGAATGAGAAACAGAGACCTGAGAAAGGAGATCTGGGTCCAACCAGAACCAGAACCAGAACCAGAACCGATCAGATCAGAGGTTTCAGCCTCTGGTTCCTCCAGGTAGATGATCTGGGTCCAACCAGAACCAGAACCGATCAGATCAGATCAGAGGTTTCAGCCTCTCTGGTTCCTCCAGGTCTGGGTCCAACCAGAACCAGAACCGATCAGATCAGATCAGAGGTTTCAGCCTCTCTGGTTCCTCCATGTAGATGATCTGGGTCCAACCAGAACCAGAACCAGAACCGATCAGATCAGAGGTTTCAGCCTCTCTGGTTCCTCCAGGTAGATGATCTGGGTCCAACCAGAACCAGAACCAGAACCGATCAGATCAGAGGTTTCAGCCTCTCTGGTTCCTCCAGGTAGATGATCTGGGTCCAACCAGAACCAGAACCAGAACCGATCAGATCAGAGGTTTCAGCCTCTCTGGTTCCTCCAGGTAGATGATCTGGGTCCAACCAGAACCAGAACCAGAACCGATCAGATCAGATCAGAGGTTTCAGCCTCTCTGGTTCCTCCATGTAGATGATCTGGGTCCAACCAGAACCAGAACCAGAACCGATCAGATCAGAGGTTTCAGCCTCTCTGGTTCCTCCAGGTAGATGATCTGGGTCCAACCAGAACCAGAACCAGAACCGATCAGATCAGAGGTTTCAGCCTCTCTGGTTCCTCCAGGTAGATGATCTGGGTCCAACCAGAACCAGAACCAGAACCGATCAGATCAGAGGTTTCATCCTCTCTGGTTCCTCCAGGTAGATGATCTGGGTCCAACCAGAACCAGAACCGATCAGATCAGAGGTTTCAGCCTCTCTGGTTCCTCCAGGTCTGGGTCCAAACAGAACCAGAACCAGAACCGATCAGATCAGAAGTTTCAGCCTCTCTGGTTCCTCCAGGTAGATGATCTGGGTCCAACCAGAACCAGAACCAGAACCAGAACCGATCAGATCAGAGGTTTCAGCCTCTCTGGTTCCTCCAGGTCTGGGTCCAACCAGAACCAGAACCAGAACCGATCAGATCAGAGGTTTCAGCCTCTCTGGTTCCTCCAGGTAGATGATCTGGGTCCAACCAGAACCAGAACCAGAACCGATCAGATCAGAGGTTTCAGCCTCTCTGGTTCCTTCATGTAGATGATCTGGGTCCAACCAGAACCAGAACCAGAACCGATCAGATCAGAGGTTTCAGCCTCTCTGGTTCCTCCAGGTAGATGATCTGGGTCCAAACAGAACCAGAACCAGAACCGATCAGATCAGAGGTTTCAGCCTCTCTGGTTCCTCCAGGTCTGGGTCCAACCAGAACCAGAACCGATCAGATCAGAGGTTTCAGCCTCTCTGGTTCCTCCAGGTAGATGATCTGGGTCCAACCAGAACCAGAACCAGAACCGATCAGATCAGAGGTTTCAGCCTCTCTGGTTCCTTCATGTCTCCTCAGAATCTCCAAATTTTGCCGCCAAGAATAAAACTGTCAACTTTACAAAACTCAAAGCAACATGGAGGCACCAAATGTTTATTATTCAGCCAATCAGCTGCACCACATAATTAAATGGACCCAAAAGCAGCAACACAATGATTTAAATGAGTTAGAAGAATCATTTTGTGTTAAAATGCAACTATGTGATTTAACATTTATTAGCCAAGCGATTAGGAAACATGGTTGTTTTAAATCACCAGCTACTAAAGACACTCAAACATCTTGGTGGAAATTCAATATTATCAACTCAAAATTTACCACCTCAAAATATTCTCCACTTTGGAACAATCCAGGTCTTAATATAAATAAAAAATCTCTTTTTTAGCTTGTGTGTCTCTAAAGACTACACAATTTATTTCAAAATCTATTTTGAAATAAATTCCTTTCATTTTCAGAATTGACCAAACAATATAAACTCGACACGATACACAGTTTGTAGAATATCTCCAATTAAAATCTCTTATGGAAAGTAAATATGACCTGGAAAAACTCATTATAGAACCTAAAACACAAAACTACTTAAAATCACATCTAGAAATAAAACTCAACATCTACAGACTGTTAAACAGGATCGACTCTACAATTTCCACACCTACTTTAAAATGGCAACAGATCTGGACATAAACCCAAACTGTGAATTATGGATTAAAATCTGCAGTAACAGCTTGTTACAGATCTCAGGTGGAGAGACAGGAAAACAGATGTAAATAACCTGTTTTAACAGGAAAACAGATGCAAATAACCAGTTTTAACAGGAAAACAGATGCAAATAACCTGTTTTAACAGGAAAACAGATGGAAATAACCTGTTTTAACAGGAAAACAGATGAAAATAACCTGTTTTAACAGGAAAACAGATGCAAATAACCTGTTTTAACAAGAAAACAGATGCAAATAACCAGTTTTAACAGGAAAACAGATGTAAATAACCTGTTTTAACAGGAAAACAGATGTAAATAACCTGTTTTAACAGGAAAACAGATGCAAATAACCTGTTTTAACAGGAAAACAGATGTAAATAACCTGTTTTAACAGGAAAACAGATGCAAATAACCTGTTTTAACAGGAAAACAGATGCAAATAACCTGTTTTAAACAGGAAAACAGATGAAAATAACATGTTTTAACAAGAAAACAGATGTAAATAACCTGTTTTAACAGGAAAACAGATGTAAATAACCTGTTTTAACAGGAAAACAGATGTAAATAACCTGTTTCAACAGGAAAACAGATGCAAATAACCTGTTTTAACAGGAAAACAGATGCAAATAACCTGTTTTAACAGGAAAACAGATGAAAATAACATGTTTTAAAAAGAAAACAGATGCAAATAACCTGTTTTAACAGGAAAACATGCAAATAACCTGTTTTAACAGGAAAACAGATGCAAATAACCTGTTTTAACAGGAAAACAGATGCAAATAACCTGTTTTAACAGGAAAACAGATGCAAATAACCTGTTTCAACAGGAAAACAGATGCAAATAACCTGTTTTAACAGGAAAACAGATGCAAATAACCTGTTTTAACAGGAAAACAGATGCAAATAACCTGTTTCAACAGGAAAACAGATGTAAATGACCTGTTTTAACAGGAAAACCGAGTGAGAAACAGGAGACGGTGCTGCTGAGCTGGTAGCTCTGGTTGAATTTTATTCCAGGTTATAATAATAAAGTCATTATTTGAAAGATTGTGACCATACATTCACACTTCTACTATTTCTCCTATAACACGACATCAGCTTGTTTCTATATCAGGAACTGTAAATTAACGCAGACGGTTGAATAAAACAGGAAATCCTGCGAGCAGCTAACCGAGAGCTAATTATCTAACTATAATAACATAAAACCACACAAACCAAACACACCAGGGACCGAAGTCACGACGCTCAGCAGAATAAACCTGGTTATTACACACCAGTTTTCAGTTTGGACCCGAACCGACTGGTTTTAGCAGGAGAACCGAGTGAATAACCCGTTTTAACAGGAGAACCGAGTGAATAACCCGTTTTAACAGGAGAACCGAGTGAATAACCGGTTTTAGCAGGAGAACCGAGTGAATAACCCGTTTTAGCAGGAGAACCGAGTGAATAACCCGTTTTAGCAGGAGAACCGAGTGAATAACCGGTTTTAGCAGGAGAACCGAGTGAATAACCGGTTTTAGCAGGAGAACCGAGTGAATAACCCGTTTTAGCAGGAGAACCGAGTGAATAACCCGTTTTAACAGGAGAACCGAGTGAATAACCCGTTTTAGCAGGAGAACCGAGTGAATAACCCGTTTTAGACCCAGTGAGCCTCAGCAGACGGTGTCGCTGTGCTGGAAGCTCCCATCATAGACATAATATAATATAATATTATATAATATTATGGCTCCGTCCAATGGAGCCGTTTCCTCGACCCAATGTTGACCCGTCAGGCCCGTAACGGCTCGATTCTGCCACCTAGCGGCGCATCTGTGCTACTGCGTGACTTTGCTCCAAAATTTCAAAACGAGGCCGAATCCTGAACTAAAGTCACAATTTAATGTAACAGATGTGACCAGACTTTGTGGGGGTCACAGCCTCATATGTGACAAACGCTGATCTTCAGCTCGTTCAATATAAAGTAGCTCACAGGATTCACTACACAACTCAGAGAATGGAGGAAATGGGTTGGTTCTCTGGATTGAGCAGAAATTGTTCACAAAATACCCCTGATACAAACTTTGTGTTTATGAAAACCTGTTCAACGAGTTTGGATGAAAGTAATTAAATTCCTTTCCAGTCGGCTTGACTGTCTGATGCCATCAGCTCCTCCACCAACATCGTTAATGACGACACAAACACTAAACAGCTTCTAGTAGCTTTAACCATTAAGAAAACAATTATTTAGAATTGGAAAACAAGAACCACCGTCAGTGAGACACATTGGAAAAATTTACTCATTTAACACATTCAGTGGAAAATAAAATAGATTTTTTTATGACTTTTACATTTTCTTTAATTGACGTCGTCTATGTATTATGATCATTGTTTCCATCCTGCTTGGCTGTTTTCTCCTCTTTTCAGCATAATTTCCCTCATTTCATGTAGCTCCTGTATCAATATATCATATTACACTCAGTAGAAATAACCTATCAATTCCATTCATTGATCCATCATGTGGCTACATTTACCTGTATTTCATAATTCATTGATGCGTTGTTGTTATTATTGCTAGTATACTTTTTTCTTTGTTGTTTTTATTTCCGTCTTGTTTTTGTTGCTTGTTCATTCGTGTTCTGTTTTTTAATTTATGTATTTTTTTATTGCTTTACAGACTCACATCGTTCATATTACCATTTCTGCTCACACACTCTTATACACACACACACATGCACACACAGTTAATGATATTCACTTTCTGCAACCTTTGTTTTTTTTTCTTTCATTATTAGCTCTGTTATGATATTTTCCTTCATTATGTAATGTATTACACAGTTTTTAAAATTTTGATATTAAGTAAATCCATACATACATCCATTTTCTGCCTCTGGTGCCACTGGTGCCTCTTTCCAGCTGACGCTCCGGGCGAGAGGCGGGGTCACCCTGGACAGGTTGTCAATCTGTCGCTGATATTAAGTAAATTTATAGAAAAAAATAAAATAAATCAGTGGAACGGTTCAGATGGGAAGGAGCTGCTGGGTCAGTGGTTCTGGTCGGAGTGAGGAGTTCTGTGGGCAGGTGTGTTTGTTTCCATGTGTGGAGACTGACAGAACATCAGAGCAAACAGAACCAAACTGAAGGATAAGAAAGAAACAGATGGAGGGAAGAGAAGATCAGCTGAAACTTTACAGACTGAGAGGAGCTGAAGGAAGATCAGAGAGACTGATGGAGGTGGAGAGACTGGAGCTGCTGACGTTTTTAAACACTTTTAGATCCAGACTGAGAGGAACTGGATCATCTGCAGATTCTTTCCCCCATGCACTAGTCTGTCAAGCTTGAGTTACTGATGGAGTTAGTGTTTTTTTTTTTTTTACTTTTGCAGTCTGGTTTTTCTCAGTGGAAAACCTTTACCAGAAATCTCACAGGAGTCTATAATGTCTTATACCAAAACATTGTATAAGATTATCATCAGGCCTTGCAGCTTGCTGTCTGTCTGAAGATACTCATTTCGTATTAAATTAGATTAACTTATTGAAAAGTTTACAGTGGCTATATACATTTACATTGCATGCAGTTACTCTACGTTAGTTAATGTAGATACACTGCTGACAGTAAATCTGTATGTGAAGTTTCTGTTTGATAATGTTCAGATAATGTCTTTTCAAACTTTTTCTGAGGAGTTTCTTTTTCTCTATTAAGATGTCTGTAGTATATGGATGACTGTTTTGTGTTATTCAAACTGTTATGGGGAATAAACCGACTCAATTCAGTTCTTCCTTCTGTCTCTGTCTTTCAGGTGTTCATGTTGTCCAGCAGATGTACGGCTGTGAGTGGGATGATGAGACTCAACAGGTTACTGGCTTTGACCAGCATGGCTATGATGGAGAAGACTGGCTAACATGGAACATGGAGACAAACACATGGATCGCCCCACAACAACAGGCTGTACTTACTACAAACAAATGGAACAATAACAGAGCTCAGCTGGAATTTGACAAGAACTACAACAACCAGCAATGTCCTGAGTGGCTGAAGAAGTATATTGGCTATGGGAGAAGCTCTCTGATGAGAACAGGTTCAGTCACATATCCTGATTGTTTATGTAAACTGATTATTTGAGTAGCTTAATTTTACTAGATTTTATCATTACATTTTGGCTCAATGAAATGACTGAAGTCTGTGTATCTGACGCTTGTCTCCATATCGGACACATTAATATAATATTTTCATTATTCATGAATCGTTATAAACTGTTAATATTTGAACGTTGTGTGTTTCTGTCTCCAGTGCGTCCCTCAGTGTCTCTCCTCCAGAAGTCGTCATCCTCTCTAGTCAGCTGCTTCTCTACAGGTTTCTACCCTAACAGAGCTGAAATGTTCTGGAGGAAAGATGGAGAGGAGATTCATGGTGGTGTTGATAAAGGAGAGATTGTCCCCAACAATGATGGGACCTTCCAGATGAGCGTTGACATCGATCTGTCATCTGTTCCAACTGAAGACTGGAACAAGTACGAATGTGTGTTTCAGCTCTCTGGAGACAAGGATGACATCACCAACAGACTGGAGAAAACAAGAATCTTGACCAATGAATGTATGTATTTATATAAATATATGTATTTATTTATAGATAAATACCTGCTAATTACAAAATTCTATCTGACTTGTTTGTGCTGTTAGATTTACTTTCTTTTTTAGGGCTCAGAATATGAGCCCTTCAACTCACTGCAGAAGCAATTTTTTGTCTTGGGTTTGTTAGGTTAGATGAATGTACTGTAGGGTAAATGTTGAAACAAGTGATTTGCTCCTAATAATACAATACACGACTCCGGTTGTTTGTGTCTTTCAAACAATGCCAAATTCAACCAACCTTTCAAATCATGTTTTAGGTTATATTAAATGTAAACATGATCACATTTTAAAATAGCTGGAAATTATTAATGAAATAACAACTTACAGTTATAGTTACTGAAAGAAAATACATTGGAGCCCAGAAACCTGAACAAACAAGATGAACTAAACAAAACCTGGTCATGGTGTTTAGATGAAATGGCATTAAGAAACCTTTATATGATTGTAACCTGGTTTGTTTTCTCAGCAACAAATTTTCCCAATGTGATCATCCCTGTTGTTGTTGCTGTGGCTGTTCTTGGTCTCATTGCTGTGATTGGATTCATTATTTACAAGAAGAAGAACGGTGAGTTGGTCCTTTTCTTCCTTTTCTGTATTTTGATTGTTGAGCTTTAACAAGTGAGAAACAGACCTGCTTAAACATTGAAGTTATATATCAACTTTAGACAGTGTCACGCTGATGTTTAGCCATGATTCAGACCTATGTATTACAACACTTTCTAGTCTAGAAGTAATCTAAATTTAGATTTAGGGCCATGCAAAATAAATGTGGAAGTGACAGAAAAATTAATCAAAAACTCTTAAGCTGCATTTGATTTAGTATGAAAGAATTTGATCTTTTTCTCCGATTTGATACTTTCATTCGTTTAGGTGTACACAACAAGGATCAGCAGTTTCTTTATTTGAGAACTAAAAATATAGAGAATAGCAGTAAATATGATTGTAATATTTGTACTTAAAGACTGGAACATGCATCTTAATCTAAATCATCCTTAAACATTTGAGCTGCACATCCTGCTGTTTCCTGAATATGACCAGACATTAAGTTCCATTAGTTTTCTTAAAAATACAAATGTCAGTTAATCAGCATCATAACTTCCAAACAGCTCCTCTGTGTCTGAGTTTGTTTGTAACACAGATTATTCAGAGCTCATAGAATATATCTGAGGCAGATGAGAAATAAATTATTTCTGATTGTAAAAACTGTTGTCAATTCACACACAACAAGAATAAATCAGACCTGCTAAATCTGCTTACTTAATAGATTACTAGACCAATAAATAATATTCACTGTTATTACTAATATGAGACAATAGTTCAGTGATTAGTGAGTTTCACAGGTTGTTGTATCTGTAGAGAATGAAAGAATTGAAATAATTTTTAAGATAAAATCTAAAGTTATTGTTTTTTCTATTTGTTTCAGCCAAGCGTCCACCTTCTCGTAAGTAAAGACTCTCACTATTTAATCTGTTTTTTATCCTCAGCTCTGTAATTTCCAAAAGTTTTTCTATTTTGTATGGCTTCCTCAGAGTATTTTCTGTACATTTTACATCGATTTATAGCAGAACATTTATTGACATGCTTTCTGATGTTGCAGCTGTGGTGAACGGTCAGCCTCCAGAGGAAACCCAGTTTCTTCCACAAGCATGAAAAGCAGAAACAGACCAATGCAAACAAGTGAGTTGCTGAATTTTGAATAAAGTTTCTTTTATTAAACTTAAGACCTGAATGTAAAAACCTTTTTCTACTTTCAAAGGTTCCAACATACTTAAAATCATGTTCGAAAAAAGAAAAAGGCATAATTTGACAGTTTTAAATTGGACATTTGCGATCATGCAACATTTTTAAAATGATACTCTCCAAACTACTCTTAAATGTCCACAGCATGAAATGCAAAAAAAAAAAAAGAATAAACAAAAACTGAAGTAATAATTTAAATGTAAGGGAAATTTCCAGATGGTCCAGAATCATCAGTATAAGATTATCAGCACAAAGCAAAGGATGCCAGGAGATTTACATAAAAGGCAGACAAAACTGAAGACCCAACAAATTGTGGGGGGCTTAAGTCAACCCATTTTGGGAATTTTTTTAAGCTCTCCTCTGGAACGTGGCCTTGAGCAGTAAGAAAAACTTACAACATTTTTAAGAACTCATTTATCTCAAATGGAATAATGTTACTTAATTATTTAGATTTGAAGTTGAATCTGCTGCTGGTATGAAAGTTTGTAATTGTGTTGTTCTTTTTATTTTGTTTTGTGTTTTTAGCCACTATTATTATTATTCAATTTTCTTTTTGAATTTATATTTTAACTTCATCACAGCTTTTAGGTTATGGTGGTTTCAAAACATAATTTAGTTTACCTTGTTAAATCAAATGTTCTAAATTCCTCTACTTTCTCTTTCAATAAATCTTTTGTCTTTTTGTTTCTATAGGTTCATCAATTTGGACTGACCAAGCTATGGCACCGCTTTCTCTGTTTTTGTTCAATTTTTTTTCATGTCATATCGGACATCTATACATTAACTGGTTCAAATGCTGTTAAATCAAATGGGAGTCATCATATTTTTATTGTCTGGAAAATGGTGGCATTATTTTTTAAACAATTCTGACAAACCTGACCTTTTTATCCAAACACAGTCACTCTAACAATTGGAATTTATATCTGCAAAAATCAAGTATTTTATCTCTGGAGAGGTTGGCTACTGTGCCAGGTAATGTAATATAAAATGTTGTGTTTATGTGTGTTAAATATTTTCTGATCCAATCACCTACCAGTACATTAATCATTCTAGCTGAAATATAGAAACAGGGTTAAGTTTTGCCTCACAGTGATGATTACTTATTTAAATTTGATTTCTAGAAACTAAACTGTGGCAATATTCACCTGATTTTCATAAATATTTTGGTTTTGGGTAAACTATATATTTTTTTCATCACTTTTAGTTGAAGTTTTTATTGTTTATTTTGTCTGTCTTCATTTTTATTTTAATTAAAACTTTAAACATTGTTTTCTTCAGTCATTTCTATTTGATGTAGACAGTAGAATATTTTGTAAGGAATCTTTTTTTTCTTGTTTTATAGACATGATCTGGGGGTGAATTGCTTATGTTGAGTTTAGTGAAGTCGTGTTCTGTTGAATCTATCCTTGTAAATTTTGTTTGATTTTAAATAAAATTCCACCTGATCCAACATTTTTTTGCCTTTTATATTAAGATGTAATCGAGTTTCAGTGTGTACATAAGAGGCAAGAGTTTCAAATACTGTTTATTGATTGTATATATAACTCAGTGAACCTGACCTTTGTGGTATTCTTAAAGAGTAACCTTCATTGTCAGCAAAGTATAATATGATTTTATTTAATCTATTCCTGTATATTTCTTGTTCACTTTATTGGTAGATATTATGGTTTTCTGGCACATATGTAGCACCATTGTATTGCACAATTAAGTAACTACATTACCTTTAGCTATAAAAATGCTGTATGCATCACATAACATAAAAGAACTTCGACAATATGTCACCTTGAAATTGGGCCTCTGTCTCTTTAACCTCAGCACGTCTTTATAAAACTGCTTCCACCTTTGCCATTTACCACCATTCTTAGCAGCTTTGGACTGAGAAGTATTGCAAAAATAAATTCAACAAAAGCTCAGTTCCACCAGGTGTTTCCTTATTGCTGCTGCTGCTTGTATGGAGCTGTGTGTTATAAGCATAGGTCAGGGGTGCTCTGTTGGGCAGAAGCTCACATGCTGAAGTACACAGCTGTGGGATTCATATCCCATGTGAAAGGTAGAGTAAACCTTTTGCATGTGGACTTTTCACATGTCCATATGCTGAATAATTGAAAGCTTCTGGTGACTTGTAGGTCTCCAGTTATTATCAAAGATGCAGGTGTTTTTCCACTTCTCAGTTGAGACACTTGCGTTAGTAATATGAACGGTTCAGTTCTGAAGCAACAGAGCTGAAACTCAACAGAGAAAACAGTGACCAGAAGTTTACCGTTCAAGTAGTTGGCATGTGGACAGCTGGCCTATGTAAACATCAACAATAAACTCGTCTGTTACTTCTTGTTCAGAAATATTCTAAATGTTAATGAAAATATTTCAGTAAAAATGACCAATCTGTGAATTTCTTAGAAATGTCTTAAGGATTTATTTCCAGGAAACACAGTATCATAGATAACAATACCTGCTGCATTACAAATGTTTCCAGGAGCTCTTAAAATTACTGCAAGGAAAAAGAAATGATACGATTTTAAAAGTGAAAATACCAAACTTTTTCTTTTTGTGAGCGAATCCAAAGTAGGTCTGAAAATCCTCCTTCAATGACAGACTTTACTAAATAAATCTGTCTTAATATCAGAATTTTAATGGAAAACTTGTCTCACAGAAAAACAAATTCTTAAAACCAAACTTTTTAAACTCCTACCCACCAGTTTCTTATGAAACGCTTCCTATGGTGAGACTTGCTCTCTTTTTCACATAAACTAGGTTTTGCATCATGACACCAGACGGAAGATACAACAAGGCATTGAACTTAATTGTTTTAAATATACTTGAGAGTGGACTCCATAGTGTGTATTTTTAAATACTTCTAAGAAGTGTGTATTTTTAGAGTACACTTTAAAACACTATCCCTGGATACCTTTTTTAGAGAATATTCTAAAAAAAATTTAGAGTACACTTATTAGAATGTACTCAAGTGTATTTGAAACAACTAAGTTCAATGCCACGTTTGTTTCAGACATCTGATGTCACGATGCAAGCTGTGGTGGTGCAACGGTAGAACCCCTCACATTACGGAGACCTCAGTTCTCAATGCGGCTGGTGTGAGTTTGATTCCTGTCCAACTACTCTCAAATAAAGGCTGCATGAACCTTTTAAAAGATCTCTTTTAAAAAAAAATGTAGGGATATTATTTAAGGCTTTTCTCTTTCACTGTTTAAACAGTTAAAGGTGAACAAAAAAATCTCAGAACCCTAGAAGTTTCAAGATAATCACAAGGTGTCACGATCAAGCATCAAAAACACACACACACACACACACACACACACACACACACACACAAACAATCCACCTTTGCTACTTCAATTTCTGACTCGCCATTGGATGGATGGGGGAGCAGAGGTGGAGGGGTGAGGAGCGCTGGCACACCCACTAAAAGGAAACAAACGCACTACACTTGCGGAGAGGTTTCCAGGTGACGTTACTTTTCTGTTCCAAGAGTAAGGATAAAATTATTTGCAAGAGGAGATTTGATCCAAGCACAGAAATGTTTTGAGCATGAAGAGAAAGGTTTGAGAAACAGCTGTGAGTATTTGAAAGAGAACTGAACAATTTTTGTTTCTAATGCAACTTTTCTAAACTATATATGCTTGTAAAAAGTTTACCTTCAGGTAAAGTATAACATCTCAAAATTATTGTACCAAAAAAAAAAATTATCATCCCTCATCTTGGTTACACATTCATGGAGAAAAGACTATCGAGGTTTGTCTATAGTGCATATAGTGTGCACTATGCACATTATGTGTGCATAGTATATGGGTATATAGTGTGCATATGGGCCACTGCACAAAAACTCCTCAGATTAAAAGGAAGAAATATTGACTCCATATTGTCTTATGTAGCATTTTATTATCACTGACAAATTTTAATTATGTTCATTAGACTAGACACATCCTTTAGCAACTGGATATGAATAAAACACAGAGGACTTTAGTTTCTAAGATCACTCCATATCCTGTGCCGATGATTTGATGAATGAACTTAGAACATTCCCTCTTTGTAGCGATGAATCAACTCAGACACGTCATCCTTGCAGACCTTTATCCAGCCATCCTCTCGCATGTGATACACTAGAGAAACAAACAATTAGATATGCAAATGTATAAGCATTTAGGCATAAATAGTATTCCTTGATTGTATTAGGGCTCTATTGTTTCATGTTCTTTTTGTGGATAGGATTAAATGAGAACTGGATTTTTTTGTAATTCTTTTTGTCTCTTTTTGTCTTCTTTTTGGTCTCTAACGTTGCTTTTACTATTTATTTTAGCAATACTGGTTCTGTGTTTTTATTTTGTATGAAGCATCTCAGGTTACAGTTATAAGATCTGACATGCTTCAAAATATGTTTCTCCAAAGTTATAAATTGATATGTAACCATGTCCCTTTCAATTTAAAACAATTAACAGTAAACAATTAATCAACCAAAGCTCATTATTAGTATGCACTCACTGTTGACCACCCCTCCAGAGTAAGCGTCTCTGTGCGTAGCGTGAGCGATGCCTCGGCGGCCGAGTTCATACGCCTCCTCCACCGTCATGTCCTCTCTGTAGCCGCTGTCCACCACTCCGTAGGCGTAGCTGTTCCCACATCCAGTAGAAAACATTTGGCCAGAGAAACGAGTTCCATTGTCATCCACATAGTACAGACCAGGACCCTGGAGAACACAAAGGTACTTGATTTATAATCCTAGTTTGATCTTTATTACAAAAAATGACACAATACTAACTTTGACAAGTAAGTTACCTTTATAGGTAACAAATTTAGTCTTCTTCAATCATGGCTTAATACCATAATTTGACAGTCATTTGCCCACCCACTCAGTATTTAAATAAACTGATTATTTGATTATTCTCAACCCATGAGGTCTAGATAATCAGAGTGAATGACAACTAAGACAGATCTTCACAGGATGGACAAGACAGCGCTTTGAAATGCCTTTTTGCTGAAAATGTGATATATTCATAAACTTACCTTGTTTTTCTGATCATTTTAACAGGACTGATTACTGTCTGGTGAAATATAAATATAATTTGAACAAATTACTAGTCTGTTGCAAACTGTCAGTTGACAGTTTTACTGTTTAAGCTTAATTCTTGTTAGCAGTACAAATGTATTTCTCTATTACCATTAGTAAATTGACTCTTCCTCTGTTCAGACCCAACTTCTGGTTATGTGCATCAGAATTGCTGGTAATATTTTGGAACTAATCATGAAACAATTTAAAACTCTTACATTATTCTGTTTAGCAAATTTTTCCCAATACTTTCTTTTACATGCAATATTTTGCAATATAATCTTTAATTTATGCTACATTTGTTAGGAAATTTCTGATTCCATGGTAATGAAACAAAATCACTGTCTACCACTTTGATCCAAATACAAAAGGAAAGACTTCACCTTCTCCAAAAAGCACAACCACACCTCACCTGTTTGTCCCATCCACAGATCATGCTTCCCATGGAGAGGCCCATCCCTCTGTAGCCCAACATCATATTGGACAGCAGCTTTGATGCAGCAGCCACAGAAATCCTGTGACCGTTTCTCAGTCTGTACAGCCTACAAAACGTAAAATTGGATCATTCAACAATGAACCTTACAATAGGTTCATTGCACGACAACTGATAATTAACAAATACAAAAAAAATTCACCACGAGTGCCGCAATCATTATGACTTACGGCAATGCTTATAATAGAACTACAGCACAACTACATTAAAATACATTAAACCTTATGCACTTGTTTCAGTGACAAACGTCAGGATGATCAAAAGTGTAAATCTATGAATTTATTAGTAATCAATGTAAACTAAAATCTAAATGTGTAGTTATAGCTTTGAAGTGTCTGCCATATCCGTTCTGTTTGATTTCTTGTCATAGTTTATTGTTGTGATCCCCTTGATAAATATTTAGATTTGGCAAAGATTTTTGAATGTCTCTCATCAGTGACTCTCTATGCAGTGGCTCTGTATCTTTGCCACAAAACCTGACACCTTACATTTTACCACATTTTATTTATTTTAACAATAAATATTAATATTTACCTATTAACATTATTGCCTTTTAGTAGCACAGTTGTCATACGGGGTATATAAATAGATTTGTTTTGCAAATTTCTGGTGCTTTTTCCATTTTAATTTCACTAATACTAAAGAATCTAAAAACAGTTTTGAGAATCTCTGATTCTGAAAAGGTATTGACCAAACAAATAAAGTGATATTAATTTTTCCATAAAAAAATAAATTCAAACGTCCCAAATAATTGCTTTGATGCATACAAAAAGATAACCATATATAAAAGTACAGCATGATCAAAATGTTGCTATAAAACAAATATGAGTAAAGCTAATCTGGTTACATGTAATTAAACATATGCAAAAATTGGGCCCTTGATGCTGTATGTGTTCTACCAAGGTATCCTTTGTTTGAGCTAAAAATATATTTTTAATTGTTGAATATATTATAAATACAAAAGCCTTATTAAATTCTTTCATATGTACATAAATGCAGGATTTCTGAAATTCTTTTAAGCAGGAAAATTTCAGTTAATTTTAGTTTTGCACTCAAAGGTTTGGTCTAGAAGTATTTCTATAGCTTGAAGGTAAATTATTTTTAATTTTAATCAAATTGGATGGGATTGACCAATTTCTACTCAATGCCAGGAAAAAATAATTGAGAATTGTTTTCATAGATTTTAGATTTACTAACAGTTGTTTTGATTTTTAAATTTATGCAAATGATATGTAACTAAAGTGCCAAATTAAACCATTAAAGGTCTAAAACACAAAGAAAACGTGGCTTACCTGCATTCTTTGGCCAGTAGCCGCTCCCAGTGCTGGCAGTCAGCAGCGCTACCTGACATGGTCCCCAGTAGGTATGAGTTGATTTCTATCACCTTGTTGGCGTCTTTTGATGCTGCAGAATAAATATACTAGAGATTTATCCCCTCATAGTCAAAGCGTAAAGACAAATGTTCTATTGTGAACATTTATTATTTCATTTGATATGAACTGTTTTACAGTTTAAATAATTTTTATTTTTTATTTTCAACATTATTAAATGTGTTGTTTCTCTTTATTAGAGGATTAAAGAAAAGTCTAGATTTTACATTGTGCACAACTTTTTTCTATATACACATTTTCATAGATTAAGAAAGACACACAATTCTCACAATTTTGGTCTTTTCTGCATCCAATTAACAGCAACAAAAGTAAAATCCTTGTTTGTTAAACATTTAAATTGAAAATAAATATGTTTCTGATTGTCTAATCAGAAAGAACAAAAATAAGACAAATAGAAATTAAAGAAAACTAATTATCAGTTTGTTGTTTAGATAAAAGATAGAGAACAGTGATGTGCAAAAGGTTATATTGATGATGAATAATACTGAAATTTTATAGTTTTAAAAGTAAAGAAGTTGAGAAAAATGCTTTAATTTTGACACAATTTTGACAAATTTTCATGAGCTAAAAGTTTGTAAAAGGTGGAGTTATTAGTTGTTGTTGAATTAAATTCTAAAACAACCCACTTAATTCACAAATCCATATAGCAAATCCATATGCATTAAATCTTTTAGGTATTGACGCCACAAGTAATTATAATTGCTTATTCTTTCTCTTGCATTTTATTTGTTCTATTCCTGTTTTTTTATTTCAATGTGAGAAGCAGTCATTAATATTACCCAGGTAGTTCCCAGCTGAAGCTCTGGAGTCCACGGCCACGATGACTCCATGCCTGAACTTGAAAGCCAAAGTGGTGGTTCCATGGTTCAGGTCAATGCAAACTCCTCCGTCATGGTTACAGGACTTCAGAAACCCGGAGGGCTGCAACAAGAAGGATCAAATCAACGGGAGGCAGGACGCGAAACAACCCAACTAAATAAGTCATACGATAATATGTAGACAGTGTCGCTTTCATTACAAAGTATAACTTCACTTGCCATTAATAAACACGAATTACATTTTCGGATACACGTAACTTCACGTTAAAAACAAGAGAAGCATGAAATAACCATAAAATCTGACGCTTTGCTTAGCTTTCGTGTAACTTTTTTTTTCTTTTATAAATAGTTGAAGTTATACTCACATCCTCGCCCAGAGGGACAGCAAACTCCTGGGTTTTAGTGTTGAAGCTGTAGTGGTTCGGTCGGTCCACAAGCCGAGTCTGACCGAACGGGAGAATCTGCGCTCGGACTTCAGAGTAAGGCTTAAAGCCGCTCACTTCAAAAAGCGCCATTGTGTCTTAAATACCAGACCTTATTTATTATGGTAGCTGTTCGATATAATTCCTACAAACGCTCTAGAAACCAGAAAGCGTTCGGCGAAGCTGATCAATGATTTCCTTGTACGTGACAAAGAAACTGAAAGTGAAAGAATTTGAAAAAAGATGTTTTTTTCTTAGCAGTCCTTTTTTCTAGCTTTTCTCACCAAAAACACCCCATTTACAAGTAACAAAAAGAGATATGTATTCACCAATTGAGTTTATTTAAAAATATACTGTGTCAATATTTTCCGAAATAAGAAAATATGCTTGGAAAATATTAGCCAATAGGAGAGCTTTATTTTATATCACAATCAGTCACTATGAGGAAAAGCAAGATGGAAGTTTTAGGAAGAAAACTGGACTGAGATTCAGCAAGTGATTTATTACAAAAATGTAAAACCAGTAAACTATCTCACCAGTCATCAAAATGCTAACATATATACTGCTAAAGTGAAAATATGACTGTTGTTAAGTAGCTTAGATCATAAAATTAAGGAAGCAGGGAGACAATAGTCAACATTACAGTTTAAAAAATGATTTATTGAAAATGTTCAGCAGCAGAATGCAAACCAGAATGATATTGAAAATTATTCTTTATGCTGTATTAAATTTTTTGTTAGTTGTGTAGTTTAGGCAGTGTCCATCTTCTGCACAGCTTCTTGTACAACTTCCAGCTTCAAGGTGACAACTTTTTCTGTCAGGACTGGAGTTGTGCCAGGGCGATATCGATATTTAATATTCCTAGGAGAAAGAACAGGAGAAATGGCTATAACCCATAATAAAGTTTATGTACAAACTTTTCTTCCTTCTTTTCTACAGATCAGCCTGGATGTCAACTAAAGTTAAACATATGGTTTCTCATCTCTAGCATTTCACACCTCTTGTCCTTGTACTCTGACTCCTGGTAGGGTCTGATATAATCCACTCCCTGTTTGGTGATGACACAGATGTCGATGTTGTTGCCTGAGCCAAGGTCACTCATGATGCCAGCGTGGATGGATGATCGTACCAACTCCTTCGCCTCCTCCAGCTGAGGCAGAAAATCAACAGCAAGACAGAAAGGAACAAACAAATCACTAAGGTTATAAGGTTACAATGATTATTTGTTTGATTTTGAAATCAAACAGCAATACTCTCAAAAGCTCTCCATACACTGCCAAATATTATACCTCTAGATTATGTTTGAACCCATCTTCCAAAATGCCAAGAGCAGCCAGATCACCAGAACCTGTGGATGGAAAGGAAAGTCTCTGTACTCAACGTCACTAAGAAATAAACATTTGTGAATTGAAACATGCTGTATACCCAAATGTCATGAAACCCCCCCCCCCCCACACACACAATTACATACCCATTGAAAGGTAAGGGACTTTATTTACACTCCCATATGGCCCCACAGTGTACAGGTGGTTCCCAGTACAGTCCACTCCTCCCAGTATCAGGTTGGCACCAATCTGACCGTGATACCTGAGGACAAGACACAAAATGTGAAACTGACTGACAATATGTAGATCTTTTTTAGCGAAGAGGATCTGAATTTACCATCTCATTCATGTGCACCATGTGCTTTTCACTAACCTGTACAGCATGTCCTGCAGGATGTTAACAGCCATGACAACACGAGGGTTTCTCCCACTGTTCAGTGAGAAGATGGTGAGGTTGGATGACAGAAGATCTGTGGTTTTCTCAGTGTCTGCGGCTGTTCCTGCTCCACAACAGCTAAAAGATAGAGAGAAATCAAGAATTATGACACACACAATGAGTGAAATGAAGTATCTAGCACTAATAGCCATTTTTGACAGTAATTAAATAGGAAATAGCCAGAGAGAGAATCAGGGAAATGTCCTAAGGTCAGAAACAAACCTTTAACAACTGCCTCTTTAAATGGGGCATCTGTTCTACATCTTTTTTCTTCTCATTCTCATTTTTCGTGGAAAATTCCTGAAACTTACTATATATTTGGGGAAATATAATGAATCTTGGCACACATCTTGTCAGCCACCACTTCACTGGATGTGGCTCTTGTGTCGGCTCCAAGAACAACTCCATCCTACGGCAGAGACAGATGGGATATTAGGACTTAAATACCTGAATTACATCTGTGTTTAGACAAGTTAGTACAGTACAAAAAACTTTAATGTGAAAAAAGGTTTCACAGAACTCAACAGCTTAAATGGTTAAGAAAGAAAGAAAGTTGTTTTAGTTTGATTAAAACTATGCAATTGTTAATTATCAGAAAACTGTATTGCAGAGGACAAAAGTGGACAGATAAGACTTTCTCTATATATGCACATTTAACATTGCACAGTTACACACTACAGAAAAAAGTTGTACTTTTATTTTATTCAAAAATAACAACAACAACAACATTTCTCCATGCTCTAGGCTGGGTGTGATATGAGTAAATTATTAGCTATATTACCAGATTTGGAAAGTTTGGAAATATCTCATAAGACAACAAAATATGCTCAAATTAACCAGATATCAATCTGACTGATTCTGATTACATTTAATATTAAAAGCCAAATTCACACATCTACAGATATCAACTTGATACAAAGATGCTACAGGACAGATGTTCTTAGGTCATGTGCTGAAATGTGACGGATTTACTTTGTAATTAATTAAGTTCTCATAATGACTGAATATATAGTCTCTAATAAAAATGTATTTTAATAATAATTTACTGCTGCAGTTTAAACTACGTCGCCCACCTTGAACACAACTCCTGCTATGGTGGTTCCAGTTTTCAGAGGTTTTGGTGTCTGTCCTCCTTCAAAAAGACCCTCTAACGCAGCATTTCTGTAGAGAAACGGGAGGAAGTAAGTTAGTGGTAGTTAATTGTGACTAATTATAACCAGAACATAGAAATGTACGCGGCATCTATTGTTGTTGTCAGTCTAATAAATAAGGAAAAAGTTAGTTTCACTTTTGATACCGATGAAAGAACAGAACATCCAGGTTACGTTTTGTTTTATTTTAAACTAACAATTATAAAATACGCATAAGACAAATAAAGGCCATACCTCGCTGCGTTTTCAAAGTTAAACCCAGGTCCGGGAGTGTCGAGGACAGTTGTCAGCGCCATAGTTGATGTTTCTGCGGCGTCGCTGCGCGTCTCGGTTGATGTCGCTGTTCTGAGCGTCACGGATCCTTCTTTGCTTTCGATTTTACAGAGAAAATGGAGAAACACTACACGGACTCTAAAGTCAAAGGAGTCAGTACAGGGGTGAGTAAATCCGGACAGGTTAACTTTTATTCATAATTGATGCAGCATGTTGTTACGGATGACCAGGAACCTTTTTACGTGTGAGCAGGTGAACAGTTTGAGCAGCAGCTCACCTAAAACAACGTGACACGTATCCGCTCAAAATGTATTTATTAACCTGAACAAGTAAACGCCTGGCCGTTTTCTTGTGCTTTTTGTAAAATAAAAGACATGGATTCAATTTGGGTTTTAGTTTCTGTCCTATTTTAAAGTATCCGAAGTCAAAACTCCAAGTCCCAGAATTCCTCGCACACATATGTTGCTTCACAAAGGAAAAATAGTTTTTAAATCTGTTTCAGCAGCGGGAAACGGACCCTTTATCATAAATCATTTACTTATTATTGATATATTGGTTAAAAACATCCTATTCTCACCAGTTTTCCCTCTTTGTTTCCTCAGACCACCATCCTGGCTGCAGTCTTTGATGGAGGAGTTGTGATTGGGTCAGATTCCAGAGCGTCAATAGGAGGGTAGGCATGTTGAGATGATAGGACAAGAATCTTTCTGTTTTACACACATACATTATTAATTCTGTTAACTCAAAATTTGTAGAGAGCTAGAAAAAAAATCCCCAAACTTTTGCTATATCTAGAGCAGTGGTCCTCAAGCCTGGTATGCAGGGCTTATAGTTTTTCTATTGTCTCACTTTTCCTATAAATGAATTTAAAACTTCATGGGATGTAAAGAAGGTTAATATTTGAATCAGGTGTGCTGGAACAGGGACATTTGTGATGCAGGAATAGATGGCACCAGGTTTGAGGATCACCAGTCTAGAAACAGATGAGATTCATTTTATCTATGGCCAATAACAAACGTAACATTTTAAAATAAATGTTTCAGTATATTGCTCTGTCAGGTCTTTGGCAAAACATATTTATATTGACATTGTTTTAAACTGGTATCTTGAAACAATATTTGTAATTAATATATTTACATTTGACACTATAGCATTTATAGTTCATTTGATTATTCCTTGATCCTGCATATTTCTTAATTGCCTATGGTTAAAATTAAAGCATTCAGTAAATAAAATAAAAACTCTTCCACAGCTGACAAACTACAGTTTCACTCTAAGCAAGATGTAAACGATAATGTTGAATACATGATCAATTTTACTCTTTACTTCATAAGCAACTTGGTAATCAAACCTGATATAGTACAACTGTACTATATCAAATGTACTGTACAGTACAGATGTACTATATCAACCAGCCAATAGTATTATCATCTTTATAGAAATATTTTGCAAAGTTATTTCTAAGGGCAGAAACATTTTGAAACATACAGTTAACAGGTTAGTGTAGTTACAGAAAAAAAAACACAAATATCACCTTGCATGTTGTCATTGCCAGAACCTACTTATCAGGACTTTAATTTAGATTTTCAAATATGTTTAATTCCAGAAAAAGTGGCAAATCAAGACAGATGAAAAAATAATACTGGGAATATTTAAAATATGTAAAACAAAAATATTCCGACATCAAATATTCCAATTTCCAAATATCGACACTGACTGAAGAAAAACACACTGGAATAAGTAATCTGGAATAATACTTTTATTATATGTCAGACTAACCAAAAGATCATCTTTAGGGCTGCACCGATTGCAGTTTTCTGGCCGATCATCGATTAACCTGCCAATTCTGATTTTGGCTGATACCAATTTTTTTGTCTGAAATGTTGCTCAATATAACAAGAAAGTTGTTCAGTTGGCAACAATGGGGTCACTATTGTTAATTGTAAACATTCAGATATAACTTGGTGGGATGGTCTGTCAGCAAAACATTTCTCACCGGAAAGCAAAAGAGGACAGTGGTTGATTCTTAGACCTTTGCCAAATTAGATAAGATCGGTGGATAAGATCGGCTTCACATGTATAATTTGTCCATTCTCCCAAAATTAAAGAAATCAGTGCACCCCTAATCATCTTGATGTATTTTTTATGACAAAGCATTAATTTACTTTTTCTATAATAAATTGTAAAAGTATGGCAAATATCTGAGGTAACTGGCTTTTCTGTAGCTACATCTGAAATATAGTGGCATGAAAGTAAAACACCTTGATAAAAAAATGCATCAGAAAGTTAATCAATATTTGAGTTGAAATGCTGGACTTGAGTGTGGAAACAAGATACATTCTCATGTTGTGCTTTCAATAATATTTTATCATGTTTTTTAAGAGGAGGAATGGTGGTTGTCTCAATGGTCTTACAGATAAATTATTGTAATTTACTGAACCAAAAGATCCGCAGAAACTAAACATGAAGAGGAAAATTATGAAATCGGACGTAACTGATTTATACTGGCACAGTTAACAAATTGTTCTAATTAGCTTCATCATTGCATTTTTAAGCAAAGTATCATCCTGATCCTAAAAGAAAGGTCTTTCTGTCCTGTGACTTTATTCAGGGATTATGTATCTTCTAAGACCATCAACAAGGTCATTCAGGTTCATGACCGGATTTTCTGCTGCATCGCTGGTTCACTGGCAGACGCTCAAGCCGTCACTAAGGCTGCAAAGTCCCACCTGTCCTTCCACAGGTATTCACACCTAAAACATTTACATCATTATGTCCAGTAACTATTTATGTTGAGGTCATTTGGTTCTATATTCCCATTTAATCTGTGCTAGACTGACACAAACACACACAATTGTGTTGTCACTAAGGCAACAGGGTGAAGTTCAACAAGTCACCAGATAATTTGTTTTGGATTTTAAATACATTGATAATATAACCTCAAATGTCAGTGATAATACTTTAAGCAAAAGTATGACAAGCAAGGCTTTCTTACATATGTTAGATGTCATTTTATACAGATATTATAGCCCTGCTTACCGTATGGTAGTTCTCAGAGGAAAGTAAACCAAGTTGTGACTCAATTTTCTGGTCCAAGTATTTTTGTGTCAAATTACAAATTTGACACAAAAATCAGTGTTATAAGTTCATTCTCATATTGTGCTAGCCTAACCCTCAGGTCATTCAGTCTAAAAGTTAATTAATTAAGGTTCATGATTCACCATGAACATGAAAAAAGAGAATGAGGGTCCAAGTTAAAAAAAATTTAAGTTGAACTTAAGTCAGTTAAGTTTAATTAAATTAAGTTTGTCAAACCTACTTTATTTACATTTGTTTAACGTAACAACATAATAAACTTAATATATTCACTTGGATAAATTTAATTTGATTGCTTGAAGCAAATTAACAAAATCTTTAAAACTTGGATCACCTGTTTTTTTTTGTGTGAACACTGAGGTAACCATCCCAAAAGAAAGTAGTTGTAGTTTCAAAGTTTTAATATTTACATTATGATATTACGCAGCAATTAACACATTGATTATGTAATCACATAGCATTATTAATTTGACTTTTTCCAGATTATGTACATCTGCTTATATGTTTCCTGCTCTCACTTATTTGTCTCTTTTTGTCTCTTTTTAATCTGGAATAGTGTTCAGATGGAAAGTCCTCCTCTTGTCGTCGCTGCAGCGTCTGTCCTCAAGGACCTGTGTTACAAAAACAAAGAGGAGCTGCAGGCCGGATTCATGACAGCCGGCTGGGACAGGAAGAAAGGACCTCAGGTCCGTCACTGTTGATCAGGCAAACAATGTGCACTGTGACAAAATAATTGCTCACAGCCCCTCTTGCCCAACCCTCCTCCCACACACACAGATATATTCCATAGATCAAAACGGAATTATCAAATTATGGTTTCATTCAATAAGGAAGTAAATCTACTAATCTAACTGCTCCCTACACTTAACAGTTGATTGTGCCACTGTTGGTAAAAAACAGTTGTCAAGCATTTCCAAATACTGTCAACATATTTCCTACATCACTTAGGTTTTGAAATTTTCACTCAACCTCAGTCTAATTAGCAGAATTAATTTAATTCAACTCGCTGGACGGTTTTTGTATTTTTTTTACCCCAGTCTCACTTTCAACTTGCTGAATCATTAACTTCAGGCTTAACTGAAGCAGTGAGGCATGTTGTGCTTCAGATGTTGTTCTGGATTCTTTTGTGACCTGCTGAAAGTATGAAGTTAATTTAAATTTTGTTTACCAAATAATATGGTAAATGACAGTTAAACTATGATTTTGTCAATGGGAAAGAGAGTCATTTTGTTGTCATACTGGACCCAGTTGTCATGTCTCATGTACTAGAATCTAAGTGCGGAGAGATTAGTAGACTGACAGAGTGATACTGCATTGAGACTCAAAAACACAACATCCATGGATTGACACAGGTTGGTTTGGATAACTTTCTTTTCTAAATAAAAGGAATCCCCATTTAATGTATCTTTCTGTCTTGCAATAAAATTTGCGTCATGACCTGAAAGTTTCAGTGTGGCAAATGAACAAAGCAGAAGAAATCTGTAAGAAACTCTGATTTAACAGCAGTTTACTTTAACTTCACCCCTGATGTTTCTCTTCCCTCTGCAGGTTTATGTTGTGGCTCTGGGTGGGATGTTGCTCAGTCAGCAGGTCACCATCGGCGGCTCAGGAAGTACCTACATCTTCGGATATGTGGACGCTAAATACAAACCCAACATGACCAGAGAGGAATGTCTGCAGTTTGCCACCAATGGTACCATTTACTGATTCAGTTCCTGTAGCAATTTAGTGTGAATTTAGAATATAGTGCCTTTCAACGTTTGAAATTTGATTAATGGTAGCTGCAACTTAATTCTTTAAAAAATAATGCGATAACAAAAGACAGAAAAAAGCTAATGCTAAGTGAAAGACCGAGATTAATATATTCCAGAAAATTATTCCAGAAAATTCTGGATGTTAGAGATGATTAATAAGCAAGGGAATCAGAATTGCATCCTGTATGTCTTACCCTGAATCAAACTGGTTAATGTCACAGTAGCTTTGGCTGTATTCTCAGTACTTTATGGCTGTTGAACCTGACCTACATATTTCCTCTTTTCACTCTGCAGCTCTGGCTCTGGCGATGGGGAGGGACAACGTCAGCGGGGGTGTAGTTCACCTGGTGGTGATCACAGAAAAAAAGGTGGAGCATGTGGTTGTACCTGGAGACAAGCTGCCGCAATTTCACGATGAATGAATGATTTTTTTATGATTTAGTTTTACATACATGCTTGAATTTTTGGAATGATCTTTTAAAATTATTAATTGACATAATTTGTTCTGTCTTACCTATTGGCTACAAGGAAACACTTTCCATTTCATGTTAGGTGAGCAAACTTAGTGTCATTTTAATAAACAACTGGGGATCTTGTGAAAGATAGGTGTCTGTGTTTTTTAAATAAGTGATAGTTAAGTTTATGACCAAATAAATAAATAAAATTCCATTTGAATATGTCTCCAAGAAAATAAAAAAATTGTTTTCCAAGACCTCCTTGTGCTCTTTCTTTTCTACTAAATATTCAATCAGTATTTCTATTAACATGTTTGCTGCACTACAACTTAAATAAGCTAAAATATTACATTCTTGAGATAATTTATATATTTTATGTACTAAATTCTGCAAACTCTTTAAAATCCTGCACAGGCAGTGCTGACTGGTTGACGTATTGCAAAGGAGAACAGTTTCAACTTTCAATTTCGCTTTAGCGCAGGAAAAAATGGAGTCTGTCTGATGTTTTAATAATGGAATGGGGCTTAACTCCAATTGCTAGGCACTTTTGAGCGTTATATATCATTTTCTAAAACAAGTGAACCGCTGCAGACAGGGGCTACTCCCTGCGCGTCAGTGAGTGTCAGTTTCTGGTAAGTTACACTAATTTAAGTCCGGCGTCGTCGTTAAAAAGCGTCTGCCATGTTGGGAGAAACGGAGCCGCAGTGGTTGTCCGAAGAAGTGAAAACTGGAGTAAGTAAATGAGGTTTAATAGCCTATATTTGAGAAACTTTGTTAAAGGCGAAGTTTGCTGCTCGTTTTACGCATTTTAATCCCACCTAGGCTTTACATGTTCAGCAGCAGCCCTTCGATATACGCAGTTGTTAAGGGCATTTGTTTCTCATGCACCATGTCATGTGAACGTAGAGCATTATTCCTCTGATATCTGTAAGCATTTGCAAAACAGTCAGAGGAGCAAGATTTTCAGCACATACATTGTAGAAATAGAGCCAGACAGAGGAGGAGGAGTTAAAACTCACTTTGTGTTTGTATTACATTTGCCTCCATTACTTATGTAAAGTTACAGCTACAATGAAGTGACATTCCTCATTGAACACTTGCTCTGTTTTCTGATTCCAGACAACCATCATTGCCATAGAGTTTAATGGAGGGGTCGTGTTGGGCTCTGACTCCAGAGTGTCTGCTGGGTGAGTTAAGTGTTCATGATCATGAGAATGAAGGCAGGTGCATCTCAGTAAATATCACTGAAAAGTTTAATTTGGTCATTTAACTGCAATAATCTGTATTATAGGTACATTGTACACTGATTTAATTCTTATTTTTATGATTACTGTTATTTTAATGGCTTACAGCCAGGGCCAGATTTACAAGGATGGGTCACTGGGCTGGAGACAATTTTGGTGCCTTATCCACTAAGGAAAAATGATTTAATAAAAACTATAGTATAGGAATGAATAGTCCTATATATTAGTAGGCATCACCTGACTTAGTATGTCCACTGCCCAGTAGCTTCATGCTGATCCTGAAAGAGTTGTACAACTTTATAACTTTCAAATACTTGAGTATTGTTTATATTTACAAAAGTTCCAGATATGTTTGCAACTCTCCATAGATGGGCCTATGAACTTTATAAAAATAACCATTTTTGCTAAACAAACATTCATTAAAACATATATGATGCCCCAAGAATATTGGGTCCCTGTCGTCCTTTTCTAGAATCTGGCCCAATTTAGTGAAAACCTAATATCCAAGTAGCCTGCAGGCCATTTATCATGGAGGCTCATTTTACATTAATTACTGCAACAATTAGGTGTTTCATGGAGTTTGTCAGCCTGTGGATCTGCTGAGGTGGAATATAATCCCAAATAGTCTTGAATAGCCTTTCAGGTAATCTGCAGTGTTGGCTCTGGTGTTTCTAATTTTTCTCTTGATAAAACCACACAGATCCTCTCTGTAGGATTGGAGGCCAATTTACTGGCCAATCAAGCCTATTTTGTTTACTTTTCAAAAAATGTGGGAAAATTAGCTTTTTAGGTATTTAGAAGAATATTAGAAAATCATTTTCTCCATTTTAACAGATTATATTCCGGTAATATTTAATGTCTGTTGATTTTATCTCATCTACTCATCCAGGGAGTCGGTGGTTAACAGGGTGATGAATAAATTGTCTCCACTTCATGATAAGATCTACTGTGCCCTGTCAGGATCTGCAGCTGATGCTCAAACAATTGCTGAGGCAGTTAACTACCAGCTAGATGTCCACAGGTAAATATTATTCATTCTAAAACATACCTGCAAATGGCCTAAACAGAGAAGAATTTATGTTGTCATAGCAAAATACTCACCATGCCTTCATTCACATAAAAATCAAAGGAAGAACATTGTTTGACATCCTTCATCTTGCTAGACTGAGGCTTATTTGTCATAAAAATCAAACTGCTTGCATGTATTGTGGATTTTAGAACAATATGTTCATATGAGAAAAAGTTGGGTGCCACTAAGTTTAAAATAGATTATCTAGATCAAATTTGGCATATGTACCAGTGATCAGATCAAATGAGGAAATTCAGACCACAAATGTGAAAACACAAAAGCTTCTCTCTGTGGAGTCCGTCCCATTCAATGCCTCAGACAATGGAAACCAGAAGAGAATTAGTGACGAAAAACCCCTCCATGGAAAGTACCACACACTCAAGTGGCTGATATGATAAAATCCTACCAGTGGCAAGAGAGTGCAGGTCTTGAGAACAGCACAGATCACAGCAGTGCAGGGCCAGACCTTGAGCGCCAGAGCAATAGAGGCCCAGATCTATCAAACCAGGCGAAATCACAGGTGCAGACTGTGCAGAAAGGTTCACAAAAATAATCTAGCATCTTATTATAGTAGGGTGCAAGATACTGACAGAAGAGAAATACATGGAACGCCATAATAGCTGGTGAAGTGTAACACTGCATCTTGGTGCAATATGTATTTTTTACTGCAACATTTAGATGGTGGTGTCAGAAACTAATGCACCTTGTTTTGTTTCTAAAAGTATTTTTAAACACCATGTACTGTAAATGTCATTATTTTGTCCTTTGTCAGTATGGAAATAGGTGAGGACCCAAAGGTTCGATCAGCTGCCACTCTGGTGAAGAACATTTCATACAAATACAAGGAGGAACTGTCGGCTCATCTCATTGTTGCTGGCTGGGACAGAAAAGATGGAGGACAGGTTGGTGATCTTATGACATTTGCTACAACATGAATTGTAATACCACTATTTAAGTTTCACATACCCAGTTACCTTCAATTTAGCATTTATCTAGTTCTTTTTGTTTGTTTTTCTGTATTCCGCAGGTCTTTGCAACCATGAAAGGTCTCCTGACCAGACAGCCTTTCGCTGTTGGCGGCTCAGGCAGCTCCTATGTTTATGGATTTGTTGATGCTGAGTATCGAAAAGGAATGAGCAAAGAGGAGTGCCAGCAGTTTGTGGTTAACAGTAAGTTATTACTGTTGCTATGTTACAAAAATTTTATTTACATTTTTAATAAGAGTTTGAGATGTATAAACTACGTAATCTACAGTCGCTTTGGTTTCTCACCTGTCAAATTTCTTTGTTTTTTTTCCTTCTTCCCCTGCTCCAGCTCTCGCTTTGGCCATGAACCGTGACGGCTCCAGCGGTGGGGTGGCATATTTGGTCACCATTGATGAACACAACACAGAGGAGAAAGTCATTCTGGGAAATGACCTGCCCACTTTCTATGATCAGTGATACTGCAATAACTGTATTGTTGGCATTCATTAAAATAATAAAAAATAAAACTCATTCTCATCTCTCTGCTTTTTAAAATGAATGCATCTCATTTGATTTTATGAACTACGTAGTTTGTTATCATTCTATTAGATTAGTAAGGAGAGAAAAATTGGATTTAAGGTCTCTGCAAGCATTACTGTTTCACTGAAGAGATGTTCTAGCTCAACTTGACCATCTACTTTTTTTTTACCTTATTCAAAGCTAATATTCAAAATAAAATCAGTAAACTGTATTTAAATAGCTTCACCACATTATTATTCCTTATTTTGTAGTTTTCATCTGTGTACTCTATATTGTTTATGACCATTTTCTGCTTCTATTGTTCCTTGTCTAAAACCTTTCTTACTTTAGAGTTGGCTCCTATTTTATTTTACAGAACTTAGCAGGCTATAAAAATGTCACCCAAACATACCAAGTTATACATATGGACATATAAAACAGATACATGAAGCAGTGTTATATTAGTACGTTAAGTTTAAACTCCCATCTTTATTGAATATTACAATGGCCACTCAGAAATGATATATTAATAGTTCTGCAAATATGAACAGTTAAATGGTGATTGTATTCAGAAGAAAATAATGATTAGTTTGTGCCCTTCATTATTCAGCCCTTCACTGTAGTTACGGGAAACCCCTAAACTTACTAGAAAATGAAACTGAAAGCACTGAGAGCAAAAACGTTTTAGTTGCACAGCAGAGCAGGTCATATGAGGACGGCTGCAGCTGAAACATGGCAGCTCTAACAACAATTCACAAAGTCCTCGCTTTGACTTTAGCAGTTTGCGTTGATCTTTCTTTATTTTACGCATCAGGTTTTACTGGGATTCACAACGTTTTGGGACATTTTGCGCATCTGTGGCTTTCAGCGGCTCTACGATGGTCCGCAGTAACTATTTCAACTCTGCTGGTTCTGGGAGACCCGAACCCGCTGCTGCTCCGGTTCATCACAGCCTACAGTTTTCTTCCAGCGGTGTATGAGACCGGAACCAGGGCTCTGTACCGGGAGCAGAGCCCATGCGGCCCGGTGGCGGATATTCGCTGCTGGCTGATGTTCGCCGCAGCGGCGCTCGGAGCGGCGCTGTTCTGGGAGATCACGGTCCCGGACAGCGACCAGGAGGCGGGGAGCGAAGCCCAGAAACACAAGTCCAGGGTTCTGTTCATGAGGGTTGTCCATCTCTTCAAGCCCGACTATCCCAAGCTGTTCGGAGGCTTTGTGTTCCTGTCGCTGGCAGTTTTCTGTAAGCCAAGAGCAGATTATTCTACTTTCAGACACGCTACAAAATGTGTAAATCTATGTATGTGTGTTTGTGTGTATGTGTTATGTGTTATCATTCCTCATAGTTTTAAAACTACTGACATTGTGTAGAGCAAATTTTCAAATAATCTCTTCAAATAATTTTTTTCAAAAATCTGGCTGTCATCACAAATTTGCAGTGTTTGTTTTCAGGCCCAAGCAACAAAAAACTCCATTGATTGACTGTTTTTTAAGCAACATAATGCAAATATCCCTGATTATCTCCCACTACTATGCAACCTGGTATTGATCTTCAGTATTTTATTTGGTACAATGATCTGTGCTTGTGTGGGATTTATGCATCAAGTAGGATGAAGTGGATATCATGACATCCTTCATTTTTCCCTAGCTTGTTTGCAGTACGTTGTTGTACATACTGACATATTTTGCTGGAACTGTTTTTCCTATGAAAACATAAACATGTTTGTTTCTCCTCAGGTGACATGTTCATCCCATTCTACACAGGCAGAGTCATTGACATCCTGGGAAATCACTATAAACAGAGTGAATTCCTCAAAGCCCTCCTCTTCATGGGGATATATTCTATAGGAAGGTATTAAGCAATGCTTCCTTACCAAATCCACTCTCCCCATGCATCTGTGTAATGTCTAACTCAGCCTCTGTTTCTGTTTCTTTGATCAGTTCCATCAGTGCTGGCTGCAGAGGAGGCCTCTTAATCTGTGCCATCAATTCATTTGCATGCAGAATCAAAGTTAAACTGTTTCAGGCTTTGACCAAGCAAGAGATTGGATTCTTTGAATCTGTAAAAACAGGTAATCCTGTCAAATGATAAACCATCATATGCATATAACATCATAGGATAGAACAGTTTGATATAATGACAAAAGGCTCATCACTTCTGTTACAGGTGAGATCACGTCCAGGTTGTCTAGAGACACCAATCTGACAGGAAGGACAGTGTGTCTGAATGTTAATGTCTTGCTGAGGACATTTATGAAGACGATGGGAATGATCTCCCTGATGATGAGTCTGTCATGGAAGCTCACATTCCTGGTACTGATGGAAACCCCCATAACTGGACTTATACAGAACATCTATGACACTCACTACCAGGTAACAACAAAACATTAAGAAACATTATTAGATTTACAGCCTTTTATACATTATCCATGTTAATCAGCAGTAGATCACACTGGATACAGAATTTTAGTGTTTAGTACTGATGCAGATTTCTAAGAAGCAAAGAAATATAAAAAGAAAAACATTTATCTTTAATAGAAGTGTCATTCATTTCTGAAAAGCACTATTTTTTGCATGAATGTATCAGCAGTCACATCACAGTATGCAGATTAAATAGATAAACTGCTGTAACTATAATTTGGGGAAGAGTATGAAAGATTAAGAATCTTTGTCAATCAATCAAATGTTATTTGTATAGCACATTTCAGCAGCAAGGCGTTTCAAAGTGCTTTACATAATTAAAAATAAAAACAGCATGTGGCACTGAATAAACAGTGAGAAAGAGAAAAAGATTTTGAAAAAAAAAATTAAAAATATCAAAACATTAAAACCCCTTTTAGGACTTCAGTTAAACATCGTTTAACTGGGATTCTAACCCTCTGGGACATTAGTCAAAAATACCGTTTGACAAGGACTCTAACCTCTAGAACTTTAGCGATTTTAAAATTCACTTATGTTTCTGTCGTCATCGTAAAATTCACTTACTTGTCGCAGAACAAATGTGGATCAAATTGATTTTAAAGAATAGTAACAGAAGATTAAACATGATTCCTCACCACTGTCTAACTGGCTCTGAATTGTATTCAGAAAAATATAGTGCAGATAGTTCAGATTTTAGTTCAATAATTTAATCTGACAAAGAATGTCAGATTAAATTATTGTTATTTTGCACCATGTTATAATGGTGATAATGGCATAAGTCGTTCTGAAACGAGTCTTAGTTGGAAGTTTAATTTAAAAAAAATCTAATTATGTTGTATCTCATTTATTGTAACATATGTAAATATTAATATTTTATTTCTTACTCAAATATATGTATGGTCTTCTCTCCAACTTTATTCTGTCCTCAGAGGTTGTCCCAGGAAATGCAGGACTCAATGGCTCGCACAAATGATGCTGCAAACGAAGTTGTTTCTGGTATCCGTGTGGTTCGAAGTTTCAACACAGAAAATCATGAAGCTGATCGTTATGATAAACGATTAACAGAAACACAGTCACTGAAAACTCGCCGTGACATTGTTGGTGCCATTTACCTGCTCGCACGGAGGGTAAGAAGTTTGTTTTTATGTATCTTAGAATATAAGACAGCTTGCAGGTCTGCTTATCTCATGTTGATGTGTGTCTGCAGTTGACAGGTCTGGGAATGCAGGTCTTCATTTTGTACTATGGCAGACTCTTCATCCAGTTGGGACAGATGACCACTGGAAACCTGGTTTCCTTCATTATTTACCAGTCAGACCTGGGAGACAACATCAGGGTGGGTGTTTCATAGAACTACCAGCTGTTATTTTGATAATATAATATGTAATAGTTCCATTATATTGGTACAGTTTTTATTTTGTGGTCACAGAGAAACTATTATAAGTAGTTTGTTGGCAAAATATTTCATACATGTGTCTTAGAACTAATAGATGATCTATTGTAAGACATTTGGGGCCCATACAATGTTTTTAAAGCACATCTCACACCAGATTGTTTAATAGGGTTTGCTGTCTTCCAGACTCTCACTTACATCTTTGGTGACATGCTGAACTCGGTGATGGCTGCTGGGAAAGTCTTTGTAATACATGGACAGAAAACCTCAGATCAGCACAGATGGAAAACTGAAACCAGATCAGTTGGAAGGACGGATCAACTACTGTGGTCTGAACTTCGCTTATCCTTCGAACCCTGGGAAAACTGTGCTGCAGGTGAGAAAAACTGTTACTTTTAGGTTTAGTTTGAGGAAATCATGTGGCCATTTTAACACAGCTGATAAAGGAACTGGATGAATGTTTATAAAATCTAGTTTAATTTCAAATATTGCCGTCCTGTTGTGGTGTTTGATCGGTCTCTGTTTTGGTATCAGGACTTTAACCTGGAGTTGAAGCCAGGTCAGGTAACCGCTCTGGTTGGTCCATCTGGAGAAGGTAAAAGCACCTGTGTGAGTCTCTTACAGCGATTATATGAGCCTCAAGACGGAGAAATATTACTGGATGGAGAACCACTGAAATCCTACGATCACCACTTCTTCCACAAGAAGGTATTTAATCAGTGAGGCGTTCTTCCCTGACAACCGCTTTGGTTTATTTTTATTTTTGCTCTACGGTATTGTTATTGTAATGTTATTCATATAGTCTGATGAGAGTCTGTGTTTTAGATAGCAGTGGTGAGCCAGGAGCCTGTCCTGTTCTCTGGATCCATCAGAGATAACATCACCTACGGACTCACTGACTGTTCACAAGACAAGATTGAGGAAGCAGCACACAAAGCCAACGCCCACGACTTCATTCAGCAACTGGAGAAAGGCTACGACACAGGTAAACTGGTCTGACTTCATCTCTCATCCTGTTTACTGGCTGAGTGCAAGCACAAAAATATTTTATATTTGGTGTTACGGAGCTCATGAAAATAAGAAACAAAAAGAAACTGAATGATCAAGATGGCTTATAGAGTAAAACATAATTTCTGTGCATGTATACATTGTTTGAAGGGGTAGTGATATTTTAATTTTCTTCATTTGTTTGTTTTTTGACATTAAACAAATGAATAAATGACTTTTTTTACTTTAATAGAGGTGGGTGAAAGCGGCGGTCAGTTGTCTAAGAGTGAGAGGCAGCGGATCGGCATCGCTAGAGCTCTGGTCAGGGAGCCGAAAGTCGTCATTCTGGATGAAATAACCAGCTCTCTGGATGCCGAGAGTGAAAACAAGGTATGGTGTGATTTGGGGGAATTTGTAATTCTTGTAAATTAGTTCTAATTCCCTTCATGGTATGGATGTTTTTTTTTCTTTTGATGAGATCAAAATTTTAAAACATATTTTTTTCTTTAAAAAGGTTTTTTTAACCATCTGAAACCATTTTTGACCATAAAACTTAAATTATTGCACAGATTTTTCAAATATAATGTTACATCATTTAAGCTATTTATATAATGAGCGTGTGAAATATCATGTTTTTTCATCTCATATTTATCATTATGCATAATGGAAATAGACTGAAATGCTATGTATAAAATATTTAAATGATATTTGTTGATCAAATTGCTTGTCATTGTCTGTGCAGGTTCTCCAGGGTCTGGCCAGCTGCCCCAACCAGACCCTGCTGGTGATCGCTCACAGACTGAAGACCATTGAAAAGGCAGATCAGATTGTTGTGGTTAAAGGAGGTAAAGTGGAGGAGAAAGGGACCCACAAGGAGCTGATGGAGCAGCAGGGGAGTTACAATAAACTGATAAATGAGCTGTTTGATTAGACAAAATCACCATAACTGCTGTAAATTATTTATACTGAAACTGCAACCTAATGTCAAGTGGAAGAAGAGTTTTCTATGTTTTCTATATTTTTGCATATAGTGAGTTTAGATAGTTTTGTACAGATATTAAAGATGTTTTTAAAACTTTTTATTTATTCTAAGGATTGTTGATGTAATCATGAAATGAAAGTGACTTTTGTCAGATTTATGTTCATGATCTAATTTTCTGATTCATGTTCTGGGAAATTATTGACCCAACAGGTGAATGTTGTTGCTATAAATCATCATTTATAATCAGACATTTAAAATCAGAATGGCCAAAGGTTGCTTTGTGGTTGGTACATCTACAAATAAAAGTTTAATCAACACCTGAACTGTTTTTTTTGTTTTTTACAATGTCTTTGTTTAAAGTCTGCTTATTTTTTCTTTCATATTTTTAAAAATATTTTGCCAAATCTGTTGTCTAGTAAGTTAAGACCAACAGAAGAACTTTAGAGAAACGAGCTCAAACCAACATTTATTTCATAAATGAGAACAAAAGTAATAAACAAAAACAGCTGAAAAGAAACCCCAGAGAACAATATTAACTCTATAAAGACAACCATCTGTTGTCTTCAGGTCCAATGGCATCTCTGGGTTTCCCTCCTGAACCATCATCATTCAGATCTTATCGATTCTCTGAACACCAGAATCTATTAACTGTTGCAGCAGTAAAGCCAAAAGTGATTTAACCTCTTGCACATTTAGATATAAAATAATCTTTTAGTTTTTCAAATATTTTTCTTCTGACTGAATGTAACTTAATTCTGAGTGACTCGGCCACTTATGACTTGAATGGGAGAGAGAAATAGTGAAACACTTATGATTAGAGAATCTGAGATCATTACAAAAGATTATTGTCAAATTACAGATGGAAAATTTAAGAACTGGACATAATTCTAGTTAGGGTTGGACAGCTTACTGCTAAAATTATTCTACATGTCAGTTTTATTAAAATGCTAGTTAAAGCTGATACATTTTTTATGTATTTAATATTGTTTCATGATATTTTGAGAGATTCCAGTCCCATTTCCACCTTTGCGTAACTTCACACAATACAGAACAAAAACGTTTCACATTTTATTCCTTCTTCTAATGTAATTTTTCTCTGCTGGGCCATTTCATTTGGATATACAAATGTACAGTAAATGGTGTCTATTGTCACTGGAAGTGCTTTATACTCTTCTAAGTTATTACACCTACTGTAAGTATTTATTAAAATGAAAAAGACTTTTAAAAAAGTTTAAATGAGCAATCAGAAAGTGTATGTTTTTAAAAAATGATTTGGAAATATTTTTTTCTTTCTGAATTTGTTATTTTGTAAATATTTAATTTCATTTTTATTTATTTATTTTTTTACATATATTTAAGATACTAGAATGAGCATACAGCTCAATATTTTTGTCAGTCTGATTACATTATTTTACAAATAAAATCAGATGGTATGATTAAACAGTTACTCTGTTTTTGAGTCATATTTTTACAAAAGACTTTTTTACTTTTACTTGAGAAATTGTTTGGAGGGCCACTTTTTACTGCTACTTGAGTAAAAATATTTATTTGGCTCTGTTTAAATGATTATATGAACCTAAAATGGGGAGATTTGGATCTCCTGTGAGATTAAAATTCAGTTTTTATTTCGCTATCATTCACCACTAATGTTATCTAAGAAAATAATATTTTCTGCCCACCATTAATCATGTGCCACCTGCAGCTTGATCCAAATTGAGTCATCAGCAAGACAAAGATCCCAAATACAGCAGATAATCTACAACAGAATGACAAAACCGGAAAAGAGTCAAAGTCCAACTGCAGTCAGACTAAAATGCTGTGCAGGAATTAGGAATAAATGTCGGCAAACCCCAATGAACTGAAACAACTTTATAAGCAAGACTCGTCTAAAATGATATGAGAGATAAAGTCAGACAGAAAATGATTAAAAGTTATTTCCACATAATAGTTCTCATGCTGGGTTACTTATTTTATCTTCTTACAGTTCCTACATTTTGGCTTTGCTTTGGTTTAATAAAAATGATAAATGTATTGTGCTTTCTATTACAGTTGAGGCCATATTTAGATATTTTTAGAAAATGGTGAGCTGTATCTTTTACTGTATTTTATCTCTGAAAACTAAAGCATTTCTGTATTTATGGGTTTGGCTTCATAACCTGAACTGACCTGGAGAGCCGTTTCCTGTAAACATAGTTTTGTTTTTGTTCATTCTGGCTGTTTGGAAACTTGCCTGAGGGTTTGTGTCATGAACAGCAATAACCAGCATCTCCTTTATCAACTCAGGTGGAGTTTAGTTTGGTAACAATAGGCACCATTTTGTTGCAAAAAGATGCCCATCCACAAAATGGAGACTAAAGACACGTGTCCCAGGCCTATAACCTATATATATATATAACCTATATAACCAATATATAACCTATATATACACCTATGTATAGCTTTTAGATACAAACAGTAATTATGTATTATGAATTGTGCTTATATTTGTATATTATTTCTTAATCTCCATTTGTGATAGTTACTATCAGAAGTTCAAACTACACCAGTTTTGGAGAAAACATGTTCACTCAATTATCTAATGGTTATTTGGGATTAAGGAAGTCACAATAAAACAAATGTATGCTATATTCTGTATACAGTTACTATATAAAATTAAAGATATATTTTTTAAATGTGATATTCTTGATTTGAAGAAAATTATGTCTACACCATATTTTTCTTGGTTTGAGGTGCTTGTAAAGTTGTTTAATCTACAATGCAAGGACTGAGTTCTCCTGTGAGGGTAAAAGTCTGTTTTCATCTTATATTAATATAAATTAATAAAATGTCCTGAATCATCTAAAGAAAAGTAATTGCTCTGACTTTAAAACACAGACGTTTCAAAGAGCAGGTTCCTCTCAGGCTCAGTGACTCTTTGTTTTTCTTGGCTGCTTCCCATCAGCAGTTTCTGCCACCTGCAGGTAAAAACAAGCAGAAAGGTAACCTGAACTAACCTGACAGCCGCCATCTTATGATGGATGACAGTTTCAAATTTCAGTCACCGAATGGCCGACACTGAAAGTACAGTAGTAGAGAGTCAACCTGATTTAATTATATCATTTTAGATTTCAGGGCCATAAAATCATTTTTAGCAACTCTGCACTCAAATATGTATAAAAAAACCATCAGATCTCAAAAAGGTAAAGTGTTTGTAAAAACCTCTGTTGTTTCTGCAGGATTTTAGAGGATATTAGTTACCAAGAGCTGGTGATCAGTTTAAAGATCTTAATGAAAGTAGGAAAGTATGATGGCGCTCAGATTTACAGGTGTGTTACCACAATGCCATGGTGAAAAGAGTTTATGAAAATAACAAAGGTGTTGTAGTGGCCTAGTCAAAGTCCAGACCTCAACCCAACTGAAATGATACAGGAAATTAAATAAATGTCAAAAAATGGAGTGGACCAAAATTCCTCCACAGTCAAAATAAAAACAATTAGACGTTATTTCTAGCTGAAATAGATTTCAATCCACAGGAATTTGGCATTATTCAGGTTAAATGAATAAAGACAGTTTGAGGCCTGTTGTATTTTTTGCATAAGAGATTTTAATTTAAATAATTTTGGAACCTGGTAAAAGCAACCACAACACAATAAAGATTATTCTAATAGCGAAAACAACAGAAATGCACAAAGTGTCACAATTTCTTGTATATTAAGCTACCTGAATGCATTCAAACACATGAAAATGAAAGAAGTTTGGTTGGTGAGCATCAGAATGAAATATTTATGCGTTGGGCTTTTTTGTTTAAACTTTTTTGTTGGGCTTTTTTGATGATCGTGGCCATCTTGAGTTTTATTCGGTTTAATCTGTGAAGTTTTATGGAAAGCTCCTGTAATATTCATGTTATAAACAACAATGCCCACAGTGATTATGCCAAAGCTTTTCCTCTTTTTATTTAAAATGAATCTCAGATTCAAGACACACACATTGATCCTGTATTGACAAAAGACAAACATTGATATGAAGTCGATCAGAACTTCCTCAGTGTCTCGTCTCTTTGCTGTTTGTTCCTCCTGTGGGTTAAAGCAAACAAACAAACACAAAGTTACCTAACAGCCGCCATCTTAGGATGGGTTTTTGCATATGAAACACAAAATGGCCGGTAACAAAGACATAAAATCAACAACGACATCGTCAAATAAAAAATAATATAACTGGTTTGGTTTCCTAACTTTCTGAGAGTTAAGATTCTTGTTTTGAGATCAGCTTTAAAAATCTATGACAGTTTCTGTGTGTCTCTTTTAAGCTACCTGAAAGCATTTTGTTGCAGAACATGAAAGTAAAACTAATTTCCATCAGAATGTTGTAATTGTGGGTTGGGCTTTACAGGCCGATCCGACCTGGAAAGTCCCTGATATGTTTTTATTTTATTGATGAATGAGGTTTGGAGAGTTTCCTGTTGGCATGTGGCATAAACACCAACGCCTGCAGTGGTTATGATGATCACCGACTCCCTCTGTCGACAGATACTGAGCTCAACTTACAAAACATCTGACGCCATTTTGATGATAAGACTGAACAACCACAAAATGGAGACGAAAGTCACGTATCTCAAAGTTTATAGATTTGGTCTTTTATGATTTCGATGAGAAAATATTTTATTTATTCTGACAAACTTATTTAAGGTTTTATCTCTCTTAAACTGAAACATGACTAAACAAATCTTCCTGAACTTATAAATGTTAAACTATTCCTACATCATGCATGGCTGAGGTGGGAGTCTGGTGCTTAATTTCAGTGATTAATGAACAATCTGGACAGATAATTAGATCATAACAGACTGGGAACATTCATTCACACCTAAATGCAATTTAGTTTTAAAGATTAACCAATTTATTTATGGGAAATGTTTGTTTTTGGATTCTGGGAGGAACATTTTATTACTTTAATTTATTTATTTCACTATCTAACCAGGAATGAAATGGTTAAATTTTCCTATGAGGTAAAAAATGTTGTTTTTATTTTTAATGCATATTTACTCTTGCGATCTAATGAATAAATAAATAACCTGTTACAGGGTAAAACATGTTTTTTGGGAGATATCAGGTCTATTTCTATGACTCATCTCTAATATTGGCTGCTTCCCATCAGAAACCCGGTGATGAAAAGGCGGGAGGCAGCAGAGTCAGCAGCCGCCATCTTATCGAGAGAGAAAAGTTTCAAACACAAAATGGACGACACTGAACAGACTGACGATAACAATGACATCATAAAAGACAATGTGTAACTGATTTTTACTCTGTTTTTATAAAAGCTTGATAATAAGACTAATGTGCATTTTCCATATTCATTGTTTAGCGTCTTTTTAAGCACCAGTTCCTCTGAATGTGTGTTCATGTTGTGGCGTTTTTCACTGAACCAGTTCTGCACCGAACCAGTTCTGCACCATACCAATGCACCACAGCCAGGCTGGAAAGTCCCGACTCGTTTCTTTCACTTTCTGTCTTTATTGTTGTGTAATCATCACTGACTGCCAAACTGAGCCAAACCACAGGCAGGTCAGGTCTTGTGACTGAACCCGCGATGTGTCAGACTTTGACTTTTAGGTGATTTCTTCTTTCGTTTTTTTAATCAGTAAAGTTTGTTACAGGAAATTCTGGATCTCTGTCGCTTAGGAACAGAAAAATGTCAGATATTGTGGTAAAATATGCCGATCTGAGCTGTAATGAAGCCGCTCAGGTCACACAGGACTCCTACCGGCCACGTTTCTACACTGTGACGCACTTCATATTTATAAACTTCAAATGATCATTTCTATGCAGAAAGTAGATAAATCTGTTGACTAAAAGGTAAAATGAGAGCAGCTTGCAGTGACTGTGTGGAACCAACAATAAACCAGATATTTAATTGCTTGATTTACTTATGAATTCACTTTAGAACCAGCCATTAGCTTGAGCTCTTACTGAAAATCCTAAGTACAATCAAATTTATCCATTACTGATAAATACACTAAATAATATGAATGTGTCCATCACTAAATAGGTGCTTACTTCTAACGTCAACAACTTTCTCAATAATTTGAATATTCTTAAATGAAATTGAAATATGTATGAAATAAGTATGTTTGATTTACATTACCTTTAAACATGATCATAATCCATGCTTGAACTATAACCTTTGCTTCTGCTACTGAGACATGAGAACATAAAATCAGTTTCTTCTTAATTAAGACAGATTGGCAACACAGGGAAGATTCTCACTTTTTATCCATTGCAGGATTTGTAGTTTTCATTGCTAAATTAATTTCAAGCTTGTTGCACCCATTGACCTTTTGAGAGGTAGAGATTTTATCAACATTTATTGTCGTTAAACTTCCCTATTTGTTTCTGCAACATCAGCCTCTGTAAATAATATGAAATGTAAAAGTTTTTTCACATAACCTGTAAACTTTGCTTTACTGATTAACTTGTACTTCTCATTGCTTCAGTCATCTAGTGTTTCCCTGAAATACTCTATAAACTTTGAACTTTCCCTTATATGAAAGCTTCAATTTTAGTTGTGTAATTAGAAACAAACAAACATGATGTATTTATAACTCAAATATATTTTGAAGTTGAACTATTCTTTGTGCTAACTGTCGCTATATGTTACAGGCTTCTGCATGCAAGAAACATCCAGTCTGGATGGTTTTGAATAATTTTCAGCCTCATTGTTTTTTACCTGAGTGGCAGCCTGAGTGAGACCCTTGTTCTGTTATCCCCCAGCCAATCAAAATGCAGGAAGTCATCTGAGATTCATGTTCAGGATAAAATGCAGCTCATTTCTACACAAACTTTGAAACAAGCATTTGAATTGCCTTGTTGCTGAAAATGAGCTATATAAATAAAATTACCTTACCTTATAAAGCATGTAATCTAGTCTAACTTTTTTCAGCTCCGTGCAAAAGGCTTCAACTCCACATTGGTTGAACACATTAAACCACCCTGGGCAACTGTCCACATGGTCCTTTTTAAAAAATGACACTGTATACAATAATGATGCACTTCTAGATGGATGCGCCTACCTTTGTGAAATCACATTGGGGGGTTTTTGACTTTAACAAGGTCACTCCAAACCTTCCTCAGATTTGTAGGCATTCAGAGATAACACTGGATCACTGTATTAGTGTATAACCAAGGTAATTTGAGCATAAAAATCAAAATGGAGATGGACCTTTACCATCTATGGATGCAATTTTTGACCAGTCTCTTTTTCTTCTTGGTTAATTATGACCTTGGTTAATTATGATCAACTTGCCTTGGACTAGCTTTACATGTTGTTCTCGACTGTTTTGTGAGCTGATGAATGCGTCATTGATTATGCGCTTCTAATCAAGCCTTCTCAAGGCTTTATGCAGCCTTGAGAAGTTTCACCACTGCTTCATGTTTTCATTATGAATGGATAACGTCTCTCACTGTGGTTCTCAGGAGTCCCAAAGCTTTAGGAATAGATTTGTATCCATTTCAGGAGTGATAGCTGTCAGGGACTTTGTCTGTCATGTGTTCTATGATTTATTTGAACTGATTTATTGATGTGGGTTTGTTACAGTTGGTAACACTGTTTCCTGTGTATGTGTGGGTTTTCTCTGGATACCCTGACTTACCCCCATAGTCCAATTGATTTCTCTAAATTTCCTTTAGTTATGAGTGTTTATGTCTGCATGGTGGCTTATTCTGTGTGTTTTTGTGTTGACCTGCCCAGGATGGATCCACCTCTGACCAATGGAGATAAGCACCAGCCCCCTGTGAGCCATGTAACGATAAGCAGTTAGACAGGATGGATGATTTGTGATTTGTTGCTTTTTGAGATATTTTAGTCTTCTTCTTGTTGTCTGAGAGGTGTTACTTAAGTTTTAATAATTAGGCCTGGTGGTAAAACTGGATTCAGGTATTCAGACTAAAATGGTCAATCACAGTTAATTGAGTGGTTGGTTACTTACCTCTTCATATAGGGTCAGCTTGGTTGGGGTATTTTTTCTCCATTCATAAGTAATGGGAGCTCTAGGGCTGTATTTATTCATATTTTATAAATACTGTACTCTACAGGTGAGGTAAAATGGCAAAGTGAAGCTGCAGCTTCATCTAAACCTGTGGTTTAGATTGTATTTTCAGTTCTTTATAAATTCTCCAGCTGAACAGAGGAATCGCTGTCCTGCTGAGTAATGTTTGAAAAGAAGAAGCCAAACCGTCACTGGATAAAATGGCTTCTGTGTAACATGACACTCGCTTCTTTGTGCCTATTTAAATCGAAAGTAATAAAGGAACCGATGCAGCAGCAAACACAACAAAAACAACACCAATGTAGCGCGATTTCGACACCTCAGCTGCTTTTGTTTGACTAATGACTGAAACATGAGTTTTGCTGAACTAAAGGGACGTGTGGAATAAAGGCCTAATTAAGTTTAAATAGATAATCTTGATTGATTCTGGTAAACCAGATGATAACACTTTGATTGGGGAATATTAACCCAGTTTATCCGTATTTTATGTAACTTTATTGAAAGGTAAACTCCCGCAGTATCTTTGTGAATCCCCTAAAGTCCCCTGGAGAGTGAGAACAATCAGGTTTACAGCAGCAGAAGTCAATAAAATTACAGTTGGTCAAAGGTCTCCTTATTTGGTACAATTAAAAAAAGCATCCAATCAAATACCAGAGTCATGCCCAACTATGGGACGTCTGTCAGAGAACAAAGATCGTCAGATAAAGAACAACACAAACAGAAAGCAAACCTCTACCAGGAAAAAAACTATCAACCCTCCTCTGTTGTTTAGGTGGAGCTACAGCGCCAGCGCTGGCTGGATTTTTATTTTTTCTACCAAGATCATGTGATTTCTTGGAAACAGAGACTTAGGCGGGCTGGTGAATTCTAGGGGATTCTCAAAGGACTCAGATCAGGCTGAAAATGTGGCTCTTGACTGACATCTAGTGACAACAGAAACACAGATTTGGCTCCCCTGATCCTATAGAAGTGGGTCTGATGGGTAAAAGTGGTTTCAGTCCTTTGAAGATCACAGGGTTTAGGAAACCAACATCACTTAAGTTCACAGAAGTGAGAGTAACAGTTAAACCACAAGGCCACATGCAGATAAACCAGAACCACTGAAACTGAAGGGCGGAATCTAAAACATCCGGACTGCATTCAACACAGTTTATGTGACAGTTACATTTAATATTACCATCTCACTGTATTTTTTATTTTTAATGTAGTTATCATCCACAGTATTTGAAAGAATGCTGCTCTACAAATATCTTTGCCTTCAAAGTATAATTTCTTCCCCTGCATCCTGAAAAGTAGCTCATTTTTAGATTTGAATATTTCAGCAAAAGGGTTTAAAACAGAAAGTTATTCTCTTGTTTTTATCCTGACTGAAAACAGAAAAGCCTATGAGACTAAAGCAGATCAATATCTGCTACAAACATAGTCTAACTGCCAGATTACCACACTGCTTTATAGAAAGGTTCACAAAGGTCAGAGGCTAAAAATGGCTGTTAAATGAAAAGTCAGGCATGAAAAAATGAGGTCGGTGAAACAGCAGAAAACAAACACACAGCAAACAGAAGGTCAACAGCAAACCTAGCGGCTGTGTTTGGCATCTCCACAGTGAATCTGGTTATCCACGTGATTTACTGTAAATACTCAACATTGCAATTCAGCAGCTGAATGCAGCTTTTTTTTCTTAAATCATAGGTCTCTACTGCCCCCAAGTGGAATAAAATAAAAACTAAAATGAGGTGACGATGCAATGTGACATGATTTTGTTTCTCTTGCAGATTTTAGCCATTAATTTGTAAAAACTGTTTAATATGTTGACCAAACTGACTATTGGAGCCAATTATGTGTACTTTTGTTTTCGGTCACTAGATGGCGCTGTCAGCTCCAATATATAAATCAAGAGGTGACAGGTAGCTGTCAGGTGTTGAACCCGGAAGGGCATAAAAGTTTTTGACCGCTATGGCGGAGTCATTGGTATCACTGTTGCCATGTACTATCAAATAAATGGATCTGTTTCACCAACGTTTATCTGTCTGGACCAAGTGTGGAGTTTGTACCACAACAAGATCGGGGATCGATTTTACACGCGATCAACAGGTTCAATGTTAGCCGCTCAGCACGTCATAACAAAGCAGCAACGGGTCAACGCTTAAGCCAGTGCAGGTAGAACTGGCGTCTACACTGTCAAAAACTTGTCCCTTTTTGGACTCTAATAAACTCTGATGTCTTTGAGCAAAGTGATGGAAACTATGTGGAGCAGCTGAGACCGTTGGACTGTGAGGAGATGTGGTTTGGTAGCTGGACGCTACGGAATTAAAAAAAACCATCAAGCTGCGAAGTCGGCAGAGGAAGGATCGGATGGACGCGGTGGCAGACAATTTGTGATTGAAAGGACGTAACGCATCGGACCAGATGCGGCAGCGATGGATCGAATGGACGCCGCGGCAGATGAGGATCAGATCGCTGGTCTTTGAAGGTCGTTGTGGATTTGAACATGGAACGTCAACTGGCGCCCAACGAGGTATGTGTAGCGCTACACCTTTCATGGCCATTACTCTTTATTGTGTGCACACATTAAAAACCAATGCATTGGTAATTGAGGCGTTTAAATTATAATATTGGGCATTGCCTCTTTGCGTTTGAGGCTCATTTAATAGCTTTTGCGCGTTCGACTTTCAAGTGGACTTTGACATTATGGAAATGGACGGAAATATAGAGACTGAGCAAATGGCTGTCGGTGGGGAAACTCAAAAACGTACTGTCAAATTAACAGAAAAGGCCTTGGCTGAAAAACTTGAAACATTACAAAGGGAACGAAAATCAAAATTAAACAAAATGGGTAGTATAAGACATGAAATTCATAATTTCATGTCTAAAGGTGAAAAAACAAAGGTTTTAAGTGCTTTTGATATGTTGATTAAGTTGTGTGATGATGCCAAATGTTTGCATGAGTCTTTTCTGGGGTTTTTGCCGCATGATGAAAAAGAAAATCATGAGGTATGGTTTAAAGCAAAAATGATTCCTAATAATGAATGTATTTCTAGTGTAAATAAGTGGCTCTCTCAAACTGTAATTAACAAAAATGATGATGGTGAAGATGATGGTGTAAATCCCACAGACAGTGTGTCAAATGTTGGCAGTGGACATTCACAAATGAGTGTTAATTCCAGCATCACTTCATCTGTAAAGCTCAAGGCAGCAGCTAAAAGGGCCTCAGTTTTGGCCCGTGTGAAAGCTGTTAAAGAAAGACACGCTATTGAAGAAGAGGAGGAGAAACTGAGGAAAAGAAAAGAAATGCTCGCACTGGAAACTGAGTTGGCTGAATCTGATTTGCAAATGGAAATGTATAACTTAAATCTGGATTCAAACTCAATGAGCTCATTTTATAAAAGGAAACCAAAGGCAAAGGGATTAAAACAAAGTTTGGACCCTTCTGTGAAAGAGTTTCTGCCTAAATTTGAAATGGAAAACCCAACAACTCAACAGGATGATGTAAACCAGACTACACAAAGAAATGAATTTAAAATGGCACCAAAGGAAAATAAATCTATGGATGTGAGACCGAAGAGAACCGTAGCAACAATCCAGCACCCTGTGGGGGGTCAACATAAGGCCAGTGGAACCCAAATACAATCAAAAGAGCATTTTAAACATGAGAATATAGCCCAACCATCAAACAGTTTACAATTGCCTGGAGAACTTCTCACCATCATGAGCAGACAAACTGAAATCACAGCAGCCTTGGTAAAGCAGCAACAGAGCATGACTCTCCCACCACGGGACATTCCTATTTTCGATGGAGATCCTCTGCAGTACAGAGCCTTTATTAAAGCCTTCGAACAAGGAGTTGAAATCAAAGCAACCAATGCGGACTGTCTGTACTACCTGGAACAATTTACTAAAGGTCAACCTCGTGAGCTGGTGCGCAGTTGTCAACATATGGATCCAGATTATGGCTACACTGTAGCAAGAACTTTACTGCAAGAACATTTTGGAAACCCTTACAAAGCTGCAACTGCATATATTAACAAGGCTTTGTCTTGGCCAACAATAAGAACTGAGGACATTAGGGCATTACAGAGTTACTCTTTATTTTTGCGTGGCTGCTGTAATGTAATGGAAGAGCTTGAGTATGTTCAGGAGCTGAATATGCCCGTAAATATGAGAGCAATCCTTGCTAAACTGCCATACAAGTTACGAGAGTGTTGGAGAAATAAAGCTTATGATATAATGGAGACAACTGGATACCGGGCAGGATTTAGTGATATGGTTGCATTCATTGAGCGACATGTTAAGATTTTGTCAGATCCTTTTTTTGGAGAATTACAAGATTACAGCTTCAGTACATCATCCATCAGTCGTCAACGGCAACAACTTGGGATTAAGACCAAGGGAAATGTAGTGGCCAGCACTGTAACAACTGTGAGTGCTTCAGGAGAAGTTGATCAGCAACATGCTGCAGCTATAGGAAGTGATGGCTGTTGTGCTTGTTGTTCAGAAGCTCACCTACTAGAAGACTGCAACCAATTTAAAAGAAAACTTCACAAGGACAAAGTATTTCTGTTAAGAAGAAAAGGATTGTGTTTTGGCTGTCTGCAGTGGGGTCACATCAGCAGGAATTGTGAAGCGCGATCAACTTGTGAAATTTGTAATGAAAGTCATCCAACTGTGCTACATATAAGAAGAGGGACAGCTTCTGCTGAGTCTGGAATATCAGAGCTCCCATCAATTGTGAATGCAACATGTGGCCATACAGGGGCCGGTAAGGACCGTGGAAGCCTATCTGTGCTCCCTGTAAAGGTTAAAGCAATGAAAGGACAATGTGCCATCCAAACATATGCCTTCTTGGATCCAGGAAGTACTGGAACATTTTGCTCTGAAAGGCTGATGCACCAACTAAAGCTCACTGGAAAGCAAACACAAGTCCTTCTTCGAACAATGGGCCAATCTAAAATAAGTCCAGCATTTTCTCTGTGTAATCTTGAGGTGGCTGGTTTGGAGAGTAATACATTTTATCCTCTGCCAGAAATTATCACACAGAGACAAATGCCTGTGACCAAAGATGACACGATAACATCTGAAGATCTAATAAAGTGGCCATATTTGTCCAGGGTTCACATGCCATCCATAAATGCTGAGGTTGATCTGTTAATTGGTACCAATGCTCCAAAGTTATTGGAACCCTGGGAAGTCATCAACAGTCAGAACAATGGTCCATATGCTGTCAGAACTGTACTTGGCTGGGTGGTCAATGGGCCCTTGGATAGCAACGGTGCTCAAGAAGTTTCATCTGTAACAGTGAACAGAATCTCAGTGAGTAAGCTAGAAGAACTTCTCAAACGCCAGTATGATTATGATTTCTGTGAAGGAACAACTGATAAGCAAGAAATGTCCAGAGAAGACCAAAAGTTTCTCAATATTATGGAAACATCTGCAGCAATACAGGATGGAAAGTATTGTTTGAACCTGCCATTTAAAAGAACGGATGTCTGTTTACCAAATAATTTGGCAGTAGCCAAACAGAGATTACAAAGTCTCAGGAAAAGATTCAAGTTTAATCAGAACTTTCATCAGGAGTATGTGGAGTATATGAATAACATCATTTCATGCAAATATGCAGAACGTGTACCTGAGCACCTTTTGCATTGTGACAGTGGAAGAATTTGGTACATTCCCCATCATGGGGTTTACCATCCAAGAAAGAAAGCTCTACGTGTGGTGTTTGACTGTGCTGCAGTATTTAAAGGAGTGTCTTTGAATAGTGAGTTGCTGCCAGGTCCCAACCTCACTAACACTCTGCTGGGGGTTCTTATGAAATTCAGAGAAGAGCCAATAGCCATAATGGGAGACATCAAGGCTATGTTTCATCAAGTGCAGGTGCCACAAGGAGATCGAGACTTCCTCCGCTTTCTCTGGTGGCCAAATGGGGACATTACACAGGAACCAGTACCTTATAGGATGATGGTCCATTTATTTGGAGCTGTTTCATCCCCAAGCTGTGCAGCCTATGCTTTAAGAAGAACTACCCAAGACAACCAGAATGAATTTCCACCAGAGGTCATAGAAACTGTAAGACAGAACTTTTATGTTGACGATTGCCTCAAAAGTGTAGCCACTGAAGAGGAAGCTATCCATTTGATGAAAGATCTTGTTGATCTGTGTGAAAAAGGAGGCTTCACATTGGAAAAATGGATAAGTAACAGTCGTGTTGTTCTGCAGGCCATCTCAGAAGAGCAGAGAGCTAAAGATTTGAAGATGTTGGATCTGGATATTGATAAGCTTCCAATGGAAAGAGCTTTGGGTCTGCAGTGGTGTGTGGAGACTGATGCCTTCCAGTTTAAGATAAAGCTGAAACAGCAAGCCCTGACCCGGCGTGGAATGTTATCTGTGAATAGTTCTGTGTATGACCCTTTGGGTTTCCTGGCTCCAGTGACATTGAAAGCAAAACTGATGCAGCAGGAACTGTGTAAAAGAGGCTGTAGCTGGGATGATGCACTACCACAAGATATTTTACACAAATGGAGAAGATGGCTGGAGGAGCTTGCGCTACTGTCTACATTTAGTGTCGGCCGCTGCATAAAACCTGTGGGCTTTGGAGCCATAAAGCGTGCACAATTGCACAGTTTTTCAGATGCTAGTGAAACTGGATATGGAACTGTTGTGTACATTCGGATGATAAATTATGAAAACACCATTCATGTTGCTTTTCTTATGGGAAAGGCCAGAGTAACACCACTGAAAGTCATCACCATTCCCAGGCTGGAACTTTCAGCTGCTGTGTTAGCAGTGAAGGTGGATGCTTTGGTCAAAGCAGAACTGAATATACATCTGGAAAAATCGATGTTCTGGACTGATAGCACATCTGTGTTAAAATATATCAACAATGAAGACAGACGATTTCAAACGTTTGTGGCAAATAGAATTGCAACTATTAGAAATTTGTCTGAACCTATTCAGTGGAATCATGTCAGCACAAAAGAAAATTCAGCTGATTATGTGTCTCGTGGACTGAAAGTTTCAGACTTTCTGAAAACCAGAAAGTGGCTTGATGGACCAGAATTCTTGTGGAAAGATGAAGAAAGGTGGCCTAAAGGGGTGATTGATGTAGAATTGGATGTCCATGACAAAGAAGTTAAGAAGGAGACTGCAGTTCACATCATTGGCCTTGATACTCCTGCACCTACTGACCAGCTTATTGCACATTTCTCAGATTGGAGAAGACTTAAAAGAGCAGTGGCTTGGTACCTAAGGCTGAAGTGTGTCTTAAAGGAAAAATGTAAAGAAAGAAAAAAGCTGAAACCTTTAATGGACAAGAACCAAGTTGTGCATCAGATGAACACAAGAGGGCGCCAAAGGACTGCTGATGACTCAAAAGGTGGAAATTTGTCATTGACAGAGCTCCAAAGTGCAGAGTTCTTCATTATTTTGTACTGTCAGCAGCAAAAATTCCAGCATGAGATTGAAGCTCTGTCACATAACTCTAAAGTAAGCCGTACGAGCTCTATCTACATGTTGGATCCAGTTTTGGAAAGTAACATTTTAAGAGTTGGAGGCCGACTTCATAGAAGTGCAATGCCAGAGGAAGTGAAACATCCGATAATTCTGGCCAAAGAGCAACACATCTCCAAGTTAATCCTCAGGCATTTTCATCAAGCTCTTGGACATGCAGGACGGATACACACACTGTCAGCCGTAAGAAAAAGGTTTTGGATTACAAAAGGAAATTCTGCTGTGAGAAAAGTCATTGGTGAGTGCAGCATCTGCAGGCGATACAACAGCCAACCCTTAACGCAAAAAATGGCTGACTTGCCTGTTGCAAGGATTCTCCCAGACCATCCCCCCTTTTTTAATACTGGGGTTGATTATTTTGGGCCTTTCGAAGTTCAAAGGGGAAGAACACGCTGCAAGAGATATGGTGTTTTGTTTACCTGTCTGGCAAGCCGAGCCATTCATTTGGAGATTGCAGCCACACTTGACGCAGATTCTTGCATCAATGCCTTGAGGAGATTTATCAGCAGAAGAGGTCAAGTTAAACAGCTATGGTCTGATAATGGAACAAACTTTGTCGGTGCTGAGAGAGAACTGAAAGAAGCACTTGCTGATTTAGACCAGCACGCAATAAAGTCATTTTTGGCACAGGTGGAAATTAATTGGATTTTTAATCCACCTGCTGCTTCCCATTTTGGTGGTGTTTGGGAGCGAATGATTCGTCTGGTGAGAAGAGTACTCAACTCAGTGCTGCGACAGCAAACTCTTGATGATGAAGGGCTAAATACAGTAATGTGTGAAGCAGAAGCCATCTTGAACAGTCGCCCTATTACAACCCTTTCAGATGATCCAAATGATCTGGAGCCACTTACCCCCAATCATCTGCTCCTACTTCGCGGAAAGCCTTCTCTTCCCCCTGGAATATTCAAGCCAGAGGATCAGTATGCAAGGAGACGATGGAAACAGGTGCAATACCTGGCTGACCTGTTTTGGAAGAGATGGGTTCGAGAATATTTACCTTTGCTTCAAAAAAGGCAGAAATGGAATGAGAAGAGGAAAGGTCTCACTGTTGGAGAAATTGTGGTCATCATGGATCCTTCAGCACCTCGAGGATCCTGGCTTCTTGGAAAGGTTTTGGAAGTGTTTCCAGACAGTCATGGTTTTGTGAGGTCAGTAAAGTTAAAAACTAAGTCCAATATTATTGAGAGACCAATTTCAAAACTTTGCATGGTGTATGGTATTTAAACTAACGAGTTAATGTCACATTTGCGTCACATATTGTCTCTTGTATTATTATTGTTTTGGAATTGGCATATTTATTATGCCAATTAGGGGCCGGTGTATTGGAGCCAATTATGTGTACTTTTGTTTTCGGTCACTAGATGGCGCTGTCAGCTCCAATATATAAATCAAGAGGTGACAGGTAGCTGTCAGGTGTTGAACCCGGAAGGGCATAAAAGTTTTTGACCGCTATGGCGGAGTCATTGGTATCACTGTTGCCATGTACTATCAAATAAATGGATCTGTTTCACCAACGTTTATCTGTCTGGACCAAGTGTGGAGTTTGTACCACAACAAGATCGGGGATCGATTTTACACGCGATCAACAGGTACAATGTTAGCCGCTCAGCACGTCATAACAAAGCAGCAACGGGTCAACGCTTAAGCCAGTGCAGGTAGAACTGGCGTCTACACTGACCTCTGGTTTGATTAGTGTTGTTTACTTAACATCTTACTGCTGTTTGGGCTTATGGCAGCTTTAAAAATAAAACCAAATAAAGAGCAAAGAGGAAGGTCTATGACTTTAAAGAAGGAGCATCTTAATTTGACTTTTGACAATCTGAATGTGGAGTTTTTGTGTTTTGAAAGCTATATTTGTGAAATAGTCTGTTCATACAAATACTGAGTGGGATTTAAGAGACTTTGAATAGGATATGGTAGTTGGGTTCACAAACAAGCTTCTCTTAGATTTACAGAGAAAACAGACTGGAAAGAGAAAATATCCAGCGAATGACATTTGTATAAAAACATACATTGTATATGTCAGAATAGATTTGGAAGACCTGTGTGAAATAATAGAAAAACAACAGTACCTCAAAGAACCACTCAATCAAAATATGCAGAATATCATCTCTGAAAGCAGAGATGATATTCTGCAGCAGAACATGACACCTGGTGCCACAACCTGTTGGCTCAGACCAGCAAACAACATGAAAATATGGATCCATCCCATTTTCTCTTAGCAGTTTAATCAGGTAGTGGTGGTAAAATATTACCTTTTTTTGGTGTATTTTTGCCCCTGTTGTCAGATGAGCATTATTTAAGTATCACAGGTCACAGTGAACTGATCTTCTAACAGCCAACAGGCCGACACAACATCTCACAAAGTTCAGATCGGCTCAGACTGGATTTCTGAACATGACAGTGAGTTCAGTGTCCTCCATGCCTTCCTCAGTTTCAGGTCTAAATGGATCAGCAGATTTGCATTAAACAAATCAGCAGCAGCAGAGTGATGCTATCATGAGGGACCAGAAGTGTAGAGGTGTCCTGATCTTGGGTTATTTGAGGTTTTGCTTTTGTTTCTGTGTTTTCATGTTTGATTATTTGCCTGTTAATTTGTTCCTGGTGCTTGACTTTTCTAAGCTCAGTGTTTCTCCTGGGTTATTATTTATTTCCTCCTCAACTCCCTTCTTGATCATTTTATCTCATTCCCTAAGCAGTTTTCAAAAGGACTGATCAAACAGAGAAAAACTGAAACAAATTAAATATTTAACTACTTTATTTTGGAAAACAATGTAGATTAGATAAAAATAGAATAATGAAAAAGGTTTTTCACCCATATGTTGTTGTTGATCCCACTGAACCGTTTGGCTCCTGGAATTTGAAAAAGTGCCTCAGATGTTTCCTGCCTCTCAAAACCAAGACAATTATTACTGAAAGGCTGGTGAAATGTGCCTTTCATTAATCACCAAACTAAGAAAAGTCAGGATTTTTTTTCTTTTTAAGTATATTGTTGCTTTTGTAAATATTGAAATATTCTTGTGAAATTGTTAAAGCCATTCTCTCCACACCCATCATATCTAATGGAGCTCAAGGTGATAAGATGCAGAGGCACCTAGTTTTCTGATTATGTATCAGTGTGAATGAATGTGTGTTACCATGACGACACACTGTTTTAGGCCCTTTTAGCTTCATCTTACTGAAATGGAACATGAAGCGTAGAAGAATAAATGATACATCACTTTATTTTGTGGAAATAATTATTAGGCATTTATGTTATTTTGCATGTGACAGAACAGCTGTCATGTAGATGAAGTTTGACCTCACTGACCTTTTTCATCTACTTGTGAACTGATCCAGGCAGAATCATGGGCTGAATGGTGGACTAGTGGTTCTTGTCTCACAACCAGAAGAATCCAAACTGGGTTTCCAGCTGCAAGTTACTTTCAGGCCCTGGTGCCTTTGGAGCTATAAACAGAATTTACAGAGTAGAAAATGCATTCAATAATTAATACTCAGTTCCATTAAGCACTTTAGCACTTTACAGTTTAAGAATACATAGAGAAAGATGATCAGCAATAATAGTGTACAGTTCTGGGGAAAATGTCCTCACTTTTCTTTGTATAACTGTTTAATTTCAGTCATATTACAGAGATTTACAGTACAAATGGCTTGGTCACATCACAACATCTCAGTCAGAATTAGTGCTGAACTTTGACTAGGCCACCCCAAAACCTTTATTTTATTAGCCAGTCAGAGGTGCTGCTCCAAAATCCAAATAAGCTCATATTTAATGTTAAACACTGACAGCCAGGCAGATTTACAGACTTACAGATTTAATCTGTAAATCCTTCAGGATTATTTTAAAATATTAAAAACCCAGCATCCACCTGGTAGCTGCAGCTCACCTAGACAGCTGCTTCCTAAATCCTGACCATCATCATGCAAAAAAACAGATTTCAACAGTTCTGAAATCACTAGTTTGAGTCTCATTTAGCAAAATTTGATATTTTAAAGTCTTGCTCATGATTACATGGTTACATTTCAGCTATAAAACCAGTTTCCCAAAGACCAGAATTAAAAAAATGCATTTGGTTTTTATGCTATTAAGCTATTCACCCAACTACCTTGTTATGTGCTTTGGTCACATTAGTAATTATTTTTGTCTGTTTTTCCTTGATAGTTTTTATAGACTTTAGTTGAATGACCTTTTGTTAATATATTTTGGAGTTTGAATAATATCTTATTTTTGGTGACTAATTTGATTATGTTAATTTGTGGCGCTGTTGGTCCGTCTATAAATAGACTAAATAGGCTAAATGGGTTTCGACATGTCAGAGATCCGCCCTACCACTGGCTCCATCACCACCCGGGACGCGTCTTGACATGGTGGACCCACATCCAGTGGCTGCAGGCCGCAGCTGACGTCTCCAGGCTGCCATGTGGTATTTTTGTTAGTCTTTGTTCGTTTTTTTCGTTGTGATTTTGGCCAAGTGGGACCGGTTGTCCTGGATTCGATCTTTCTTTTGCACTAGGTTCTTTTTTGCTTTAGTCCGGTACTAGTAGGGGCTTCAACGGCCCTGAACAGGTTTGGCCCCCTGCTGTACCGTTTTATTTTGTTTGATCGGCTCATCAGGTCCAACTTTCTGTTAATACTTTTGGGGTTTTGTTTTTTTCTCTTTTATTGGGACACGGAAAAACTGAGGGCAGTTAACTCTCCTTTTCTTCACAGAAAATCAAAAGCAGCTGAACCAAGAACCAAAGTTCAAGAGAGTTTAAGAATAAAATATATATATATTGAACCCTCATTCTTGTCTCATGTCCTCCAAATATGTTGTGCCATTGGTGAACGTAACATACCTACAGATCTGAGATGTGCAGCATCTCATGGCTCCTTTAAATCAAGATGACAGGGTTTGTTGAAGAGAAGATTCCTGACATGCAGCACAGATGCAGGTTGCATTCAAAGTTACATTTACAGAGTTTTAAAAACCTCCTAAACAAAAGCAAAAAGAGAAATAACATTAATATGATAAATAAAACTTAAAACCATGAGTTTAATTACACTAAAAACAATAAGTTTCAGGTGGGTTATTGTCAAACATTTCAACAGGAAGTGAATTCAACTAAATGGCAAAAGGAAAATTATCAAAATAAAGCAGGAAATGACGTTTTACTGAAGCTTTACGGAACAAACAGTAAACCGAGACATAATGCAAATATGGCTTACAGCACTTAAATTTAGCAGTTTATATTTACTTAAATCTTTTATAAGCTTTTCAGTTGCTTTAAATCTATTTCTCAATGTTTTGTTCTGCAGTATTATAAAAATAAACTTGCCTTGTTTCTGACTCAGCGGCCATTTGAAGATCATCGCTGCTTCACAGACAACAAAACGGGGAAATAACCAAACACGTTTTCCAGTCTGACCCGCTGGCTTTGGTTTTTAGAGAAAACTATCGTATAATTTTAAGATTTAAAAAGTACGAGAATTCAACCTTAAGCTTCATGGTTTTCGAGTTCATAAAGTTGTTCAGTAATGCACAAGCTGGTAAATAAACATCCCTTGATTCCAACTTCTGCAACTCTTTGTATTTGTTTTGCAACAACTAACCTGACTGGCCATAGATTAGTTTTAATATCTTTGATAAGACGAGAAGTAAAAATAGTTTCCCTCAAACCATCTGTAACCATTTATTACTTTGAGCAACAGTGGCAGATTTTCAAGGCTGAGTCATTTTGGTACATTTTCCTGTAGTTTATCACAGACGCCACAAGATGGCAGTGTGACATAAGTCTTAACGGTAAAACGCATTGACCCAAAGCGGCCAGTAGATGGCAGCATGGATTACATGATTTAGCTTGGTGCTACTCATAATACGGTCATTAAACAAAAGAAAACATAACTTTCCCTGCAGGAACTTTCTTCATCACAAATTAGGGGTAGAGATAAAAATCGTCTAAGAAGTAGTCTAGCAAACAGTTTAATTCTAAAATACAATTTTAAAAAGTAAATTCTTCTCCCTTATGCAGCACTTAGCACTGACTTTTAATACTAATCAGATCAGGTGGTTCTTCCAGAATCAGTCAAACCATCAACATATTAGATCCACATTCTGTTATTTTAATCTTTTGTTTGCTTGGTGGCAATGCAGACAAATATTTCAGTTAAATTTAAATCCCCAAAGCCTTCAACTTCATGTGCTGTATATCTGAACAACCAAACTAGAGACTATTTAATTAAAAGGTGATTATAAAATCTAAAAGTTATATTGATTTTAGAGTTGAGGTCATAAACTGCAGTCATGGATGTTTTCATGTGAAGCTGTAGAAAATTTACATGATAAGCGTCACTGATTGATACAAAAAGTGAAAGTAAATGAAATGTAACAGAAAGTAAATGAACGTTATGTTTCATTTTGCAGACTTTGCTGACTGACTGAAGAATTTTACACATTAATCCCTTTTTAACTCACAAATAATTAACTGGTAAGTTTTCTTTCATAAATGTTCCAGGTTTTGTCAGATTTTTAAACCTCAAACATCAATGTGTTTTATCTTCAGCTTATTTGTTATTCAGGCGTTAAATGAAAATGTCATTTTGATTTCAAATATTTTTAAACATAAAAATCAGAAAATCTAGCAACGCATTTGTATTCATAGAAATGACTTTGGCTGGAATTGCAGCTGTAAGTTTTTCAGGGACTGCTTTCTACAGGTTTGCTCATTGAGAGCCTGATGTTTTCACCCATTATTCGTCATGAAACACTTGAGTTAAATCAGATTAGACAGAGATCGTCTAAAAAACATTTTTCAGGCCAGGAATTTTTAATTGGATTTAGTTATGGACTTTGACTAAGCCATCAAAACACAAAAATATACTTTGATTATAATTAAAGTTTTAATAAAGGTAAAATGACAAATGCATAATTCATTAGTGTTTAACTTTTTTAATGAATAATTGCATTCAATTTTTACTACAGCATGTTACCAAAAGTGCCAACTAATTTTTTAAATATTTTTTTTTCCTTAGAGTTGAAAACTTTGTGCTGTTTGTCTTCATCATTTTCACAAATGTCAACGTCTCATCAAAGAAATTATATTCACCAGTTGTTGTGTTTTTTCTTTTGGGGGGGGTGTTGGGGGGGTTTGCAAAAGCATAATTCAAAACCTAAAACTAGAAGTAAAATAGTGGTTCTTTAAAATTACATTTCCTATGGTAGATATTCATCAAAAATGATAAGTTATCATTTTACAAAATACCATGTGGCTTTAGTAGCTTTGAATTAGTTTAATTTAGCTGGACTGAGGGCAAAAATGACTCTTTGAATTGGTGGGGACCCCAGATCTGAACTTTTATCAGAGGCTGTGGTTGAATGTTTGGGGTCGACGACCTGCTGGAAGATGAAACTCCTCCTCAGTTTGAAGCCTTTTGAAAACTTTTATAGGTTTTATTGCAGTGCTGCTCAGTAATTTGCTCCATCAATCTTTTCGACACGTCTGACCAGCCTCTCCATCCTCGCTAAGGAGATGCAGCCCCACAGCATAATGCTGCCACCACCATGTTTCACCGAGGATGTGATTAAACTGAATCTGACCAGATCCTTCCAGAACATGTTTACTGTGGCTCCTGCATGGGTTGAATATTATTCTTATGAGGACAACTTCAAATCTCTTGTGGGTTTCTTCAAAAATTGCTCACTGCTTTTCCATGAAGGCCAGAATTGTGAAGTGTACAACTAATAGTTATTTGAAGTCCAGGTTTTGATCTTGAGCTGCAGCACTTAAAAAGTTAACAAGTTTTTTAAGGCATGCAAAACTGTTACAATTTATGTTTAACATTACAAAAACTGAAAAAGAAAATTCAGTATCATTTTCTGCCACTTTTCAATATGTGCTACTTCATGACAGATTATAAAAATGAAACCTCAATAGATTAATTTGAATGTTATATTTGTAATGTAAACATCTAAAGGAGTATTAATATTTTTTCAAACACATAAATGCTAATCCTTAAAGGTAAAGTGGAAAATCTAAATTCAAACGTATGTCTTGCAGGAACTACAATATTAAACCATCTAGTTATCTGAAAGTCTTGTATCAGAGGGTAAATAGTCAGAGTGGGTGTGGAGGAGGGTAAAACGGACTTTCACAAAGAATAGTGTGACTCTTATCTGACAACAGTTTAAGTTGTTTCATTGTGTTTCTGAGTCATCCTGATGATGTTTAGAACTGAAATGGTAAATGACACCATCACTACAGCCTCCAGAGACATATGCTGCAAAACAGATTTACTTTAAAAGGATTAGAAAGCATGTTAATCTTAATCCCATTTCTCGTCAGTGATCATCTTCTTGATTCTATCTGTGCCAACACTCAGCTTTTACTGGTCAGCTGCGTCTAAATCCAAAATCACTCCTGTTTTTAATGAACCTAATATATTTATATATATTTGAATTCTGGTCACTTTAACCCTGTTTGATTCGGCCTCAGTAACCTTCAGGGAGAGAAAGTCTGTTCTTATTCAGATGGAAATTAAACAAGTCTCAGTTTCAGTTGCTGCTTTTCAGAGTTTAATGAAGCCGCCTCTCTGAGACTCACACATTTTAATTTCTGTATAATCAGGCTGCTCTAGTCTTTGAGTGAAAGTTACCTACATGTGCAGCAGACGTGTTATCTACAAGCTTTGGAAACTTTCTTTATGTTGCTTTGACAACCCTGTTCAATTGGTGTTGTTTAAAAGAATATACGCCGTTGTTCCTTAAAAGAGGCATCATGTCACATTATATTTTTAATTATAGCGAACATCACACATTAATCACTGCAGCCGTTACAAGCAAGTCAGATTTTTTTGTAGATTTGTTAGCAAAATAAAAGAATAAAAGCTAAAATGGTTCAATAAATATATAGGCAGCAATAGGTTTAAGTTGTGTAAAATATGGATTCAAGAGACAGTTTTCAGTTTTCAGACAGAATGATCCCAAAGAAACAACAGAACAAAGTGATGAATGGGAGATTTCAGATGCACAGGGTCCTTCTGTGTCCACACACTGCTGCTTGCATCAGCTATCAAAGGAACTGTTGTTGCTAAGGACGACTTTCACAACATCAATGAAGGAAACTGAAAGCACCAGAGCAGAGTTACACAAACACAACCTCACCAATGGCAAATGTTGAGAACATGTTGGTTTTGCTGCAGTCTAATCATGATAAAAGTCAGTATAAACTAAGCAGCATTTGAAAGCCAATGATGGTGGATTCCTTACTGACTCGGTTTACTGTGGATGTGTAAACACATGACTCAGGACTGAGGCGCTGTGAAGGAGGGAACTTCCCTGCCAACCATTTCTGGACTGAGTGTCATCATGTGATCCGGTGATGATGAATCTGGACACTGAGGAAAAACACAGAGAGGGAGACAGAGGTGGGGGTGTAAGAAGGAGGTGGGAGAGAGAGAGAGAGAGAGAGAGAGAGAAAGAGATACTGATGAGTCAGACGAGGCAGATTCTGATGTAATCCTGCAGCTCCTCCCTTCATCAGTTCCTCTGCCTGCAGAGCTGCTTCTCAGTGTCCAACAAACTGCCAGTTACTGTTACACACCTCCTCCATAAAATACAGGAACTGTGTTGCAAACAGTTATATTCAGCTGAACCAAACTCAGAGAATATTGCATTTATATTACTATTTTTTAATAATACAAATATTCTTAATTGTCAGAATAAGAAAATAAAAGTTACAAGTATACAAAGTGATTTGTAAGTGCTGGCATGTGAGCTAAAACTTTGAATTAAGAATGTACAAAGTATAAAAAACCTTTCTCAGAATGTATTAACTTGTGAAATTTGATATACACATGTAATCCTTCCTAGAAAAACTGAAAAATTTGAGATAATCCAAAGTTTTACTTTCACTAATCTGTTCATGCTTACATGTATATTCATTGTTATTTTCTCAGGAACAACTCACATCACTTTTAGTATTAATGCATAAAGTGCTTTCACTTTTAGATATCCTCTGTTTCATTTTCAGAATGAGCTGTCTGGATCTGGAAATAATGGAAAAACAGGCCTGAAGCCAACTTACTGCACATTAGACAACCAACAAGGAGAAAACCAAAACGTTTTGTTTTGGTGAGATGGAATATAAAGAAAATTTATTTCTCCCAAAGAATTAATGAATCATTGTTACGTAAAGGCTTGAATTTAGGTAGAAATGTGACATCGAGTCAAAATCTGGAATAGTTTTAGACTCTTCTTACACCTGGGCTGAGTAGTTTATTGCAGTATTTAAATTTTTCTTCTGCCTGGAAGAAGGAAAATTCTTCCAGGCAGAAGAATTACCTGGAATAATTTTTTGGCTATAAAAAATATTGCTATATTGGAGATGTCCAACCATACTCCCAGATTAAATTACTTATTCCAAACTGATACTTATTTGTCTTTGATTTGTTATTGTTTTTGAAGATGTCTTTAAAAATGTCTGTCATTTGCCATTGTAAACAATTTTACAACTGAATAAAAATAATTTAAATGTAAATCTCCTAGGTCTATTAATTATTATTAATAAACAATAGGTTATTTGAGATACATTTTTATTTCAGAAAAAAAATTCTGCATGCATTTCTGGAATAAACAACTTGAGCAACAAAAATAACATCAATAAATTAGATGTGAATTTTTTATGGACTATGTAATGACCTATATGAGTCTAATTAGAATATACTCAGACACATGTTATTGTGTTTTTTTAATGTGGCAGAGACTCAGCTGCCCTGAAGTGAATCCTAAACACATTTCATTCATTTTCCCTTGCAGTGTTCCTCCTCTGGGCAAACGCATGCGCAGAACAGGAGTGGTTTATGTTGCAAAATGAACGATATTTGACAGCAGCATTTCTCTGGAAATGTTTTTTTTTCTGACATTTTTACACGATCTAAAAATAAATATGAAAATTGCAAAGGATGTAATACTATATTTGGAGAGAACGAAACCTAACAAATACGGGAAATCACAAATAATTGTCCGTGTCACGTGATCGAACCTGACTAATCAGGACGAGCCAAGTCCAACGGAAAACTACCTTCATTGTTTGGATGTTTTGCCATATTTTACCTTTTTAAATCTGAAAAAAAATAACGAGCCAAACGCCTCGGGATGTGGACGTAACCTTGAATCTCCGGGGACAGACGGAGTGTGGAGGGTTTTGTCCTGGTTTTGATGAAATGCCACGTGTTCAGGTGTGATGAAGTGTCCAGATCCGAGTCGCTTCGTCACGTGACTCCCCTCCCCCCCCAGCGGGGATCGGGGAACGAGGCGGACATGTTGGACGGGAAATGTGCTGGTTAAAAAGTATCCAAGTGGAAGACAAAGAAGATTATTGGAAGAAAGGTTTCGCTCTTTTTTGGAGATTTATCAGTCCACATCTGGTTTTGCTTTTATCCAGAGACTTTAAATAGACTTTTTGATTTTTTTTTGGTATATATAACTGTGACTTCAGGGAGTACTTGGTTTTATTTGTAACCCTGAGAAAGTAACAGTACTAATGTGTATCACTGCATGAATCTTTCTGTCGGTTATCTGAGTGACATTGTAGGGACTCTGTAACCTTGGTGTGGGGGATGGGCGCAATGGTTAGGTAACGTCCTGTGTACCTTGAATTAGTTTTTATTTAATATATCTAGGAAGATTTATATTTATTTTTTCAGTGCTAATAACCTGGTTTTGTTAGGAGTTTCATTAGTTATTTTGCCGTCCTGCTTTTTCCAGTCTTAGTATATGGCTGGGCACAGTAAACATGTATTTAGATTTCAGGTTTTTTATTACTAGGACACATTAACGCGTATTTAATTGATTCAATGCATTAGTTTGGATTGGTAGTTTTTAGTTTGGGCTCAGTTTGAAGAATTGCTGTGTCATTCTGTGGGTTGTTGCTGCTATGACCTTGTCAGGGTAGTTTTTTTATTTCAATTTGATAATTTGAGTTGTTTTACGTGAGGGATATATGATACTAGCTGAATCTGAATTGAATCTGAGCTAATTTGTCTTTAGTACTTCACTACTTCTATTGTATGTAAGCCACATGGAGGCCTTGTTTGATGGCATTTTTCAGTAAACTCGTCTGATGCGTTTTGCTTTTACTGAAGACAAACTAATCTCGTGTTTATAACACAGTGGAGAAGTTTTATGCATTTTTTTTTCATAGTAAAGCGTCTATCTAGTTGGGATCTTTGTAACATACTTTGTGTTTCACTGCTCAAAGATGGCGCCCGCCTACATGTTCTAGAACAAACCGATGATTTCACGAGGGAGAGGCTCTCTTCGGGCGGTCCTCGTGACTGATTCGGTGAACCAATAGGAGCGTCGGTCTTCAGACCATAAGCCCGCGTTACGGCCGTTTCAACCAATCCCCGTCGTCGTTGTGAACACGTTGACGTAATATAATATGGTAAAGAACAGGGAGGCCATGTTGCTCTCGTTTTCCGTGAGAGATCGCGTTGGTGAGCCAGTCACAGACGAGGCACCGGCAGGACAGGGCGGACTGGACCAATGGCGCTGGGTTATTTCCTTGAAGGACAGGGGAAACATGCGAATAGGTTGGTCCTAAACGTCGCTTGCGGATCTCCGCCAACCTGTGGGTGTGGTAATTTTGACCGACATCGTGATTAGCAAATGAGGAGTCGGTGGGCGGAGCGACACAGGGGCGGTTTATCCAATGAGGTGCATGGTTGGTCTATAAAAGCCCGGGTGTTGTCCAGCCCGTCGCCATTTCAACGAAGCGGTTCGGAGGGATTTCGTCGTGGCGGGCAGCGAAGGAAACTGACGAGCCGAGACGGATCCTGCTTTTGAGTGTTTCCCAAAACAGAATCCGGATCCATCCTGATGGATATGGCTGTTAACCCGCCCTTTGACAGGTATCTATCGGTAGAACTGGCTCTCGCCTTACCATGAAAAGGATTATTTTCACAGATCTCCCCCCCTTTTTTTAAAAAAAATATCTTTACTGGCTCCCCGTGTGTATTGTTAAACGCTCAGGGGTGAGAGACGGACACTGGACAAAACACCGGAATGAGTTAATTGATACATTGAAACGATTATCTATAAATATAAAAGATATACTGGAATATATACAACTTCGCCGGCGCCATCTTCGGGTCTCCGCGGCCGTTGGCTGCTGTCCTGCAGCTCAGCAGTTGTTAGCATAGCTAGTAGCATTAGCAGGTTCACCGACTAAACTCGGTTTATTTAGCCGTGTCTCGGTCAAAAACAGTTATAATAGAAGAGCGAAATGTGTAACAGAATTTAAGATGTTCGATAGCAAGACCGCTGCTGACTGCGTGTTTTTTTTGTTTGTTTTTGTTAGACGTATCGTATAAATATCGGCTGGTTATTGAGTGGTTGGACAGTTTCACATATGCCGTAACTGAAGCGCTGCTGCATCCAAACAGTCTGCGGGGCTTCGGCTTGTTGTTGTAGCCATGTGGTCGGATTGTTGTGATGGACAGTGCCGGGTTGTGCGGTTCGGCCTGAAAGATGCCAGCTGTGTAACGTATTCAAACTATTATAGCAGATCATTAAGTTGTTCATATGAATAATTAAAATAAGTCCCGGGTCTGAGTCCTGGGTTGTTTCTGCCGTTGCCAGGTTACAGATTCAGTGTCGCTCAGATCACCAAGTGGCGCCATATTTACTTAAACTGTCTCTTTTTCTGTAATGGTTTCATTTTTTGTTTTCAGTTCAGTTTTAAATGGCAAATTTTTAAATACATTTTTCCAGTAATTTTTTTCAGTAATGTTGCTCTTGTGTAAATGATTCATTCCTTTGCTTTTTTAAATAAAGTACACTAACTGTCAAATGAGTTTCCAGACGTTTATTTGAGATTTTTATATTGCCTCAAATGGATAATGGTATGTTTTTGATGGCCTTTTTTTAAAGGTTAACTCTAAAATTAAATGCCCTGATGTATCTTATGCCCTGGTTTTGTTTTGGGTGTAAAACAAGCTCTTTGTGAAGAAAAGATTGATTATTTTGACTTCTTTAAGGTAGTAAGTATCTCAAGACATTACAATCAGGTCAATGTTTTCCTGAAGATGACCCCCCATTTGATGGAGTGTTGACAAGAAGCCACGTTCATATGGGAGTAAAATGCAAAAATGTGATGCCGGTTACATTCATCAGAAAAGACAGGATGACGTCTGAAAATATGGTTCATGCAAAAAAGATCAAGGCTGAGATTAAAACAAAGTTCTTGACTTTGTTGATCTTTTCTGTCTCTTTGTTTTGACAGTCGTCTCTTAGGAGAAATTGGCTGTTATTTTAAAATTTAATCTGCTAAATATATCAAATACTGCAAGTGAGATGAAATTTACTTGCATTTGTGAGGATTATTACCATATATGACCAAGTCATTCACTCTAAACAACAAATTAGGGCTTTGTTTTTTCTTTAGAAAAAATAAAGTTATCAGAAACCAAAACCAGGATGATGTTGCACTTTTTTTTTTTGTTAGAATTGTCTCTGCTCTGGAAATAAAACATTACTAAACATGACGATAAAATAAATTCATGAAACACTGGAAGTCTATTGTTGGCATGTATTGCTGTGAAACGTTACTGTGGAACAGCAGCAGCCCATGGTAATAACTCCGCCCACCCAGTTCTGAGGTTTATTTTTTCCCCACTCAGAAGTGAGTGGGTGGAGTTAGTCTGTTATTGACAGGGAAATGGGTTCAGACCAGGAAGTGATGGTCATGACTCCTCATGGTGCTGGTTGGCTGATTTAACGCTTGTCTGATGGATGGATGGTTCTTCCTGACATGGACACTAGTTCTGTAAAGATGGTGCTATGGAGCATGCAGTATAAAACTATAAGGGACAATAATGTTGATCATTTAAAAATGTTAAATGTCTAAACATTGCAGAATTTGACTACAGGTTGGTTTTAAGTTTCTACTTACTTCTCGTTTCTGTCTTTTCTTGGTCTCGTCCTCCATAGAGCTCACCGGCTCTTGCTTCCTCTTTTCAGCACTCATTCTGGGGTTGACCCTGGTTTTACTGGCGTCACAATGGATCAGAGCAGCGGTGCAGCTGGGAAACGCATCCGGAAGCCCTCGCAGCTCTACGAAGGCTTTGAGAGTCCTGGGATGCCCCCCATCAGTCAGCTGACCCCGCTGGGGCCCCCCCAGCCCACAGTCAAAGACCCCAACAGGCTGGGCAGGATGACCAACCAGCTCCAGTTCCTGCAGAAAGTCGTCCTCAAGTCCCTGTGGAGGCATCACTTCGCCTGGCCGTTTCATGAACCGGTGGATGCAGTAAAACTCGGTCTGCCTGTAAGTCCAACCGGGACCTTATTTACAGTCAGCGTAGTTTATGTAATTACTCCAAGAGTCGTTTCACTGGTGTAGAAGTATTTATATATCGTTTGAAAGGTGACCGTTTTGATTAAAAGCTCGTCTCATTCCCAGGATTATCATAAGATCATAAAGAATCCGATGGACATGGGCAGCATCAAGAAGAGACTGGAGAACAATTTCTACCGCAGTGCCAGTGAGTGTATGCAGGACTTCAACACCATGTTTACAAACTGCTACATTTACAACAAGGTAAGAACGTCTGGTGGGATGAAGGAAGTGTAGCTGAAGTTTGTACAGATTAAAAATGACTTGATTTTAAAACTGTGAGCCAATTTTTCAAAACCTGACACACATGATTGAAAAGTCTTAGGTATAATAGGTCTGATGTTACAGTGTGTGATGTTGAGCCACATGAACCGATTTTTACTCACCAACATTTAGATGGTGGGTAGAAAATCTTGTGAAATTTCTTGAGATTAAATGCGAGTTCAGAGTAAACAGAAATGACTGACGAGGAAAAAGCACTGCTGATATTTTGTGGTGAAGGTTTAACAGAAAAGAAACTTCAGAGTCTTTTTGTCTTCTGTGTATTTTAATTCCCCTCCATGTTTCTGTCTCCTTGTTTTCTGATTGGCTACACGTCACATTCAACAGGCTGCGTTTGTTTGTTCACACGGTAACGAGATCTGAATTTCTAAATTATACATATAAATTATACAATTATACAAACTCTTATAGTGCAAACATACAATTAATATGGAAGCACATGAAGAACTTTACATAATAAAACAAATATAAGACAAATGTAGAGAGATGCTCACTATATACCCATTTTCCTATTATGAATATGTTTCAATATGTTTCAAACAGTGTCAACCGGCATTATGTAGTTTTTATGGATCATTGAAGTATTTTTAATGAAGTGTTGTTTCCTTCTTTCCAGCCAACAGATGACATTGTGCTGATGGCCCAGTCTCTGGAGAAAGCCTTCCTGCAGAAAGTGGCCCAGATGCCCCAGGAGGAGATCGAACTGGCGCCTCCACCTCCACGCAGCAAATCTGCAAAATCATCCAAAAAAGCCAGAAACAATCCAGGTGAGGCTGGAAACTGCAGTTAAAACATTCAGGCTTCCTGAATCTGAGGGTCTGGATGAAGTTTAATAACTTCCTGTATCTCCCAGTTCCAGGCGGCGTGACGACGGCCCATCAAGTTCCAGCCGTGTCCCAGTCTGCGTATTCGCCTCCCACTCCAGAAACGCCCGACTCCATCCTGTCCACCCCCCCACAGACCATCTTATCCAAGAGCATCAGCTTCCCCTCTGAGCACAGCATCCCCTCCATCACCAGCATCCCCCCCACACAGCCCACCGCAAAGGTAGCGCAGCTGCATCACTGGCTGCATCACTGGCTGCATCTACAGCTGCATCTACAGCTGCATCTGTAGCTGCATCTGTAGCTGCATCTGTAGCTGCATCTACAGCTGCATCTACAGCTGCATCTGTAGCTGCATCTACAGCTGCATCTGTAGCTGCATCTACAGCTGCATCTGTAGCTGCATCTACAGCTGCATCTACAGCTGCATCTACAGCTGCATCTACAGCTGCATCTACAGCTGCATCTGTAGCTGCATCTAGCTGCATCTGTAGCTGCATCTAAGCTGCATCTACAGCTGCATCTGTAGCTGCATCTACAGCTGCATCTACAGCTGCATCTACAGCTGCATCTACAGCTGCATCTGTAGCTGCATCTGTAGCTGCATCTGTAGCTGCATCTGCACTGCATCTGTAGCTGCATCTTAGCTGCATCTGTAGCTGCATCTGTAGCTGCATCTGTAGTGCTCTACAGCGCATCTGTAGTGCATCTGTAGCTGCATCTGTGGCATCACGCTGCATCTGTAGCTGCATCTGTAGCTGCATCTACAGCTGCATCTGTAGCTGCATCTCTATAAGAAATGTGCACAAATCATTGTCTATATTCTGCTAATGTCTCAATAACACAATTTTGTAATTGCTGTGTTTCCATTAAGTAAGAAATGAAATGAAAATCCCACATAAGCTTGATGATATAAAAAGTCATTAAAAATCATGGCAGGAGGTGGAAGCGTTTTATTCAGGTGTTAGTGATGTTAGTGTTGGGCCCCTTATTCTAGGGAGCAGCCATGTTTGCGCCATTTAGCACCAATTGCAGTAGCTGATTTTGCAGCAGAGCTACAGATTCAACACATTAGAACGAAACACAACCTTTCATGAACTGTGTGAAGCTGAGAGCTCTGGAGGGTCCAAAAAGACAAACCACAGTCTTTCCACAACTTCCTGTCATATTTTGTCCTTTTTGCCTGCAGTGACGTCCAGCTGTTGGATCATGTGACTCTTGTAATGTTAAACAGTGTTTTGATGAGGTTCAGAAATGTCATTCTAGTGTAAAAACATTCAGTTTTTTTGAAGTTGTAACGTTTCCATTAAGCAAATTTATTTACTTATTTCCAGTTTGCACATTTTTGCGGTTCATGGAAACACAGCTGCTGTGTTTACACCACAAAGCTCTGACCCAAACTGTCTCCATCTTCTCTTCCGCTGCAGAAAAAAGGTGTGAAGCGTAAAGCGGACACAACCACGCCGACCACGATGGCCATGCCCATCATGAGCACCATGGGCGTCAGCGGCATCGGCCTGGGGATGGGCGGCGGCCTGGACTCGCCGCTGACCCTCACGTCTCTGGGCCTGGAGCACGGCGGCGGCCTGGGCCTGGGTCAGGGCCTGGGCCTGACCCCGGGCCTGACCCCGGGCCTGGTGATGAACATGGACATGGCCCACGGGGGGATGATGATGGGGAGCAAAGCCACGGCGGCGAGCCGGAGAGGCGTGAGCGGCCGGCCCATCAAGCCCCCCAAGAAGGACCTGCCGGACTCCATCCTGCCCACGCCGGTGCGCCGCAGCAAACTGACGCCGCAGCTGCGCTACTGCAGCAACGTCCTGAAGGAGCTGCTGTCCAAGAAGCACGCGGCGTACGCCTGGCCCTTCTACAAGCCCGTCGACGCCACGTCGCTGGGTCTCCATGACTACCACGACATCATCAAGCAGCCCATGGACCTGAGCACCATCAAGGTACGGCGGTTCCCCCCCCCCCACACAGCCGACCGTGTTCCTGTCAGACAGGAAGTGGATCTGAAGCTGTTTGTTCCTGCAGAGGAAGATGGACAGCAGGGAGTACAGAGACGCTCAGCTGTTCTCCGCCGACGTCAGACTCATGTTCTCCAACTGCTACAAGTACAACCCCCCAGACCACGACGTGGTCGCCATGGCGAGGAAACTACAGGTGACATCACTCCGTCTGTTGATATGAGGACACTAAGCTTAACGTATAAGAACGATAAAAAACACAGTGCTGATGCACAAGGACACGTGGAAAACTAAAGAAATTATGTCTTGTAGATCTGATAAAAATCATATCAGATAAAATAACCAAAACTACGCAGACCTAGATGAGATAAAGGAATTAATAAACAGAAAGGCCTAATATGGTTTATGTAAATCACTGATTATTCCATATCTGGCATGTTGACTGTAAAATGTATTGATTTGATTTTCTACAGAAATGAGCCGTTAGTTATTAGCAGGTCACAAAAACTCAATATTTATACAGTTAAGCTTATTGAAACTTAATGGATTTATTAGTACCATATTTTGAAATTTTACAAATTTGTACAAATTTACAAAACAAATTAGTAAAATGAGAAAGCAAATTTAAAAAATAGTTTCAGAACAGCTACGATATAAAGATACATTTCAATTAAAGGTCAGTTTATGAACAAAATGATCCAACTTTCTTTCTGCATTTAAAAGAAATCAGAAAATCATGATGAAATAATAAGGTATTGAATAAGCAGATTGTTTTTTGTTTTAATATGTGTGTATTTGAAATATGTTCCATAGTTTATACTTCTTTCTGCTCCTATTCATAATGTTTTAGTTGTTGCATAATCTTCATATTTATTGAGTGAAAGAAATAAAAAGTTAAATGTAAATAAAATGAAACATCTGCTTTTGCCTGCAGGTAATTTGTTTTGAAAATGCTCAACTTCCCTCTAACATAACTGAACTGGCAGCTAAACGTGTTTTTCTCATTGAAACATCGACTGACTGGTTTCATTGCGTCTCCCAGGACGTGTTTGAGTTTTGCTTCGCCAAGATGCCCGACGAGCCTCCAGCTCCGCCCACATCCTCGTCCTCCTCCACCTCGTCCTCGTCCTCCTCGTCTGAGAGCGACTTCAGCAGCGACAGCGAGCAGAGCGACAGCAGCCTGAGCTCCGACTCCGAGGAGGAACGAGCCAATCGGCTGGCCGAGCTGCAGGAGCAGGTCGGCTCTGCTCCGTCACACAGCCATGACAGAACCGATGGGGACGTGTCCATACGGACGCTAAATATGGATTTGATGCATTAATTACATCTGCGCTGCATTAATGTATTTATGTAATCTAAAGTGAGATACTAGCAGCTTTTATTCCATTATTTTTAGTTCTGGCTCTGATAAAACTGCAAGGCTGAGACCTTGACTCTGCTCCTGATACTGGGATGTTTTTAAATGTTCATATCTTATGTTAATGTGAATAAAGTTGTTTTTGACGTCTTAAATTTGAGTAAAACCCTTTAACTGAGTGATTAAAACCAGTTCCTGCCCTGATGCTGAGTTATGTTGTGTTTTCCAGCTGAAGGCCGTACATGAGCAGCTCACTGCTCTGTCTCAAGGTCCCATCGTCAAACCCAAGAAGAAGAAGGAAAAGAAGGACAAGAAAAAGAAGAAGAAAGTAGAGAAACATCGGCGGGTGGATGAGGAGCTCGTCTCTGTGAAGCCGCCCAAAACCCCCAAGATGTCCAAGCCCTCAAAGACGACAAAGAGCAACAAAAGCATCATCTGTCCTGTCATCCCGGCGAAAAAGACTCAGAGCAAGAAAAACAACAAGAGCAAGTGAGCTGCTGCCCCCTGGTGGCCGGAGTTTCACCCGAACGCTGTGTTGTTGCAAACCTCCGTCTGTCCTTCTGCCCCATCAGGTCCAAAAAGAGCAACATGATGTTCAGCGTGTCCCAGCCGATGCACGACCCTCTGGTCAGCCATTTTGACTCGGACGAGGAGGAGGACACGGTTCCCATGTCGTACGACGAGAAGCGGCAGCTGAGCCTGGACATCAACAAGCTGCCGGGCGAGAAGCTCGGCCGCGTCGTCTACATCATCCAGTCCAGAGAGCCGTCGCTCAGGGACACCAACCCCGAGGAGATCGAGATCGACTTCGAGACGCTGAAGCCGTCGACGCTCAGGGAGCTGGAGAGATACGTCATGACCTGTCTGAGGAAGAAACCGCGCAAACCGTACGGTGAGCGAGACACGGGAGACACACGGAGACACACGGAGACACGGGGAGACACACGGAGACACGGGGAGACACACGGAGACACGGGGAGACACGGAGACACGGGGAGACACACGGAGACACACGGACAGTTTGACACACAGGGAGACACACGGAGACACACGGAGACACGGGGAGACACACGGAGACACGGGGAGACACACGGAGACACGGGAGACACACGGAGACACGGGGAGACACACGGAGACACACGGAGACACTGGGAGACACACGGAGACACACGGAGACACGGGAGACACTGGGAGACACACGGAGACACGGGGAGACACTGGAGACACACGGGGAACACACGGAGACACGGGGAGACACCGGAACACGGGAGACACACGGAGACACACGGAGACACGGGGAGACACACGGACAGTTTGACACACAGGGAGACACACGGAGACACACGGAGACACACGGAGACACGGGAGACACACGGAGACACGGGGAGACACACGGAGACACGGGGAGACACACGGAGACACGGGAGACACGGAGACACACGGAGACACTGGGAGACACACGGAGACACGGGGAGACACACGGAGACACGGGGAGACACTGGGAGACACACGGAGACACGGGGAGACACTGGGAGACACACGGGGAGACACACGGAGACACGGGGAGACACACGGAGACACGGGAGACACACGGAGACACGGGAGACACACGGAGACACGGGAGACACACGGAGACACGGGGAGACACTGGGAGACACACGGGGAGACACACGGAGACACAGGGAGACACTGGGAGACACACGGGGAGACACACGGAGACACGGGAGACACACGGAGACACACGGAGACACGGGGAGACACACGGAGACACGGGAGACACGGGAGACACCGGGGAGACACACGGAGACACAGGGAGACACAGGGGGGACACAGGGGGAGACACAGGGACAGTTTGAGAACACACGGAGACACGGGGAGACACAGGGGAGACACAGGGAGACATGGGGAGACACGGGAGACACAGGGACAGTTTGAGACACGGGGAGACACACAGAGACACGGGGACAGTTTGAGACACAGGGACAGTTTGATCTGGCTGTGAATCCTAAGCACTTTAATTTATTACAACACATTTAAAGTAAAAGTTTTTAATCTTAAAGGTAAAATATATATATTTTTACAGTTAAGTCTTAGTTATGGTTCTGAATGTTTGTTCAACAAAAGGCCTGTTGTAGAATTGCTGAACTCCAGCAAACGATTAATCGATTAGTAACTGAGTTGATTAATACCAACTTTATTTATAAAGCACTTTAAAACAACCACAGCTGATACAAAGTGCTAAACATTAAAATGCAACATAATAAAATAAAATAAAACAAACTCTTACAGTTTAAAAACAAAAACACTCATTTTAAGATTAGATCCCACTGGAGTTAAAAGCCAAGTAGAATAAATGGGTTTTAAGACGAACTGAAGAAGTTCGTCTTAAAGCCGTAAAGTTTCTAATGTGTCTGGTGTTTGTGCAGCGAGTAAGAAGAACAGCGCCGGAAAGACGCGAGAGGAGCTGGCGATGGAGAAGCAGATGGAGCTGGAGAGACGCCTGATGGACGTCAGCGGTCAGCTCAACTCCGGGAAGAAACCGTCCAAGACCAAAAGTAAGTCAAACTTCATCGGTTTGACTCTGGAAATGATTCCTGGACATCCTGACTCCATGTCGGAAACACATGGTTGATTTATGAGGTTCGTTTCTGTTGAACTTTGACCCGTTTCCCCTCCAGATGACAAACCTGCGTCAGACGTTCACGCTCAGCCGACCCGCCTCAGCGCCAGCAGCTCCTCCTCAGACTCGTCTTCCTCCTCCTCCTCTTCCTCATCCTCCGACACAAGCGAATCGGATTCCGGCTGAATCCGAGTCGCTCAGACTGTTTCCAAACCAAAAGGGGCCGGCGGCGCCGCCTGGTTTGCTCCGAGTGACGGACTGATGGTGGAGGCCGGACGGTGGAGCCGGACGGGTGGAGGCCGGATGGGTGGAGCCGGACGGTGGAGGCTGGATGGGTGGAGGCCGGCCACCGCCACGGTCGGACAGAGACGGACCTGAACATTTCCGGCAGATGAATGTGGCGAGGACAGAGACTGGACCGTCCAGCCGGGCGGAGCGCTGGACGTCCTGGTGGTCCGGCGGAGCGCTGGACCGTCCGGCTCCGGGTGGAGCGGCGGACCGTCCTGGTGGCCCGGGCGGAGCGCTGGACCGTCCTGGTGGCTCCGGCGGAGCGACTGGACCGTCCTGTGGCTCGGCGGAGCGACTGGACCGTCCTGTGGCCCGGGCGGAGCGACATGGACCGTCCGGCTCCGGGCGGAGCGACTGGACCGTCCGGCTCCGGGCGGAGCGACTGGACGTCCGGCTCTGGCGGAGCGGCTGGACCGTCCTGGTGCTCCGGGCGGAGCGACTGGACCGTCCTGGTGGTCCGGGCGAGCGACTGGACGTCCGGCTCCGGGCGGAGCGACTGGACCGTCCTGGTGGCTCCGGGCGGAGCGACTGGACCGTCCGGCTCCGGGCGGAGCGACTGGACCGTCCTGGTGCTCCGGGCGGAGCGACTGGACCGTCCTGGTGGCTCCGGGCGGAGCGACTGGACCGTCCTGGTGGCTCCGGGCGGAGCGACTGGACCGTCCGGCTCCGGGCGGAGCGACTGGACCGTCCGGCTCTGGGCGGAGCGACTGGACCGTCCGGCTCCGGGCGGAGCGACTGGACCGTCCGGCTCGGGCGGAGCGACTGGACCGTCCTGGTGGCTCTGGGCGGAGCGGCTGGACCGTCCTGGTGGCTCTGGGCGGAGCGACTGGACCGTCCGGCTCCGGCGGAGCGGCTGGACGTCGCTCTGGGCGAGCGACACGAAGCTCCACCTCCTGCTGGATTGTTGCTACGTCGGAGGGATTTGGGTGCTACAGCCAGAATATCTGATTTTCTGGGTTTTTCCCTTCGTACTTCAGGCTCCATGTCTTTATGCTCTATAGAGAAACATGTACAGATGTATAAATATCTATTTTCTTTTATAAAGAAGCATTTTATGGAGCTTATTTATTCCCTCATTCTGGGACAAGATTAAACTGGCGTGATCAGAGCTGTGTTTAGATCTTTTTTTTTTTTGAGTTGATAAGTTTTTGTATTGATATGTAATGTGTGTGTTTTGCATGTGTGTGTGTGTGAGATGTGGCACCACAAGTGCATCCTGGTGAAGCTCCTCATGGTTTAGAAGCGGAAGCTGCTGCCATCTTGGTTCAGAGGGAAACGTGCAGCAGAGGAGCGACGGCTTCGCCGTACAGAAACCAAACGTGTCATGGTCTCCGTTTCTGTTCCCATGACGACCGTTTGTTTCCTCATGTATTGCAGGTTCTCTGTAAACATGTTGCGTCTTTTATTCGTGACCGATCTGCTAATAAATTGTGAGGACGCGTCTCGTCGACTCGCCTGTCCCCAAATAACTTCTGGATCCTTTTCATTTCTTCGTTTCAGATTTAATCTGATTTCTTACAGGTTTGTTTGTAGAATCTCTAAAATCTCTTTTGTCTTGCAGCTCAACGTTTGACATCGTTTACTTTGTGTGATAAAATCAGTTACTGGAATCAGGTATTAATGCATTTTGGTTTTCTGTTTGGTTTCAGACTGAAATAGTGTCTTAAGTTATTTAGAGGAAATATGGATATTACTGAAAGGGTTTAGTTACTGAAATCTTCACATTCAGAATAATAAAGGTGTAGATATTTTACAGAACCTTGGAGTGGTTTTCCTTCATGGTCGGATTTTATTTGCTACTGTTTGGCTCCAGTTGTGACATTTAAAACTCTGCTTGTCAGTCTTGCGCTGAAGTTTGTCAGAAATCTTAACGGCTCTGCTTGTTTCATTTGTACATAAATAAACACGTCATCATTTCACTGTTTGGGTCACTCTGTCTTATTTAACCACTTAGGGTTGAAAATATTTAATTTAGTCTTATACTTCATTTGAAAATTCGCTACATCTATATTTTTAATGAATACACTGAATGTTATAAACTAAAAAAACTCTTACGCAATTAGTTTAACGCCATCTAGTAGATAAAATACAAAATGTGATGAATTTTGTCTGTTTTGTCGTTAAACTTAAAACTTCAATGTATCTGATTCACATTATCCGGTAGATTTTTGGATGTTTTAAATCATAAGGGCAAAAATTAACACAAAAAGAAAATATTTTGAAAAAACAAGAGGTAAATACAGAGAACAATTAAACTATTATGCCAATTGACATGCAATTTTACATAATTTGCCCAAAAACGAGCGAGTAGGAAGACATGAGATCTGATGATTTCTGTTTCCTCTCTTACTCATCAACCTGCAAACATTTAAATCTTCTCAAACCAGATAAACTCTTAAATTATTCCCACATTCAATGACACTTAAACCTCACATTCTCATCCTTAACTGTACAATTGTTTAAATGTTTTTAATATCAATAATATAATTTTTGGTCTTTGAGACACACATCCTATGCAACATTTTTCCAATAACAGTTTAAACAGTTTTTTAAGATGGTTTATATTTGTACTTTGTTTAAGCTCATCATTTAAAATCCATTCCAAAAAACACAGAAAGATTATTTGGTTCTTCTGATACATAGTTTTTTTATTTGAGATTTAATATTTAATAGTTTGAAACTTGTCTAATATTAAAAATGACGTCTTGTTGGATTTTTGAAATGTTGTACAGTTGAAATGTAACATTTTCCATAAAAAATAACAGTTCAGCGCTCCCTGGTGGTCACTAGAGGAGTTGCAGCACTTTCAGATCAGGAGTCCAAAATGAATATTTGGAGCGATAAGTAGAAAAAAATCAACCGAAACTGATCATGAATTTAAACATTTCTAGAGCTGGTTACAGAAAATAAAATAAAAATATATAAAATACGAGTCAGCAAAGAAATAATAGAGAATAACAACAAATACTACATTACAGCGATCATTTTCTAGGGTTAGTGTGATCTCTGGTAACAAAACAAATAAATAATATAAAAACATATATTACTAATAATAACTTTAATTAATTGGATGTATAACGTCTTCATATACTTTCATCGCTGTGAAAGTTAATTTTAACTTGATTTTAAACCTCTAATTGTGTAAAGACGGATGAGTTTTTGGTGTTTATTAAACATTCATAGTTAATTTCTTCTTGTTCAGTGTTAATCTCACCTGTTGGATTATCGTCAACATTGTTGATTGTAGAATTTCATGGATTGGAATCCGGGGTTTTGCCGCCGCCTTGTGGTCACAGTGAGGAATTGCATAAAACCCGGTGGTCTTACTTCCTGTTAGCTGCTTCAAAATAAAACACGGGGGTGACGTCGTTCACCTGTATTTCCTTTATTTACAAAACTAGCAATCAAAAACTCGCATTACATTTATGTTTATACTCTATGCTGCGTCTTAACAGACGAAGAGGGTTTAAGAAAACAATGCATATGCGATTTTTGAAAATTAAATTTAAATAAATCACTGGGCGTTGATTATCTGTGAATATATATTTTCTGTTAACTGTAAGTCAAAACCTGATAGTTTGCTTAGCCGTTGAAAACTAACTGTGGCCTTATATAAATAAAAATGACAAAATAGAAATAGGATGAAAGTCACAACCTCAGACGGGTATTTGTCGCCCTCTGACGGACAAACTGAGAACTACAATAACACAGAAAACCATCATGGCGGCGCCCATGAGGCTCATATCAAGGTTGACTCTGGTCACTGGTTGGTCTGCATTTATAACTCTGCTGCTATATTAAATACTAAACCATATTCCGGGTTGTTTTATGTAATTCCTTAAAGAAAATGTTGCGGATATTTTAATATTTTAGCATCTACTAAAGCCAAACGTGAACTTCGAACTCGGTGAAAGTTTGGAGCCATAAAAAACATTTTGTAGCGATTAAAAAACTTATTAGATGCCGTCTGTGAGTTCAGTTTACATTCAATGTTATTTTACTGTACAACATTTCCATCGCAGTCAGGGATGTTTACATTTAGAGATTTGAACATATAAAAAACTCATCTACTCTTAAGCTGAAGTTGGAGGTTTAAGCAATAATCGCTCGTTTTTTGCTTGAGTACTAATAACTCAAATGGTGACGTAAATTAAGCATAATTTTGTGTCCTTTTGTTTTAACTTTTCTTTTTCCAGTTTGCAAAAAATGCAAAGTCAAAGTAAAAAAATAACTTCCTTTAAAAAAGTTGTTGAATGTGGATGAATATTATCTGAATTGTTATAGAGAGAGACGGATCTTGACTTAAATTTGACTTTTTGCCCAGTTTAATGTGTATCTGGAAATGAAAATATCAATTAAATATCTAAAAAATGAGTGGATTAAAAAACATGAAAGAATCTGATACTGTAATCAGAAATAAAAATAAAAACAGCCCTAGGTTATGTGAATACAAATGATGCACAGCATTAATCTCGGCATTAATTGTGCAGTTTGACCCTAAAAGTAGAAATGACGATACTCTGGGAGCAGAATAACTAAATCCGCTCCTCTCTCAGCTCCTGTGTTCAGGTTTACATCCGTCTGTTCTGCTCTGGTTCCTCCCTGACCTTCTGACCTTCTGTTCCCAGGTGGAGGCAGCGGAATCGGCCGCGCCGTGTCTCAGCGTCTGGCCTCTGAAGGCGCCTCAGTGGTGGTCGCTGACATCAGCGAGGATTCAGCCAATGAGACGGTGGGACGCCTGCAGAGTGACCTCAAAGGTCAGAGTCACATGGCGGCTGCAGTGGACGTGGCGTCAAAGGAGAGCGTGAAGAAGCTGCTCACCAGAATCAAGGTGTGAGGATCAGACGGAGCTCTGCTCTATGGAGCTACATTAGTGGCAAAGTTTGAGATTTCATATATTATCAAGATAGTTTCTTCTATTTTTAATTTTTATTACAAATTTCAGCATATAGACAAATTCCCATGCTAGACTTGAGGAAAAAAGAAAGTAGTTTTCAGATATTTATTTAGTTTGTTAAGAAAAACGCTGAACAAACCAACCTGGTCCTAGATTCAAAGGTAATTGTTCCCTTACTAAATTATTACATAACTGTGAATAATCACATTTTGATTTTGAATTCAGTTCCTCAAGTCACACAGGCCTGATTTCTGTCATATGTTTAAAATCAAGAAATCCCTCATATAGTCTGACATCATGAAGTAAGTTTAAAGAATATTAACACATCATGACTCCATCTGAAGGAAATCAAGTAGAAATTAATATACAAGCCGATGACATCTATCAAATCGGAAAGTTTTTAATGGAGAAGATGTGAGATTTGTAGGACCAGTGTGAGTCTAAATAGTCGGGGTTAATTAAGTCAGGTCTCTCAAAGAGAACCTGGCCATGTAGTTTTGTGTATTTTCATCTCTTTTTTCATAAATAACCGGTTTTTCTCTCTGCAGACTCGGTACTTCCAGCCTCCATCGGTGTGTGTGAATTCTGCAGGCATCACTCAGGACGACTTCCTGCTCAACATGGAGGAGGAGAAGTTCGACAGAGTCATCCAGGTCAACCTGAAGGTAAAACACAACGTCAGGCTACAAACTAAACAACAACTAAGATGGAACACATAAACACATGTTTGGATGGTTTTAACGATACGTTAAAATAAGAATAAAGTAAAATTCCAACAGATGTTTACACATAATGAACAATAAATCTGTATCATTTATTTCAATAGTTTAAAAATGTAGAGACTAAACTGCTACAGAAACCTTAATTAGTTTATAGTAGGTTATTGAATATGTATTGAATGATTGATGAGATTAAATGTCTGTCTTTTCCAGGGTCGTTCTTGGTGACTCAGGCTGTGGCTCAGGCTCTGGTTGCCTGTGGATCTCCTAAAGGATCCATCATTACTCTGGGCAGCATCGTCGGAAAAGTCAGACTCCATCTTTCCTTTCTAGTCTCATCTCTGTGGTTCTCAAGCAGCTAAATAATTATTTAAAATGTGATTTTCTGATGTTGCAGGTGGGAAACCTGGGCCAGGCGAACTACGCTGCATCTAAGGCCGGAGTCGAAGGTTTGACCAGGACGGCTGCTAAAGAGCTGAGCAGGTCAGAGGAGCTGCAGCTGCTGCTGCTGCAGCTGCTGGAGCTGCTGGTGCTGCTGCTGCTGGAGCTGCTGGTGCTGCTGCTGCTGCCGCTGCTGCTGGAGCTGCTGCTGCAGGAACAACCAGAGATAAAAACACTGAGATGTTTCTTCTCCTCCAGGTTTGGGATTCGTTGTAACTGCGTGTTGCCTGGTTTCATAACGACTCCCATGACGGACGAAGTGCCAGAAAAGGTCCTAGTCAAGGTAAAGAAACACAGACACTTACAGACGGTTCAGGAACAGAAAATAAAATAAGAGTTTCAGCTGATATCTCTGAATTATAATCATATTAATACTTATTACACTTTATAAGCGTCACTTGAATTGCTGCTAACTTCTGATAGGATGAATTTTACGTCTCTAGCTCTGTTATAAATATATTTACTAACTACTTATCTCCCATTGACTCCACTAGACTGTTTCCAGGTTTCATTTATTCATATTTAATTATTTTTTTCTTGCAGTAAAGTTATGTAATGTTAAGTCGACTGTGAGAAACTCTTCTCTAAAATGATATATTTTGTTGTTTTGTTGTTTTGTGTTTCAGATGAAGTCCCTGGTGCCTCTGGGTCGGATGGGTGACCCTGCAGGTCAGTTTAAAAGCTTCACATCACTGAATGTAATTTTAATCATCAGCAGCATTTATCCTAAGTATCTGTTTTATCCTAAGCATCTGTTTATCCTAAGCATCTGTTTTCTGCTAGTTTCAACCACTGACATGTTGAAATGTGACGGTTTTGGATGAAGCTTTGAGGCAGAATGTGTCGTGGCTTGTTTTGTCCTCTAGAGGTCGCCGATGTTTGTGCCTTTCTGGCTTCAGATGATTCTCGTTACATCACAGGAACCAGCATCGAGGTCACAGGTAGGCGGGTCACTTCTCTGCAGGATTTAAAATAAATCAAAATATCTCACTTTGAACAGACGGAAGGTAAAATGTGTGTTTTTGTTTTGTAGGTGGACTTTTTATGGGTTAAAACACAACAACCTGTTAATGAAGCCCGAAGAGAAGATATTTCCTCCCTAAAACAGTTAATTAATGTAATTTACTCATAGTGATTATTTAAATGTAATTATATAGGACAATATTTGTAATTATGAACCTACTTTTTGTATGAATAAACGCCTGGATACCAAGTTGAAGCATTTTTTCATTACATGTTATCTAACCTGATAGCCAGAATAAATCTTTTGTTCTTTTGTGTCCTTTTTTTGGGCACAGCTGGGATTCAAACTCCACATCTGGTAAACATCTGGTAAACATCTGGGATATGCTGAACATGTCCCAGATGTTTACCATAAAAATGCACATTAACCTTATTAACCATCAGTTTCCAGTTTGTTTATTCGCTCAGATCTTCCAGCGGCTGAAGTTGGGATCTGTTCATCCCCATGTTGCAGTTCAGCCTTTAAAACGGCTTCACTTTCTGATTTGTTCAAAACAAATTTCCAAAATTTAATTTGTAGCTTCTGAACACAATAAGCTGAAGGTTTGTTGCTCTCACTCCAACATTAAGGGATTCAGAAATAAAACAGAATTTCAAAGGTTACAAAGCAGTTTTACTTCTTCAGTCAGCAAAGTGATTTAAATCTGCCTTTTTCCCCCCAAAAGTTCACAAATTTGTCATTTTGGTGCGTAAGAAGACATTTCTTCATGACATCAAATGATTTTAGTGGTTTCCTTTTGTTTCTCTAAAGTGTCACTAAATAATTTAGATAAAATAGTTTGATTATTTTAATTTGTTTTAAATCTTTGAACAGCTCCAACAAACTAAACTCTGAAAAGCAGGAGCTTGTGATGACCACTAGATGGTGCTGTTACACCGTGAAGTAAAGGCAACGTGCAGCTTAAACTCGGTGAAAACAGAGAAGTCAGTCATTATGCAAAACAAATCAATATACACAGTCCAGTCACATTAATGTGACGACCACGTACTTTCCACTTCAGAGTTAAATAACCAATCACAGAAGGCAGGTGGCAGCACAGTGCAGTTGAGCGTATATAAAGGGTGTGTGTGGGCTTCGGAAAACATTTCAATCGTTGGCGTAATGCAGAAACGAAGCGATTTATCCGACGTCCAAAAGGGCATGATCATTGGCTTTCGGGCCAAGGGTGGAAGCATTTCCGAAACGGCTGAGTTTGTGAACTGTTCGCGTGCCGCCGTGGTAAAAGTGTACCGTGCATGGCAAAATGGGACTGTCCAAAATCAACGACGTGGCAAATGTGGTGCACCACGGGCCATAGATGACAGAGGCGAACGACGGTTGCGGAGATGCGTTCGGGCAGATAGACGGGCTACCGTTGAGCAACTGACCACTAAAATGAACCAAGGGGCTACCACAAGTGTCTCCCAAACCACTATTCAGCGAACATTGCTGCGTCTGGGCCTCCGAAGCGGACGCCTGGTTCGTGCACCTATGCTGACTGGTGTTCATCGACGACGAAGGCTAGAATTTGCACGCCAGTACAGCAGCTGGACGTCCACTGAGTGGCGACAGGTAGCGTTTTCAGATGAATCGCGTTTTATGCTCCATCGGACAGATGGACGTTGGCGTATAAGGCGTGAAACCTCTGAAAGGAACCACCCTGCAACCATTGCAGGAACGGTCCAAGCTGGAGGCGGGAGCATTATGGTCTGGGGAATGTTTTCCTGGCATTCTCTGGGTTCACTGATTATTGTGGAAGGCACGATGGATCAATACAAGTACGCATCTGTCCTTGCGGACCATGTCCACCCCTACATGCGCATTGTTTTTCCTCAGGATGATGGCATCTTCCAGCAGGACAATGCGAGGTGCCATACAGCTGCCAGTGTACGTGCGTGGTTCGAAGAGCACCAGGATGAGTTTACCGTCCTCCCCTGGCCAGCAAACTCACCTGACTTAAACCCAATCGAGCATCTGTGGGACCATCTCGATCGAGTTGTTCGCGCCATGGATCCTCAATCGCGTAATCTAGCGCAGCTGGCCACGGCATTAGAGTCGGCATGGCTCAACATCCCAGAGAAGACCTTCAGGGACCTAAATGACTCTCTTCCTGCACGTCTCGTAGCAGTTCGCTCTGCGAAAGGTGGTTATTCTGGCTTTTGACAGATGGTCACATTAATGTGACTGGACTGTGTAAATAAAGTTAGGAATCTCATATCTTAAACCTAAATCATCACTTTATACTGATAAATATTTGTCAATAAGTAGTTTTAGGCTCATGGAAAAGGAACCAGTTCAAACTTCAATAGTTCACAACAGATGCGAGACATTTACTGAAAACAAAGTAAAAAATTATTGCAAAATCTTATTCTTGATCACTATATCTCTAATGGTCTTATATGACAATTTTTCTCCCACCTTTGCTGCTTTTTTACTTTGTTCTTGTTCTGGTCTCATCATTCTGGTGCTTAAGAAAGGAAAAAAAGTGAATTATGTTTGCTAGTTTTCATAGATTCAGCTGTCGGTTGTTTCAGGAGATTTTCTTTGTCCAATTAAGTTCTGGATTGGAACAAGAAAACTGATTGAAAAGCCAGAACAATTTAGAAAAATCCTTCTAAATCCTGTTAGCCCAGGTAAAAAATTAAAAAAAAAAAAAGTATATGGAAGAAAATATCAAGAAATGATGGATTCCACCTGCGACACCTGGTGGTCATTTGCAGCAATTGCAGCTGCATCTATAAGCTTTAGTTGAAAGAAAAACAAAGACTCAAACTTCTCCTTTTAAAAAGATTATATATTAACCAAACCAACTTTTTAAAAAAATTACTTACAGACATCATAAAATAAAACTTTTCAGCACCGTATTTTTTTGTCTTCAACACAACAAAAACAAATATTTGAGGTCGTTCTCAAAGGAGAAGGACAGATTGTTTTGGTTTCAGCTTTCGGCCGTCCCTCCCTCCCTCCCCGCTTTACTGCTATATTTAAAAAAAAAACAACAAAAAATAACCAAACCAAACCAGAACTCCAGTCAGAAATCACCCCATAATTTTAGAAATCACTTCTCACTCCATCAAATGTTGATCCTCTCCCATCAGCGCCTCTCTCCCTCCCTGTGGTCTCATGCACAGATTGATCGTTTTTAGTGTTTCTATATTGCAGGAGCTGCAGGAACGGACTCTGTAAACTTTATTGCTAGCAAGGAAACAGGAATGTGACAGAACTGGAGAGTCACCATTTAATCAATATAGTGGAAGCAACATTTAAAGGCACAGTACAGCTGATAAAAACATCATAAAAGGGATATTACAATAAGTCGCGGCCACAGATTCTTTGGTTGTACAACAGACGTTTGTTCAGGGACAGAAGCATCGCAGCTCCAGTTTATAACATGCAAATCAGTCGCTTCAGTTGAGCCGCTTTAAAATAAATACAACTGAAACACATCTGTCTGAAATAATCCTTCTTATTTTATTCTCAAAGCACCCTGTTTTAAATAAATACAATAAAATATTGCTATTTCTGTACAAATGTACTGTAATGCACATTTCCCTCCTAAAACGCTTTGTGAAATAAAAAGAGACAAAAAAAATGGAGATTTGTATAATTAGCACCTTGCCACACAGTTTAATTCAGTAAATCTTTCCTACAAATGAAAAGGGAGCGTTTAGGTACAGACAGTTACTGCACATGGATGTTCAGGCCATTTTGGATTGTTTTTCTTTACAAAGGCACCAGAAATATTCATGTTCAGCACAGCTTATAAAATGGCTTTAACTTCACTGATGGAGGCATCAGCTCTCCTTTCATGTCTGCAGCCGTTTGTCCAACGAACAAAAACGCCGAGTTTAAAGCACCTTAAGACATTTTAATAATCATGTTGAGCAGGGAATCAAGTTAGACTATAAAAGGTAAAACCTCAGGGTGTCGATGATGTTTTACATAAAGTTCACTTTACAGAAGCTCAGGATGAAGATAATAGAGAATCAGACGAGATGTGGTGAGGCCCCTGTTTTTATCTTTGGTTCCTCCTGATGTGAAACAGGATGAGGTTACATGAAAACAACATGATTAACATGAAGAAACAAAACGAGTTCACACCCGGCAGAAATAACCCAAAGTTTAGACCTGCAACAATGTTTGTTTCTGGTTCAAATCTGAGTTTTGTTTCCTCTGTTTCAGCCTGAATTCAGATCTTATTCATGAGGTAAAACACGGCACTTCGAAATCGTCAAGAACTTTTATTCAACAGTAAAGCTTAGAAATATTTTACTGGTGCTGCTCTTCCTTTTTTATAGAAGTGACTGTTAATCATGTTGCTTTGCACGATAAACCTGGAGATGAAGTTTGCATGTGACTCTTCAGAGGGAGTGGGGAGGTGGAGCAGGAGATCTGGGTGGAGGCGGGAGGAGGTGGGGTGGGGGAGGAGTGAGGTGGGACCGGAGACCAGGGAGCTGCAGGCCTCGTGCCGCCGGCTCCATCTTCCACCTCAGGCCGGAAACCTTCCTGCTGCTCGTAAAAATAACGTTTTATTCCAAGGAATGTTCTCTCCTGGTTTTTTCCTCCTTCTATGCCGCCGCGCTCCCAGTCGTCGTTCTCCTCTTCACAAGTTTTATTTCACTTCTCTTGTGTTTTTAAGTCCGTTAGCCGCTGGGGAAAAGTTTCCCGAGGCGCATAAGTGAGTGTGAGTGTGTGTGTGTCTGTGCGGGTTTTATGTATTTTATATCATTTACAAGTTAATTTACAAATTACCGGGCATGTATGTTGATCGTGTGTGCATGTTTAAGTGCGTGTGTGTGTGTGTAGGTGTGTGTTCTGCGTGGTGTGTGTGTGTGTTTAGCCCTGGAAACAGACAGGTCCCACTTCAAAGCCAAACTGCTGGTTGCTCTCCCCAAAGTCTGTCACCTTGATGTCCAGCAGAGGGAGATGCTCCAGCTGCGGCGTGTTGATCTCCAGGACTGTCCTGTCGAAGCCTTTACGATACTAAAGGAGAGACAAAGTCCAACTTTAGAGACATTACGATACTAAAGGAGAGACAAAGTCCAACTTTAGAGACATTACGATACTAAAGGAGAGACAAAGTCCAACTTTAGAGACATTACGATACTAAAGGAGAGACAAAGTCCAACTTTAGAGACATTACGATACTAAAGGAGAGACAAAGTCCAACTTTAGAGACATTACGATACTAAAGGAGAGACAAAGTCCAACTTTAGAGACATTACGATACTAAAGGAGAGACAAAGTCCAACTTTAGAGACATTACGATACTAAAGGAGAGACAAAGTCCAACTTTAGAGACATTACGATACTAAAGGAGAGACAAAGTCCAACTTTAGAGACATTACGATACTGCAAGAGAGACAAAGTCCAACTTTAGAGACATTACGATACTAAAGGAGAGACAAAGTCCAACTTTAGAGACATTACGATACTGCAAGAGAGACAAAGTCCAACTTTAGAGACATTACGATACTGCAAGAGAGACAAAGTCCAACTTTAGAGACATTACGATACTAAAGGAGAGACAAAGTCCAACTTTAGAGACATTACGATACAAAAGGAGAGACAAAGTCCAACTTTAGAGACATTACGATACTAAAGGAGAGACAAAGTCCAACTTTAGAGACATTACGATACTGCAAGAGAGACAAAGTCCAACTTTAGAGACATTACGATACTGCAAGAGAGACAAAGTCCAACTTTAGAGACATTACGATACTGCAGGGGAGACAAAGTCCAACTTTAGAGACATTACGATACTAAAGGAGAGACAAAGTCCAACTTTAGAGACATTACGATACTGCAGGAGAGACAAAGTCCAACTTTAGAGACATTACGATACTAAAGGAGAGACAAAGTCCAACTTTAGAGACATTACGATACTAAAGGAGAGACAAAGTCCAACTTTAAAGACATTACGATACTAAAGGAGAGACAAAGTCCAACTTTAGAGACATTACGATACTGCAGGAGAGACAAAGTCCAACTTTAGAGACATTACGATACTGCAGGAGAGACAAAGTCCAACTTTAGAGACATTACGATACTAAAGGAGAGACAAAGTCCAACTTTAGACACATTACGATACTGCAAGAGAGACAAAGTCCAACTTTAGAGACATTACGATACTGCAAGAGAGACAAAGTCCAACTTTAGAGACATTACGATACTGCAGGAGAGACAAAGTCCAACTTTAGAGACATTACGATACTAAAGGAGAGACAAAGTCCAACTTTAGAGACATTACGATACTGCAGGAGAGACAAAGTCCAACTTTAGAGACATTACGATACTAAAGGAGAGACAAAGTCCAACTTAGAGACATTACGATACTAAAGGAGAGACAAAGTCCAACTTTAGAGACATTACGATACTAAAGGAGAGACAAAGTCCAACTTTAGAGACATTACGATACTAAGGAGAGACAAAGTCCAACTTTAGAGACATTACGATACTGCAGGAGAGACAAAGTCCAACTTTAGAGACATTACGATACTGCAGGAGAGACAAAGTCCAACTTTAGAGACATTACGATACTGCAAGAGAGACAAAGTCCAACTTTAGAGACATTACGATACTGCAGGAGAGACAAAGTCCAACTTTAGAGACATTACGATACTAAAGGAGAGACAAAGTCCAACTTTAGAGACATTACGATACTGCAAGAGAGACAAAGTCCAACTTTAGAGACATTACGATACTGCAGGAGAGACAAAGTCCAACTTTAGAGACATTTATCAGCTTAGATGAGTTTAACTTGTTTAACCGAATGTCTGGGCTGATCCATGTAGAGGAGAATAAAGGAAAATGTTTTCTGCAACTAATGAATATTTTAGTAATCGACTATTTTATTTACATAAAAACATTGCCACATTGGGCAAATTTAGCATTTAACCACTTCACCTTATTAAGAATACAGATGCAAATAAACAAATAATTTTTTAGACAAGAAAATAAACATTTTCTTGCCTAAAATGCAATAAAAACATTGGTTTAGTGAACATTTGATAATTTGATAATATTTCTAACGTCAGAATGTGAACAGCTCAGCGGTTTCTGCTTTACATAACATCGATCTGATTGGGTGATTAATTTTGGATTAACTGATTAATAATTGGATGTAAAAAGTGGAAAAAGGGAAGTTCTGGGTAGAAACGATTTACAGACGAAGGTTATTTTGTCGTAAATGTATATATTTTGAGCAGTTAATTGCAGCTCTAACTATGTTGTTCTTTCATAAAATTGCATGTTTTAAAGTTAATATTCTGTATATTCCAGTTAATAACTAATCAATTACTAAATTAGTTGAATTATTTCAATAATTAACTCATAAGGATTAATCTAATTAATCGTTCCAGCTCTTATCTGAACACTTCAGATGGAGGTTAGGCTGCTGAATGTTTCTGTAACTTTATAGAAAATGGACTGTGTGATATAAACCACATAGTCAAAGCATGTAACAAAGATTTGGTGATAATGATTAAGTGGAGATTGTTGCTGGTTGTGAACCCGAACTTGGATCAGTTCCCTCATGATCCTGTTTCATCATTTCCTCCACATCAGGACCAGAACCAGCCGTGACTCACAGAGCAGCCGTCGCTCAACGCCTTGATGTAAGGGTTGGTCTCGTAGCTCAGCTCCTCGTCGTTGGCGCCTCTGAAGTGCAGCGCCCTCTTGTGGTTGTTCTTGGCACTTCGGTCGGCCCAGGCCACGGAGCGGTGGCAGTGGTATGTTAGGTTCTGACGGGCCTGGATGCTCAGGAGGCGCAGGAAGCCCAGCTGGACCACGCCTACCGGCGCGCCGTTGGAGTCCACATAGGAGAACTGAGGAGGGTAAAGAAATGATGAAACTCAGCTCAGTCATGGGGAAACTTAAAATAAAAAGTTAAAAACTTTATGGTTTACTGACCTTACTGCCAGAGGAAAACTGACTGTACCAAGAACCTGGAGTCTCTGTGGTCCAGGAGCTCATCTTTACCTGGAGTCGGAAACGAAAGGCGGAGCATTAATTTAGTTAATCAAGTCTGGGCTGAGCTTTTCATGGAGCATGAAAGGCAACATGGTAACTTAAAATAAAAAACACAGCAGGGCTTCAATGTTTAAACGTTCAAAGTGCTAATATTACATGATGCAGATTAATCACATTGCCTACAGGAAATTCAAATCAGTTACCGTATTTTCCACACTATAAGGCGCACCGGATTATAAGGCGCATGGAAGAGGCGCTTTAGTTTGGGTTGCCAATTTGTTCCGTACTCTATAATTACACACCCACATTTGTAAATAAATGGCCCCAGAGTAATTTATATAGTCGTCTGCCCCAGTTATTGTTTCACTCACGGTGTTGGGATATTGTGTCCAACTGCTTTCTGGGTAACACAGACCAACTGACACGCCGCAGCCTCTCTCCCCCCGCCCCCACCGGCTTTGAATGTATTATCAAACTTTATTAACAAACCAGCGTTATGACAACTATCCCAGCATGCACCGCTCACTTCTTCTTCTACGGGGGAAAATGAAGTCGGCAGCTGCTTACTGTAGCTGTTAGACCTGTTGAGGCTCAATATTGGTCCATATATAAGGCGCACCGGGTTATAAGACGCACTGTCAGCTTTTGAGGAAGTTGAAGGTTTTTATGTGAGCCTTATAGTGCGGAAAATACGGTATGTTGGAGACTTTCAAAGTTTTTTTTTTAACTAGTTATATAATCCGATTTCTGACTTTGCACCGGTGAGATTTAGATTAAAGAAAAGCTTTCATAATGTTTGCAGACTGACCGTGTCGATGCCTGTTCTGGGCTGCAGACACGTTTCTCCACTAGTGAAATTACAGAAAATCTTGAAGGAATCTCTGGAGCAGCCCTGGTTGGGATCGATCCAGTATTCTCCTGCAGAAGGAACAGGAAATTAGAGACAAATATGTTTGTTTTTCTTTTAGTCAATTGTATCCTCATATGTGTTAAAGTTTACAGGTAAAATTGACTTTATGCATTAGTAATTTAAAAATTTTAAGCATTGTAAAGCATCATCAGCATCAACCATGACTCAGATCTGATGGAAAATGAGGCAGCAGGTAAATATTTGGCCTTTGCTCTGTACCATCCTTGAGTTCTGGCTGGCTGAGGTGAAGGTCCTGGCAGGTGCGGGCCGGACTGTCCTGGGTCCCCAGAGGGAAGCGCATCGTCTCGATCTCCTGCCGCAGCGAGTTCAGAGAGCCGAAGATCTCCTCCATGCCCTCGCTGCCCATCAGGAACTCTGCGCCGGCCGCGTCCGACGCCGGCATGTCCGGGTCGAACTCCGGCAGCAGCTGGCTGGCATCAATGGAGCGTTTGGACTTGGGACTCCTCTGGATGGGCATCGGCTGAATGACGTCGCCTGGTGGGCCCTGGATTAAGATTTACACTTTAGTCCACTAACCGACCAGGAAACTGTTTCATATTATCATGTTTCTGAAGTTTATTAAGGAAAACAGGAAGTAAAACTCACAGGAGGCCCAGGAGGTCCCTGTACACCCTTTTCTCCTTTTGGACCAGATCCTCCCTGAAGGTTGTCAGAGTCATAATTATTCTCTATGTGTTCACATTTACTTATTTTAAATTATTTTGGAAATATCTTAACTTACTGTTGCTCCCTTCGCTCCTTTGACACCTTGAGGTCCCTGAAAATATCAAAAATAGTAATTTTTATTAAAAGTTGCAATATAAATGAGACAAAAAATTACTTATTGGTTGTCGCTGTGTTGAAACTCACAGGAAGACCAGGAGGACCAGCAGGACCCAGCGGTCCGGTTCCTCCAGCCATGCCCTGTCATTAAACAGGAAGTGGCTAAAATTATTCAATGTGTAGATTATTATTGATTATTATTATTTTATGTGTAGATGATAAACTTACCGGCTCTCCTTTGGGTCCAGAGGACCCCTGCGGTCCAGTCAGACCTCGGTCTCCCTTCTCTCCCTGCTCGCCTGGAGGTCCAATCAGACCAATCAGACCCTGGTGGCCCTTCTCTCCCTTCGCTCCAGGTTCTCCTCGCAGCCCAGGCAGACCTGGAGGTCCCTGCAGGAGGACATGATGGAGGAGAAGATCAGAGAAGGACGGCAAAATGAAGGATAAATGGAGGACTGGAGAAAACACCAGAGGGAACCGGCCTTAAAGATGAACAGAACAAAAGAGGAGAGGGGACTGCAAGCGATGTTTCCATTGTGCAAATTGGAATTATGAAAATAAATGTGCTTATTGAAACAGACCAATTAATAAAGAAAATTATAAAAAGTTTTTGTGCTTGAATACAGAGGATTTTCGGAAGTATTGAAATGTGTGTATGTTGCCAAACTGCAATGAAAACATTCGTATCACACAAGTCATATGATTAACATCAGGATGTTACTACTGGCAGAAATGATGGAGTCAACAGGAAGTTGCAGGAGGAAAATTCACACGTGATTTTAATTCAGTTTCTTATTCAATTAAAACATCACAACTGCAAAATTGTGTTTTTTTGACATTAGTGGGATATTGACAAAGTTTTGCACACATTTGTAACGTAAACTCAGCTGCTGTCCTACCATCGGTCCAGGTGGTCCTTTCTGTCCAGCAGCTCCTGGAGCTCCTTGCTCTCCCTGAAACACAAACACGTTCAGCAATGGCATCAAATACATCAGTAAAATGTTGCACCGTTGCTGCATTTCCAGATATATAAACTAAATAAACCCAACTGACCACTGATCCTGGCAGACCTCTCAGACCTTCTGTTCCTGGTTTTCCTGGTTGACCCTGAGGACCAACTGGTCCAGTTTTTCCAGGAGGTCCAACGGCACCAGGGTCTCCCTGTGAACAATCACAGTCATTATCAACATTTTGCTGAGTTACTCCTTAGACAGAAGGTTAGACATAATGGTTTCCTTAAAACTGTGACCTAGAGTTTGTGATATTACAATGTGAATCAAGACTCTTGATTTAGAAGAATATTTTAAGAGTGTTTCCATCAGTAGATGTTGCATTTTATGATATTTATGCCTAATGTACTAGAGTTGGTTAACAAGATAAAAAAAACATGTGATTTTCATCATTATCAACTATCTGGCACAAGACCTTTGATACCCTTTGTTTCTCCAACTTTGCTTGGTTAGAAGTAAAATATAATTTAATGATGGAGTTCTTCGTCATATTTCTCTCTGGTGTGACGAGGATCTGAGACGTAATCAAAGTCTGAAATGTCCTCAGTGCCTCCTGTTTATTTTTTTTCCAAGTAGAACCAAATATTTATGGATTATCTAGAATTGGAAATGGCCGATCTCGTAAAGTCAAACGGTGGTCATGTATAAACTGAGACATTATGATCACCGTCTGGAAAACACACTCACTTTGGTTCCTTTCTCTCCTTGTCGTCCTTCTGCTCCTCTTGTTCCAGCAGGACCCTGACAGGCGAAACACAAAGAAATAAAACAAAAATGTTTTGTGTTTCAGCATTAACAGATCCTTGAATAAACAGTTCATCAAATACAGAAAAGAGATGAAGTTTAGCTGCTTCTCTGCAGCCCTTATAGATCAGCTCAGCAGCAGAGAACCATAAAACATTGAAGACGTTCTTACCCTCTTTCCTGGCGGGCCAGGAGGTCCATTCTCTCCAGGAGGTCCCGGGGAGCCCTGCCACATAGAGAAGCACAGCAAAAACAATCAAGAGACAAAAAGATTGAAATGCTTCATGCTAAGATCTGAACTGTTCATATTTTTACTGACCGACTCTCCCTGTTCACCGTCCTCTCCTCTCTCACCTTTGGCCCCATCTTGACCCTGGAAACAAAGTCAGAATTACATTTTATGCTTCTTTAGCAAAACATTTAAGCCAGTATAGAGCAGCTGTGCTAAAATAAATTAACAGCTGTGAAAGTAGATCTGAAATAAAAACAAAACAAAAGATGCATTAAGAGCCGTAAAAGTCACTCACTCTGGGTCCGACCTCACCAGGGGGGCCGGGATCGCCAGGGAAACCAACAGGACCCTGAAATTGGTTGGAAAAACAAGCGTAGCTTTAGGATTGGAGTGTTTTAATTCATTCACCTGTGTGTGTGAGTGTGTGTGTGTGTGTGTGTGTGTGTGTGTGTGTTCCTACTGGGTTTCCTTTGGGTCCGTCGTCTCCGGGTCGTCCTCTTCCTCCTGCAGGTCCAGCAGTTCCAGGTTGTCCAGCCTCTCCCTTCTCTCCACGTTCTCCACGAGGTCCCTGTCAACGACAACACGACTCTTCATTGACCTACAGACACGGCTGACCAATCAGAGACGACACTGACTGCTGATTAGCGGACCAAGGTCTGATCTTAAAGGGGCAGTGTTATGTGTTTTCCAATTACAATCAAGTAATTATGTTACCTTTATTTCTTATAAAAATGCTAAATTTGACTTTATAATTTAAAATATTAAATTGGGCTTCTGTCTCTTTAAAAACTCCTGCTCTTTGTGAAACTTCACCTTCAGAAAGTCATTAACAATTGAACAATGTTATTACGTTGAAGTAACTCATATAATGAGTTCAGAAGAGGCGCAGATCCACCAGATGTTTGCTAATTGCTGCTGGCTAGTCTGAAGGAGCTGAGTGGGAGACTCATGGGGGGGCGGGGGGGCTGCTCTGTGAGGAGGGAGCTCTGAAGCTCTGAAGCTTGGAAACTGCAGCTTAGAGGAGGAGCTGCGTCTTGAAGGCGGGCTAAGTCCACCCAGGCGTTTGGCACAGCTGAATGGTTGCCATGAAGATTAAAGGGTTTCTCAGAAATCAAGGCAACACTTCAGGTAGGTTTTTGAGGGGAGAATAAGATTTTAAAATGGTGATTTTATAAAATAATAATTTTATAATGTTAAAACCTAAAAGAAAATCTATTATACATAATACTGGCCTTTTAAGAGATTTCAAATAAGGAGTGATAAATTCCTTGTGCAAGAAAAAAAATCATGTCCAATTAGTGAGCAGGTTCCAGGTGATCAATAAATATTTGCACGTGTTATTGATTACAGGTGAAAACTGGTGTTTTCCACCTTATTTAAATAAAGATTTGTTAAAGATTTGTGGGAGATACTGGTTGTGATGGAGAGTGTCAGAGAACAGAGTGGTCATAAAAAACACGACGTTGGAAGTGTAATGAATAATATTTTTCATTTAAATAAGCATCTGAACACAACAGTAGAGCATTTAAACAGTAATAGTTTAGAAAAAGTTCTAAATTGCTGTATTTAATTCTGCCAACTTGTTTTATCCTCAGTGTTTCTCTGGCTCTGGTTTTCTGGTCTCTGGTGGCTGTTAATGTTCTAATTTTGTTTTGGTTTAATTGCATAAATGTCAGCGTTCCGGGTGAATTAATCCGTCTGACCAGATATTTTTGTCTGAGCAACATGCAGCAAAATCTGCAAAACCTTTTCTGGGCTACACTATTTGTTTATGCTACACATAGAGACAAAAACATCATTCAATCTGATTCTGGTCATATTGCAGTCAACACTTTTGCAAATCCTCCTCCCAGTATTTTAACATTTCAAATGATCAGCACATGTTCTGCTCATTTGCTGATGCAGTCCTGGTTGCACCTGCTTTGCAGATCAGCGTTGTACATGCCATCATTTTTGCACCTGTTTTTAAACAAGCAAACTTTTGAAAGATCTAGTTAGATGCAGTTCTTCACCTTCTTTCCAGGCTCTCCTCCAACACCAGGCGGTCCAGCTTCACCAGGTTCTCCCTGTGGAGCAAACAGAACATTTAAAACCTGTTCCTTTGTTGAAATCGTTCAACTTTTCCACAAACACTGCACCTTCTCTCCAAGAGGCCCAGGATTACCCAAACCACCAGGAGGACCTTGAGGACCCTGAAGCACAAATAAAAATTTATTTAATTAGACAAATGTAATCTAATGATGTTACATTTACATCCTAATAACAGAAAAAGCTAAAAGATAATTTTGTTTCACTCAGCAAACAGACAGTAATTCATCATATGAACATTAACTTTATGAAAAGTAACTTGATTCTTTTTAGAAATCTCCAGCAGCCTGAGCTGTTTGATACTGTTGTGTTTGTTCTTTTATTTGTTTTAGTTTCTCTTAAATGTTCCAACAAATGGTATGTTTTTAGCACTGAAAGAGACGCTCTGAAGACTCACGTCGGCTCCGTTGGGCCCAGCAGGGCCGCGAGGTCCAGGAGGTCCTGGTGGCCCCTGGAAACAGGAACAGGCTTTTGTTTTTATTTTTGATTATGATTTTATTTTACAGAATAAGTCACATCACGTGTTTTTACAGTAATTAGGATTCTGTGAAACTCACCATAGGTCCACCATCGCCTGTTTCTCCCTTCTCACCAGGTGGTCCAGGAAGTCCCTGCAGGACAGAACATGATGTCAAATAAAAACTCTTTGGCTACGCAGCTCAACTGAAACACTTCAGCAACATGTAGCTGTAGATCAGATCACTTCTAAAAATATGTTACATTCTGGGATAAGGAGCCAAGAAAATCAACCTTGTAACTTTGTTTCTACCTGCAGTCCGATTGGTCCTGGAGCCCCTGGGAATCCTCGAGTCCCATCATCACCTTTAGCGCCAAACGGCCCCTGTTGGCCCCTGGGTCCCAGTTCTCCATCTGCTCCCTGCAGCACAACGAATAAGAATACATTGATGAACTCAACCAACAATCAAATGCAGAGACACCAGGTTTAAAAATCTGGAAGTAATAAATCAAACTTTGCACTCACAGCAGGACCAGGTTGACCGACTGGACCCATTGGGCCTGGTGGACCAGGAGGACCCTAAAAACAACAATATATAAAAATGAAACAACAGAGAAAGAAGATTCATTTGAAACATTTCACTCTGAACATTATCACTAAAATTAAATATGAACGTTTTACTAAGTTTCTCACATGCTCTCCTTTTCCTCCCTTGGCTCCTTTCTGACCATGTTCTCCAACTTCACCCTGAAACAAAAACACATCATTTTATTTCATTATGGGATGCAAACACAAATGTTTGACTCACACCTTTGCAATTTGGCCTATTTTCTGTTTTAAGAGTTATTTTCATAATTCTGTTCCAGCTAATTTCTTTAGTAAAAGAAAGTTTCTCATGTTATTCAGATCAGCATGTCTAAAGAATTTGTTAAATACTGTCGCTCTCTATAAAGCCAGATATAAATTTAATAATCAGTTACTGCTATAAACCAATCCCAGAACTTAGTAGCATTGTAGAATACCAATATTAGATAAAATGTATTTAGTTTCGGACCTTATCCCCGTCCTCTCCAGGTATTCCAGGTGATCCAGCAGGACCTGGCAGACCCACCGGTCCTTGAACTCCGTCTCGACCCGCTGGGCCAATAGGTCCTTTTTCTCCCTTAACATAAGACAAAAACACAATAAGTTTGGGTCAGTTTTTCTGAAATAGATTAGCTATTATTCCCACTGTCAAGTGCAGATAAGAGAAAATGTCTATTTGACTCACTGGGACTCCTTTCTCTCCAGCTGGTCCCGGAGGCCCCTGAGGACCGGGTCGGCCCGGAGGCCCCACAGGTCCGGCAGTTCCAGCTGGGCCCCTCTCACCAGGAGAACCCTAGAGAAGTACAAGAAAACAGATTAAATCACAGCTGCAATGTTTAGTTGTGTTGCAAAATTCAAACACTGAAAAGGATTTATGCTAAAATTAGACTTGATCTACATCCACAGCTGAAAAACTTAGACATGAAATATGAGAAAATAAAATATTAATAAAAATATGTCAGATGGTTAAAAACCTACAGCAGGTCCAGGAGGTCCAGCAGGTCCTTCTCCTCCTTTCAGTCCTCCTCCACCCTGAAGGAAACATCAGGAGGAAGAAACCAGTTTTAACTACATACTTTCTTTAAAAGGAAATCTCATTTCTGGTAATTGAAAAGATTATTTTAATAAGAACAGATCCTTTCAAACCCATTAGGTCAAATGCAACTTTGTGTTTTACTCACAAAGCAAAACCTGTTTGAAAACAGCTAAACTTCAGCACTTAACTTTGCACAAATTGGCAATTAAAACAGATTTTTCTACATTGCAACTTTTTAAAACCATCAATGCATCTCCTCAGGTATAGCATGGACTTTCCCTACAAGCAGGGCAAAAGCAGCACATCACTGATAAACAAATTAGTAGGGCTGCCCAATTTTTAAAAAACATTATTCCAGAATATTGTGATGAGGATTAAGATTAATATATATATCCTCCAAACTCTTTTCTTTCTTTTATATCCCTCCACTTCCTGTGAGCATCACAACAATCTAAAGCACTAATGTGGTTTTGCTGACTGGGGTAGTCAGAGTCCATCCAACTGGCCAAATGCTGATTTTTAATGCATGAATCATGATTGAAATTTAAAATCCTCCCAAAAATAGCATCCATTTCAACATTACTGACATTTAGATATTGACAGCGAGTTGATGTGCAGCTTTAAATGGAATAATAAATACTTCTGTACAAACCTTTTGTAAAAATGAGGAACAATAACATGCTGTACGTCTTCACATTTGGGTTATGTTGCATATCCACCATGTCTAATTCAACTAACAGTGAGAATTAAGATTCACCAACAGCTCAGGCTCAACTAAAAGACACAAAGCCTGTGACTGAGATACAAACCCATTTGGAAAACAGGCTGCAGGTGGGTTTGAGTGGCGGATGGTACATTTCATACACATCTAGGTAGATATTGTCTGTTTTTTAAAGATTTGGGAACACCGTTTTCTGTATTTCTATTTATTGTACTTACAGGGGTTCCAGGAAGTCCTCTCTCTCCAGGGAAGCCTCTCAGACCTGGGGGCCCGTCTTTTCCAGGACCCCCTGCAGGCCCGGGGTCACCCTTAGTGCCCTCTTTCCCTGACTGACCAGGAAGCCCCTGCTCTCCGGGGGGACCAGGGGGGCCAGGATGGCCACGCTCGCCCATGGGGCCAGTTTCTCCTGATGGACCCTAAAAGGATGGAGGTGGAAAGATCAGAAGGAGAAAAGTATTAAAGAAAAAAGTTATAACAACAAAAAGTGATAAAAGCTAAACAAGATGAAACCTCAGCTCACCTGAGGTCCAACAACTCCAGGAGGCCCCGGTGGGCCCATTTTACCTTGGAAACCCTGCAGAAGAGAAACTGAATGAACAGGTAATCTCAGCAGCACCGTACTGCAGAGAAACATCAAGTGGCTTAATGAAGGTACAGACACAAATCCTACTTTTCATTAGGAATCTGTGGATTTAGAACCCGAAAATAATAATCCACTCAAAAGAACTGATACTGAAGAATCCTGAAACATTTAAAGTTAATTTAGATTTCAATAAGATACGATCTCTAAACAATGTTTGCTAAGACACATTATTAAGATTAACTGAAGCAAATTCAACACTGGTGGTTTAATCCAACACCACCTGAAAATCTATTTCAATCAAATTGTTTATAAAGAATAAAATCCACAGAGTTTCTAACAGCCAGAAGATCCTCAAACATCACTTCACACATGTGGAAATGTTTTATGAGAAATAACAAATAATATATAAAACTTACAACTTCTCCTCTCTGCCCAGGATGTCCAGGCAGTCCATCTTTTCCTGGTGGTCCCTGTAATATTGTTTTCAATAGTAAGTAATGAAATAATGAACTTCAATATAAGCTAAAACCATTTAATTAAAACATTTTCTTACAGGAGGTCCTTTGGGCCCAGGGAAACCGTTGGCTCCCTGAGGTCCAGGCAATCCCTGGTGGGAACACAGGATATGATTATTGTTAAGAAGAGACACGATGAGAGCGACTGAATGTCTGATACATGTTTGTGTTGGCAGATATATAAGTTATAACTAGAAGATGCTTTTCTGTAGTGAATGGAAATCATAATTAACACTCACTCTCTCTCCAGGAGGACCAGGAGGGCCGTCGCTCCCAGATGTTCCCTAATTAAAACACAGGAAATTAAACAAATTCACCCCAGACAGCAAAGTGTTTTTACTTTTTACAATTAGTTTCAGTCTAATGTTGTACCAAAATGGTTTAGAGCACAATTCTAAATAAATAACTTTAGCCAAATGCTATGGTTTGGGCTAGGTATTTAATTTAATAATATTAATCAACAGGACAGAATATATTTAAATAAAGTTAATCTCAACAGTTTGGATGAAATCATTGTTTAGACAAACCTTTGCTCCTGGTTTCCCAGTCGCTCCCCTCGGCCCCCTTTGGCCTCTGGGCCCCTGAATGCGACAAGCAACAATTATTAAACAAGTTTCAATAAAAAAAAAAAAACAACCAAACAAAAAAACAATTAATTATAATCTAAATATAAAAATAAAAATGTTATAAGGATAAATGATAAAATGATACACTAGACATTCTGGTATAAATAAATCATAACATGATATTCATATTGCTACATGAATAACAACAGACACCCTACAGAAACATTCTCTTTGCTGACCCCTGGAGGTTAAACGTTTAACTGCAGCATCTTCTAGAAGTGATGCAGCAGGAGATAACAGGTAAAACAATTACAAAGTTATTGTTTGGCATCAGGTCAGTTAAAGTTTTGCAGCCTTTTCTGACAAAATGACAGAAATATGCAGCTTTTATATACTTGATAACTGAATGAATTAAAATTACCGTTGGTCCTCTTTGTCCTCTTGGTCCTTGTTTCCCACTAACTCCCTAATTTAACAAACAAAAAACTTCAGTTAGACACTTAAAGTGCATGAAACACAATTTGCAATAAAGGGATTTGTGCCGTTTAACTACACATAGGAACACAATATTACAATATTACTGTAGCTGCAAATAACATCTGATATTGTCCGACATTAAATCAAAATCATTCACAGGACTAAAAACTTACCCTTGTTCCCTTCTCTCCATTTGATCCTGGGAATCCAGGGAATCCAAGAGATCCCTAATAAAAGGAACAAATATCTCAATATTGGCAGTGATATGAAAAAACAATCATTCTTAAGCTGCACTTTTTCTTTTACCTTGATTCCTTGTCTTCCAGGATATCCAGGAAGTCCAGGTACACCAAGTTTACCCTGAAGGGAAAAATACTCAGTAATTACATAAGTAGCACATCAATCCATCAATTTTCTATAGTTATTTCTATTACATTGTTAAAATGATTTAACAAAGGAATTGGTTGTAATGGTTGATATTGTATCTGTACATAACCTTAAGTTACAGGCAAAAATCTCCTTTTAAAGAAACTGGGCCAAAATTAAAAAAAACAAAAAAACTAGACTCTTATACTCTCTTAGAAGTAATGAGTAACATTTCCACATGTTTTTTTCTTTATAATTTAAGTACAATCAAAGAAACAAATTGTCTTGACTATTGTGACACAACCACAGGAGGGTAGAAAAACATTACTGACTAAACTTACACTTTAGTCCAACATTATTCTGTCCTGGCAGATTTAGACTTAAGTCTATTTTTATTCAACCCAGTTTGTTTCTGACCAGCAGCACAGAGAGCAGCTTTTGGGAAATCCCTTCCTGTCAGTGGGAATCCTGAGACTTAAATCCCTCAAAAAATAATAAAAATGTAAAAGGAGCATCAATTTTTTTGGGAAAAAATACTTTTATTTACATTTTATTAAAAAAAAATGCCTTCTCAATGATCAACTGATAATTCTTCACTTGCCTTAGAGGGATCAAATCCTCCTTCCAATTATTGACCAGAAATGATTAGAACTGCAGCTGAGTGGCATCAATTCATCAGTATTACTTACACTAAGGTATAAAACTGTTGGTAAAATTAAAGGGTAACTTTAAACTCAGCGTTTTATTAACACAAACAAAATAGCTTGGTACATTTAAAAAAGTTGATCTTCAGTATGTTTCTTCTCGTTAGCCAGAAGTGAACAAAGGATTTTTTAAAAGTTATGGAAATTAATGGGATTTTATTATGTTTTAGAACTACAAAAATATTACAATTAAGAACTGATTGGAGATTTGGTTAGATTTTTTTAGTTATTAAAGAATAAACAGGTGTTGCCAGAGCCGAGATATGTAGATTAAACAAAAAGAAAACCACTTGAAAACTGTGCATCACCTTAGTGCTCAGAATTATATGAACTGTACCGATATTTAAGAAAAAAAAATGTTTTAAGTCACTGGAGTAGTTTTGATACATGAACTGTCCAGTGCACCAGCTGAACCTGAATCCAGCTGAATGCAGGTGGCAGGTCACCTAGTTTCAAAAGTCGAAACTACGTATTTCAGCTTTTATGAGATCCCTAGTTGTCAGAGGAAATCCTGCATGGCTTCTGCTGTGCAACATTTTGGACTGGCTGAATGATGCAGGCAGCCGGATTTGGGCCTTGGCTGAAATTTCTCCAGCACCAGCAGTGGCTACATTTGAAGTTGTTTAAGGTGAGGAATTAAGTAAAGGGCTGAAAAATGTTGACGTAAATCTTTGGTTTGGTCCACATTTTTTTCTTTACTGTCACAGCAGCTGACAGAAAAATATTCAAGTTCCCAAATAAGAGACTTCAGTGAAGTTAGGGAGTCTGCAACGTTTTCTGTTGCTTTTTAAAGTTGCCTGATGGACTGTAGTGTTGTGCACTTAGTCCTCAAGATAAACATTGCGCATGTGCTCTGGTTTAAAACAACACTGGATGCCACTTTAAATAGATACAAAATTAAAGATGAATTAAGGATTCATACCTTCTCCCCAGCAAGGCCAAGCGGTCCAAGTTCACCAGGGGGCCCAACACGACCCTTTGGCCCCTCAGGACCGTCCTCTCCTCTGGGTCCAGGTACTCCAATCTCACCCTACCAACACAACACAAAACGCCTTTGGTATATAAAGAAAGCAACAATAAACCATAAAACTGATCAGTACAGTATTAAATAGTTAATTTATTAAGCATTAATCCAGCCGTCTATGATGTATAATTCATTTTACCCGCTCTCCTTTGACGCCAAAATCTCCCTTAATTCCTGGGAATCCATCTTCACCCTGAGAATAAAAGCACATGAAAATATAGTCTTTGTTTTGTTTTATTGTTAGTCATCTATGGATTAATATGTCATAATGTTTCTATGATAAGTTACTGTTGGTGGCATTAAACCTTTAATCAAGGACAAACCTTCTCTCCTTTGTGACCCTTTAGACCTCGGATTCCTTGAGCTCCCTGCAACCAAAGCATCACATTATCATCGCACTGAGATAGAAAATAAATAAAACTTTACACTGCATGTCCACTTTGATATGCAACACATAGGTACAAACTTAGCAATCATTCAATGAGAAAAGTAAATTTTAATGAACAGCTTGATAAATTATGAATAAACTGCACTGACCTTAATGCCACGGGGTCCAGGATAACCAATAGCTCCCTGAGGGCCGTTGGGACCCTGAAGACAAGACAGAACGATGAGTTGGAAGCATATAAAACATTTATGTAAATATTTTCAAAAACACTCGAACTTTAAAATGCGTTTTATGAAAATATATTCAGAACCGTGGCAGAGTCAGAGAAACTGAAGGGCTGTGACACCAACCTGATTTCCTTTAGTGCCAGATGGCCCCTCCTTTCCTGGGTGACCCTGAGAATAAATGAAATAGACCCTCAGCCTTAGGGTGGGTATATTCATTTAATCTAAAAATAAAATAGTTAATCAAAACAAACTTACAGGAGGGCCGTCAGCTCCCGGCATTCCTGGCAAACCTGGTTTTCCAGTGGGACCCTAGAGAGAAAGTAAAGATGGTAAAAATCTAAAATTATAAGTAAAAGCCACCAAACCATCAATCTTTTTAATATAGACATCGTGTCCTTTCCAGGGTTAAAGGTGGGATGGTGTTTATTATCTGCAGCCAGTGGGTCAGGACTCAGGAAAGGTTGCATTTCAAAAGTATTTCATATATCAGTAATATAACCTTTTAATAAAATCTAGAGCCCAATTAGATGAAGAGATTATAAAACATGACAAGATTATGAATCCTCAGTTCTCAGTTCTTTTGAAATGTACTTTAACCAAGTAGTTACATCTGGAAAATGAAGGTTTTCTGATCCTATGAATCCATTTTCTATACTAAAATAGTGGCCAAATCAGGTTCAAGATGTGTCATAACTTCTGAAACAGATTTAAAAAACTGCTGTGTTTCTGGCTTCTTACTTTCTCTCCTGGTGGTCCGATCGCCCCCTGAGGTCCTGGCATTCCCTGCAACAAAAAACAGAGTTAATGTTGCTGAAATTACAAAACATTTTGTAGATGTACACTCCAAGAATATCAATAAATAAAACAAATCTAGGGCTTATAATGCTGAGATGCAGACATGAGGAATTCAGCATCTAAGCGGCAAAAACCTGATCAAGTTTGTTGCAAAACTGCAAGACGATTGATAACTGCTGACATAAAAACAACAGATACACATTAAGGCTGCACAATATTTAACTACTGTATAACTCAGAGGTTCTTATGATATGTAGCTTCAATTCTTTGTGACAATTTCACAACTACAACTCTGTAACTGTTTTTACTGTTTCTACTTTGTAAAAAAAAATCAATCAGATTAGATTAAGTTTCTGTGAACATCAATTTTCAAGTATTGCCAAACATTGTCACTGTGACTAGACATCCATCATGTCTTAGTGGGCTCGCAGTTGTGTCATATTCTTTCCGTTTTCAGATGATAAATTGAACAGAGATCAGAGTTCATCGCCATTTTATCAAATAATCCTGCTGTAGACTTTTTCAGAGGTTCCTTCCTGACTTCTCAGCTGTGCTTTGGGTCTTCATGAAGTTATTTGAACAAAAATGTTCTCTAACAGGTCCTTCTCAGAAGATCTGCATTTTTATTGACACTCAATGACACACACCTGGTCTCTATTTGCTAATATGGTAATTTTTTAAGTCAAAGAAGTGAAGGGTTAAAAATTCCTATGCATGCAACACTTTTCAAACATTGATGTGGAAAGTAATGGAAAAAACATCTCACATTTCCTTACTCTTTCTTTACTAAAAATGTAATAAAAATATGTGAAAATTCGTGGTTGTTCCATTGCAGAAGGTGAAAAGGTTTAAGTGTTTCAGTATTCAGACCATCCCAGGTAAAGGTCTTGGTGAGATTCTTTACATAATCATACATAATCATTACATAATCAGTCAGACTTGACTGACTCTTGTGCCTTTAGGTAACAATAATACTGGCACAAATAGGACTCAGATGTTTTAGTATAAAAAAAGAAAAACAAACAATGATATATTTTTATAAACATATTTCAATGTGGCATGTTTTGAGAATGAAGGAATTAAAATGTATGGAGACGCAGCTATAAACACATGTCATGCTGGATAAAAATAAAATAAAAACTTCAGCACATAATTATTTCAGTACGTTTACACACAGAGACAGCTGATGGTTTCTCACCTGAGTTCCTGGAGTTCCCTGCTGACCAGGAGGTCCTGGCTCACCTTGGGGACCCTTAAAGACACACAGAGAGGATAAACAATGACTGAGAGACACATAATGAAGAAGAGAGATTGGTAATTCATTTTCAAAAGTTCTTTTCTTTTGCATCAGCCATAGGAGTCAAAAATGCATACACAGATTACTAGAAAATATAATTGATTATACAGTTACTAACCAAGTTTCCTTTGGGACCATGAGGTCCATCATTTCCTCTTACACCCTAAAAAGAGATTATACAATATCAATCAATCATGGACACCAACTGAACATTTTAAACATATTTTATTTGAAAATATTACCAGAAAAAGCTTAACAGCTGGCTATTACAGCTACTATATTGCATTAAGGTTATTATAAAAAACAAATCTCACACCCTAAGTAACGTATACAGAAAAAAAATCAAGTGTGTTTCTAACTGATTCTAACAGTTGTGATTTTTTCCATAACCATCACAAATTACAGTGATAAACATATTGCGGACCTGAGGTTGTTGTGGTCAGACATTAATAACTTAATGCTGTTAAAACAAGACAGAGTAGCGTAGTTTAAACTGATTTTACTCACAGGAGGTCCAGTTATTCCTGGAGGACCTTTAGGGCCAAGCAAACCACGAGGTCCCTGCAGAAGGACGAAGAATAACCAATAAGAATCCATCACTAACATGCTACTTTCATGCTACAATAACAAGTTTCATGTAAAATCATCTTCCATTCAACCTAAAATATCCTTAATATTTCCGTGAGAAACTGAATAATTTTTCTGCTAAATATACAAATTTACATGCACAACACAAAATCGGAAAATACAGAGATGCTAAATCTCTTTGGTTGTCATGGAAACACTCACGGGTTCACCTGGGAGACCCCTAGGTCCAACCTCTCCATCGTCTCCCTACAGAAACGGGAACAACATGTCAGTGAGAAGGTGATAACTAAAAGATGTGGAGTAACAATATGTAAAAAATACTTTTTAATAAATGTTATGCTTTTCTTTTTATTACCCACCCTCTCTCCATCCTCCCCAGGAGATCCTTGCAGTCCCATTGGACCTGGGTCACCCTAAATACAGCATATTTCAGGTGAAGACTTTAGATATTCTACAGCTGTTTATAAAATTATAAGCAATAAAAGCTCCAAATAAAACAGTATGAGAACAGAAACTTACATTAATGTTAAAATAATGGCAAACATGTATATTATTACTAAAGTTTAACTTACTCTGTGTCCTTTGTCACCAGGCAAACCAGGAAGGCCATCAAAACCACGATCACCCTGAAACAAGAACAAACCTTTTTAGGAAACTTATATTATTTCAAAACATTGGTAAGAAAAAGCTGAGACTATTCTGCATGTTTTGGGAGTTCAGGAAAATTGTGTTAAACTTGATTAATAATTCCAAATTAATGAAGAATACTTTACCTTGGTCCCAGTCTCTCCTGGCATTCCCCTAGCACCATCAGCACCAGCACGGCCCTGTTAACAGGACATGGAAAACACTGTTTTATGATGTCTATCTGTAGCTCTGGAGGATGACACTTGTACAAACACAGATGAAATAGAGTCAGATGGATATGGATAAGATATTTTATATATCTTTAAAAAACAGTAATTTTACTCACTCTTCTTCCAGATTTGCCTGGAGGACCCATCAAACCTGGGGGACCCCTGGGCCCCTAAACAAAAAATACCAGTGATGTTTTACATCCATGTATTCAGAACTGACCAGTCTGGTGAAACGACTGATTTACCTGAGAACCATGATCTCCACTCTCTCCCTTCAAACCTGGACTTCCTGGATTTCCCTGAGGAAAAACAAGATCATCAGAGCAAACCTTTTTTAATTGCAGTTTGATGTAAAAAAAAATGAACAAAGTGTCTTATGGAAAAACAGATATAAAATGAACAGATGTGTAGCTGGTTGTTGTAAACCCACCAGGGGTCCTGGGCGTCCAGTGAATCCCATCGGTCCAGGCGGTCCCTTCAGAGCCATCTGCAGAAAGCAAGAAAATAAAATCTTAATCACAATAATGATAGGGACATATGGCTATTTATTATGGTTTCGTTTAAGTCAAAGAAATTGTCTTTCTGCAACAACTTTACATTTTTTCTCCACTGATATTAAATTTTGTCAAAAAAATGTGATACTTAAAGCCCCTTATGTATTAGTTTCTTTTGAAAATATTTAGATGTCTTCCCATTTCCTAATTTTATTTGTCATCTCTTTACAGTTGGTGCATTTGATTAATTTAAATAAAAACCATCTCAATAAGAAAGAACATAGCAATAACAGTGACACAGGCAACAATGGAGCTAAATGGATAACTGCAAATCATCACTAATTATTAAAAAAACTGTTTGCATTGTGGAAAAATTAAATGAGAATCAAACTAACCCTGGCCTGAGACAAGATGGCTGCTGCCTGGGCTTCCTGTGCAGAAACAACGGGACCCTTGTCTCCTCCACTCTGTCCAAAGCGGAACTGCAACAAGAAAATAAAAAGTTTGGTTTAAACTGAAAGTCAGATCTGTTTGCTGAACCACCGACAGAAACTACATAATTATAACACAAAACAAAACAGTGAACATTAACTTTAGCAAAGAGCAGAAACATTTACAGAGTAAATCTAAAGGTTTGTATTTAATTAGTTGTAATATCAGAAATAAAAACATTGTGACTTTTGATAAAGGTAGGCTAAACATGTTAAATATACAAAATTATATCTACTTGGGAGTAGAAACACTGTAACACCTTAATTAAACATGATTAGAAATAGAAGTAAAGATATTTTACAGGCAGCATGACTGAGGTTCCAGGAGGTCCAGGAACTCCATCGGCCCCAGGCAGACCCGCCCTGCCAGGAGGACCCTGCAGGACAAAACAGAGAATTAAACAAAGACAATAGGGAAGAAACACTAAAACTAATTTCATCACTTATTAAACACAATTTTGCACTAATAAAAACAATCTCACCCTCTCACCAGGGTCACCCACTGACCCAGGAGGTCCAGAAGGACCAGAAGGTCCTGGAAGCCCCTAAAAACAGAGACAAAATCACTTTAATAAACTACGTCTAGTAAATCAATACCTAAATGTTCAAATCAAGAAATATAATAGTACAATCTAATCAATTGGACAACCAAAGCAGCAGACAATGTACTACTTACAGCAGGTCCTTCAGGCCCTGGAGGACCTTCAATCAGCATTCCCTGAAAAAACAATTAAATAAAACATTTTATTACAGCAGGTCAGTAAAAGACTGAAGACAAAAGGATGCACAGCTTGCACTATAAAGAAATCAGTATTCTTCTAATAATACCTAAGGATTTACTGAAGTCAGAAAAAACCTTTTGTAACTAGATTATAGTTACAATAAAAATGTGTATATCATTTTTAATATTTAGTTCCTTAACTGATATACAACAACTTTATTCAAAATTGTTGAGACTTTATTTAAACAAAGAAGATTCAGTATTTATTATTGAAGTGGTTGGAAATTATTCAACCATTTTAATCAATTAAAAAATGACATTTTACTTTAACTGTTTAATATGGGAAGTTGCAGTTCTTTAGTATGAAGATGATCTATTGGCTCGATTAAAAACCTCCACATATTTAAAACCACCGGTCATAATTCTGAGCTCAGCCATGTGACACAACCACATGACTCGATAAACTTATTAAACACGGTAAATTCGATCACCATGTGAACACAACAACAAGACTCACAGGCTCCAAAACAGCTGGTTCTCCCTTTTCTCCTTTCTGGCCGCTGATGCCGGCCTGAGGAAAACACACAGGTATCCAGGAACACAACACAATCATTACGGAGATACTTCCACATATAAACAACAGCAAAAACATCAACAGATACCCAACAATTACCCGCATCATCTTAAAGCATTGAAATAAATGTAATACAATGAAAATGTGTTTTGCTTGTGTGAAACTGTTAAGATTTTCTTCAATTACCGACATGGATCTCCATAGTCTTGGTCCATAACTGTCATATATTTTGAATGAAAAAGGAAGAAGCTTACCACCACTAAGGAAAAGCCATACACTGAAAAAAGGCACTGAAACCTTTCAGATGGTAGTTTTCAGTGTATGTGATGCTTCAGGTTACCGATTATGTTTAACAGCCTCTACATCAGTACTAGCCATAGCATTTTTTACTGCTTAAAAAGTAAAAGCCTTTTCAACCAATAGTGTAACTTCAAGGTCTTGAATTGCATTCAACATATTTCTCTTTGGTTGACTGAGTTTTGCCTGGATATCTTTGAAATCTTTTAAATAACTTTTTCTAATTTAGTGACATCACACTGAATTTTGTCAGTGAAAAAAAAAAAATACTTTAACCACACGTTTGAATTACCAACAGTGGATAAGACATTTATCTGGACCGTGTTGGTTTGGAATAAATTAAGAAAGACACATGGCAAACCCAAACAAGTTACCAGAAGACATTGAATACAATTGATCAAAGACCAGAACTTCCTGATTGGTTAAAGCAATTTTTTGCTTCAAAAGCAAAAATACTCACGCCTCCCTCATCGGTCACAGCGGACAAGGCGGGCCCCATGTAGCCATCAGCCTCTCTGGTCTCTGGTACTGGGTCACTGTAGTCTTTGTAGGAATAATCATATTCCTTCATGCCCAAGTCTCCAGTCACATACTCCTCAGTGAAGGCTTCCTCTCCCACACCGCCTGTCTTTGTGGCGTCTAACTCCTCTCCTTCCAGGGCTGGTTCTACTTGAGGCTGTGAAGCGTTTTTACAGCCCCACAAGGATGGACGGAAAAACAGGAAAGAAAGAACCAAGAGAAAATAAAAGTACAAGAAAGGGAAGGAAAATAGTAAGATGGGAGATGTGCAGAATGGAAAATGTAAGTGTAGCAGAAAAAAGAGGGTTGAAATAAGGAGGTGTACCAGAAAAGGGAACAGTTTAAATTTAACTTACCTTGTGCAACTGTTATAAGTTTGAGTTAAAATAAAACAATGTGGCATTTCCTGAAAACTTGATCAGTCTTTGATTCAGTTTGATTTTATCCTGCAACTCTAAATCTTCTGTTTTACTTTTGTCAATAGGTTTTCAGCAGAGCATCTCATTACCAGCTTGTGTTCGATCTTTTGTAAAGAAATGTATTTTGTAGGAGTTTGGTGAAAAAGAAGGACAGTCTGTGCTGCAGACCTTCATTTTTACCTTTCTGAACACAAACCGATAAGGACAAACTTTGTGAAAACAAGCTTCTGCTACGTGCTTTTCAATGCAAAGCAAAAATGTTACATGTGTACTTACCAACTGTGTTTTTAATCCAGTGGGAAAACAGAAATATTTGCTTCTAACTCATACAAATGAAAACACAGTGTTTCAAACAGCATTCTTTACCACACTAAAGGTTTCTACAAAGTTGCAACAGATTTCAGCACAAAAATTGGACAAAGTCAATAAAATCACGTAACACAAATAAGTAAAAAATTAACTTTGATTTTCTACTTGAAGACATGAGAACTAAAAAACAATCTTTTTCAGATTCTGACAAAACAAACAAAAGCGCCATTAAGGAACCCTCAGTGTATTAAAGTCAAGTTAGCCTTTCTTTCATATAGGAATGCATTTTATCCATCTCCTTGTGTCACTATGGTAAAACCACATATCAAACATTCTTATGCGGAGCTTTTTTCACAAGATTTTTGTTCTTATTTCAGGATGACTTGAATATTGAGTTGGCATCTTGACATGAGAACAACATAAGAATCTTGCTGTTAAGGAGAAAGAGTCACATAAACATGTTTGATGGTAAAGGAGATGAATGTGGGACAGTCGTTTTTAAAAGGAGTTTGTTTTCTCTCACATGTTGCTTTGTGGCATCAGAGCCAACAGCACAGTAATGAGTAGTTAGAAACATGTAAAGAAGAGCAAAGATCTTAAACTATGATATTAAACTACAAGGACTGGGCTCACCAACATACAGGTACTAAACCAGTTTTATTCTGATACAAATTAAACATATTTACTTCTCAGCTGCTGGGTTTCACTGGACAAATTTGTCTATCCAGTTGAATTTAATCTACAAATATTGAAAACAAATTCATAATGAAATATCTTTATATCTGGTTTTATTTGGCGTGTCATTTTCTTTTTACCTGAACTGGTATCTCTTCTTGTCCAATCACCTCACCGTCTGGCTGTGGAACCATCTCCTCATAGTAATAATCGGTGTCTGTAGGGGTGTGGCCAGCCTCAGAATATTCAGTGTCTACATCCTGATTGGTCAGGTTGACAGGAAGTTGAGAGCAGAGAGGAAGTAAGCAGAATTGATTGGGAGAGCAGGGTTAGTTCAGTCTGCTTTAGCCAGAAACTGGACTGCATCGTAAAACTGTGGTCACCAGTGGCCATTGTCTTCTCACTGGCGACGCACATTTTTAATCTTATAAAGATCCATTTTAGAAAAGAAGTTTCAGGAAGCTCTAACATATCAATGACTATACATTTTTCACAGGTGCAGTGTCATTGAGACTTTACTGAAACTTCTTTTCATGCAATTCTTGGACTGGTTTTGCTTTATATAGCTCACAAGCCAAGGTTCAAAAAGTGTGAAGTTTGCTCTTATTGGAAGCAACACTGAGAACATCAGTCCATCCCATGAGATGGAAATATCATAGCTTGATGCTTCAGTATGTAGTTTCAACCAAGATAAGAAAACATAGACAGTGACTTAACAGCCTTACAGAGCTGGACTTTTGTCATGCGTTCTGTGAAGCTGTTTTACTTATATATCATATAAAGTCAACAAAAGACAAAGAGATAGATATCAGAAAGACAGGCTGCCAAAAAAATTGCCATACAGTGACAAAGCGACAGCTGGAGGTTTGCTCTGCTGCAAGTGTGGTAATAAATGTCGGTTCCCACTTTCTGTACCATGATAAATACTTGACTCTTACTTTAACTGCTTCCATGGAAAATGAGGTCTGGGACTTAGGATTCTGTCTCAGCATGAAGTAAAGAACAGATCAACTGTTTTTAGCCATGCTTCAATGTGCGCCGCAGGATCATATCATATGGAGAGGTTGCAAAGATTGTGAGGAACATATGATATGTGCAAATACAAGAAGGTAGTATGTTCTTATGAACTAACTTCCATTCAGACAGCTAGCTTGAGGATTTACATCAAAATCTGCAATGATGTCTGCAATTTTGCTGTAGGTCCTAGTAGATGGAAAACGCTAGCAGAGAGAATGAAAGAGCGGAGCAGAAATCTGTGGACATTTCAAGCCAAACATGAACCCTCATGTTGTACCTGTTGAAAACCGATGGTAACTTTCTTAACTTCAGATCCACTCAGCGCAGCCTTGTCAAACGGTGGGAAAGGCCTGTGTTGGGATTTGACATCGTTGTCTGTCGTCTTGGGTTTTGTAGGTTTAGGCGAAGTGGGTCGGATGGCTGGAGATGGAGACGTTGCTTTTGTTGGATTGGAAACCTTCTGAGGTTTGCCGATAGTCGGTTTGACCAGATTAACCTTTTTGACCACATCTTTACTCTTTCCTGCTGAACTCTTGGTGGCAGCAGGTTTTGCCATCTTTGTTGGAGCTGGTTTGGTGGGTTTGGGGGCTTTAGTAGTTTTTGGCTTGGAGGTTAAAGTAACTACACTGGCCACAGTCTTTGGTTTGTTAGTGGTTTTAATTTTTGTAGCCTCTTTACTTGACTCTTTGGTTTTGCCGTTCGCTTTAGCTGCATTGTTCACTTTATTCCCAGCATTACCATTAACTTTGACTTCAGCTTTGCCATTTCCAATGGGTTTCTTGTCTGTTGTAGCTTTGCCATTGCCATTTCCATTCACCTTAGACACAACGGAGGCCTTTCCGTTCCCTTTGCCATTTCCACTAGTATGGGTTTGAGCTTTGCTGTTACCATTAGATTTCTCCGCAGAAGTCTTTCCATTACCATTACCATTGGCTTTAGCGCCAGTATTTGGTTTCTTCAGAGCAGTTGATTTGCCATTTCCATTCTTAGCAGGAGCAGATGTGGGTTTAGATTTACTTGCTGTAGTTGGCTTGATCTTAGACAAGAGGATCTCTGCTGCAGTAGGTTTTGCTTTAGGTGATTTAGCTGCTTTGGTGGGCATAGGTGGCTTTACAACCACTTTGTATGATCCAGGCTTGGCTGACTTAGGCGGAGTGGGTTTAACTTTTACAAGAAGGGGTTTAGATGGAGCTGCTTTTCCATCGAGTGCTTTCTTCTAATCTCCATTAAAATTGTTTGTAGAAGAGTATTTATAATGTAGAAGTGCAAATTGACAAAGACAGGGAGGGAGGGTAGAAGATGACACAGATAACAGAGGGAGTGGGAGGAAAATGAAAAGCACAAACAAAGGATTGACAGAAAGAGACAAAAAGACAAGAGTGGGTGTTTTGACAAACAGTGACATAAAGATGGCTAAGGTCTGGATGATTTACTGAGACTGTGCAGGCATTACTGGATACAGCAGAAGTCTAGATCTAAGATAACATTACTAAAAGCAGCTAGCAGTGAATTCACAAGAGGCATTTAAGAGATGTTGGTACTTTGAGCCAAAATTGTATGATTTAATTTTGCTGTTTTCTCCAGTAATGCCATTCCCAATATCAAATGACAAAGCAGCATCTTTGCTCTCTAAGGAACTGGAGGTTGTGGTTTAGTAGAGGCACTGAGGGTGTGAACGGTCAGCTAAAGCCAGCTGTTTTAACTCACACACATTATGGAAACAATCCCACAAACACACATACAAACATACATATTATGCACTAACCTGTTGCAGAGCTGCACTAATGTACTATGAGGTCCAACTGGAAAATCAGGTAATTTTCAGCTGTTAAGCCATGCAAAGGACAGCAGCTTAATGTTATCTGGGCATGCAAAAACATGTCAGTCAAATGAAATCCCAAAAAAAAAAGTACCATACATAGATCAACTCTTATCTCACAGGTAAATGCATGCAAATAAGAATAGTTTATTCTAGAAAAAAATAACAGTAAAATGATACATGAGAAAAAACAGACCTTCAGGGGTAACATAAGCATATAATCTGAACACATTTTAATACAAACTGTGGCATCCATGCATGGTTTTTATGAATATAATGCAAACATCAACTGTATTACCATGCAGTGAAATAATTGTATGCACTGACAAAAATATATTGAACACATATAACAAAAGGACAGCAACATGCAACAATCTTAACTTTTCAGAACAATTAAGTGATCATGCAAGTGTTAAAACAATGAAAAGATCAAATAACACACTAGTGGAGTTCATCTTAAAAGGCCATGAAAAGGAGGTCATCAAACTAAAGACTGAATTTTAAGATTAAACTTTAAGGACTTTGTTCTGTGGCAACTGAATATCATAAATGATATCAACATTATAGAAAAATAGTTAGATGAAATTACTTAAGCATTTTTTTATCTTAATCATATTTGCATAAACTCAAGTCCAATGCAATCAATTTAGTACCATCAACAGATCCAGAAGTTTTAAAAAGAAATGTTTAAGTGACTTGCATAACTAATTTGTTTTTGTAGATTCTAATATGTTTTAAGTTATGCTAATGCTAAAAGTTATCCAAATCAACAATGTATAATAGAGAAAAAAAATTACATGTGTGTATGCCAAAACAAGCATACCTACACTTCCTCAGTGCCGCCACTTGGCCACATGTGAACATACATACATACATAAATGACAACATTTTAATGACTTGAGACAAAATCTGACAGGAAACAAACATAATCCTGTGTAAGACAAATGGCAGATATGAAGTGGATGTTTAGGAGGTAAATTTTGATTAATAAGAAAGGAAAATGTGAAGTAAAATAAAGGAGGTATGGCATGATAACAGATAAAAGACCCCTGACTTACTAAGAATAAAACACAAAAACTTCATGCAGTTTGTAGAACAAATTTAAATTATATTCAAATATTTATCAAGTACTTGTAAATCATGGATTGTAATATTAATGTATTAACATGTCACACTCCCTTTTCATTTGGTTTCCCTCTTTCTTGCTCCCAATTTACCTGTTGATTGGGGTCCCCAGGCAGAGAAGAGGGGGATGCAGAGGAGGAGGGAAAGCCTGTTTTCCTCATAATAATAGGGGTATTCATGGTCATCCTGCTCCTCATCAAAGTACTGAGAAAGATGGAGGGATTGAAAGATTGGAAGAAAGATGAAGGGATGAATGGAATGGGACAGGAAGATACATGAAAGCAAGAGAAATTCATCAAGAGGGGAAGTATAGATTTTCACAGGGAAAAGAGGAGGAGTTATGGAGGCCAAAGAACAAGAACAGCAAAAGGCCCAAAGTTCAATGTTGAAAGACTGCAATAGATAGCAAGGGGGTATTGACAAAATGCAAAGCTTTCATTTCTCAGTTCATCTGAGTTTTCAGAGCAACACAAGGTGCCAATATTATAAATGTCAAAAAATAACCAACCCAGATGAATGAGACAAACATAAGCAGTGGTGAAGTAGTGAATGTAACCATAGTGAGTTATATTCATTCAAGAAGCAGTCATCCCAACAACATCAACATGACAAGTTCAGAGCTCTGTGCAGCGACTAATAATTCACACTGAGTAAGATCAGGCATGCAAGCTCATAGATTTGGTACTTTGGATGGATGCATGCAGGTGTAACGTATTTGATTCATTAAATCTGTGCTGGTGTCAAAGGAATGTCAACTTCCAAACACTGCAAAACGGTTAACCAAAGCCTGCAATGTGTTGTGCACAACCAGTCTCAGTAAGCAAACAGGTTCCACCCTAAGCCGACCTTTAGCCACAATCCTATGTCACAATTTAACCACAGAACCAATCAGAATTACATTTTCATGTTCTGCTGATGTTCTCTTTATTTCAATCCATAAGAAAAAAAAAAACATGGGAAGACATTGATGTTTTACTGTATCATCCTCTTACCCCTACCTTTCTGTGTTCCATTGCAGTAGAGCAGGAAACAATAAAGTATATATCATGATTAAAAAGGAGTAAATGTTTAGAGGAGCAGATCTGAGAGGAAAATAAAATCCCTCAGCTTTTCTAAATACTCCTGGGACACAGATTGTGGAGGTGAGGGAGAAGTCAGATAGATACAAACAGTTGTTGATGACAAGGATGCATGAGGAAGACAGAAAGATGGAGCAGAACTTTGATGGCATTATCAGATGACCCAATCTGAACCTGAGGACTTAGATTTCAGGAGACTCACGCTGTTGAATTTACTATGCGACCATATTTACATATGCTCTGGTATTCCTAATTCACATATATAATCATAAACTACATGGTGAAAGAAAGGTAGATTTTAAAAAGGTACCTTGAGAAGAAGTTTGGTAAACATTAGAAAAGTGACTGAACGTCTGTGCCAGAGCAAAAGGGAAAAAGTACTGTTAACAAAAATATCTGTTAAAATATACCTATGAAAATGGCTGTGGGATTTCTTTTTTGTCTTTTTCAGAAAGATCAGATTAGTTTTTTTCTTGTTTAATCAAGCCCCAATTTGCAGCAAATGTAATCTCAAGAAATGCACAACTTTATTATTACTACTACTATTATTATTAACATTAATTAGCAGCTCTTGTTTAGCTCAATATAAGGCTCATCTGAGATTTTTCTACAAATGGCAGAACATGTAAGGAAAGAAATCAAGTCCACAGATTCTGATTGGGCCAGATTTGATGGAGCTGCAGATGTGTTCCTTACTTGTGTTGTGATGCTAATTCCTAATCTTCTAAGACAATTATTATAATGTGTGACTTTAAGAGGTGAGGGAATGTGTGTTTGTGAGTTTAACAAAGATTAGGTGCTGTATTCTGCTATGTGCCAGTTCTGTGGTGTTACTCACGTATGTGTTGGGGTCCTGAGCTTGGGTTTTGGGCAGAGGGGAGTCACAGTCAGGGCTGTAGTGTTCACAAAAATCATATGCTGCCTGAGGGTTGGAGGCAATTAACAGCTGCTGGATGTCTCCCTGTGGATAAAAAGTAGACATAAGTAGCTATATAATAGTTACATACAACCTAATTCAAAGCCATTTCAAGGAATTTAATTTGTGTGATGAAACGTAGTACAGACAAGCTGTAATCATAGAGAGTACAATCATTTGCCTAATACTTTATATCCAGACCTGGAAAACTTCCTCATCAAGGAGACGAGCTCCAAACACGGTGATGCCGTTGGTGTCAACCTCAGCATTGTTGCCTCGGGCCAGTGGACGGGTCATCTTCTTCTTACAGTCCAGCAGCAGTGTCACATTTTTCTTTGAGACAGAGAAAGCGATCCGATGCCACCTACAGACGAGTAGGAGGAATAGCAACACACACGTGCCCAAAGACATAATTATATATTAAACTAAGACATCCCACAATTTCCAACAAACACCAACAAAGATACTATTTCTAACCTCACAAATAACTAAAATAACATAATTTCAACCAGTCACAAACTGGCTGCTGCTGGTTACTGACTTGCCATCAGCCAGGTTGATGCCTGTGAAGAGTGGGTAATCCTCAGGAGCTGGTTTGCCATGCTGGTCCTCATACAGGAAAACCGGTGAGCGTCCCAGTTCAATGCCCAACTGCTGGATGCCCTGCTCACTGTAGATGGAGAGGAGGAAGGCCTGCAGACCAGCCTGGGGCTTGATCAGAGTCATGATGGAGAAGTTCTCAGGGAAACGACCTGAAACGGAAAGGATGCACAAAAACTGAGAGAAATGCAAGAAAAACAGAAGCAGACCAAGTTGACATGAATCTTAAAATTAAAGTCAGAGGAGAGGTACCTCAAGATCAACCCAGATCAGAATGTGAAGCTGGCATCAAGATATGAGCTCATAATAACAGGTGGCGACAGCCAGAGAAAGAATGCTAAGCAGAACCAAAGCTAAAAATCAGCTTCAAGGATTTCTTCATATAACCACATAAGTGGTGCTTTCTGTTTTCATACGTTGCTCCATAGTGTCAGGCAAAAAATCTTAAAGTAACGTGTTGAAATCTTTCCACAAAACTGACTTAACTCCAACACAATAACACATAATTATACTAGAAGTCATTCCGCACAAAGGGCACAAAGCAGCTCCTGTAAAACTAAGAATGTGAGTTTGAAACATATTGAGGCACAGCAAGCTTGTAATGAACGATAGGAATATGTTCGCATAACATTTATAAAATTAAAAACCATATTATTGTGCAGGAAATTATTTTACATAACATACTGCTTACTTATCTGTTTTCAAAATGCGAAAGGAATTACATTCGACGCTTTTTCAAGTGGAGAAACAGTTAGCTTGTTTTTCCATAGTTAGCTTTCCACTGCGTTAGCAAGACCAATATCATCACTGGGCAGCCAAAATAACGACTTAAATTGAATGCCTTAAAATAAAAATAATAAATTAAATTAAATTAAAACGTTGCTATCATTTGCTATATTAGTACAGATACAGACAAACTGAACAAAAGCCCCAAATTCGTCTATTAGTGAAGAGCTTAACTCAAGCTTTTTTTTTTTTTTTTAACTCAAGCTAATTGAGAGTGAAAGTTAGCATAGCTTTCAGTTGCCATGGATACGACGTGCGCGCGTCGGCGTGAAGATTGTTGTTAAAAAGGTGGGAAATAATGTCACAAAATCAGTTGGGCTATTCCCTATTTTGTCCCAGACAATTAAAAATTGCATTTACTGATGTTTCAATATCAACCGAAAATGAGTTTACCTGACTTTGCTAAAAATTTGTGTCCTACTTTCTGTACTTGTTTATATTTTCATTTAATTTTATTTTTCTTATTATTTTTTCAAAATATATGACCAAGATAATGTAGATAGATCAGTGACTCAACGTTTCTGACAAAACAGTGACAGATTACCAATAAATAAGTTAAATAATTAATGTCTTAGTAGCAGAGGTGTCCCAGTCAAAGCTTTTTCTCCTTTGTTACTGCAGCTCTGACAATATCATATGTCTTTATTCCTGCTACATTAAAAAAATGTGTAAAACATTAAAAGCGTCTCTGAGTATTTACATTTTGATTATCTATAGGTTGTGGGGAAATCATTACAGTGGTTCCTTGTTTAGAAAATTACAAATCTGGTCAACCCAAAGCTCACCTGAGAAGAGCTGCTTGGTGGGGGCTGAGATCTGGGCCTTCTTGGTGATACGATAAGCATGATCAGGGCTGCTGGAGCGACGCGATGTGCAGAAGCCTGGGACTTTCTTCACACCCTCAGGGAGAGAGGGAACCTGCAGAGCACGTAACACATCCACTGGATCTGAGGAGGACGAGAAATAAAGAAAGACATGCAATTTATTGCTCTGGGATTGCTAAGAGATTTCCTTAAGCAGCAGAAATATAGTCATAGTCAGGGACAGCAGTGTGATTATTAAAATGATACTGTACGTTGTTTATCAAGCCACTAATTGTACCACTATCATCTAAAACAGATTATTTTTGTAGTTCTCCTGATGTAGGTTTGAGTCAAACTGATCTTGAAAGTGATCTTAAATCTTCCTGCAGCACAATTAAGATATAAGATAAAGTTGAGATTGCCCTTAAAGTGTCTACTACTGTACATACTGTAAAAAGAAAGCACTGCTCTGTTGGAGCAGATGGACAGCAGTCCAAGCCATATATATGAACCAGTGCAGGGTAGTTTAGCAAAGCTCAGTTACAGATGAACCAGACAGTTCTCTCGATTCTGCTCACATTCTTCAAGCCACTGGAACAAATGGCTGCGGATGTGATGCTGCTGCAGAGTCAACTGAATATTCATCTGACACTGGCATCTAACAGTTTTACCTTACATAAACACCTAATAGAGAGATTCAAACACATTCAAAATAATCAGAAAACATTTTAAAATGACATATTCATGTAGATATAAGAAACAGAGTGAACAGCCAATCTAACATCCTGTCCTCACTTTCAGACACCGAGCTCAGCCTGCTGGTTTCTCCACACTTTGGCTTATTTTGTTGACTTTCTCATATTGCTCAAAAGCACTATGAAATTATGCAAAACTGAGATTAGGAGAAACAAACACACTCCAAAAACATGACATTCAGATATAAATCTCCATAAGTTGTCCTTAGATATGTGTGTGTGTGTGTGTGTGTGCATGATTGCATGACCCTGTGTGTAGATTATGTTGCATGTTGAAAATCATGAGTAGTTTTTTATTTGGTCATTCAAAATAGTATTTACTATTAATTTCTTTAACAATGCAAACATGCAGACCTATGTTTTTTTTGCTGTGGTTCTAAAACAAAACAAAAACCTCAAGCATGCCTAAAATTAAAAAAGAAGTAATTTGTTGACAAGTTCTTTGGTGATGCAGCTATGCAGCTGGAACCTGTGCTCACATTTTCCCAGATTTAGTCATCAGGCTCCCTCAATTTGTGTTCCAGTGACCAGTGAGTCAGTTTCATTGTTCACAGACAATAAAAAATAATTTATAGGCGGCTGTAATTTAGTCTTTTCCATAATAAACTTGTAAAGTCAGTGAACCATGCTCTGGTAAAATTTAAAAAGCAAAAATATTTATAGTTAAATCATACTCCTCTCACTAATGCTTAATACATTGAGCAAAGTCAAACTGCAGAAAAGCCACATTTAAAGTACCTTGTGTGCCATTCAGGTGAAACACTTTTATTTTGTTGTATTTGGTGAAAAGTAAATAAACAAACGCAAAGAAAGAACTTCTCTAAGCTAAAAGTAGAATATGCTCAGATCAGTCAATTCTTCTGGTAATCAAAGTCTGAAAGCTCCAACTACAAATAACAGATGACTTTTCAGAAAACATTTCAAAATGGCACAAATTCAATGATTTTTTAACAAAATGGAACTTCAAGCACATCAGTAACAGAAATAAATACCAGGTTAAAATACTTTTTAAGAGTGTTTTAATGCACTTTCAAAACGACTCCTTGGTACCAAATGTGACACTTTGTTGTTTCTGTTCCTAGCAGTGGTAACACCCAGAGTTAACAGTTTGTCATATAATCCCACAGATGGTCATGTTTATTCAGACTGGTCAACGGTGCATTCATATTACCTCTGGGTGTCCAGACCACAGCCTATTAATGTCATCAGAGAGAGAAGGAAAAAGGAGGAGAGTAATAGGAAGCAAGAGGGAGGAGGAGCAGGTGAAGGTAAGAGGTACTGGACTACAGATATGTAATAAGGCTGTCTCTGCAGAAACCTTCTCAGAAAATCAGTTTGGAAGTAAATTTTAGCAGAAGGAAGTTAAGAAAAGGTGCAAACAGTATAATAGAGACCATTGCAAAGAGAGAAGGAAAATAAATATAGTTTAATTAAATAAACTTTCATCTTGGATTTTTGATAATAATAATGATATTAATTATCCGAGAACCCCTAAACAGAAAATTAAGCTTCTGAGTCCATTTAGCCACATATTTAAAGTTCTCAAACTTTAAAGATGAAAAAAATAAATCATTATCATCAGGGAACACTGTGTTGAAATAATAGTAGGGAAAGCAATAAGAGGAAGCGGTTGGGAAGGAAAGCTCATGCCAAGTCAGAGTGAGTGTGTGTTTTGGGGGGGGTCAGTCAGTGACAGTAGACAGTGTGGTTCTGTGATGGCAGGATACTGGATCCGATTGCACCCTGAGCTCCCCCAGTACGTCCAGTACAATGCGCCGCTCTGTTCCCCCGTTCCCAGCCCAGCTTAAGTCTGCAGCCGGGGGCCCTTCCTGCCCGAAGGACCACAATCACGACAAAAACACACCCTGAAAAAAGAAAAACACACAGAGCAGCAGAGGTTCTCACAGCGCAGGCGGCAAACCGCGCACTTATACACACACCTCACGACACGAAGGGTGGCACAAATGAAACGAGACAAGCTGGGAAAACACACCACTGAGGGGCACAAACTTTCCTTCACCACTTTCTGCTGTCTCCCTGTTCCTGCTCCCTCAGTGTCTTTCAGCATGAGGACTCACAGATGGCTTCCACCATTTGATGCAGGTGTGGCCCAATTACGCTGCTGCCATTAAGACAGGAAACGGGGCACTGAGGCACGAGAACAGTGATAACCAGAGCTGGATCTAAAGATTACACTAGCTTGTATGAACAGCAACCAACAGGATTTGGCTGAGGTTTAACAGAAGCAACTATTTTTGTCAGGAAAATTACAAACAGGACACCTGGATCACACTGTTCTCATTTAACGCTAACCCCTTGACAGTAAAAGCACTTTCAAATTACAAAGCGCTGCTTTCACACGTCGTTATTTAGTTTTAAAACATTTGCAGGGCTTTCTTGTCTGGTACACACCCAGCAATTCACATATCAGTGTAAATGTCAGCTTAAGCTTGTTTTCACAAGGCAAAGAAAAAAGTGGAAAATCCAGGATTTAAAAATACACATTCAGTTGGAGAAGAAATGCCTATTCCATAAATTTAATGAATCTTTAAGTTGACCTTTAAGAGGTTTCCAGGTGGGATCTAAAAGTAATTCAGAATCATCAGCCTGGAAGACCAGAGTGTCCCTTCTAGTTTGGACTTTTCCCCTCATCCTTTTTGGCAAGATGAACACACAAGGTCCCACACAGCAGAGGAACATAAATCACAACTCTTCATCAGATAAAACTCATATAGTTATTTATGGCCATTTTCTCCTCAGAGGTCTTGTAGAAATAACTACCAAGACACTTAAAGTGTAATAAACTCACATGTAGCATGTGCACAGTAGAACCCTGTGTTATAGGGTGGTTCAGTCTTTCAGCATGTGACCCAGACTGAAACAGTCTTGTCTCTTTAACACTGTAATCCTGTAAGTGACGCAGAACCTGAAACAACTCAACACTCAGAGCCCAAATTAAGCTCAATTACAACCAACATCAGAATAACGTATTCTCCAAAATAAGGTGGCGCATTAAGGTCTTGATGTTCAGAGAGATGTAGTTACTGCTAACGGCCACTAGATGGAGCTGAAATGAATATAATTAACAGAGCAGACAATTAGAGAGGACAATCAAAGCCTGTGGAAACTGACAACAATGCTGCAATTACTCATACAAAATGTTTACATATTTACAGAAAGCAGCTGACTGCAGTGACACATAATCAGGCTAAAGCAAAAGGATTAGAAACTATTGGGAATGTTCAGTTTGTATTTTAACAATAAAAACAGGTGCTGTGCACAGATTTGATCTTGTATGTACATAATGTCAAAGAGCATCATTTCTGAAAGAAAGCTACATAATTGGACTTGCCTCTGTGAAGAACACATAAGATCCTCAACAACATCGAGATTAGAAACTCACATAGTGAATGTATCTATTCCAGCTGAACAGAACTAATAGAACAAAACTAGCTGACCCAAACAGACAACATCTTCACCCCCCGATGGGACGGGGATGCTCTGCGCTGCAGGTTTTATGTGTGATCATTGTGTACTAGCATACCTCTCTACTTGTGTGTGTGTGTGTGTGTGTGTGTGTGTGTGTGTGTGTGTGTGTGTGTGTGTGGTTCCCTTTCCTTTTCTTGCACAGCTTTGACAAATACCAGACACACACTCCAGCCGACACACTGACCTCTAACCTCTCACCTTTACACAACAACCGCTTTGTTGGACACCCTGAGCAAGTGAAATGTGTTATATTTACAACACATCAACACACAAGCAAGCAAATTTATCTTTGCTCTCTGTCTCAGTACTTCTCAGCCTCACAGACACTCATATGAGAAAAGGGAATAAAAGCAGATTGAAAAGCTAAAAAGCAGGCATAAAAACTTTCATGTCAAAAACAAAATTTAAGAAATAATTTTAAATTCAATTCCACTTGTTCCTCCAGCACCAGCTGCTTCTCCGTCCACCCAGAAAACCACATCGCTAGAAAGTATGCAGCACTCCAACTGCAGGTTATAATTTTAAACATGAACCTCTATAGTTATGATTTATTTATAATGTCATGAGTACCGAGACAGTAACATGTATAATGAGTTTCCATGCAAGACAAAGAGAAAGCTTTTAAAATTTAGGTTATTGGTTTAAAGTCGAGGTTTGGGTTTGTCGGTGTGGGTTTGCTGACTTTCAGCAATGTTTTCTGCAGAGTGGGAAGAGAAAAACATTCAAACAGAAAAAGAACTTAAGGAAATCCACAAAAAAACTGATGTATTTTGGATTTGTTTAAATTTGATGTGTTTCTGATCAAAAAAAGGGAAAGACATGAAGGGAAATGTGCAAACCAGAAAGCAGATGAATGACATCAGCTGTTAAAGAACAACTGGAAACAAACTCAGCTGTAAAGGACCAATTAAAAGGAACTTCAGCTACATGTGAAAAGCAATGTAGTTGCCTTTTTTATGTGCTTGTTACATAAATATGTGTGAAAACGTTTCTTCTAAAATGGACAAAAAGAAACACCGAAGCATCCATCACATCTAAAATTTGCCTGTCACATTTTCCATGTTTCAGCACAAATTCATATTTAGGCTTAATCTTTTACTGTTGTTCTTGCTGTTTATTCTATGTTTTTAATCTCTTGTCTCTAACTAATATATTAAATAATGAATCTATCCCTGAAGAGTCAATTTATACTGTACTGCGTTACTCTGGCAGCCTTCATGTGGCTTTTGCCACTGTGCGTTTGCTCATGATGATGCCATGCCGGACTCTTGTGTGGTTTCTGGACTGCAGGCCACAGGCTCAGTTTGGATCTGAGGGAGGATCCTGACACCACAATGCCAACATGGGACCAGGGCGACCCGACCAGGGAGAGAATGAGTGGTTCCCTGCTCTGTACCGTCATATGGACCGCATATTTAGCAAAGACACAAATTAGAAACTACACTGATGATGGTGATTATGATAAATGATAAGCAGAAAAAGCAGCTCAGCAGTTACTGCAAATACAGGAAACACTTTAAGTCTCAAACACTATAAAGCTCTTTATGATGGCACAGAGACTATTTTACTTTAGAAGAAGTTAGAAAACAAAGACACACGTTTTTATTAAAAAATCTGACAAAAATATGTAATATCTGACAGAAATTCCAAAAAATGTTTCAAATCGAAGCAGAAATGAAAACTTCCCAAAGTTTGGAAGCAATTAATACTTACAGGTCTTATTCTCACCCATCTACTGCTCTCAAAATTCACTAGTCAAGCAACTGATATCTTCTTTAAGACGAATCCTGACTTTCATGAAATACAATTAGAATACATGAAAAGGCTTCACTTTCTGGTAATCATGCTCACAGTTAGATGTTTTAGTGTGGAAATCCCCACATCACCAGTACTGTGAGATTTCTGAGATTTTATTGGTGCAGGTTAGCAGCAACAAGAGACCTGAGCCTGGGCTGGGCTTGAGGAGTTGGGACATGTTGTGTTCTGGTAAATAATAACATTAACATGATGATACACCTGTTTGCTTGTGGACGTCACATTATTTCAGAATAATTTAATCTAAAACAGTAACATATGGAGTAAAATTTTAATGTGTATCAAACAGGAAAACACATATATGGAAAGCCATAAATACTTTCTGTTTCATTCCAAAGATCTTGTTCCGACACAAACAAAATATCATCAGAGTTTATGTCTAAATTTTAAAGTTAAAAAGAAATAACACAAGTTAGTACTAATGTAAAGCCTTTCCTTGACTTTAAGTTTATTTTAAACAAATTTGAACCAACTTCTGGTACACGGTGTTCGTTTCCCACACAGTTCCTACTGAGCAAACTGAGATCAACACATAATCCGTTTAAAAACTATCAGCTTTCAAGAGAAACTCAGAGGAATGTTGTTTCCTCTAAATGTTAGTTTATACTCAAAAGTTTCTGTATCACCAGAAGTAGGTAATTAATTTCAAGTGCTTCCCTGCAGCTCTGCATCGTGAAGAGCTGCTCTTTCTGTGGAAGTCTGAACACCCAGCAGACTGAAGTGATGTCTGGAAAAACGATGTACATTAAGATTTAATGTAAAAATGCAGCTGGGCTCTGCGCCCTCCTACATCGACTTCCTTGAAACAGAAAATAGCAGCGACTGGGAATAGCAACTTATGCAGACAGTCTGTCATTATAAAGTTGGCACGCTCGCCTGCCGTCGTTGTACATCTTCTGCTGAAACACAACGTCTTGGAGGAATCCGGTCAGACAAACCACCAAATCATCACCTATAAAACCAAAGGAAAACAGAACAGCGATCTTCCGCTCCCTGTCTTCCTTCATGTCTGCATTTTTAATGCGGTTTTGTCTGAAAGATGCCTTTAAAAGTTTACATTTTGAGGCGATGTCATGGTTTACAGCTGAGGCCTGAGAGGTGTTAAATCATATCTCTGCTTTGACTTCTGTGTGATTTAGCTACAGCTACCAGCTGAGTCTGCTGAGTTATTGAGAAAATGATGGAGAGCAAAGTCGTGGTTCCTAAAGCAAAATGATGCCTAAAGAGTGCAAAAATTAATAAACTCTTATCATATCTTAAAATAAACGAGAGAGAGATATCCAATATGAAAATAAATTCCTGTGAAAAATGAAGTTAGCCAGAGTTCAGACATGCAAGCAATTACATGCTCTATTTTTATCAAGTGTGTGGACCTGTTGACACTAATTAGCACATTAAAACAGGCTGTTTGCCATGAACTTCCAACCACCCTGTTTTCACAGATGTAACTCCACAACCAAAATAATACCTTTATAGGAAATTTATAGCTTAGGTAGGTAAAGTGGATGTTTTTCAGTCCTGGTGAAATCTGAAGAAAAGAAATATTCACTCAGTGCCTGGAAGACTAAATCCAGGGCAAAGTGTTTTAATAAAATCTGGTATGGAAAATCTTTTAGTAATGGGCTGTTTGGAGTCTTAAAACAGGGAAAAACAGACTTTTTTGTGCGTCATGTAGGCTACAGATGTTGGTTCAGAACTTTTTTTTTAACAATGTGACCAAATTTAGCTGCCCACTGTTGCCACATATTTTCTCTGTTGAGAGATTTCTGCAAAGTACTAGATAAAATCCTCTGGGCTCTCTGAATTAAATCACACTTTATCATTTGGCATTAAAGAAACAACTGGTTTCCATTGCACTGTGCATTATTACAATTTCTGTATGTAAATAATATCCATCGTAAATGTTTGTCGAGGATAAAAAGAACATTACTGGCTAGGATTATAAAAGAAAAATCCTTTAATCCTAATTAAGTTGATGTTGCAAACGGTCAGATTTTTATTGGGTTTAAATTAAACCTTTGGGAATGCATGGATCCCTTCTGACTGCCAGACGAAGAGCCACGTTGCCAAAAGGTCAGAAAACGTGACTCAGGGCACAAAATTAGGGCCTGCAAATTGGAACAAGTCAGTTAACAGGCAGGTCATGGTTGAGGAAATTGAAGGATGGACCGATGTGACTCATGAAAGGAGCAGGAATCCATGGGAAAATGATGATGAAGCAGTGGAAAATGAAAGGGACAAGGTTAAAAATGTCAGTTTTGGTCACATGTCACCAGGAGAAGCTTTGAATACCACACACTTCCACACAGTCACAGGAATGAGCTGTCAAAGCCCCGCTCTGCCTCCAGATATAGTAGCTCCATTCATCACCAGCGGCACAGAGAATACGAAGGAGAGGAGGGCTGCGTTATGTTATGTTTAGTCAGACTGAGACAGGCTGCCCTTTGATGAGGAGCCTTATGCTTTGAAATGAGGCTGAGGAACATCCATGTCAAGCAAATATTGCCCTCTGAATTTCTCCTCTTTAGAACAAAACCCGGCTTTCATAGCTCTCTGGTTCCGCTGCTCTCTGGATGATGGTTGTAACTTGTCCATCCCTCCTCCTCTTTTCCTTCTTTCTCCCAGAGAAGAATGAATAAACATGTGAGATTCTGACCACTTTTTTCTCTAAAAAGGGCTTTCACTGCCTGGGTGGGGCGCTGTCATAATTTACACCCACATCTGCTGCTGCGCCACAATGAGCTCACACAACACGTGAGCTTTTGTCCAGGATCAAAAACGCTCTTACAGGTAGCAGGAAGGTTTAAATACCTTAAATACTCCTTTATTCCTTCCCTTCTATAAGGAGCCTTTAAGCTGAAAAGCGCAGCCAGTCTGACTCGGATTCACACAGAGGCACATTCACTCATGAAGCATACATTTCCACACCCTGAGCTGGAGAAAACATCCATAGCTTACATATGCACAAACAGAACTGTACAAAGCACACATAGACCTGCAGACACTATAAGCTTTCAGTCCCAAACCCCTGCCACTCAGGTGCTCCGCAGCATAGCAAGCTATTCATAAAAAGTAAAAATGTCTCAGGCTTCTGCCTCCAAAATACACATGGGAGACCAGAAGGGCCAATCTGGTGATCTCTGACTGAAAACCCGGCCAAAGACAGCAGGATTTAAAAAAAACTGTCCGAGCTTCAGCATCTGATTCTCCAAACTACCTGAACAATAAGAAAACCTATTTAACCACTGAATCTGAGCTCCCTAAAAATAGCAAGAGGTGAGAACAAACCCCACTTTGATGTTTAAAAATCTACAAATGATCATTTTAATCCATGTCTCGGATTAAAATGAGCGCTTAGACTTGCTCTCTTTAGACTCAGGTGAATAAATGAGTCCTCTGTCTAAAAAAGAACCCAAAGACGACTAGTGGTGCCTCAGGGAACTGCTCTGCATACAGATCATTCCAGGGCCAACTAATCTGTAATCTGTGGGGGGAGAAGAGACATGAGGGAATCTGAAATCTGCACAAAAATTAGCTTATAATGTAAAATCCTAAACTGCAAACTTCAAATGGATCCAGCTAGTTTGTATAAAACATACATAATTTTGATACTGATCAAATATTTACTGATATTCACTAATCAAAAGTAAAATCATCTGAGCATGTGGGAATGAAATCCCCCCTCCTTAAACAACCACAGGCAGCAATGGATGGACTGGTGAACAGGCTGAACTGGCAACGTCTAACCAACTAGACAGGGTCCAGTTGGCAACTTTCATCATGACGCAGAATCAACATATTTACTTGTATTACAAAAATAATTTAAGAACATGAAGTTCAGGAAGCAAACATGTAAAGAGGCAACAAAAACAGATGTTTGCACTATTCTTCCCGAAACTCTTTTCTGGAAGACCTGCAATGGTGTAAATTTCTCCATGTAAAAAAATGCTTCCAGATGATCATGTAACACAATGAAAAGCTAAAATAGGAAAATAAATCCAGATAAAAAGATTTAAAATATTTAAAAATCTTGCTTGGGAGAGATTTGAGCAAAGTGTCTGCAGGACACTTTGCAGGTCGACACCTGCCAGCATCAGGCTGCAGAATCTCTGAGTGAGAAACCATGTCAGGAATAAACAGTTTTATTGACATATATTAATTATATATGATCTGATTTGCAATCAAATATTCCAGGTAATAGTCATTCCCTAAACTTTATTAATAATCTTTACTTGTATAAAAACTGTTCAACGACTTAAAGCTGGCATCTTTGGTATATTAGGGGAAAAAACTTTGCAGATCAACCAGAAAACAGCATTTATACTTCTTTGTTTTGTCAATATTTTAAATTTGACATAAAATTTATCCTGAAAACTGACTAATTTGACATAAAACTATTAAATTTAACAAATAAACAAGAGTTTGGTCCAATCGTGAGCTCAGGAACAGAGCAGGAATCTCCCTGGGAGGATTTGGGAATTTGACCTGTTGGTGCACAAAGCATAAACTTCACGACTTAAACCTGTCGGACTCTGCGCAACAAATACCAAAGAGGTTTACATGTTTGGATACTGTGGGGCCCACCGTAACGGGGTATTGTTTACCACATTCTTTAGGGGGTCCGCAGAGCAGCATGTCAGGTGCGCCAGTATCGATAATGGATGAAGCGGTTATTCATTACGCGGTTAATCCAGTGAGATACGACAAGAATGAAGTTTAGGGGTTGAAATGTAGACATATGTGACTGAGGAGTATGCGTGGGTTTTGATAAAAAGCCCAACATTCAGCACCAAGAATATTAAGGGTCTCTGTCTTACCTGCCCGAGCCACGGTGGTCTGGCACAGGATGAGCGCCACAGTCACCAAGGCGAAGGTCGGGAAGCCGACGCGCCACGGTCTCCGCTTCTTCCGGAAGGGACAGTCTCGAATATCCATAGCGTTGCGGAGGTTTGGCGGCCTGACTGAGCTGTAAGTGGATGTTATCCTGTCACAGAAAGACCAGCCGTGGAGCGGAGCCCGACTGAACCGTCCGTGAGGCAGCAGACAAAAAGGCACGACTCTGGAGACTCTTCACCTTCTCCTGGAGACGTTCCTTGATGAGATACCAATGTTTAAGTTAATGCATAAAAAAAACCTAAACACAAAACGGGGCTTGGGGTATTATATTGCAAATTGTTCCAATTTGCAATATAATTGTAACGGTTAACCCCTTGGTGCTAAAACCCCATTGAGTCCGATTGGGTACGAGTACCCAAAGTGGAGAGAGTAGAAGAGAGAGACCTGGAATCACTCTCTCTCTCCCCCCTTTCTCTCTCCCCTTCTTTACTTTCTCACAAGAAGAGTGAAAGTGCGTGTGTGTGTGTGTGTGTGTGTGTGTGTGTGTGTGCAAATGGAATGGGAGAGAGAGAATGGTACAGAGGCAGAGGAAGGTGAGAGAGGGCGTGCGTAATTGCGCGCAGGGCGCATGTAGATATAAGAGAGTATCAATGAGATACAAATATGCATCTGGACGAGCACAGTTATGCTGCATTTCTTATGCGGTTTCGGAGTTTGATGACTAGAAGTTAGTGAAAAAACTTTGTTTTCGTCTGTGATTCTGCTAAAAATCACAATTTACCGAAAACGTGTTGTGAATTAATTTTAATTCTTTCTACCTTCGTTTATTCCCAGCTAGAACCAACAAGATAAGCTGCAGCTGCCAGCTGGAGCGACATGAGGAGCAGATTTGACTGAGTGTTGAGCCAACCAATCAGAAGTCTGTCCGCACAATTAGCCACGCCCCTTTCATCACATCGACGAGACGTCTGCTGTAACTGTAATAAAAATCAGCTTAGGTTTAGGGGTGAAAAAATGAGGAGAATGTTTAAAAATCATTGTCATAGTCCTGTCCTGATATTTTATAGATTTGTATAAATTAACTTTATGACATAAACAACGTTGTTATCTTGGTGAAATGGTTTATTTAGATTCTAATAAAAATGTTTATGGTAACACAGGACATTTCATGGACTGTCAGGACTTATATATAGTTCTGGGACACCTTTCTTTTATCCACATCAAATATTGTTTTTAAATTTTGCTTTAAGCAGTTTTTTAATCAATTTGGATTTTTAATGTTATTTTTGTTATTATTAATATGATAAGACCATTTAAACAAATGCATAATAATAATAATACTAACAATATTACTGTTGTTAGTATTATGTTATTATATTGATTATTGTAATTATTATGATCTATGGCATACTCTCACCTATAAGCACTTATAAAACAAATCCTAGCAGCCGACAGCAGCTCATACCTTCTTTGTGTTTGCCAATAATAATTTGTCCTTACTGAAAACACAACTCAACAAAAACATTTTTTTCCTGCAGATAGACCTGGACATGTCTGCTTTAGGAAAACGAATCTAAAGTTCTTGCACTGGATCTGATTAGCTCTCATGTCGACAATATTCCCTCCAGTCTCTGTGTGCAGAACGTGTGCAGCAGATGAACATGGAAATAAATTGAAAGATAAATGAGCAGAAATAACAAGCTGTCAAGTAACTGATTGTTATAAGTATCCGACTATTGCGCTGTAAACTTCAATCCAAAGACGCATTCCTTTAAAAGTGGCTTTCAAATCCATACCTGCTGTAAACACTTTAAAGAACCATGTATGTTCAAAGTCCCAGTATGTGCCCTGATGTCTGGCTTTTAAACGTCTCTGCCTCCACAAAGCCCATGGTTAGTCACTTTCTTTGACTGCAGACTTCACATCCAGAAAGCCGTAATTAACCATAATTATGCCTTGATGCTCTATACCACTCACTCCTTCTCACCACCTTCTCATTTCTTTTCCCATTTGTGTTTTATTTTCTGAGGGGTGTGTTTGCAATCTGTGGTACTTTCCAAGATAACTCCCTGACTGTAGTTCAGTCTGGGGGCTTAGGAACAATTGAAAAACTGTAAAGACCAAAACAGAAAAAGTATAACTGGACTTTACAGTGGGAGAGTAAGAATGGGCATGCAAACAAAATCAGAAGATCTTCTCTGGAGAAGCATTATTCTGGAGACATTTTAATATAAAACAGGATGATTTCTCTGCTAATGGAAGAAACCTAAATGAGTGTTGCTTTGCTTTTATGAGGGCAGGGCAGCTGAACTCATGATTCATGGATTTGTAGAAAGTGTTTGATGTCGTTTGTTAAATATTTGGTCATAGATCATTGCATTTAATGATTCTGGTTCTGCTGCAGATCTCTTCCTCTTAACAGGGAGTTTTCATCATCCGGTGCCTCCTCCATGCACAAAATGCAGACCTGAAATAAATAGAATGAATTAGTAGAAAATTTGTCACAATTTTGCGTTTTTTAGATGTTGGTGTACTAAACTGGCTTGAATTTGAGCAAATAAACAGAAATGTGGACTAAAGTAAAGTTCTCAGAGGTTATTTCTGCTGTTTTCCAAATATTTGTGGACTTGAACAACAAAAATGTGTGCAAATAAAAATTACGTACCCAAGAAGTGCCTTTTAGCATTGTTGAGTAAGAGTTATTTTTCTTTCACAAACAGGGAATCTTTACTCAGATGCTATTTTCTTTCTAACAGTATTTACATGAAATCAGAAGAACTTGAGTCTCTCTCCCTCCATGTGGCAGCTTTATTTTTTTGGTTTTCTGGACACACTGGACTGAGTGTTTCCTTTTGAGGACAGCCTGTTTGGTTCTAGCCTCAATTTGCTCTGAAAGAAGACACCGCAAGTTGTAAAAGGAGACACCCCAGGGGACATCTGCGGTTTATGTTTGTTCTGGATTTCGCATGTTAAGTGTGTGTGTGGAGTTTCTGGCAGTAAATTCGCCATCAAAGCTGTATTTTAGTTTAGCTGTATTTTAACTGAGAACATGACAGAAATGTTGTTTATTGACCAGGAAGTCAAGAATACTACTGAAGTTTCTCGTCTTTTCAGACAGTAAATAAATTGATTGAGTGAGGTTGATTGAGGTGATATTAAAAATATCATATTTGATTAAATTGTGCTGCAGACTGAGTGTTGCTTGATGCAAATTGGGTAGGAATACTTTGGGGGGAAATCTTAGGAAATGAAGATTTCTTCTGATTTTATTCTCCTAGTGAATTTCTTACTCTGACAAACTCTATCAAAAGGAAATTTACCATTAGCCAAGTGCATGTGGTGCCATGTTCCAAATTTTATATTGTTACTTTACTTATCTTAATGGTAGAAAGTCTTAGATCTGGTTCTAAAACTCATGGAACACACAATTTTCTGTGATGTCAGTTCACAAAAGCTGTAATTTCAAGAACCTTTACAAGACAAACTGGTCCGGGTCATCTTCAGTAACTCAAAAAAACCCCAGTTAATTCCAGTGTAATCCAGTCAAATCACAGACTTGGGTATAAAAGAAGTGAATAATAAACCTCATTGTCTATAAAATCACATGCTTACTGGTGAATGTTACCGACAGGTTGTTGCTTTCGACTCTGGGTGGTAATAAAACGTCTTTTGATTGGTCTTTATATAAGATTATTTGCCGAATTCATTTACATCAATTTAATATTTCAGTATTAGAGTTTTATTGCTGTCACAGTCAGCAGAATAAAAACAATTAGACTTAAAAGTTTTGTCAGTTCTGATTCAGTCTATTTCCTCCAACATGTCCCCACCCTTTACCATATCCTGCACAAACCAGGATGCCATTCCTAACAGTAGAACATCTGCATAAAACTGCTGGCCACCAACGTTATGGAACCATCATAAACCCCAGAAAACGAGGAAAACACGTTTATCTCCACTGGCATGACTTCATCATCTGAAAGCAAACTTGTGGCATGTTTTAAAAGCTGGAGCTGCTTGGTTTCAAAACACAGGTGCTCTCATTTGTTAAATCCGACCCAAAATCTGGGATGCAGATTCAGGCCTCAGCTGTAAAATTAAGTTTCAATGTCAGCTGCGTGCAAATTAATAAAACCTTTTAATTAGTCAGGATGACATTTAAAGGCTGGGAGAACCCAGAGACCGCAGAGTTTCCTTGAAGAAAACCTGCATCAGACGAAGCCTCCCATTAAAATGAATTCTCACAGTCATCCAGACCGACCCGATGCATCACACACTGTAATATCAAAGGGTGATTAGTGTGCAGCTGGCAGAGCGCCCTGGTGGGGCAACATCTGGGTCACTGGGAGCAGGAGACTCCTCAAGGATGGACCAGAGCGAGAGGAGAGTGTCTGCAGAGAGATGGCATCAGCTCGGCGAGATGGACCCAGCAAGTGCTTGTGGGCAGCTCTCTCTCTCTGTGCTATTTCCAAAAGAAGAACCTTATAATTACAATAAAGCAACCATATTATACAGCTGACTTCCTTGAAAAGTCTGTATTTTACAGGGCAGGGCCACAAACGCACACACACCCTGCTAGCCACAACACACTGAAATAGATCAGAGCCGGGGCTCGCCTGGGAGGAAACGGAGCGAAAAGGGAGTGGACTGATACAGTCGGTGCAGACAGAGTGGCCCAAAGAGCGTGCATGTCCCCGCGTGATGAATACACACAGCGCTCGGAGTGGGAAAGATGCAGAAGGTGTGCTGAGGGGGATAAAAACGGGAATTTAGGCAGAGAAAGGGTCAGTGATTTTCAAACTGAGCTGCGCACACACCCTGCTAACCACATACCTCGAAATAGACAGGAGGAGGGAGGAGAGGGGTGACAACTGGCAGGGGAGAGTAGGGCAAGTGGGTGTGTTTTTCTGAGTGGGGTGAGTCCGTCAGCTGCACAAGAAAATGTGTGAGGCAGGAAGAATTGGCTTTATATATATACATGAGCACAACGTATATTTTGTTTAAGTAAACCAGCAGTCTTAATGTTTGACGCCCTGAATGCCATCTGTGTCCCTCATACATCTTTTATTTCACCTCTGGCTTTCTGCACAAAAGCTGTTCTTTTCCTGGAGTTCAGGCAGCTTCCTTCACCTTAAATATAGCAATAGGTGAACTCCAAGATTCGCTCAATTTACCACAATTACCCAGTTCTAGAAGGTAATTTACCCAGATGGCTTATAATAACGGCTGGGATAATAAAAGGCAGTTAGAAGGACTTAATGCTGCACAGAGCCAGAGAGGGAACGGTGCCACACATACAGCAGGACTGGGTTTCACCTGAAGCATTAGACAAAAGATGGAAATCTGAAAACAAGGAACTGACAGATTCTTCTTTTTTCTTGATGTCATTTCTGTCAGAGATGTTGGAACCACCCAGATATCCTGAACACTGAAATCTCTAAAAAGAAGGAAGATGGAGGAGAGATAGGACTCACATGGGAAACTGCAGCCTGGGAGGTGTGGGGGGACTTCCAGGGCCGTGGAAAGGTACAGGCAGGAAAAATCACAGGAATGAATAGAGAGACGGGGTAGAGGGAGGGGGGTCAGGGAGTTGGTGGTGGGGGGCCACGCAGGCATGCAGAGGGTGAGAGAGAATGAATGAGGGCCATTGATGAAGAAGGAGAGCTGGGACTGAAGCAAAGGCTGAAGGGAACTGAAAGGATGGGGGGGAGGAACCAAAAGGTATTTACACATCGAGATTCCAGAATAAAACAGAGGTGTGGGGCAGAAGATGGATGATGGATGGATGGATGGATGGATGGATGGATGGATGGATTGACCTGCTAACTAAAGGTGGAACCCGTTGTCTTTGTGACACCACTGTATTCCTGACCTCATCATAAATGTCACATAAAAGGAATAAAAACAAGAGAATCAAAGTGTTTCACCTTTACTAGAGCATCTCGACTCAACATGTTCACTGCAAAAATCTAACCAAGTATTTTTTTTAGTCTCTAGTGCAAATATCTTAGTGCACTTGAGATAATATAAAACTAACTTTGAAGTAACTATTAAGTAAGATATAGGAGCTTGATTTAAGTCAATACTTCCTTAATGTTGATTTTAAAAAAGTTCAGCTGACAGATTTTGTTCACTTATAACGAGACGTTTTTCCCGTATAAGTGAAAATATATTTCATGGTTTGTTTGGTGAATTAATCGTTGGTTACAGTATAAGCTACTTTTTAGTAATTAGGTTTGTGTTGGAGGTGAAAAAGAGTAAAAGTTTTACTGATCTGAAAAGAAAATCCAGTGTTAGAAAAGCAGAAAATGTAAGCAAACAGTGCTAATGAGACATAATCTTAATTTAATCAGACTAAGATCTTGATCCATGGTGCTACCAAAGTTCAGGACTTGTTGTTTCTTTTTCAAATGAAACAAAAATGTTGCACAATAAGTTTTGTTTAGTTTATTTAACAAGGACAAGTTGCAAAAAACATTAATAAAAGATTGTTTGTACCAGATTTAGCTTAAACTAGTTTTTCTCCATAGTTCCTGAGTAGGTTAGTCAATAATCCAGTCAAAAACCATACATTCAAAGTTCTCATACCCTTCGTACAATCACTGTACAAAGTTATATAAAATTATCACCATAAAAGCAGCACTAAACACCCAGGTCTAAAGGGACTTTACTGCAGTTTTAATCTGAACACAAGCTGTGCGGGAACAAAAGTGAGACAGATTTCACTAAACTACAAGCACATCTAATAAACGACTTGACTCAGAATGAGAATCAAGCTTTTTTTTCTAGTGGTTTTCATAATTGTAAGGGATGAAACAGGAGACACACCAAGAATGTGAAGCATCACAAGCATTTGGTTGGTTGAATGATGAAGGAACAAAGGGCAGCGAAGGCCGGCTGTAACCCAGACTCGTTAGCAGACACTGTGGGGTCGAGGTGAAGGTCAGGTGAGTCAGTTTGGTGTTGAAGTGACACATCAGTGAACCTGATGATTACATAGAAACCGTGGAGGAAGCAAAGCAGGGCAGCGAAGTTTGAGATGCCTTCCTGCTGCCAGCTGCTGCGCTGAGCTCCAGGCAAACTTCAAACTGATAAAAGGCAAATATCTTGACTATAAAATGTCTAAATAATTACAGATTAATATTAAATATGGGGGAAACAATACATTTAAAGAGGTTATGTTATTATTTACAACTAATTGTCACAAACTTCTGGTGTAAATCAAAATCTATTCAACTTAGTCAAAAACATTCAATAAAACCTGCCATAGTGACATTTGAGTGATGGAAAAATAAAAACAAAACTGTAAAAACAGAATCACACATACTGTACCAGTTCTTTTCATATCTTTGTATATATTGATATCTGAAAGAAGAGGAAAAACAACTCATCTTAAAGGCAAAACCAGCACAAAAATAAACATAAAACACAAAAACTTGGAAATAAGAGTCTCTGAGATGCTCAGTTTTGTTCAGTTTCTGGATAAATCTCTGTCTTTTTTTGGGAGGGAAAAGGAAAATGAAATTAAACTATGAAAACACCGTTGGGTGGTCGCTGCTTTCACTGACTGTTAATTTACACGCCTGTGAATGCACCACTGATTTTGAACCATAACTGGAGCTTTTGAGCAACACACATGGCCTCTCAGTGTGATAACATCTTTTTTGAGGAGGGTTTGCATATTTCAGAAACACAAGTCGCGTCCTGTACGCATGAAAAAGCATCGCTGCAGAGTAAACGAAGGTGACCTACCTGAACGTCCACACCCGGTTCCCACACCTGGAGCCTTACAGGAAATCATGACTAACGGAAACCCAAACATCAGAAATGTTAGATTAGGAATATGTTTGGTTCACAGGAGAAGAACTGTAAATATGAAAGTGTTGGACGTTGTTGAAGAAAACTGAGATTTATCTTTTTCAGCATGAGTAACCTACAGAATCACAACTATATTTCTGCATGCAATTTTAATTAAACCTTCCAGGTGGAACGACGTTACTTTTTACAAAATGTTGGGGATTAATAAAGGTGCAGGGATGAAAATGTGCCATGGAATAATTTCTTACATCTATTTAAATAATAAATGATTTCTACACAAACTTTCTGAATATGATCGTCAAGCCACATTTAAAGATGTGAAGCCTGAAATGATCAGAAAACATGCCAACTTATTTGTCAGGTTCACTAGAAGAGCGGCTCCAAAGTCATGGAGCCGGCTGACAGAGGGACTCCTGAGGAGGGCGAAGGCAGTGAGGAATGCACCGGTGGAGAGGGAGGGAATGTACCACTGGGGTGTTGAGGAAGGGGGCAGGGAGGCAGCAGAGGAAACACAGAGGGGGGAAACAGTAGAGCCTTTTGTGAGACAGGAAGCTGCAGAGAGCAGGTCCCCTGTCTGGGTACAGTAGAGGACGGAAATCTGTGAAATTAAGGAAGATGGGAGGAGAACTACAAGAGCAAACGATGAGAAAGTCAATAATAATACAAGAAAATGATGCACCAATCAATCAGCTATGGGTTGAAATTTGCAAATGTCCAATTCCACTTTGTTTTCAGTCAAAACTAAACAGATAAAGATTGGGGAAATAAATATTGATGCCTAATTGGGATAATCTAAAAATTTCTTCCTTTTCTGTTGGAGTCAAACTGTATCCTCTGTCAATGAACCTGCAGTATATTTTGATCTAGAATTAATGTTTGTTGTCAAGTTCTTATATCAAAACAAGCTTCAGCTCATCAAGAAAACCAGAAGTTTGTTTCAGCCTGGAAATATTTTCTGCATCTTTAGAAAGAGGATCATAAAAGATTATGGCACAGAGTTTAATTAAGGCCCTTATGACCAGACATCTGAATATTTTTCAGAACCTTTATAGTAATATCTTTAATGTAATATTTCTCTTTATTGCAGCTGTGTAGCACCAGCAGCTCAGCCTGAGAGTCTCCCTGTGAACTCTGGTACCTGGTAGGGTGAGGTCCACGGTGGTCTGGGGTCAGATTAAGAGAGATTCAGCAATCTTGATGAACAAATACCTCCTTTGTGGGCAAATGTTACCCCAGTTAACCCGTCACCCTACAGGCCTCCTGGGGTTATGGAGGCAACTATGGAGGGCATCTGTTTTGAGGTGGTTCAAGCTTCTCATCTGGATTCCTAACTGCCTGCCTCATTTTGAAGGCTTTCCAAAGCAAGACACATTGGAAAAATGCCCAGAAGCCGACCGAGAACCCATTGGTGGGACTTCATGCTCTTCTGGGTTAGGGACGTCTTGGATCACTGGGAATGATGTGGAAAATATCACTGGGGAGTTTTACTATCTCGGTTCTCCTTCTGGATCTGCGACCTCCAGACCTTACAATCACATAATGCATGGCTTTGGTCTAGTTACAGGTTCTAGCCTATTTAAAACTAGAATGAGTAACAAATATGGACCAGAATTAGGACCATGTGTGGAGATTGGTGCCCCAAGTGAGGACTCAAAACAAGTTAAAGGAAAGAAATACTAGTTTTTAATAATTTCCAAAGGAAAAAAAGGAACAAAAAATGATTTGTTCTCAGGCTCTGCAGCCACTTAATGAGGTCAGGGAAAACCAGCAATAAAAACAATCCAACTGTTATGGTTTTTCGCTATTTCCAGTCTGTCGGACCTTTGAAGTGAAAAGAGCTTTTCATCTCTGCCTTCAGTTCATCCGGGCTGCTGCTGCACGAACAAAGCATGCACAAGCCAAGGCATCATTAATACGCGAGGCGTGCAGAATGCAAATACTACCCCCCTCTTCCTTTTTTTGACTTCTTCTTTTCATCACCATCTTCCTTTCTAAATTTCCCTCTGTGGAATCCTGGTAAACAGGCAAAAGCTCATTAATGGTCCCAAACACACGGCCCAGTTTCTCTCCATTAAGGGGAAGTTAGGAGGCCTGGTGGATAAATGTTAAGACTATTAACTCTGTGTTTTAACTGAATTGGTCATCTGAGAAAATGTTTTAACAGAAGATAATTTCAAATGTGACCATAATCACTGAAATAAGCAGCATTAATTTATAAAATCTAGTTCAATAGTGAAAAAAACAACTAAAAATACCTATTATACAAATAAAGTAGGCAAGAATAAGCCTCAGCTTCAGCCTATTCCTTTGTGGAGAAATTATTCATTTGTAAAATATCATTGTTTCACTTTTCTGTAATGTTGTAAATTAATGTGAATAAGTTAAGTGTTATAAATTCCTTACATCATTTACATCATTTGGAGACTCTCTTCAGAGTTCAGATTCTTCTAAACGCCATTGAGAGGTGCTGAAAATGTCTGAGGCCATCCTTGATCTGTATATTTTAATACTGGAAGGTTTGCTCTGTTTCAAGAAAGTATTTATTGCAATACTTTTGCTGAAAATATAAGACTTAATAGGATTTTATAAGGTTATTTTTGGTGCAAGTTGCCTTTGTTTATTAGTAGTTCAACAAGAAGAAAAGAATGAATTCTTCAACTTACCTCAAATGTACTTACCCAGATTCATGCTGGAAAGTTGATGACGGATGCAAAAGGTTTGGTTTAAGTGCAACTTGGGAGGCGGAGGGTTACTGTATGTTTAACGGTGAGTCTATGAGTTTATTTCTGTTCTTCAATGGAAAAGATCATTAAATGATCATCAGAAAGATTATTGGTGTTTTAAATTCAGTCAATTATGCTGGAAATTAATGGTTCAAATACATCCATAAGGTCCTAATTAGACCTTCATGCAAATTTATGACTAACTATATAATGCAATACTAAAACTCACATTAGAAAGGGAAGACATAGGCAGCTACAAACAAAAACTGACTTTAAATCAGGATTATGCTTTTAAATTTTCTACAAAAAATAGTTTGCAGCGCTCCTCGTCTTTTAACATCTTTATAATGACTAAGCACCAATAGCTGCAACCAGAACGGCTTCCCTTCAAATTCAGACCTTTTTTGATGCTTTTAAGACTCTCTTAAGTATCTCAGTCTGTCTGTTTCCTTGATTACAAAGATCATCTGTCCTCAAATGTAAAATTATATTTTGTTGTGCTTCGCCCACATTTTGATCTCAGTCATCTAAGTGTACCTTGGCTCTGATTTAGTCTGTGTATGCCCAAAAAAACGAGCATATGATTACAGCTGAAGGAACATGGGGACGGAGGCTGACCAGTAATTTGGTTTGGCTAAATGCTGTCACTGGTCGTTTCTGAAGATTTTTCCTCCCTTCATCATCTGAATCTTCAAGATCCAAGACGCTCAAAAATTTGTTCAAGCTTCAAGAAGTATAGATTTGTTACTATCATCCCTAAAAGTGAAATTTTTAGGCCTTTTAGAAGAAGCCAGTTTTGATAAGATTAAAAAATATGCTTAATTTGGTTAATTCTAACCAAATCTGCAGATAATAAGTCATATAAAACTGCAACAGATCAGCAAATGTGTGAAAACATCAACTTCTGAGTTCAAACAGCCATTAAACTGTTATTTTACTGCGTTGGTCCACTAGACTGAGCAGCAAACCCAGCTGACATGTTGCCTCCTCTCAAGAATGCACTGCATCAAATAAGCTCTGCTTTCTGCAGGTGTGTGTTTTAATGGCAGTGTGTGTAGGGTTCCTCTACCACACAGGATCCAGCAAATCGCTGGTGCCAAGTGACTTCAAACACGGCTCATTTATCCAGAGTACAGCAATAACATTCACCTGGTGAAAAGTGACATTTCTGTAGCTGAAATTAAGAGGAATTTGACCCTGGGCATAAAGGTGTCTTTCTATAGAGCGAAGCCTCACATACCACAGCGGAGGGGGGGGGGGGGGAGGAGAGGGAGAAACAGGAGAGGAAGATACCGAGGGAGGAACTGGCAGAAGAGGCAGGGAGAGTGATTAGAAAGAGAGAATAGGAAGATAATTCAAGCGAAGGAAGAGAGAAACAAAGACAGGATGAGTAGATAAAGCTGGAAACAACCAGAGGGACCACCAACAGTTTAATTCAGGAAGCAGTCAACTATAAATACATTTCGACTTTAAACCCCGAACCTTGAAGATGAAAATATAGCATCATACTTCATTTGGACACATTTATTAGGTGGAAATTATGTTTAATATTTATATTCAGAAACTAAAAAAATTTCAGCAGCTACCTTCGTAATGCGGACGTGTAACTTACAAGGTTACGAGCTGATAGCGCCTTTTCTAAATCTGCTGCTGCTGACTTGGCTGAAAATGTCTTGTGGTTCTCAACAGAGAGGTCATTGTGCCAACTCCCTCTACTGGCAGCAGCCGGTACTACAGGAACCGCTTCCACACAGGCAGGTTGGCCTGAAATCTGTAACATGGTGGATAATAACCATTTATTTATTTATAATAATAAATAGCTCTAATGGTTTTCTATTAGAGAAAAGAAAATTACTGATTAGTTTATCATTTATAGCCCATATACTCCAAACTGCCAAGAAAAATCCCAAATTAAGTCTAATTATGTTTTCAGGTAGCATGAAAAAATACCACTAAGGTTTAAAAAGATTTATAACAAGAAACTATAAATCAACTTTCAAAAATAAGATCTGCAGTAGTTTTGGGTTATGTTGATTATATTGTCAGAGATGGGGAAAAAAAAGAGATCAAACTTCATATTTGTGTGTTTTAATGAGTGGCAGAGGGGATAGAGGCACCACTGTTGGATGAAATTTCTCTGGAAAGACTCCAATCTCAGCTGAGCTGCTTCCTTATAGGTGCAGTTGAGTCAAACAGGTGCTGCTGAGGAGAAACAACCAAGGGAGGAGATAAGAGGAGGTGGAGCAGAGTTAGCAGACCATTGATGGTGGACGGTTAATCAGGATAAAGGTCAGTGCTCCCTCTAGAGGTTAATAGGTGGGAGTGCAGTGGCAGTGGTCAGCTGAGGCCCTGAGGTCCTGCTGGACTGAGCGGCGCATCGTTTCTCCTGGACACGACAGCAACAAAATGAAGGTTTTTATAGTGTAGAAAAACCTTCATTTGGTTCTGAAAATAAATGAGCTGTAAATTATTTCATAGTTGTGGTTTTGTTGTATTTTCTATTAATGTAATTATTCGGATCAGCTACGTATAATACATAACAAGCATGACAGAGTATTGAGTCCATGAAATTATTAGAAAAACGTAATAAAATTGCAAAAACAAAGTCATAATATGAAGAGAATAGAGAAAAATTACAAGAGTATGAAGTTGTAATGTTATGAATTTTTCGTCACAATATAATGACCATATTCTCACAATATTATTTTCATTTTCTTAGTATATCCCTAAGACTCTGTTGTAAATAAGAGTTACAAATGTGTTTTCTCTGAATAATAAACAAAAAAAACACCTCATATACAGTATTAAAACTTTTACTCAGACATGATACAACAAACAGAAACAAGATTCAGAATTAATGACTGAACAAAAAAAATATTATTCATATTTTTTTCTTCTTTCAATCCCCAAAGCACATAATAGTCAATCAGCTCCATGAATAAAATGGAGTAGAATACAAACAGGACAGAGAACAGACACAAGAGAGAGAAACAGACAAATCAAACAGAAGAGTGACAAATTCAGTTCTGGATTGTTTTTGTTGTCAATTCTTGCATTTGTTTAATACTTTGTAATAAAGAAAAGGTGGAGAGCATAGTCAGAGTAGATGGAGACGAGAAACGAGACAAAGAAACATTGTGTGAAAGTTTTTAAGATGGAGAGTAAACGATTAAGGAAGATCCTAGATCTACTGGAAAATAGTTTTTTTTTCTCTCAATCAATAACTGAACACTTGATCCAAGTTATTTAAGTCCTTGTCCTGTTTTCTCCCTCTGTTTCTGATCAGAGCTTCATAAATTCGTAAACCCCTCACCCTCCAGGAGAGCTGCTATATTCAATCAGTCCTTCCTGTCAGGTTCCTTCACTAGAAACATCTTGGTTGGGGGTTTCTCTCTGCTTCTCTGACTGGTTATAGTTACGCGGTTATAGTCAGAGAAGACCAGGTCCAGGGTTTGTCTCGCCCTGTCTAATCGTTGCTTTTTTTGCATTTCACTCACATGTATGTTGTCAGGTTGTAGGACCCTATAAAAAGCACCAAATGATCAGGGTCCACACCCTGCTCTACGTCTCTGCCCAGGTCTGCCCTCTCCACACAAGCCGCTATTTCCATTCCTATCAGGGCCTCTGTTCAGTTACTTAGGCTAACGTTAGCGCACCGTCTTCACTGTGCTGCACAAGAATCACGATTTACACACATGACAAGGACTTAGTGGCCCTACATTATAAGATGTCTGCAAACAGGTTGGCAGTGATTGAAAACTGTGAGGGTGGTGAGTTTGAAGGCAGCATAGCACACACTGAACCTCTCTTGATTAAACCAGCTCGAGCCTTGGCTCCAGAAGACGTGCAACAACGCCACCCTCGTGTCCAACCGACGCAATTTCAGTCAGATCATGCCATCCGTTTAAAAAAAAAAGCATTTAATTAAAATCTTTACTCATAAAAACACAAGAAGTTTCAAAACGTAACAAAATGGCGACAGCAATGCTGCTACACAGCCTAAAAAAGGTGGCAGCATGCGCCTGCCTTGAGTGCACACTTGCAATGACAAACATTTGTGGGCGGGGCGCTGCGGTGCGATTCGGCGGTCATCGCGGATCGTCGCAGCTCTGCCGTCAAGTAACGTAAGCAAAGAGGGACACGCGGCTCTGAATCCTCTTCTCTACACCTTCCCGTCAAAAAAAAAGCTTCACATCCTCAAGCAGCCCAACAACCAGAGGTTTAAGCTGCAAGTCCACTTATTCCCAAGCGAAGTCGAAGCGTGAAAATGTTAGGTTCTAGCTATGGCAGCTGAGATGGGCAAAACGACTCCAGGAGGCCGGGTTGCTGTAATAAAGCTTCAGGTCAACATACCGGCTTGAAAATTCAAACATTCATCCAACAACCCCCTATTTCACTCAACAACGCTCAGAACGTCACAGCCAAAGTTACAGTTTCTGCCAGTTAAACGATTAGCTGCAGATTATTGAACAAATGCATAAAAACATAGCCACACATTCTTTTATAAACGCTCAACCACCAGCTCTGCTAAAGAGTTTTTCTGCTCAGCAAAGCTGGACGTAACTTAGCTTAAGAAAATGCACTGAGTCTATAGCTTTTATCACTGTATGATTATAATCACTCAAAGCTAAGTTCTCAGCTAGATAACAAAAATACAGAAAGCAAAACAAACATGTCGTATGGAGGGATGAGAAATGTAAATTACTCTTAATTAATATGTAACAGACAGAAACATAATGCAGAATAACTGTTTAATCATCTGAGTCATGTTAAAAGTTTGCCTTCAGCTGTTTTCATCCCTGGTTACGAACGCTGTGCAGTAGCAGAAGGCTAAAACATTCGAGAGAGGAAGCTCCAAAAGGAAAAGTTTCAAACGGTCAGAGGAGAGAAGTCATGCGAGCAAGTATCCAACAGTCAGCTTCACCACTGAGGTACAAGGAGAGGAGAAATAAAGAGACGCTCGTTTTCGGTTCCTCGGTCCGACTGTTACTAATCTAGATCACAGATCTAAAAGCTCAGCAGCTACAGAATCAGTCTCACTCAAAACCTGCATCAGCTCATATTCTCACACCACTAAAGCACTGATTCTATACTACACAGTAAAAAAAGGCTGGCAGACACCGGAAGGTCACCTAAATCATAAGTCCACCTTCATCTCGCTTTCCTTTTGCCAACAATCCGAGTCAGCAACGTTGCATAAAAAGCTGACTTTTTCCGCAAATAATAGAAACGCTACTAACTTGACCAAACGTATGCAGAGATGGAAGGAGACTGAAACAAGGCTAAAGTTACGCCAACTTTCTCCCATGATTGAAATAAATCACCTGTCTCACAGGTCAGCCGCAGCATCACAAAGACGTGGGGGCCGAGCCCCCTCTCTGAGGAACACCAGGGTCATCTGCTGGGCTGGACACTCACAACGTCTCCAGATGGAAAAACCCTGCAGCTTCCTACGCTGGTCTCTAAAACCGGGTCTGGCTCCGACGGGCGGAGCCAAACTCTACCAGAACGTAGCTGAAAATCATTTTCCACAACTTAAAATCTACAACAAAGCTGATGGAGATCTGAATAAATCTAACAGAGTGGAAGGATGGTTGATTTGTCTGTGTTCTTGCATACTGTATTTGCATTGATGTGAATGTGCAGGTCTTTAAAAGACCGTGGATGATTTAGCACCTGGAAGAAGACAGCTGTACCTCTTCACTAGAATGACACAGCAAAATGTTCTCATTTCTATTAAATGTTGGCTAAGGAGGCGGTTAAATATACTTTAGAATATCAACACTTTTTTTAATTTAAATACATGACTGCCAGAGAGGGAAGTAAAGCTGTGTTTCCCAGTATTGCTCACATTCAAGGGTGTGTGGAGGGTTTTCTTCTTAAACACTTTGTAGCTGCATTTGACTTTTTCACCGATTCGGTTCTTCACAAATTTCAATCACAGTAGATGTCAAGAGCTAATGTCAACAAAAAAAGATAAAAATAAAAAAAAATCCAGCCAATCAGTTACTGGGAACGACAGGAATAAACTGGCAGAAGCTGGTGCAAAAAAGCAGCAATGAGGTGTGGTTTTGGCCCTGGTCAGCTTCATGTTTCGTGATTTCAAGAGATAAAAACGTGATGTTTCATAAACAGCAAAAAATAGAGCTTTAAATTTCTTGAAGCCACGTATTTCACAAGTGTGAGCAGGTCATCGTTTCTGCATGACTTCTCTGTTCGTTTTTTGGTATTATTTACAGCTATGGTACAAAAAGATTCAAGCCAACACGCAGCAAAACATCCAAATCCACCGGTAGTAGGTGTAGGATTTCCATTATACTGTCGAGCAGAAAGGGATTTCATTATTGAAACACAAACTCAAGAGATCCTGTGTAATTCATTCATTGTTTGTGGACCACATTGGTTCTTCCAGGATCTGCAGACGCGCCGCAGTCGATATCACCTATCAGGAGAGATTAAATCAACTTTTTCCACTGTCACATCATTTCAGATTGTTTCCATTTTCCAACACTACTGATGCTTCGTTGCAAAGATTTCAGCATCTTGTTTCCACAAAAGAACAGAGTAGAGTGGAGTCACGTCGATTCAATTCAAACATCCTAAGTGTGCAGTCCAAGGTCAGTCACTTCAACAGTCAAATGTCAGACACATTTATTTCCTCACTGACTTGCTGACCAGAAGGCCACACACTCATAGACAAGCTGTCCAATTATCCACATGATTACTTTCAGGGCACAGAGAATGATTTCCTCTTTCTGGATAAAATCTGTGCTGGTCGTTAGGAGAGACTCTCATCACGATTGCCGGACAAAATGTTGAACCACAAGACTGCTTCACTAACATCTGCACCGAAACTCAGCAATGATTCACCGGGTTAAACATATAAGATTTAAAATGTATGCAACAATAAGAAAACCCTACACTTAGTACCTTCAAGTTCATCTTAGGTGTTTGGGAAGAGATGGTCATTTTTAGGGAACAGGAACATTTACACAGTTACAACTCACAAAAGTGCATAAATGACCACCAGAGAAGAGAAGAAAAGAGAAGAGAAAAAAAGGGGGACTGGTTCGGGGAACAGAAGATAAAAGAGAAAACAATACTTTTATCTTTGCGTGAAGCTTTACTTCCCGTAGGCTTCAAGCGTCTTAAAATGCCAAACATCTGGCGGAGTAGAGATAAAATCTCAACTTAAAAATAAAAGAAACAAATTATTCAAGTCATTCTTCTTTTCTTACAAAGCCGGCTGTGCGCATCAGGGTTGGAGGGGCTTCGCTTGTTAAACAAAGCACACCCAGCCCCCTTTTCCTGGATTTCAATGCCTTAAAAAGCGCTCATTTCATGAGTACAGTACTTCAAAATAGAAACTCAAACAAGTTTCAGCATGACTATTTAAAAAAACCCAATATTTCTATGTTTACCCGATTGAATAAAATCGCTTTGATGATGTTTTAAAGTCCTTAAAAGGAGGTTTTGTTTTGACGCTGGACAGTTGATTCAAATGCTTTGCACCTGATCTTCAGCTAAAATCATACAAATAACTAACCAGAATGTAAGAGACAGAGGTGCAGCAAGCAGCAACTGTAAGTAACCAAAGTGAAAAGAAGGAAATCACCAGTTATGAAGAAGTAAAATCCCACTGTGAGATGAAGATATGAAAACTAACGTCTAATTTAAACCAAAACATTTTTTCTTGTATGTGTGGGATAATTTCTTGAGTCAACACTCCTGTAGAAGATAACTGAGGATGGGAAAACAATAGCGAAAATCCATGCGGTGTGTGTGAGCATTAGCAATTATTGACTTCAAGCTCTTTCTGTGTGTTTGTTAGATTTCTTTTCAGTTCAGGTATCCAGTTTTGGAGAACTGCAGATGCAAGTGTGACTGTATGTCCGTGAACACATAATGAGGCGTATGGTGACGGGAAACGTGTGTGTGTGTGTGTGTGTGTGTGTGTGTTTTGGGTGTAAGAGCTGGCAGAATAAAACCAGCGGGTGCTGCAGTTTAGCGCGGCCCAGCAGGGGGAGCCAGCGAGCAGACGCTGGAGGCCAGGTTGGTAATCCTGGTGTGCGTCGGATCCTGACCGGTCTGAACGCGGCTCCCTTAAGTCAGCTGGTGAGGCGCCTCGAGCATCTCCATCAGAAAGGTGTCGATGGGCGTGTCACCGATCAGTTTAAAGAAGAATAGATGCTCCAGGCACTTCAGGCCGATGGAGCGCAGTGCTGGGAGTCGGAGGAGGAGCTTGGCAAACCTGGATGGAGAGCAAATGGGTTAATGAAAAATCAGACACTCTGTAAACTGAATTTACTGAACAATGAATAACCGTAAAAAATGTCCTGTTTGTCTAAAAATGTTTAAAGTTTTACTGCACCTGCCCTGCTGGTCAGGGTATTTCTGTTTGCAGTACGCTTCAAGAGACGCATAAACTCTCTCTCGCAGAAGCTCCACCTCGCTGGAGTTGGACAAACCCTTGGCATCTTTCAACAAGAAAGGAAAAATATACAATCAGTTCAAAGAATTGAACTATTTTAGATGCCTCTCAATGTAAAATAACCTGAATATCTGCCTTGAACTGTTTTAACGAGGTTTTTGATATAGCAACAGTGTTTACCTGGGTTAAAGAGAATGATAGCTCGAAGGCAGCCCAGCTCTGTCTTGTCCATCTGCATATCTCTCATTTTGCTTACAAGCTCTGTCAGAACCCTGAAGAGAAAAGAGATATGCAGTAGGACGATACATACAGGGGGATGCCACAATGGTGGAATTCATTGAGAGCAGAAGTAGAGGAGAGAATGAAAGAAAAAGAGCAGAATATTAAAAAAAGTGACACGGAGGAAATGACTTTTAAGAAGAACACACTGCATAGGCCCACATGATTATTCATAACTGCTTCTCAATGGTTATCACATTAGGTATGGCATGGCTGAACTGCTGGTTCTGCACAAGAAAATAAAGGAGGGAGAAAAAGATTTTAAACCAGAGTGGCAAAGCTAAAGGCTGACTGAGAGTTGGTCTGTTTAAATACAAATCTACTAGAAAATGTGTGAAGTTTAATAATGTAGATGTTAAAAGCTGAAACTGACCACAACCAAAGAGAAAACAGCAACACAAATCCATTATAAATACATAAATATTTAGGTTTAGCTAATCTTATTTTAACTCAAGTTTTTTGTCCAAACATCAACATTTTTAACTCCTGCTGGTTTTCTACAGTTTGAGCTTTCAGCACTTCTGTTTGATTTTACTTTGCTTGGTAATATCTAAATACATATATTTTTTAAACTCCTTATAAGTATGGAAGCTCAAATGAAACCTTCTGCTTTTCTACTCTCACAATTTGCTTTGTATTTTCTTTATGTGGATATTTAATTTCAGCTAAATGAAATAAGTCCATTTAGGAATCATTTTCCACTCCTGAGATCTGAATTCACAAAAACCAAGACGTTCAAAAACATGCCTGAAACACCTGACTTGTCTTTGCAACATTTCAACACAATCCGTTTTATCAACACGTATAAACTAAAAAAAGTTAGCATGCTTTGTGAGAAACGTAAGAATTTATTAACAGCATCTCACAGAAATATAACCTGTAATAAAAATACAAAGAAACCATCAAGAAGGATTCAGAAAAACAAAGTCATGCAACTTAGGTTCTGCTATCTTACTGATGGATCATCTAAGATCCAGATGAAGGTTTACTGGTTAATGTATTTTCACAGGCATCACCTAACTACAATAACCAGTACAACACCATGAGTGGTTTATATTCACACTGACAGTGTAGATTAATTTGGTTTGAAAGTTAGTGGATATAAAAGAAGGACAGAGGAGTTTTTTCAGAACATATGAAAAACATGCTACTGATGTGATGAAATGGGTGTGTCCAATCACAGGTGGTGTTTACGGACGCAGGCCAACACAATTTCCATAAACCTCCACGGTAAAGTAGCGTAAATAAAAGAACTGAGGACTGGTGGAATATAATTTTCATCCCAACACAAATCTTCTGACTCCACTTACTGTGTTGTAAACAACAGCTTAAAAAATCCAATTCACTCATTTTCGTTTTGCTGTTTTTGTCTCAGAAAGCATCTGATGCCAAAGGCGATGGGAAAAACATTCCTCTAATGTTCAAATGCAATAAAAGCCACAAAAAGAAAAAAAGTTAAGCTAGCTATATGACAAGGCTGAGCCATTTTCAGTAGTTTCTGTTCAGATTTTTATGTTGTACCAAGGAATCATAAAACTGTCGCAACGATCTAGAAAGAGCGTTAAAGCCTCAGCTTCTCTGTTTATTTTCACATCGAGTCAAAGAGGAGGGGTTCAAGAGAAGTGTTTGTGTAGTGGCGTGATTACCTGTCAAATAGGGCCCCAACCTCAGCATTGTTCGCCCTGTGTATTCAATCACAATGTGTTATTACAATGTCATTACACAGATGGTCATTACAGTATTCTGCCTGTGTGCTGAGCACTTCACCTCTACATGTAGTCCATGCTTAGACACGACTTCACCACTTTAAAACTGAACTCATTTGAAATCTACCGTCTGGATTTTCTGCCATGTTGGACCTAAACCATAAAACTGTTTGGGGTCAAATGCTTATAAAATGATTAAAAAGTGATGCTTCTATATCTTTTAGTAAGGAGGGGGAGATTATAATAAATGTCATTTTTCAAATCAACAATACCAGAAAATTACAGATGAATCCGCTGACTAGTGAAAATGTTTCAAATGTTTCACTGTTCCTGATTTGCATAAGAATAAATTAAAATGTTAACATTATGTAGTTCTATATTGTATTAAAACAGGTAGAGAAAATTATTTTTGACATTATTTTAACTGACAAATGGAGGCGTTGTACTTCTTTCGTCCTTTTATTGCACTTAAAAGACTGTCAAAAACTAACCACTTTTGGTTTATGGGCAAAAAAACTAAAAATAAAAAATTCTTATCTCTAAAAGTGACTCCATTAATAGTCAAGGCGATGTGATCAAACGTAAAACAGAAATACAAAATGTTCTAATTGACACAAAAAACAAGTTTAAGAATCTAATCCTTCCTTGTTTGTTCATGATGACCGTAAACAGGCCTATTTACTTTTAAAGCCACACTTGTAAATTATACTAAACAGAGAAAACACATCAGGCATTAAATGGCCTTTAATTACTTTAATAACAATTCACACATATGACGCCTTGATGAAATCTGGGTGTGTTTACAAAAGGTCAACTGACTCAAAGTAGAGTTTTGTTTATAATATGGTGGATCAGATTTGAGAGCCTAGACGATGATCACACTGGTCTTTAGATCAAATGTCTAAATAAAACTTCAGATGCGTCTCTGTTCCAACAGACCTGAATCACATGACTAACTCGCTGCAGACGTTATGAATGGAGAGTTAAGAGTTAAAATTAAATCGATAAATGCATAATTAATTAAATCCACCATAACAAATAGAAAATAATCTAGCTGCAGGATGAGATTTGAGCTTTGAGGTAATTATCAGCAGGAAATGAATGACTTGCAGTGAGCCAGATTTACATAAAACATTAAGATCTACAGCAAAGCTAACTATAATATCAAAGTGTAATTGACAGTGGATTAACACGTTGTGATCAGACTTTGATTTTTGTAGGAAGTTTGGACATCTGCAGCAATACATTTCAATCAAGGCAGATAAGAATCTGATACATGGATGGAAGCAGGTAACAGATACAAAAGCTTCTTAACACTTTAAATGAGACAGCCGTACTTTACCTAAGCCTTGCTTTATAGCTGTAATCATCAGAAAATTACCTTCTGCATATATACGTTTTTATATAATTAGAAAATATCTTCAAATTAAAATACCAAAAACAAAAAAACTTAAAAACACACACATGCTTTATAACATTCACAATAACAGGATGCACGCTTAACATCAAAATTAAATCATTTTAAGGAAACTGCTATGAAATCTCCATTTGTTAGTATCTTTCCATTCTCCAGCCATCATCACAGGATTAATACATTCTACAGTCGGTGCTACGCCACTAACTCAGGGTGGGAGTGCATGCATGTCCATGGGTAAGCATTAACCACCAGCCTCCCTCGCCTTGCATGCACTAAAGTCGGACAGCCAACAAAACAACAAAAACAAAAATAATAAAATAAAACCAAGCAGAATCTTTCAGCCAATGCAGAACACAGCAGTTGCAGCCAACCAAAGATGAGAAGACACTATCCTAAGAACTTAGCCCAGTCAATAATTAATAACCTAACTTAGCATGAAACACTAAACAAGAGTATAAAACCATTGAGACAAATGATTGTTAAATTACAAGGTAAAATTAAAGAAGGATATTAAATTTTATCTCTTACTATGGGATAACAATATTGTGAATACAAATATACTTATTATGCCAAATCCCTCCAGTTAGCAGTACTTTTATACATATATCTGCAGAATCATGGGAAAAACTTTTAAATGTGGCGTATCTTTTTCTTCTACACATGCATAAGTAAATTACCTGTCAAATATGGCTCCGACCCCGGCGCTGTGGGCGCTGTTCCTGTGGACGTGGAGGCCGGTGGCCAGCAAAATGCCGTCCTTCACCGAGATGGAGCGATGGGAGAAGGACGCAATCAGCAGCTCATTCCAGCCTGTTGGGGAGGCGGCGGCTCAGTGTCTGAACTGGGTCTGAAAGATTCTTTTCTTTCTTTCTCCAGAAGTATTTGCAAGTATATTAATAATGTTTTAATATGTCCAGATGGCCTTCAAAGACTCTTAAAAGTAAACACCAAGTAAACGCCGATCTCTCTGGTCTCCATAAAGGCAGGCTGCTGTTTCCACTTTGCATCAGTATTTGTGAGGACAGACTGGTCATTTTATCAAAATGATTTTACACAAAAAGAGGAAATAAAATCAGTGACTTCTGCAGGTTGGTCTTCTAAATAAAGTCTGAACACAGTGGAGATGGTTTCATCCATTCTTAAAGAGATTAAGAGAGTGAAATGACAATGTGCCTTTTAAGTGACTGCATGGAAAAGACTTTAAAGTTGAACCACTATTACATAAATGTGTTTGAAAATTATCATTTAGTTTATCAGGGCTGATTTTGTATTGGATTTACACATTTCATCATCTTATATGATACAAGAACAAACAAAAAACCACCAACAGTGTCAGGAAGCAAAATATGAAACATGTTGCATTTTAAAAAAAACTAATAATTGGTTCATAACACACCAGATTTGTCAACATTTTAAATAAGTACCAGCTCCAAATCCCACCATGTGACGTCTTGTGTTTTGTCACCTAGATGAATGACTCAATTAGTTTTAATGATTTCTTATACTTTTTTAATAATTGTGTTGTAGCTTCCTTTGCTGTATACTTGCTGTTTGCACTGATTACATTTGCTATTAACAAACTTTGTGTAGTTATGTCATTTTGTGTCATACAGGTTTAAGCTACAGATGATAAAATCCTCGTTAATATCAAGTTATGAGACTAGAGTAGTGACTAAGACTAACCTGCGCGCAGCAGGATGACCTGGTCATCCAGAGGAAGCTCAGAGAAGTGAGGGATCCTCTTGGCCCACTCCACCAGAGTGAAGAGCTGCTTGTCTGCTGCCTGACAGATGTTGGTGACCGGATCGTTGGGCTGAAGCACATAGAGACGGAGAATTAGAGGAGATTTATTTTAATACTCACAGGAACATTCTCCTAGGAATAATTTTAAATATCTTTAAACTTTATAATTAATTCAGGATTTAATTTCTACCATGGTAGTTACTCACAGAGCTGCCGCCTGAACTTCCATCTGCATGAAGCTCCGTCTTCTGCTCGACAGCCATCTCAGCTTCCAAAATCTTCTCCACCGGCATCTCCTCGTTCACTGCGCTGGTCGACTCCACCTCGCCTTCGCGCTCCTTGTTTCTCTGCCGCTCCTCCTGGACAGCTGCAGAACGAGGGATCGGAGCGGGAAAGGAGGAGCGCGGGATCAACAACATTGGAGAAGAGGGTGAGAAAAGTAGAGAAAGTGTGATGAGGATGAGGAGATTAGGTGAATGAAGGTGGGACAGAGAACATGAAGGATATAAAAGATTAATAGTCCAAATATGGACAAAATGTATGGACAACGAGAAGAAGAAAAAATTAATGAAGAACAGCATCAGAAAAAGAAGCAGAAAGAAAAGCAGAGAAATGAGAGAGAGATCAGCATGAAAACATGCAAAAGTCACTCAAACATTAAACATTTTTCTTCTTTTACATTGAAATCATGAATTATTTGGCTGCAAAATAATGAAAATATTGTCCAAGAAAACCATTAAACACAACTGAACATGTAATTCACCAATGTCCTCCTCATTATGTTACATAACAGCCAAATAACTTCAATAGCAACAAATCCATCACACAAAAATATGAAAATTAAACATTAAAACATTTTCATAGAAATCAGTAATAACTGTTAAATTTTTACTACTGACAAAAATATTGGTAGTTTATCTTATTTGATCCCTAAATTAGTCCAGATATTTTAATTTTCCAAAACATAATGAGGTTAACTATCTGTTGTGAATGTATTACTAGATGATAAAATGACCTGAAACTAAAAACAGGTCATGGTTTGAATGTCCTCAGTGCAACAATTATTCTTGTATACATACTCAGTAAAAATGCCAATAAAACGAGGATGTTGAGGGATTTTCCTCTACTACCTTATTTGACTGTTATTGATGCAGAAACACACTCATTAAATTAATATTCTTATCCTCCAGACTCTCCCTGTTGCTCCCAATATAACATTTTCAATCTTTTTCCTCCAGTTTATAAATAATGTTTGATTATTCTGCTCGTTAGTCTGAGAGTAAATCCTGATCTATGTCCCCAAAGAATGCTGTTTCAATAAACAGTGATTACAAGTTTTATGTATTATTGAAAATAATTATTACTCCATGAAAATCCTTGGATTTAAATCAGTTAAAGGTCTAAAAGTAATGTTTGATATTGATTAGGTGTGATAAGTTTTTATTTCCTAACAGCAATCCTTTGCTCCCCTGAGCTCTCTAGCGCCACCCAGGCTGGAAATCGCAGTCTTAACACTTTCAATAGGAGACAAAACAAAGTCACTTTATTTACTGTTGCTTTCACAACAATCTGCTCTCATCAACTTGGGAAATGGAGAGATAAAATTAAATGTTGTGCAACCAAACCACAAATGAAGAAGTAGAAGAAAAAAGTGCAGGAAATTAAACATTTATACTTCCAGCCCCACAAGCATCAAAGTCTCATTTAGCCTCTGAACAAATGTGGAACGGCTCTGTGGTTGACGGCAGGAAATATGCCCTAATTGTGCAGCAATCAGATGGGAGGGGAAGAGCTTTTTAAAGAACGGGGATGATTAAAGAAGAGTTTGTATATTTGGCTGCGTGTCCACAAGGGGTGAAAACACCTATGGAAGACATTCAAGGCTTTGCTCTGGTCTGCCTCTGAGGCCTGGCGTTAAGCTACGGAAACATATTTTAAATGAGGTCCTTCTAAGCGACAGCAGGCGCAAAATGCCTCTATGCCTTGATCGCTCATACAGACAGCCACACCCCCCTCCCTCTCTCTTCTCCTTACATCTGTCGTTCATCTTGGCCACTACAGAAGGAGGGAGGGGGAGAGAGAGAACGAGAGGAAACACAAAAGAGGAAGAGAGGGGGCAAGGGGTTAGTGTTTATAGGACTCATCCCCCCCACATCCCCCTCTCGTTCTTCCCATCCTCTACTGTAAACACGTCACCCATCCCAACCTCCCTTCAGATTATCATCGACTCTGTTCATCACGTGTCAAATAGACGTCACCTCATTTGTCCAGTTAGATGCACTGAAACGGACACCGAATATCCAAGCCCGAACAGAAAAAACAAAAAAAAGTTACAGATTATGTAAGCGATGCCTGGGTCGTTCTACGCTGCCAGATTAATCTGTAAAAATTGAGAGCAGCGCTGTGTAGAAACAGACCAATCAGTGTTTTCCACAAACTGACCAGAGATTACACCAAACCATTCAAAAATTACTCAGCTGCTGTGGCAGCAAAAATGCTGTTTCTCTAAACTGTGATAGTCTCTAGTCTTTCAGTAGCTCAGGATAAGATTAAATATAATCTGATCTGATACATTTTATTTTTAAACAACTGCAACAGCTGGGCAGGGCTATTTTAGATCAAATTATTGTCATTTTAAAACATACAGAGAAAAGAGAAAATCTGAATTATAAATGATAACCGTGAGAAAAATGATATAGAAAGATCTGTGTCTCTGACAGAGACAATACTAAACATTGACCAGGTCTGTCAGCGATGGAAATAAAAAAAGAACCAATTCTTTCAATAAATATTAGGTTATTATGGCCACACACTGTGTCACAATTTTTATCACGAAGAAGCAACAGAGTCTAAGTCTCTGTGCCAGGAATACATCCAGTGACACTTCTTGTTTAAGGCAGAATAAAATGTTTTAAATGGCAAAAAGGTGATAAATTATCGACAACCTACTTGTTTCAATAGGAAAACCAAAAGGCACCAGCCAAAAGAAATCTTCTCCAAAAAAATATATTTTCTTAGTAATTTGAAGCCCTAATTGTTTTTATTGGTATCACATATTACAACTAATGACTAGAAAACATTTAGTAAAATATGCAAGAACCTCCTATAGAGACCAGTAGCCTTGAATGTTAATTCTGTACATTTTCACTTTACATCACTAAAGTATCATTAATTTAGGTCAAATAAAGCTACATGAAATATTGAATTGTACCTTAGTGTGAAATCCTAGCATAACGCCAAGATAATAAAAACACACCAGCAATCTGACTGGTTCCTAAACCTCTGAACTTTAAGAGATCTGTTGTCCGGTGGACTGGCTTATGAAAGGCTCTGAAATGATTTGCAGGGAAAACCCAAAGGTAAATCATTCAGCCTGTTCCACGTCTGAACGTTTATGGTTCACTTTGAAAATTTAAATAGTGAAATAGACTAACAAGTAATTCCACAGTTAGAGTTTTATATAGAACAGAGTCTTTAATTTAAGCAGAATGGTTAAGTGCTATACTTATTCAAAGAGCTGTTCAAGTTTAACTGCTGCACATTTAGGGTTTTTCTGTTTGCACAACTTATCTGATGTATTCAAAAAATGAGCATTAGTGTTTGTTACTCCCAAAACCGACCCGTCAGCAGCTTCCTGACTCTCCTTACCCCAAAGGTTATTTACTTTGATCGTTATTTAAAAACCTTGAACAAAGTAAGATTAAAAAAAAAAAAACTAAAATAATTAAAGGACAGAAAAAACATTCCCTGTGTTAAAGGCTGAAGATTTTAAAAGGTTTTTGGGTGGAAGACATTCACAGAATGTGTTCTTCTATTGAACTGCAAGTCTATTGAACTGCAAGTCCTTTTCAGTTCCAAAAAAACTGAAGAGGATCTGAAAGAACATCCCAACCCAGCGAGTTTAAAGGAGAGCTATTGATCTCTTTGAAACCTGTCCCTTTCTTTTTTTCCTTATGAAACAGAACACCTATCTTTGGAATAAATGGATGTCTCTGGATCTTTTTGATGCTTTCTCACCTTCTCTCTTCATTCCCATCGCCAGGCATTTCTGATAGCGGCAGTACTGGCAGCGGTTCCTCTGTCTTTTATCAACTATGCAGTCTTTATTGTCTCGACAGGTGTAGGTTAGGTCTTTTCGCACTGTTCTCTTGAAGAAGCCCTTACAGCCCTCACAGCTGTAGACGCCATAGTGCTTACCTGAAAAGCAAACGGTCAAGTAGAGAGAAAAACTCAGTCAAACTGCAAATTTCTTAAATGTTTCAAACACGTTTCAGTAAAACGGTGGAGCTGAAGAGGCTACAGACCAGAGGATCTGTCTCCACAGATGGAACAAAGGCGTTTCTGGGAAAGCATCGGCCCTGGGCTGTGGGAAGACAGCTGCTTCAAGCCAAGTGGAGGTTTCACATCATCGGAGCTGCTCACTGCATGGAGCCCTGACATGGTCACTGTTGAGTTGATCTAACAGAACAGACAAGAAACAAAACAAAAACAGAGTTTGCTAATCAAGATCAATCCTTCAGCTACTTTTACCCGCATTTAGAACCTTGTGTTTGCCATTTTGTCCCAACCTATTTTCATATCATACAGTAAAACAAAGTCAGACCATGAACATTCATCAAACCAAACTAAGAAAAGGAGCAAATAGGTGTATTAACTAGGCCCCAAATAATGTCAATGTCAAATTTATTTATATAGCACTTTAAAACAGGTATAAAACTGCACCAAAGTGCTGTACAAGAACGACAATACAAATAACAAAACAGAGCACAAACAATACATCAATTAAATGCCAAAGAGTAAAAATGAGTTTTAAGAAGCAATTTAAAATGATCCAGGCTGTAGCAGATCTAATCTGGAAAGGCAAGTCATTCCATAAAACTGGAGCAGCAACAGAAAAAGCTCCATCTCCTTTCCTCTTAAGTTGAGTTTGAGGAACTGTAAGTAATAACTGATTATTAGATCTTAAGGTTCTGGACACAGACCGGAAATTTAAAAGGTCCTGAAGATAAGGGGGGGGGGGCTAACCCATGTAAAACTTTATAAGTTAACAAAAGAATAAAAGCAAAAATAAAAGCAATGTTTACATATTTTCCTCCTTTTAATGTTTCTCCATCCCTTTAGGTTCCACCTCTGTGATGTCACTCTAAAAATCTGACTATAAACAATAAGAAAAGGTTCAAACCTAAAATATAGGTGTCAAGATAAATTTAGAAGAGAAAAAGGGAATGAGCAATAATTTAGTGAGTGTAAAATCAATACTGAAAAAAGGAAACACACAGAAATACGACTGTCAAAAAAAATAAAATTCTGCATATTTTGGAACGTCTTAAACTAAAGATTTTCATTAGATTTCTGGATAGAGATTTTTTTTCTTGACAGCCTAGCTTACCTGGGGGCTGCTAATTGGGCCATATCCCACTGACGGTGTGCCAGGCAGGCAGGGTGAGTCCAGTGATGAGCTAATAACAGAAAAGGGGGAACCAATACTACTGATGGGGCTGTTGACCCCTGTGGTGGTGATGGGTGGCAGTGAAGTCATGGAAGCTGCAGAGGGAACCAGCGGCGGGGAGCGCTGGCCCGAGGGGGGGGAAGACACAGACGAGCTGTCTGGACTGCGAGAATCTGGCAGGAGAAAATAACAGAGAGAATGTAGAAGAGTTTCATGCAGATGTGCAACGTAAAAAGACAACAGTAACCTGTTGTCAGCTAAATGGCTTTTAAGCAAAATGGACAGTGTGGAAAATTACTGAGGGTTTAACAGTTTTATTCCGATATCAAATCATGAACTGAAGCTTTAAAGTATGAAGAAAAACATTTCTTTATTCAACTGATTTGGATTAAAGAAGTCATCCTTCAGAGGATTTACTGTTTTAGATAAAAACTGCAAAACAGCATTTAAAATCAAACTGACACATCAATTTCCCATGCAGTTCTGAAACAAACATGCATTTATTAAACATCAGACAAGAAAATGTAACAGCACAAGGAATCATTATAATTACTTGGCAACTGTTGGGATTAGAGTGGACAACGAAAATCAGCATTTAACAAAACATTTCATTTCAACAAATTGAGTTTGTTTGTTTTTTGTTTTATTTTACACAGCCAGAGGTCAGACTGAATGGATGCTGTGTTAAAGAAAATGTCTGTTTCTTTAGGTCAGTTTTCGACAAACACTGACAGACTTGACAATGATAAATTCAACCACTGTTTGTTGTGATCACTTTAAAAAGTTGACAGAATCATCTGTGGCTGTCTAGACGGCACTGTCACTGCTTTATCTAGCTACCATGTCACTGTCACTGTCATATGTTGGATTTCGCCTCATCTGTTTATTTATTTTAGATAAGACAGATCAGCTGACGGGACCAGGCCTTATAACACTGCTCTCACTCACAAACAAGTAAAACACTCTCAAGATCATTTCTCACAAACTGAAATAAATATTTGTAAGCCGTTTACTCCTAATACACCAGTAAAGATTCACAGCTCTTACATGTTAGATGACAGTTAATAAACTCTAAAGTTAACACTGCTATAAATAAACTCCTCTTCAAGAAATGAAACATAATATATTTTTTAAAATCTTTGGACAAAACATAGATTTTGTTTTTCAACCATTTACTTACATTGTAACATTTAGGGAAACCAAATAACCTCATGAGACAAATTTTATAGCTAAAAATAAAACATGTTGCAACCCGCTTTGCTATTTTAGGATGATAATTTGGAGAAGTGAGCAAGTGTTGCCAGGGAGTCTTATTATAACCATGGTTCTATTAATGCTGATTTTATTGCAGGTGCTAATATGTATGCAAGTATAAACATTTAATAATTAACACAAATATTGTTTCTTGTGAACAAACCATTAGAAATAAATAGATCCGTGTCATTTTTTGCTCACCTCTGCTGTCTCCCATGATGGTGGTTGGGGCGCAGGGGCTGCTGGGCAGCGTCAAGCCGGCGTTCCTTCGTCTCTGTCAGCCCGCTGTCAAACTCGAGACCGCGGACTGAGGCCCGGGCCGGAGTCGGTTAGGGAAACCAAAGACGGGTCTGAAAATTCCAACACAAGGAAGAAAGAGCAAGAAATAAAAACAAACATATGAGGCTCATATTTGAGTGACTGCAATCAGAATCAAACAGTTGCGCAAATGGTTGCGATTAGTTAATCTGCTGCTGCCAGAAGACATAAAAGCGAATCTGTTGGATTTTTTTTCCCTGGTCATTTTGTGTAACGTTACAGTTTGGCTTTGAAAAGCAGCCAGCTGCTCAGCTGGTGCCAAGAACGTCCTGTCCGGATTTATTACAGGGTTGTAATAGTTCAATATTAACCCAACAGCGTGTTACTGACAACACATTGTGCGTTTATCGCAGTGATTAAAACGTCTCACGGCAACATAGCGCAGACGGAGCCGTGACAGATGGCAACAAACCACTGCTGCTCCGAGACGGCTAGCTGGTTAGCTAGCCAAGCTAACGTAACAAGAAAACTTAAAATATCAGACTGCGCCGTACAAATAACTTCCTTTACTTATTTTTTTAATGTGAAATCAAACGCAAAGCACTCGGCATACAGTTTAAAGAAAGTTGATATTTATTGTCACGTTTAGAAACCATATATGAGTCTGTTTTAAGTTGGCAAGGTAAGCTAGCTATGTTTAGCCACCTACCACAGCAAGCTAACTAGCTAGCTAAAGTAGATCAGAGGAAAATAGGACAGACAAGAAGAGCAAACCGGATTATCCCCGGCAGTCCCGCCTCTGTCTCATTCTCTCATATACATATACTAGCTGAATTATCTAAATGCATATTTATAGCAAATAAAAACGGATTACTGACGGTTTAACGGCGCAGCTTCTTCGCATGAAAAGATGTGGCGACTAGGCCCCGTGTGTGTCTATCTCTCCCCCCACTTCGCCTCGCAGTCAGCCCTCCCTCTCTTCCTCCCCCTGCGCCGATGAAAACATGATGATGGCGGAGGATTTGGCTTAGTCCTCCTGTACAGATGAACATTGGTCCCCGAAAAATCACTGCAGCAGCAGCTGAGCTCCCTGGTTTCAGAAAGGGGCTGGTGGTCATGATGCGCCTCACGTCTCTGAGAGAGAGACACACATCCAGTGCAAGAGGTCAGGAGGTCAAGACAAGTTCAGCTTTGCATTTCAGTAGCTCCAAAGGTTATTGTCGGACATTGCTGAGCTCATCAGTTTCGTTATTGCTTGAACCAGTGTGAACTCTTATGTAAACTCTCAGAGTTTTACTGCACTGATATTCCTCATAATCACTGCTGAGTAAACGCATAAATGTCCTGATTTAATCCAAACTGGTTACTTTTGTTTTGAGTCTGATATTTAAATAATAAAAAAATAAGCATATTTGATTTTACCAAATAGTAACCTAAACAGCACATCATCTCTACTTAAAAACATGAAAAACTTTATATTGCACAAATGTTTTGCTGAATCTTTTTATGTTACTATCAGTCATTAGGAGCTGCAATAACAATGCTGAAAGATAGTTTTACTACAAAACTGACGACACTGTTTATTATGTATTTCACATTATGTGGGACCAAATAAAACCACTTTTAGGTACATTTGCAGGGTATTTCTCCCTTTTCCATTAGCTCAACAACATATGTTTAAAGTTTTCACTTTTTGCTTTTAAATTTGATTTTTTTGGTTTTGATAGAGATTGCAACTATTTTCTTTGGAACAAGTTTTGCACTGGATTTTTCTCATCTAAGTGCAAATAATGACCTATTTTTTTTTCAAACATATTCCAAACACATTAACTGCATATATAATAGCATACAAGACAAGTCTGTTTTCTGTGTAATTTCATTTAAAAGTGAGCATTTTGAAAATATGACACTAATATAGAATTCTTGCAAATTATTTTTTTAAATAAAAATGAACAAATTTTGATCATGTCAGAGTAGGATTTATTCATTAAAAAAATCTTACAAAATAAATGCTTATGCCAAGCAGTTAAGTTCATTATTACATCAAATTTTGTATTTATTTATTCTTCTTCTTCTGTTAATACACATGCCTAATAACACAGCTCACATCTTTTTTGGATGTGTTTTTCTTCATAACTGTTTTGTTATTTAGCAGGATATTCCTACTCTTGATGAAAATTGGTTTCTTTCACTAGAGATTTCAAATACATTATTACCCCCAAGTGGCCTGACTTGGTAATACAATTACATAAAAACAGACAAGCTTACAGTTCCTGGGATAAATAAAGCCTAAAACCCAGATGAATAAACACAATTTTATTTTATTTCATAAAATTAATGCAATTCTGGCGATACAGTAGTGGAATTACTTGTATCCCCTAATTTCATGAAGAAATAAGAAGGAAGTGCTTGGAATACTATAAAGCTTAATTGTGGATAAAATTATGCCATGACACCATTTAAAAGAAATATTTAACTTCCTTTTCAGAGTTTATTACACCATATTTTGAACAGATAAGCAAACCCAATTACCAGTCATTTTGCAGTTAAGTTAAATGTATGCTAAATGTTAGTCTCAGCTACTTTTTAAGGGCTTTAAATTCAAACATTATTCTTTGTCATTCTCCATAAAGTCAGAAAAGGGTTTAGCAGTTTTTATTGTTTTTTTTAAGTCAACAGAGAAAGACAGGGAGCAAAAACCCAGAACAAATCTTGATATGTTGTTTTAATTACTTTATTTTGAAAACATGTAAATAATAGTACAAAAGTATCAGATTTTAAAACAAAGTACATAAAATAATATTTTAAAGCAAAGTAAAATGCAAGGACATAGAATAGTTGTATCTTCCTGTTTTACATTATTTTGAATTTTTAATAATTATAATATTAGCTTTACACATTTTAACAGACGATGGCATTTTTTAATCTAGACTAAAATGTTTCCATGTGTTACATTTCCATATTACTATATTCCATATTACTATGGAAATGTAACATCCTTTTGTGTTGATGCTTCTTAAGCTTTCAAAGTATTCAGTCACATCTAGAACAAGGAAAACCTTAAAACATTTTGATTTTACTGATGGAAGCAATCAATTACACCTTTAAATATTATCTAGAAATCAACCTACAATTTCAAAAACTGAACCCAAACCTGTCCATTTCTTGCATTTCACACAAACACTAATTAATGCTGAAGATGTCACTATCTAAATATGTGCATGTGTGCCTCAAACATGTGTCAGTGCTGTGTTAGGGATTAGCCCCAGTGTGTGTCCACTAGTGATTAGCCTGGTCAGTGGGCCTGTTGTGCATTCACTCAGGACATTAGCATATTAATGCAGCTTCGCTCTTGATCTCCCTCTGCCCTCTAACTCTCCCGCTCTGTCCCTCGCTTGCGTTTTCTCTTTCTCTATACATATTTCCCAGACTGCAATGCTGCTTCCTGCAGCTTCAATCTATAAATCTCACCAATTTACGGTCCTCGTGCTGTGAAGCAGCACACAATCTGGCCACACAAACTTCAAGGCCTGTTCTTCTTTTTCCCTCCAAAAATCTGCCTCTCCCCCCCCCCACTCTTTCTGCACCACATTCAAATCCTTCACTTGCTCTCATTTTCCCTTTTCTTTCTCCAGCTCTGCCTCCCCCCCGAACTTTGTCAAACACAGGAAAACACACACAGAAGCAAATTCACAGGAGCAAACACAGAGAGGGTGAGTCCGCGCACACTCACACACACTCACACACACTCACACACACTCACACACACACACACACACACACACACACACACACACACACACACACACACCACACACACTCACACACACTCACACACACTCACACACACACACACACAGATTCCCAATACCCATTCATTCTCCTTTTCTGTCACTTTACCCTTTCCAGTGCAAATTTAGCAAGACCTGCTTTAGACTTGAGTGCTGAAGTGTGAGCTGGACACATTCAGCTATTCAGCTTCTTGCTGCACCTCAGACAGACTTTACCCTTGTTTCCAACACAGGGAATCTCCTGATCTGCAGAGAAAGATGAGTAGGAACAATTAGACATGGCACCTGTGTGAAAGAAGCAATTAAAGTTAGCAGATATTCAATTAATTGGAGTTAATTTTCACTCTCAGTTGATGCTGAATCCCATCTTTTGTAATAAGAAACATTAATGGTTTCAAAAGACTTTTCATTTTGGAAAAAAATATGAGCTTAGCATAGATACAAAGGTGATGTTTAAGTTGGATTGCATTTAGGCAAATCAGGTGACTTCCTCTTCACTTCCTGTACTTGTTGCCATGAAACATTGTTAGCTTTTCTCAACATAAGTGCAGTATTCTATTAAAACTAAGTTTAAGAAACTCTGATGAAAAGCTTCTAGAGCATCAAATCTTAAAATTGCATCAGTCTTATTAACAAAACCTTCAGGACGTCTTGCAAAAATGTCAGATGGGTTTCTTGAAGGCTTTAGATTTACATAAACTCACACTCTCTGCCTCATTCAATAGCACTCTCCCTCTATCTGTTTGTCTTTCTGCACATCACTTTTCCACCCACAGAGCCGCTGAGCTTGATCACATCCATGCCGGTCTGTCCCTCGCTGATGTTCGGAGGTCAGGGGCGTGATGTCCATCCACAACTCCTGGTTTCACAAAGGCAGACGCAAGAATTGCGTTTGGACAATCAACTCCAGACCTCCACGTCTCCTTTGGTCATTAGAAGACTCACATTCTTGAAGAGGCAGGTGCATCGCCTGGTTGTGTGGCAGTTGGTGCAGAACTGATTTAGTGATTTAAGTTTCAAGCCACTGGGAGAGGATCCAAAATATCGGTTTGTCCACTTGCTGAGAAAAAAAGGTTCAAAGCAGTGTTTTATCCGTGGCCTTCAGGTCAGCGATTGTGGGTGAAAAAAAAAGAAAGACCTGAAAAAAGAAATAGCCAAGAATAAGCCTGAGAAAGAGAAAGGGAAAAAGCGCTAACTCATGCTTGTATTCTGAGCCGGTGACACCATGATAAACGAAGGGGTCACCACCCGGGGGCAGGCCCGTCCTAAAGGAGCCAGCGCTGTGACCTTGCACAAAAGAAGGAGTGGGTCCCCCCCAACGGTCACACGGATCAAAGAGGACAAAAGCCTGAGATGATAACTCAGCACAGCAGTTGTGCACCTGATTATCAAGCACATAAGCAGCAGGGGTAGAAAATGTCCCCAAATTAGATCAAGTGAGGTGGAGTAACGGGATGCTTGAGAATTAAAAAGTAAAACCGTGACTCGCTCTAATCTGATTTGCCGAATGCAACATTTTCTCTTTATCAGCTTCGCTCTGTTAGGCGTTCCCTCTTTCTGTGGGACTCCGTCTTTATCCAAATGATGCGGTCTTTGGTGAGGCCTGGTCTATTCATCCGAACCCCATGTGCTGTGTGCCCACCATTGAGGTGCAGAGTAGCATAGTCACAAAGGATGGCAGCAACTCAGCGAGCTTGTTCCTTAAAGTTTTAAGCCTGTGTTCAGAATAAAGTTTGCAATTAGAGCCAGAAAATCTTTCATTTTGTTAAAAAAAATACATTCAGAGTGGAATCTCTTAAATGCTTTTTTAAGTCCTGGTATATTTCAGCATTGTAATAGCAAGTTTACAACATTTCAGTTATCGTTTCCTAATGAAGTCCTTAAAGTCTTATGGTTAAAAGTTTTGTTTAACAGTTGCAACAGCCTCATAGTAAAGTTCACCTTTACATATGCATTAACAGAAATAATTTGTTTTGCATTCTGAACAATTTTCATAAACTCTTTGCTCCATTTTCCTAACCACCTCCCTTACAACAATTACTGATCCTGCTGGAATGAAAAAGGCCTGAAAGCCTAAACTTTTCTGCCTCACACTTGTCTGCAGGCACTGATAATGGTCGGTGCCCTGTTTAAAAGTGACAAAAAAGATGTATTACCTAAAGGAAAAGAGGCTTGTAGTGCCAGGTATTAAGACCCTGTGGGACATAAAATCTGGATCAAGAATTTCTGCAAAAAACCCGCCATAAAGTCCCTCTCAACCACCGATCATTCATCCTTACATGTGCGACCGACATCCTCTCTTCTAGTCCATCCTCCCTCCGTTCTGGGTCGAATTTTAGCTGCATCGCTGTCGACGTCTGACCGCACTTGTCCTACTTCTCCATCTTTCACTCTCTCTGCTTTTGCCTCTTCTGATCCTGCATCCTTCTCCCTCTCCTTCTTCAACCCTTTCTGTCGGGCCCACCCTCCGCCTTTACATTTCCTCTTGGTTTCCCCGCCCTCTTTCGCCTCTCTCTCCCTCTTCTTTCACTCGTTCCTTGTCTCTCGCTCTCTCTCTACCCTCATTTCATGCAGCGCTGGGGTTACCTAAGAGACTGGGCCTCAATGGAGAAAATCTCCTTTGGTACAATGAATTGGGCGAGAGGCAGAGGGGAGGGAGAGAAATGGGGGGTGCAGGGTAAAATCAGGGGGTGCTGGACACAGGAAGGGAGGTGGGGTGGAGGGAAAGTGAAGGGAAAAGATAGTGGGATGCAGATGCATGCAGGGATGGAAGGGGGATACGAAAAATTGAATAAGTGGCTTTGCTTGTGTGATTTCGCCTCAGTGGTCAGTCTTTTGATGGATACTTATGGTGCCCACCCTCCCCCCACCTGCAAGCCCCTCGGACCAGTTGGTCCCACAAATTAAGAATGAACTAATTTGATATATTCAATAACATTTCTAAAAAAACTCAAAATAAATCATAAAAAATATTAAACTAAATTCTCATTGTTTGATTTTGCCATTGTCAAAAGTTCAAAATCTTTTTGTGTGCTTGAGCTGACGGACGTCAGAGTCTGTAGGTGCCGTTTTGTTTGTTCACTGTTTGTTTGCTCTTGGCTGGAAGTACAAGATGGCACCCAAAGGAGAATAGTTCTTTTTACGAAGACAAAACGTGTTTTAACTGCATGGACCTTCCCCATTCAGGACAAGTAAATACCCCTCTAATCTTTTCCCTGTCTCAGCTTGGGAGATGTTCTCTGAGAAAAAGAAAAAATAATGGAGGCCTGACACATGCAGTCTTGTTTGGAGGTTAGTTACTGATTAGCACTAAAGTGTAGCAGTTCATTTTCTTGTTGCACCTTATTGAGCTCCTCAGCCATTCTATTAACTTTGTCATTTGTCTCTGAGTTGGCAAACAGATCCCCTGCTGCTCAGTTTTGTCTCTTTACAACTCATCCCCCCTCCACGAACCCCTCATCACAACCGAGGATGTGAGAAAACAATAGAGCTAATAAAAGAAGCAGAGAGATAATTACAACACCGCTAAGAAGTTGGCCCACCCCTAACCCATCAAGAGCAGCGATGTAAATCTGGATATGGGGGCAACGTTGGGGTTCTTTTAATGGGCTTTTCAGATGAAATGATACTTATCCTTATTTCCATGTATGTCCGTGTAAATGCCAGGATGAATCTGGGATCTCTGTGTTAATGACTCTATCAGGGCCTGATACCCACAGGCTCCTGCTGAGGAAAGAGATCCAAAGGGATTGGGGTGTTCGAGTGTGGCGCAGGGGGTGTCAAAGTTGGGTTTGGGGCTCTCTGAGTGTGTGTGTGTGTGTATAAGTATGTGTGTGTGTTTAAAACTGGGGACTGAAGGGGGTGGGGGTAGCGAGGGCAGATTGTCCCTTCTGCTGAATGAAGTTATTTCCAGGCCTCTGTCCATCTGTTACCGTGGCAGCAGCGGTGACCAAGGTGTTGCCATGGTGAGGTGGACACAAAAAGGCGTGGCGTGGGAACGGGTCCAGGGGTCAGGAGTGAGGGTCGGGGGGTCAGGGGTCACAGCCAGCTGGACAGCACACAAGAGGCGATCAGGGTGAGAAAAGAAGGAGGGAAAGTTTCATTCTCTTTCTCTTTTTTCGCCTTTTCTTCTCTTGGTTTTTCTGCTCTGGAGGGAGACGTCCGAAGAGTGGACACCACTGGACATTAACATTGAACTGGGGCGGTGAGATGAAAAAGAAGGGGGGTGAAGGGTGGAAGGAGGTTTCACAGAGCGGGGCCCCCACAATGTCCAGGCTTTGGGTGGGGGGCTCCCCTCCATTAGGCCTTCTACCTTACTGATGTCTAATCGCGCAAAGCATTTGACAGGCAATTGACTCCAGTCAATGTACGTGCAAATGTGACTGCGTGGACGGCTGGGTGTGTCTGTCTGTGTGGCCGCCATGGGCTCGATACCCAGACCAAACAAAGCCTTTTTGACAGCATTTCAGTTTGGTCATTTTGTGCTCAGAACCTTTTTGAGACAATGGAACAAACTGAAGGCGGTAATGAATCAAAATCATGGGCTGAAGGTGGGAAAGAGCCGCCATCATATCCTTACATGGAACAAAGTCCCATAGACTTTCATAAAACTGTCAAAATGCTGAATCTGAACCTTTTTGATTTGAAACAGTCTCTCTTTTTTTGTGGCTATGGACACAAAAATAACTGCACACAGACCAGCAGTCATGTATTATTTTCCTTAACAGAGTTTGTATTTGACGGCTTAATGGGTTTTGTGCTGGAGAAACAGTGTTCGAAGTGTTTCATTGGGCTTTTAACTATTTATTTGAAATCTTCTTTTCTCCCGTGTTTAATGGTGACAGTAAAATAACTACAATACTTTTCAAACAGAAGAGCTGTGTGCACAAGTTTGAATCTAATAAGGACTTTTGTCCAATCCATACAGATTAAGAATTACATACAAGAGCAAACTGTTTTTATTTAGATAAATATTCTTGGACAGTTGCAAGAAATTACATAGTTAAACTAGTTGGTTTTACTAACCAGATCAGATTAAGCATTGTTCACTAATTTTCAACGTGTATTACATTCAGTAATGCAGTTTTGATGTGTCCTGTTTGGTTGAAACTTTAAATAATGTAAAATCTTTACTTATGTGACATAAGTTCTTATCTTTTGGGGAAAGAAAATTGGTGAGAATTTATAGAAACAATTCAGGAAACCCCAAAACTCTGGCCTATCATAAACTGGAGCTGCTGGAACCACAGCCTTACTCTCTGTAGCAAAGTGAGTTTAACATAAATGTGGATTGAAAGGGAAATAAGTAGAAAATAAACGACTGCTGCTCACATGGATAAACCAGAGATCTATGCTGAAGAGTGATAGAGATTGAGATTTGAAGAAATCAATGTGAGGCCTTCAAGCACACAAGAACACTGTACCAAATATCTGGTATGGTTGTGGAGCCCTGAACAAAGTGAAATAATAAAGAAGAAAGACTACCTTTATATTAAACTACTAGATACTTAAAAGTTGGAGGTAGTCTGCTATTCCACCGAGATACTGATACCAAACACACATCCAAACAGGTTGGGGAATGGATAAATCAGGCTGTCATTGGTTTCTGACATGGCCTTTCTGAAGGCTTGGCCTTAACAGTATGAAGAACACACAAAATAATCATTTAATCAAATACTACCCAACTTTCTGCACTCAATTGTTGTGTTTAAAATGACTGGAAGTTGTGTTGTGAATAAATATTCCACCACTGAAAAAGCAGTTTGAATGCATCCTAAGTGATATGAGATATTTACCAGTGATGATTGTTCTTTGCACGTTCTCTTGTTATTAGTTTGTATTTTAAAATGCGGTCTTTGGCAGAAAAACATTACAACTTGCATAAAAACTTTGCTCTGATTTATCTGGTGCAAGACAAACCAGCTGATGTAGGTCAGTGGAGCAGATCTGGTTCTCTGGTCCAATCGGATTTAAGGTAACCATCAGGAGACAGCATGAATTATTTTTAGTTTTGTGGTTTTTACACATACAACACATTCAGACATGTTGTAGGTGTTGTTTCATTCTCTGCTTTTGTTATGCTTTTCAGTTTTGTCTCTATCCTCTCCAACATGTTCAGGTAAAAACTTTGAGTAAATTTTGTTTTATTTGCAGATCAGGTTATGATGACATACACAGTCCAGTCACATTAATGTGACCACCACGTACTTTCCACTTCAGAGTTAAATAACCAATCACAGAAGGCAGGTGGCAGCACAGTGCAGTTGAGCGTATATAAAGGGTGTGTGTGGGCTTCGGAAAACATTTCAATCGTTGGCGTAATGCAGAAACGAAGCGATTTATCCGACGTCCAAAAGGGCATGATCATTGGCTTTCGGGCCAAGGGTGGAAGCATTTCCGAAACGGCTGAGTTTGTGAACTGTTCGCGTGCCGCCGTGGTAAAAGTGTACCGTGCATGGCAAAATGGGACTGTCCAAAATCAACGACGTGGCAAATGTGGTGCACCACGGGCCATAGAGGACAGAGGCGAACGACGGTTGCGGAGATGCGTTCGGGCAGATAGACGGGCTACCGTTGAGCAACTGACCACTAAAATGAACCAAGGGGCTACCACAAGTGTCTCCCAAACCACTATTCAGCGAACATTGCTGCGTCTGGGCCTCCGAAGCGGACGCCTGGTTCGTGCACCTATGCTGACTGGTGTTCATCGACGACGAAGGCTAGAATTTGCACTCCAGTACAGCAGCTGGACGTCCACTGAGTGGCGACAGGTAGCGTTTTCAGATGAATCGCGTTTTATGCTCCATCGGACAGATGGACGTTGGCGTATAAGGCGTGAAACCTCTGAAAGGAACCACCCTGCAACCATTGCAGGAACGGTCCAAGCTGGAGGCGGGAGCATTATGGTCTGGGGAATGTTTTCCTGGCATTCTCTGGGTTCACTGATTATTGTGGAAGGCACGATGGATCAATACAAGTACGCATCTGTCCTTGCGGACCATGTCCACCCCTACATGCGCATTGTTTTTCCTCAGGATGATGGCATCTTCCAGCAGGACAATGCGAGGTGCCATACAGCTGCCAGTGTACGTGCGTGGTTCGAAGAGCACCAGGATGAGTTTACCGTCCTCCCCTGGCCAGCAAACTCACCTGACTTAAACCCAATCGAGCATCTGTGGGACCATCTCGATCGAGTTGTTCGCGCCATGGATCCTCAACCGCGTAATCTAGCGCAGCTGGCCACGGCATTAGAGTCGGCATGGCTCAACATCCCAGAGAAGACCTTCAGGGACCTAAGTGACTCTCTTCCTGCACGTCTTGTAGCAGTTCGCTCTGCGAAAGGTGGTTATTCTGGCTTTTGACAGATGGTCACATTAATGTGACTGGACTGTGTAGATTTGACATTATTGCTTAATAAATACTTCAAAATTACAGACTGTAAACATCTGATTTATTTGATTTCATACATAATTATTGGCTTTATTAAAAAAAGGAATATATTAGATAACATACTTCTAAAACAAAACTCAAGGTTGTATGAAATATAGGTCTAATGGGATGGTCTCCATGGTTCACGTCTCTTGGCAGCTGGACAGACTCCAGCTCCTCTGTGACCCAAGAGGATAATGCAGATTAAGAAAATGAGGCAGTGGATGAGATGTTACCTTAAATGCAGCTGTGGAAAGGATGGTGGAGAATGATTTTATAAGGTGTTCAATTAATATGCATCACAGGGTAAAATAATACTGCAGTTTTGGCTTAATTATGTAATAAAAGTCTGTTTCCAGCTCTAAACAAAAAAGGTCTTCATTTTTTTGTGTTTTTAGAGATGCTGGAGCTGAGTAATGACCAGAACAGGTAACACTGACATGTAGAGCAGCAGTGAAAGGCTAAAGATTGAAATGTCTTCCTGCTCCATGGCGAAATGAAGAGACGGCAAACGTTGAGCCGCATCAGTGGATAACACATTATGACAACGTGGATAAGAAGGCGCTTACAATGCAATTACACACACACACACACACTAACTCACACACATTGCACATAGTAAACACACTGGTCCCCCTTTAAACCTTAATAGTTTCAGGGATGAAGGGAGTGCAGGATCCATACCCCTCCATAGGCCATATTAATAGGATTAGGAGCAGCCTCAGGAGGACATGGCAGGCCAAGTCCAACGCTCCGTTTGACATCTTTTGTCCACGAGCCCTGAGACGCAGCTCCCAGCAAAAGGATGAGGGACAAAGGCTTTTGAATATTGCAATGTAGCTACAAATATATCCCGATGGGGGAACGCTGAACCTCAAGTTCCAGCAGATAAAACGGACAGACAGCTATTTTGACAACTCAATCAGTTTTTGAGATAAATCAGATCAATCTTGCGTTTTCTGTGTGCACATTAGTGAGTTTGACTGGGTGAATGTGGCTCTGGTGTAAAGGGCTTTGAGAGGTGAGTGAGACTAGAAAAGTGCTGCATAAAATTCAGTCCAGATGGTCCAGATATTGAGACAAAGACGGAACCACAACCGTCAAAGAAAAGGCCCAATTGAATGAAGAAATCTTAAAAACTAGACATACAAGGTTTAGACATTAGTTACATTTGGCAGTTTCAACCTTGTTCAGGATTTACAGTACCCAGAGAAACTGCTTAGAGTAAAATGTCTTGCCAGCAAGTTATTAAAATACTCCTGTCAGTTTTACAGAAGATGGATTATAGAAGTTCTGAGTTGAGGTGAAGAGAAACAAAAGAAGGTGCTTCATCCATACTTTACTGGGAATTTCTCTGGACTGATTTAGGAGAGCAAAGCTGGTTTCATTACTTTGCCTTAATTAGACTGACACAAAGAAAGGTACCTGGAAATTGTCTCGTTTCCCCTGATGTGTTCTCTGATCCGTCTGCAGTTTCCTTTGTCATATTTTTAATCTTGACTCAAGAATCGGTCCACTGCCTGTCGATCGACATTATTTCCCTTTTTCAGAAGTTCTAAATATCCTCAGTTAGACTCTTAAATCCATTGTCAATCTGCTCCTAAACTTCTTATTAATTGATTATGATTTACCTAACAGGATCAAATGTTGATGAGGCTGCAGGCATGACTGCATCAATGAATCACACTGAAGCATCACATCATGTGCAGTGAGTAGTTTGTAATAAGTTGCTGTTTTTAATTCTACTTTATGTGCGTAATATTCAGTATGTGCTGTCATATTTCTAAAAATCTTTGGATAGTTTTGGACGATATAATTCTTGCTATCTGTAACTTGGTCTAATTTCTTCCAAAGTATTTATGGAATATAAAATAACGTTACAATGAACTACGTCTTAATAAAGCAACAAACAATATTCAGTAATTTTCTGTATTCTGTAATTTTACAACATTACCTTCAGTAGAGTCATGATAAAAAATAAAGTACACCCCTATTAATTCCTCTGGTTTCTACATTCTGGGCATCTCTGGGACGTTTGGGGTGTACACAGTTTTAACATTTTGGCTTCATCTTTGTTGCCCTCATGGTGGAATCATTGGTTTGTTGTTTTGTACACTTGAGGATAAATTGAAAGAATTTTTGAACCTGATGAAGACCAGATAATTTATATGATAAAACAGTAGAACAGGCAGAGTAGTTTTCTTCTATTATAGTTTTATCATCACTGCAAATATAAACTCCTTAAAAAAATCATAATCAGTCTTGGTCTTGAATACCTCCGTATTGAACTACTATTGACAAAGAAGCGGAACTCTTTTGAGTATGATCTTTATCAATAGTTTTGTTTTAAAATCATTAAAATGTTCTGTTTTACCATTCTGGTTCTGATGATCAGGATGTTCTATTGAACTTTCATCAAATCGTGCTTAGTTTGAGCAATTATTGACATTCTCAGCGACCGCCTCACATCCCGTGCCATCACCGAGTGACACAGAGATTCTCTGTCCTCTCCTTGACCACAGAACTCTGGGAGCTCGACCAAAACCAGTTTTATGACCAAGAGCTGCTGACACTCACTTCCTGCCAAGAAAAAGGAAGACTAGGTACAAACTCATCAAAGGCACATATTAGCAGAAAAGCATTAAATATATTTTTTTGCATGTTTAATAGAACATGCAAAAAACGTGTAAACGTGCCTGCCAGTGCAAACGTGTTGAACACGTTTGCACTGGCAGGCAGAACGTTTGGGATTTATGTCTTGATGTCCAATCGTAGAACATTGGTGTAGGAAATGTTTTAACATGGAGTCAAATCTAAGATAATAAATCATTAAACCCTACTAACAATGTAAAACATTAACTAATAAAAACAATTTGCTTACCTTCAAATAAACTTGTGATGTGATTTAATAAACTGTCAGTGTCTTTGCTTTGCTTTTAATAAATGCCCAGTTTAGGAAGTGGTTTTGAACCTTGCCGTAGATTTCAGTTGGACATTACATTGTTGGTAAAATCACCCAAGCTTACCCATTCAAGTTTATTTTTTTACTCTGCTGCAATTCTCCCTTTCAGCCTTAATATTAATTCAGACATTTTCCTGGAAACAAAAACTTGTGTGAAGATCTTTTATGAAGGCTTTACCAAGCTGTCATTTGCCTCCAAAGTGCTTTGTGTGTTTAAGTTTCTCTTTACACATTACGCAGTAATGAGTTCAGTTCCTGGTTTTCTCCTTGTGACTCTTGAAAAAGTAGCCAAATAGTTAAAATTTGATTTCAGACATAGTCTAAAAGAAATCCATGTATATTTTATAAAACTGATCAATGTTCAGTTAAGTGTTTTCTAGTCAAAAAGGGTTTCTGTTCAAGTCCCTCATCATAATTAATGAAATATTGCATGATCCGTCCTAAAGGTTCTCCCTCATCCACACAGTAAACTAGTGTTGTCTTCATATGTGCAACTGGACTTCTGCTGCTTCCAAAACTAATTTGATTTTTGACTCTTTATTATTTACAGATTTTGTATTTACTTAAATTCTTAAATCAGTTTCCTTTTGTGACAATTTGTTTGATTTGTTTAAGCTTAAGATTTTGACAAAGTATGACTTGAAAAATTTGTTTTCAGCAGTTTGAACCTAACTTGCTCTATTATCCACTCTATTGGTTTTCATTGCTTTTCTCTTATTGGACAACCTGGTAATGTTGCCTAATTTCCTCTGGTTTAGATGATTGTACAAATATTATCATGGTGGGTATTCTGAGCTCACAAAACAACCACACTATTTAACATATATAAAAGTCACGTTGACCTGTTCTCTCTCTCTCTCTCCATGCTGATTGCTAATTTGACTCAGTGAAGAAGTTCTCTTTCAAACCAGCAGATACTGATTTGGTTGCTGGGTGATTCCTGAAGCACCTGCAAAACTTTAGCCATCACAGGTAGATTATAGGAGAGGCATCACTGCCTGTTAACTTCCTTCATCAGAAATCACACAGAGGTGTTTGCATGAGTTTTCAGTTTCTGTTGCACATCCATGTCAGGAAGATGAAACAACATTACATCCCTCCATATATTTTAGAACAACATAGAATTAAATAAGATAATCATATATGATTTAAACAAACAGAACCAGTGCTTTTAAACCTCATTTAGCTTTTTCTAAAGAAAAACCTGAAATTCTGGTTTAACTCTACCATATTACAGTTTTATTTTGTGTTACTAAGCATATTTTTAAACTTCTTGACTTGCTTGCATCCCTTCTGAATGCTGAAAAGAAACCAGATGAATCAATGAGAGTGATGGAAAAAGGAGGGAAATAGTCTGAGTGGCTAGGATTTCTGAATGGGAGCTACTTACAATGGAAACTCTCAAAAGAAAGGAAAACCTTCATTTTGAAGGCAGGCCATTAAGATGTGGTTGTTGTGAAAAAAAACATTTTCAGCATCTGTCTGTTTGGGTGAAAAAGTGTGGAAAAAGAGCGGTGCATGTGATTACTGGACGAGGGCCGGACAGGGGCAGCCCAGGCCCGGGCAGACGGCTGCAGAGAAAAGGATATTTACCTTGAACTCCACTCGTCTCGTCTCTGGGCGGGGTCAGGTATTGAAGCCGGGCCTGACAGGGTCAGGAGGGGACAAGAGGGGGAGACAGAGGGCGGTGGGTTTGGAGCGGGGACAGGGGGCTGCCCTCGGGGTCATGGGGTGCTTACCCCACTGGGGGCCTGCGGGGGGATGGAGGGACAGATATTGGCAGATTTTCGTTGTGTGCAGATGCTCAATATGCAGATGTCTAATCGAATTGTGCGACGATGAATTGGTTCCCCCTCCTGATTTGCATGAGGACAATCCCGTGCTGTGGCTCAGGGGTCAGCGGAGTTCCCCTGGACAAAATGAGCAGCCGGCTGCAGACGCCCCCGAGAACGTGTGAACTTGAAGGAGACTTTACTTAATGACAAGGATATTGATTGATTCAAATGTCTGTCTGTCTGGGAGTGCGTCTGACATCTGTCTTTCCTGTGAGCATGTTGTTTCTGGGTATATAAAAGAAAGTAGAACATTCATTGCTTTTCTGTGTTTGGATTAAGTTTGGCTAAGTTAAGATAAAATTCTGCACATTTTGTTGAAGTAAGACATTTATCTAATCATTCCCTCACAGAATAAGAGCAAAAATAATTCGATGTGATGTTTAAATAAACTGGCATCAGGTTTAAACTAAACTGTAGTGTTAATAGTTATTTTTTAAGGTTAACATATCTTAACAACTTACATGGCCATATATTCTGGGACGTTTGGGACCCCAAATAGCAGCACGAGATCAAACCATAAAAAGTATTTTACTGTGAAGCAAAAAGAGGGGAATTTTTCAAATAAATGTTTTTTACTTTTTTCCTTGACATCCACAAACAATTTTACATTTAGCCATGTTTCTCATTTCTGTATTTTTAGATTCTTTTCATCTTAGATTTAGCATCTGTTCATTTAATATTTGACAGTATGCATGTCATTTAAAGACAAACATTACCTTAAATGTAAATGGTTTTGAAGATATAACTTTCCTATCTATTAAGCAGTCATTTGGGGCAACACAACACAATTGTTAATACAGAAAAAAACAGAACTAAAAGTCGACAACTTTTTAAACTACTTTTTAAAAATAAATTGCATTTATAGCTCCCCACACCTGGCCTGTGCCTTTATTAACCGTGTGTGTGTTGCGCTTCTTGTACAATAGGATATATGCCGCCCTCTGGTGTTCGATTGAAGAAATTGAGGACAGGAATAGATGGTTCGGTGTTAACTGTTTCTTACTGGTACAACTATATTGAGGACTTTTTAAATTATTATTTCTACTTTTAATAATATTAATAATCATGATTATATATTTGATTTCGTTTTTGACTAGCATAAATCTTAAAATTATATTTATGATTCAAAATCTGAATTAAGGTTAAATCAGTGTTTCTCAACCTTTTTTGGCCCAGCGCCCCCAGCCTTTATCCAGGTCCCTCACCGCCCCCCCACCAAAGAATTTGTAGGCTACTTTGCACTGACCATTATTTTATTATTAATGTTACTGTCACTATTGTAGATGTTTTGATTTTTATGCTTGTTTCTGTATTTATCATCAAAAATAATTTCCCAGAGAACAAAAAATGCCCTGGGAATAGAAATTATTTTCACAGGCGTCTACAAAAAATGCAATGAACATTCAAGTTAAAATTGGTAGACCTAACAGCAGCCAATCAGAGTGGAAAAAATATTCTTGTTCTTTGCCATTTGTTAAATATTCCACAAAATTACCAGACAAAAGATGTACAACAACGCCAGTTTAAACTGTGAACTATTTTTAAAATGGCTGAGCTCTGCAACATTAAAACATGGATAGAACTGTAACTACATTAATCATAGCTCTTCTTCTCTTCAGTGTTTCTATCAGGTTCTGGTGGTGCAGCTCTTTGCTGCCTTAGGGAAAATGGGACATCAGAGCATCATCTATAAAACTTCACCCACATGGCATTTATTGTGCAAACCAGAGCTTTCAGTGGAAAAACAAAAGTTCTAGGTCCTTTTAATGCCATACAAATATGAGACAGAAACATGGATTATTTTAAATAGACCTGACTATTGATTATAGATTAATAGTTTTACTGGACAGAGATTACAAAGAACAAGTCTGGTTCTTAATCAAATGAGTCAAATTGAAAGTGTCATGGAGTCATCAGCCTCATGACATTAACAATGTCATGAGGCTGTCTTCAGTATTTATACTGAAGAACTAAATATATCAAATCTAATTAAAAACATAAAAAAGTGATCAGTTCTTTACTGTTATGGTCTGTAAGATATATTTATTCTCAGTATTGGATGTGGTCTCAACAAACCCATGACATTTCAACAATATTATTTTACCTTTTATCTGGAAATAGTGTGTTTATTCTTGCCATACAGTCCTCTGTATTAATTATTTCTCAAAAGGTCTTGCCATACCAGTTCATTCCTCTGAATTTACTTTAGTTTCTTAGTTTATTCTTTCACTTTGTTCTTCATTCATTTCTATTTAGTTTGGTTCATTTTTCAGAGGGATACAAAGTCAGGGTATCGTGATTTTAGTAATAACATGTTTATAAGAGCAATTTTCTGTTGTCCTTCCATGGAAGCAGGCAGCCCTCAAACGGAAATAAAACACTTTTTAATATAAGTTTCTGTTTTGACATGATCACAGAATTGCCAAAACTACATGGGCGGTACCGCCCCTCTGTGACCAGTACCGTCCACGTTGAGAACCACTAGGTCAAAGAGAAGTGGGTATTGATTAAATGTTAAAATAGCTTGCCATATAAGGAATGAGTTTAGTTTCGTAAACTCATTCCTTCACCACACAGCGCTGACGAAAACATTACAGGTTAAGTGATGGAGATGTTCCTGCTCCTTCTTTTAATTCACTGCGTGTCATCAGGTAATTTACAGTTATTGTTACGTTATTGATGTAATGTATTTTACTTGTAATTTGCTCAAATGTTTTTGCTGACTGAATTTTGAAACTGTTTTTTCCCTCAGTGAAACACACACTCATGTTCATGGCTGTGGGTTCTTCTGGACTTCCGAACTTGCCGACGTTTTGGGCAAATATAGAAATTGACGAGATCCGAGTGGCTTACTGTGACAGTAACAGAAAAACCCTTAACTCAACATTCGACTCCTCGTACATTGAATTTTGTTTCGATCTCCCTGGTATCTTCGCCAACAAGCTTAATGATTTAAAAAGGATTTTCAATATGAAGGTAGCAGGGTTTTTAAATGTTTCATTTGCTTAAATATCATCATCATCATTTACTATTGTTTGCGTGTTTCAGCTGTTCACATTTTACAGATGTTAACTGGCTGTGAATGGGATGACGCGACTGGAGAAGTTGGCATTTTTATAAAATTTGCATATAGTGGAGAAGATCTTTATGAATTGGATGTAAAGAACTTGACATGGATCGCAAAAAATCCTCAGGGTGTCATGATCAAGGACAAATGGAAAAATGACCAGGATGCCCGTTTAGAAATCAGTCTACCCTTACTGATGAATGTTTGCCCTGAGAATCTGAAGAAGTATGTGACACGTGGTGACGATTCTCAGCAGAAAAGAGGTCAGGTTAAAAACATCCATAAGAGTAAAATAACATGTCATGTCAATATTACTCAGTTTCTTTTCTTTCTTTCATGTGCATAGATTTGTATTGCTGCAGGTATAGTATAAAAATGTCCAGATAATCTTATTAAAAAATGATAATGGATTGCAAAATGTATCCAGAAAAAAGGAAGAGAACATTATTCAGAGCTTTATTTGAGTTTAAACGTTCAGGTAACCTGATAAAGCTGAAAAATCTGAACTCTTTCACTTGAATACGTGGTCACAATTTATCGGTTTTATGCAAGAAAGAACATTGAAATAAATGCTTTGGTGGTGTTTTACCAATCTGCAGTTTCTGTGCTGGAGTTACTGCTTGTACTAACAATATTTTACCTTCTTTCATTGTTTTACATCCCTTGATAATATCTGTGGATTAAAGGCAAGTAGTGTAAAATTTTATTTCAAGTGTCTTTTCCCTCATTTTACTCCAGAATCTGCTTCCTCGTTCCTGTGCCCATTTTCTAATTCCCTTTTCCTCCCTGTCTCTTTCCTTTTTATTGGCCCCTTCTTGTTCTCCAGCAGGTCTTCCATCAGTGTCTCTCCTCCAGAAAACTCCATCCTCACCAATCAGATGCCACGTGACAGGTTTTTACCCAAACAGAGGGCAGTTATACTGGAGGAATAATGGAGAGGAGATTCATGAACATGTGGATCATGGAGAGATCCTTCCTAATCCTGATGGAACCTTTCAGATGAGTGTTGACTTCAATGTTTCCTCAATCCCACTTGAGGATTGGGGGAAGTACGACTGTGTGTATCAGCAGCCTGGGTTAGGAAACATCATAACCAAACTGGATAAAGCAGTAATTAGAACAAACAGAGGTAAGTTATATATCATTATTTTAAATTAGAATATACATTTAAACTGATGTAGAATTGCTCTTCAGCTGCCACATGGTAGGTTTCTACTCAGAGGGGAATTAGTTTGGAGGAAAGATGGATAAAAATACAATTAGAAGATTTACTGAAATGGTGAAAGTTAGTTGGTGAGGGTACAGGATGAACAAAATTGGACTAAATGGAGACAGATCATTCACATTGGGAACCCCTGAAGGGAAAAGCTGGAGGAAAATAAAATGCTGCTGTAGAAATAAAGTTTATTCCTGTTTTCTTTCCAGTTTCTCCCACAGATTTTCCTTCTCATGTTATCAGTGGAGTTGTTGTGGGACTTGTGTTGCTTGTAGCACTTTGCATATCTGGATTCATCTTCTGGAAAAATAAAAATAATGGTAGGCCCAACATGACTGTAATACGCAATTTTAGATTGAAATTTAATGTCCGTGTATTTTATTCACTTATTTATTATGAATCTGTCTACATTTATAAACAATGATTTATTTTTAAGCCTTCTTATTTTTTCAGGATTTCAACCTGCAAACAGTAAGTACATCTGTTCTAATTTTTCTTTTAGTAGCAGATTTTTTACTGCCACTATTCCAAAAGGACTAGAGTTGTAGATATTTTATGGTTTTGTCTACAGTTACAAAATAAAAGGGACAAAATTCAAAGTCAGGCCATTTTTTACTGCTAGTATAAAAGCTGTGTAATTCAGAGACGTAGTTTGGCTAACCTTTATTTTTTATCTCTATCTTTACAGGGTCTGACCAAATAGAAAATAACTCTGAACTTCAGAGTTTTAAAGATGAAGCCAGAACTGTTGATGGTGACCAGACTAGTAGCAATGAATAAAACCATGAAAAGGCAAATGGGGCTAAGCAAAGACCTGAGACTGGGATCCCCTGAATCCACTGGGATCCACTGAATCCCAGTCTCAGGGATTGTATAAGTACAATCCTAATTACAATTTACTAAGTCTATGAAGCCAAGTTGTCATCTTATAATGTAAAAATATTTAGAAATGTCATAACAAGTTATGCTCGAGGACTTATTACAATTTTTGGAGGACACTGTGATGCACTTGTTAATCATATTACTGGTCTGGTGCTTAATCTTATATTTTTATGTTGCTTTATAAAATTGTTAATAAATAATTTTGTTTTGTGTACTTTTTTGTAGTGTTTATATTGCAATGTTATAGTCTTTCGGTTTTATAATGACCACTTGTAAGCTTCTAATCCTGTTGAGAAAATGAATGTATTTTTTTTAAATGTTCTGAAAACTTAGAATTGTGTTTACAATATTTTCTCTTTTTATTGCTTTAAAAATGTATGTCTATACTTTGTTGTCTTCCCTGAACTGGTCCTTTTTATATTTAAATCCACAACAACTATATATATATATATGTCCATATATATATATATAATATATTACATTATATATATAATATATATATATTATATATATTATATATATATATATATATATAAAATATATTAAAAATATATATATATATAATTTAATGCAATATTTTTTGATTTTTATATATATATTATATTTTATAAAATATATTGCAACTGATATATATATAATATTACAAATATTATATATATATATATATATATATACATAGATATATATATATATTTTATATATATATATATATATATATATATATATATATATATATATATATATATATATATATATAATTTTAATGCAATATTTTTTGTCAGTACTTTAACAATTACAAAACATTTATTTCCACAAATGACAGGATTGTTTATAAAAACAAGAGAAAAAGCTTGTGGTACACAAAACCCATCAGATCTACTTAATCTAAACTTTTTTCAAGGCCAGACAAAGTGCTGCTCTTTTTTGTTTGAAGATCAAAAATATGCACATGACAACCTGATCAGTCAGACTGGTAGCAGCTAAAATGACTCACAGCTAGATAGAAACGCAAAAACAAAATTCCAACGGCATTCAAGAAGCTGAAACTGATCCTCACACCTCATCTGTAACATGGGAACTGGCTTAAAAAACTTTCGTTTTTTTAAGCAATATCGTTATATCAGTGCAAGGATTGGTGCACTTCACAAAAACCTCTTTTGTTCGTCTGTTTCTTTATCTGGTCCTCTGTTGTTCTCTGTCACCAGTTTGTCCCCGTCTCCTCAGCTTTCATTAAAATCCTTTATATCCCTAACAAAACAAAAAAACCACAGACAGATCACCCAGCCAATAGTAGGTAAGGTGATATGAGGAGATACTGTAGATTAGCGGTTCTCAACGTGGGCGGTACCGCCCCCCAGGGGGCGTTCAGAGGACGGCAGGGGGCGCTGGCAGACATTTTTAAAAAAGGGGGGCGCTGGGATGTCTTTGGGGGGCGTTTGGTCGAAGGTAAACTTTATTGTTAATAATAAAATAATGGTCAGTGCAAAGCAGCCTGCAAATTATACACATTTTTCAGGTGGATGCGACAACATAAAATCACAGAAAATCAATGGAATGGATAACAGAGAAAGTTAGGTTCCAACTGCTGAAAAAAAAAAAGATCAAGTCATATTTTGTCAAAATCTTAAGCTTAGATAAATCAAACAAATTGTCACAAAATGAAACTGATCGTAAGAATTTAAGTAAGTACACAATCTGTAAATAATAAAGAGTCAAAAATCAAATTAGTTTTGGAAGCAGCATAAGTCCAGTTACACATATGAAGACAACACTAGTTTCCTTGTGGAGGAGGGAGAACCTTTAGGACGGATCATGCAACATTTCATTAATTATGATGAGCAACTTGAACAGAAACCCTTTCTATCTAGAAAACACTTAACTGAACATTGTTCAGTTTTATAAAATAAAATCAGTTTAGTTTCTGTTAGTTCTGTCAAGATACAAGGGCGAATATCTACTTATATTGGTCAATCTTTTTATTTTAAATATGCTGTAGGAGTTGTAGTTTGACGACTGTTATAAATATCACCATGTTTTGAGAACACAGGGGATTAGCTCAGTTTTTGTCGCTTGGTATTGGGATTTGCAGCTGCAGTGAGCCACAATAAAGGTACAATAAAGCTGATAAACAGGTGAAGAACAAAACTAGACTGAACCACTTCTGTCTGTTTGCCAAGCCAAACATCCAATTAAAGTTCCACCAAGCCACTACTAAGGTACTGGGGTCAAGTTTTTCAACATGGGCAAAATATGGTTCAATGTCCAAACTTATTAATTGATCTTGGTGATTTACTTTCCTCTTTCACCAAACAATTACAGAGATAAAAACTTTCATTGGTTCTCATGCTACCACTCTTAAAAACCATCGGCCCCAAACCCAAATGCCTGCTGGTCCTTCAGGCCCCTGGACTTATAGAAAGTGGACCGACCCACATTACATCCTGTATAAATTTTGAAAATAAACAAGAAAATAATAATAAAAATAAATAAATAAAACCAACAATTATCAACCTACAAATAAACTCTGTAAATAATACAAAAAATAGAAATTTAAGAATAAAGTAACAAAATTCAAATGGATAAAGAAAAAATAGCTCACACAACTTTTATTCTGCTTTTTCTCGCTCTGTGTGTGTATGTCGCTTTACGCGGATCCATTGCCATGGCAACCGACAAACAACAGCTCAAGGAGCAGATAGAGCAGAAATTACCAATCAGGGAATCAACACCAAAAAACAAACATTTCCACACAAAAAAGTATCAAAAACACAAAAACATAACATTCAGTCTGTTGCGCTTAATGTCTGTATTGTGATTATTAATAAGTTTCTCCTGAGCTCAGCGGTGGTTGATTAGCTGATTTAACCAGCTGCTCTACTGATGACTTGGTGGCGGGTTGAGCTGTTTTTAGTGCCAACGGAACCAAAACACACCGAACTGCGCAGCTCATGTTAGGTTATCAAAGTCAATACCAGGCCAGAAACAGTTAGTATAACTGACCCACTGCTCACTTGTTCAGTGTTTTCTTTAAATTAAAACGTTTTCCTCACCTGTGAAATTTGAAGCCCTTATTACCACCATCTATGGTTGAATTAATTGCTAAACATCGGTCCGTTGTTCTGATTCTTTGCGTGATTGTAGTATTTTCCTGACCACCGATATTAATGACTTAATGGACAGAAATGTCGCATGTGTGACTTAGATAAATCACATAAAGTCCAGTCCAGTAACATATACATCCATCAATGCTGCTGCATCGCGCTCTGTCCTTCTGTCTCACTTCCCGCTACTCACCAGTAGGTGTCAGGTTATATTGCGTTGCATTCAATGTTGTCGGGGAAAAAAGAGTTTCATGCGCTTAATGTCCGATTTGCCATAACTATTTACTGAATTCATTGTCGCCAGCTGGGGTGGAAACAGGGGTGGCAAGGCTCTCGTTTGATCAGGGGCCGCTAGATCCGCCCCTGATCAAATAAGGGTACAAACTACATTCCACACATGTCAGTCCTTTAAAACCCTCTGGTGCATAGCGGTCACTACAGTGGACAGCTGTTTAAAAGTCATTGTTTCCTAAATGCAGTGGTTTCTATGGTGGAATTGCATATTAGTCCTTAGAATGCTCTCTACAGCTCCCCTCCATTGAGGTTAATTCAGTGGCAAGTTGTTGTAACCACAAGTTAGTGTCATTGGAGTCCAAGATGGCTGGCAGACAGACACACTCACTGACCACTCCTGGAAAACCTCTCAATCCTTCTATTCTAGGAGATTCCGAGAGGTAAAAAAAATATGCTGACATGCAGGAGTATCTAAGTAACAATATTGTGAACTTAGTTTTGAAATTTTTATTTCACATAATTAGGAAATTGTGATTAACCATGTGTCCAACACAGTGGACATCATGCATCGCTGATTATATTTTTAACATAAGTCATGTAGTTGATTTATCTTTCATTATAACCATTTTGCTTGTAATTGAATTCATTTTGAGTATATCTATAAGTTAGTTTAAAAAAAATATGCTTTTTTTATGCAGATCAGTTGTAGTTTGTATTAGTATAATTATAATTTTCTCATACTTTTAGACCGCAAGTGCAGCAAAGAATAAGAAACACTATAGAATAGTCCAGGAAATTTCCTCCGACTCTTCTAATGATGAGCATAGTGACAGCAGTGGTGAGGAGTAGCTACCAGAGAACACTAGAAATTTAGGAGATACGGATAATGAAGGGGCTGCACAGTGGCGCAGTTGGTAGAGCTGTTGCCTTGCAGCAAGAAGGCTCTGGGTTTGATTCCCGGCCCCGGCCCTTCTGCATGGAGTTTGCATGTTCTCCCTGTGCATGTGCGGGTTTTCTCCGGGTACTCCGGTTTCCTCCCACAGTCCAAAAACATGACTGTTAGGTTAATTGGTCTCTCCAAATTGTCCCTAGGTGTGCATGGTTGTTTGTCCTGTGTGTCTCTGTGTTGCCCTGCGACAGACTGGCGACCCGTCCAGGGTGAACCCCGCCTCTCGCCCGGAACGTTAGCTGGAGAGGCACCAGCAACCCTCCCGACCCCACCAAGGGACAAGGGTGTCAAGAAAATGGATGGATGGATGGATAATGAAGGAGATGCAGACAGTCAGGATGCTGAAAGTCAAGATGATGAGAGCCAGGATGATGAAGGACGGGTTGCAGAGCAAGATGAGGGAGCTGAGGAAAATGTCCACATGGTACCAACTCTGAGAAATGTTCACAAGGGCCATGCCCGCACTCAACCCCGTAAATATGTCTGGAAAGTCCAAGACAATAACTTTGATGGAGACCTGCCACCTTTTCTAGGAGAAAGAAGGGTAAATGTTGATGGAAGAGAACCAATTGATTTCTTTAGGTATTTGTTTCCCTTAGATCTCGTTGATGAGATACTGCATAACACCAACATGTATGCGCTGCAGAAAGAGAAAATCTGGCAGTGACAAGCGAAGAAATGCAAATTTTTCTAGGGATCAACATGGTCGTGGGGTACATTCAGTATCCTAGGACACTAAGTCCATTGAGGATGGCCTTCGTCTTGGAATAATTGCAGATGCTATGTCTGTAAACAGATATGAGCAAATTCTGAGTTATCTGCACTTTGTGGACAACTATACCTACCAACCAGCAAACACAGGACATAGGAAAAAGTTAGTTAGAAGAGAAGTTCTGGAGATGCAGGTGTTTGATGAAGATTGTCCTCTTGGTTTGGACTTAACAGAAGGACTATAGGATGTTAAAGTGTAAGAAAGTATGTTCAAGTGCTTTTCAAAGCGCACAATGGAATAAGTGGTCATGGATATATGATCAAACTCGGATTAAATTATTCTTCATTTAAGTTCATACTGCTCTATGTTGAGTGCTGAAGCGCATGCAGTCCACTGTAGTGGACATTTCTGTAACTTCCTAAAAAATAAAATATTTGAAAAAAAAGTTCATATTTGTTTTTTTAATGCCCCAAAAAGAGTAAAAACATATTTTAAAAGAATCTCAGGGATTCATAATTCATGCATCAGAGGGTTAAGACAATCACCAGATCAAGTATTTTACCCAAGATGTCTTCAGATCTCTTCTGCTATCACAACTGTGGAAACACCTAAAACATCTGCAAACTTATTTAATGGACAAACACATCTTATAGAAATACAAAAACAAAGCAGATATAATCCGTAAATAAATGATAAAAATGTATCATCAGTTCCTTCAAAATTTTCTATTACAATAGTTTCAACCACACAGAAACAAAACCGTCATTGGATTAAATCTGTTTCAACAAGCCTAAACTTTATCTGATCTGTGGTTTGATAAACAGGTTTTAACAAAGACAACAATCTGGTTTCACTTCATAAGTGTTCATGCATAAAGCCCTACATTTGTAATGCAATTATAAAACACTGTATCTCACATAAAGAAATGATGAATGGTTTGTGGATCATGTGTGGATTCAGCTTCTTAGTGAGCTCAAAGCCACATGGGAGCTGAAAGGAAATAAATAGTAGCAGGAATATCGGTAAATTAGTGCAAGGATTGATACACTTCACAAAAAATTCCTTTGTTTGTTTGTTTGTTTCTTTATCAGATCCTCTGTTGTTCTCTGTCACCAGTTGGCCCCTGTCTCCTCAGCTCTCATTAAAATCCTTTACATCCCTAACGAAACAAAAACACCACAGACAGATCACCCAGGCAACAGTAGGTAAGGTGACATGAGGAGATACTGTAGATCAAAAGATTACTTTCTAAATACAAACCTTTTACATGATAACTGCAAGTTACATGGCTTGTACATGGACAAATCTATCAACTCCACCTTCAACTGACAGAAATTGTGAAAATGACAAAAATTCTGCAAACCATGACATAAACAATTCAGTGATTTTAAATTAGTTACATCTGGTACAGATAAAATATGCAGATTATTCTCCAAACATGAAATGTTGACGTAGGCACTGCTTGCATAAATGTATGCCAGGGGTTCACCTAGGATTAGTATTTAACCATGACTTCCTCATTTCATCAGTGCAGGAAAAGAATGGTTGCTAAGGTGACAAACAGGCTTCACAGCAAATGTTTTGTGAATAACAGAACAAAGTCCTAAAAATGAAAAGTGAGCATCTACCCAGCAAATGGGTAATGAAAATAACCCAGCGATTTTTTTACTGTGTATTAATATGAACACACTAATAGTGGTGAGCTAGACTTTTGCTACTACTATCCTGGGGCAGGTTGATAAAGGAGAGGCAGCCCAACCAGGATTTACAGTGGATGAAGTGTCTTGTCCAAGGACGCAATAGTGTGGTGACTAAAAATGTTGTAGCAGGGGTTCAAACCAGCAACCCACCAATTACAGGATGCCGTCCTTGTTGTCTGAGGAAGGCAACAAGCTGAGCAGGTATGGTTAATATAATGTTTTCTAAATATTACAGGTGAAGATTGATTTTTTTCTATGTAAACATTAATGAAATATGAGTTATTTGTTTTCAAACTCTTATTTATAGTTTGTTGGATGAAAATGTAAGTAAAAATGGGAACTTTGAAGCTGCATTGTTCAACCTGTTGCTGTGAACAATTACACCACAGTTTTTATTTAAAACCCAGAAAAATGGGCAAAAAAATGCATAATAATTGTAATTGTAATAATTGTAATTGGCAATTCTGAGGCATCTTCACCTGTTAGTGAGGCACAGAAAGTGTGTTCTGTGAAAAAAGGCATGATGATGAGCTATTATTGTACCTGATGGCTGGGGGAATTTTTTAGTATAATTCAAATATATCTAAAGATAATTTTTGCATTCTATTGTCAATGCATCGTTCTAAACAGAGCTTGACCATCACTGTTCCAGTTGTCTTTAGTAATAACAGTTTGATTTCTTGGGGTGGTCCATGTCAATGTTTTCAGGTCAAGACTTATGAGGTCTTCTCCATCATAGCCATACTGATTAAAAGCATCAAATTCTTTGGTTTCATCATCCCAAAAACATCCATTTGTTCTTTGGAAAACATGGACACCTGAGAAAAAGAAAAACCACAGTGTATGTGAAACATGTAAACTGTGCAATTAAATGCCACATAAAACAGAAAATCTATAATCATCAGCATAAACATGATAAGAAGTCACTGTGATTATGTTGGAGGATGTACTCGTATTTTTCATGAGAACATAACCAAACTCAGAATCTGCTTAGTGACACATATGGTGACCTACCTTTAATTTGACTTGATATCTCATAAAATATGTCACTCACCCTGTGACTGGTTAAAACGTTGCATCAGAGTTGTAATGGTTGCTTGGAAGTCAATCCAGTTATGTATGCGCTTGTCTTTTAACCACTTTAGGTGCTCAGGATGATTCTCCAATAGTTTCTTCATCTGAACTGTTCTGACTTTTAAGTTTTTTATGTTGCTGTCACAGTAAGCAGCTTCAACTCCATCAACTGCACCAGAACCCCAAAACTCTGGAAAGTCTAAGAGTCCTGTGGCACTAGAGAGGGTATATACTAGGGAGTGTGGTTCTGTGGGAAAAGTTAATTCTCAATTATACTGAATTATTTGCAGATTCTGTAGAAACGTAATCTCCAGGCAAGTTCACATTCTTTTATTGTCACTGAAGACAAACTTTACTGCATGCAAACTCATAAATACAATGTACAATTAGACCCATGCATCAGGACAACATTTGAACTCCATAAATACTGATCTCCTGAGAGCTTTAATTAAACAGCATCCCCACAGTGAGCCAAAAGAACTAATCGCTATACCATCAAACATGATGGGTGTCGAGCATCAGTCCTCGAGAGCTAATATCATGCAACTACTAGACGAATCAAATCTTTAACACACTTAAATCAATAACCTGAATTCCTTCATCAGCATGTTATGCAGCTCTGCAGAGGTCCCTTAATAAGCAATTCACTTGATTAATTTTGTTATAGAAAGGATGAATTTAAAAATTAGTTGTTCTTCATTTACCCCCTCAGTACACTAAAACACATGGTATAGGGTTTTTATTTAATTTTGGGGGGAAACAGCAGACACAGCAATAATTATGTATTAGATGTAGAAAAAGAAAATTTAATCTTACCTGAGGATGCAATTAGACAGATGAGAAGAAACTTAAAAAGAATCTCTACAGTTAAAGTAAATAAATACAAACAAGCAAACAGAAAAGCTCTAGATGTGAAAATACAGTAGTTTGAGTAACACTGCCCTCTAAGGGTAAAACATAAAAATGCACTCTTAAAATGTATGAAAACCGAACGAGAAAAGAAAAAGGGTGGAGATGAAGAAAAATCTGAAATTGGCAAAACATGTTAAATTCCCCAAGCATTACTGAAGCAGGACGTTTCAGTGAGTCCCTCGGTAAATCTGGCATAAAGTGGCAAAGGCTTAATCATTAAGATAGAAGGACCTGATTTACTTTCTGTATTACATTAATTTGCTACAATGAACATCTGCAATATTATTACGTATTTTTCTCACCAGAAAAATTGCCTTAAATTTAAAATCTCATCAATATTGCCTTGTACATTCACTGTAAAACATTTGAAGGTGGTTTAACTTATAAATGAAAGTACCTGCTGCCCACCTGCTGCTTTGACAATGCAATTTAAGTCAACAAGAGAACTGTATTGGTTTTAACTTTATGAAATTAAAATTTATGAAGTTGATTTTACAGCAAGAAACAAGTTGTCTTAACGTTGTTTTTTAAGTTAATTAGTGGCAAATTGTGAGTTTTAGCTTAATGCTGTAATTAAACCAATTATTTCACAACATGCAAGAAAAAAACTGTCCTCATCTAGTTAAAGTGCACATATTTCTTTATTACTCATATAGTGTCAAGTTAAAATAGTTTATTTTGCACAATTTTAAATCTTATTTTAATGAACAAAATTTCTGACCATATAATGAATTTCAATTAATACCACAATTATTTTGCCTAAAATGTGTCTAACGTGAAAAGGACATTATTCTAAAGATTTGCAAACTGTCAATGTCAGTTGTGTTAATATGTCAAATGTTCAATTTCATGCACAAGAGTCGATGTAATGCACTTCTTTTTCATTCATTCAAATACATTTCATAAATGTATTTGACTTAAAAGCACAAGATGGCATACAACTAAATGCAGCACAAATGTTTTACAGTGTTGCTGTCATTTCAAGGAAGTGGAGCGCAGAGTGAGTCACTGCACAGGACACAGACTGTACAGCTCGTCTTCATTAATCTGCTCATTTCACGGCTCGATATGGAACAAGATGGTTAAGTTTTTATTGACGCTTATTTTCTGTCTCCTTTCATCAGCTGGTGAGTTCACATTAAAGTTCTAATATCTCAGGATGTTCGGGTCGGTTCTTTCAGATGCAATATATGTTTAAAATATGCATTAATCTTTTTTAAAATGTGTTATCTGTATGTTTTCTGTTCCTAAAGAGAAACATTTTCTGAAGTTTTACTTCACTGGATCTTCAGGACTCCCAAACTTTCCTCAGTTTGAGGCTGTTGCAGAGGTTGACGGCTCTCTGGTTGGTTATTGCAACCAGACAGATTTTAGAATAACTCTTGACTGGGTGAAGAAATTTTTGGATGATGACGTGGATCTGCTCACCTGGTTCAAGAACGATTGTTTTCACCAACTACCGAATGTACATCAAGCCAGGTTTTCTGATTTGAAGCAAAGACTCAAACAGCCTGTAGGTACAGTAGCTTCAGTTCATCCTCATGTGACAGAAACTTGCGACTTTCAAACTCCAGGGACTATTAAATGATCAAAATTAAAAAGTACAAATGAACAGCAATGTCACCTATAATTTGTAGACATTGAGTAGTTTAAACAAACACTGCTCTCTAGGAATAAAACACAAAAAACAACTTTTGGTTTGTGTGTGGTCCTGCTCCCGAACCTAAGTTAACACATTAACTCCATATGAACAACTGACTCCACTGGTAATGCTATGAAATGTTTTTCACAACAGATTTCTATTATAACTTATCAAAATTGAGTTATATTGTGTTACTTATAGGTTTCTCTCATCGTACATCTCCTTCCAGGTACCTCACATATCTGATTTAAGAATTCATTAGTAAACTAGTTAAGTAATTCTATTTATTTGTTTGTTTCATCTGCATATTTCCAGTCTTTAAAGATAAACATTTTCTAAAGTTTCATTATGGTATCAGAATTTTCTACCATGACTAATTTTGAAAACGGAAGGAGGAAAATAAACCTTCTAAATGCTCTCATGTAATTAAATGTCCAACAATAGCAGCTGAACTCACAACATGCTTCATTGCTGCAACTCAAAATTATGCTAAGTCACATACTTGCCTTCCCAACCATGCAAATTATAAGAAGAGTACAAGTCTGCATCACACTTTGCATTAATTTTGAATGTAAATATATTTAGTCAGTGATTATTTGTTTTTCTGTTTCTCTCAGGCGTTTCTATAGTCCAATGGATATATGCCTGTAGCTGGGATACCAACACAGGAGAGCTTACTGCTTCTTTGAAGTATGGCTATGATGGAGAAGACTTACTTGCTCTGGACATCGAGACAAGTTCATGGATTCCTCTAAAACAACAAGCCATCCCCATCAAACTGGCCTGGGACACTGACAAAGATAGAATACGCCATAGTAGGATATTCGCCTCTCAGCTGTGTCCTGATTGGCTGAAGAGATCTTTCAACTACGGGAGAAACTTTCTGATGAGAAGAGGTAACATGACCAGAAGCAGCTTTAATCTTCATCACAGGGTTATAATGTCATTCTCTTCACTTTAGGGTTTTTGCACAGTTACCTGAACATGAACAAACCTTTTTAATTTATTTCCTTCATTCAGAACATGAAAATATTAAACTACAAAAGCAGTCCAAGATTTTTTTTCTTTTGTCACCCGGAATTGAAATATCTGGATGTTAAAAAGCAACATCATGTTGTGGATATCTCCAAATTGTCCCCAGGTGTGTGTGTGCATGGTTGTTTGTCCTGTCTGTCTCTGCTGCCCTGTGACAGACTGGTGACCTGTCCACAGTGACCCCGTCTCTCACCCAGAACGTTAGCTGGAGATGGGCAGCAGCAGCCCTCCTGACCCCACTAAGGGACAAGGGTGTAAAGAAAATGGATGGATGGATGTTGTGGATATTCAAATGCTCATGCATACTAAATATATCATAGTACCTGACATGTATACTGTTAAACATGTGGACACAATTATTGGTATCCCTCTGTTAACATCTGAGATGTCCACAATGCTCACTGAAAAAACTTGATGCTCACATAAGTAATATAAAAATTTACTGAAAATTAGTCAATAAATCAGACATTTTTTTTGAATTGTAGTTCAACACAATCATTAAAAAATGAAGAAAAAAAAAGAACCTAGAGGGTTTTCTGTCCAGAGGACAAACAATTTTGTAGAAAATATTTAGTTAACTTGACTACTGGTTGACATAGAATAATAATTTTTTTTCTGTCCATCTACATTTACCCAACCCCTTTGTTTGCTATTTTGTCTCTCTCTAATGATTCTTGTCTGTATCTAGAGCTTCCCACAGTGTCTCTTCTCCAGAAGTCTCCCTCTGACCCAGTCAGCTGCCACGCTACAGGTTTCTATCCTGAAAATGCTAGTCTGCTCTGGAGGAAAGATGGAGAGCAGATTCATCAGTTCATGAATCATGAGGAGATTCTTCCCAACAACGACGGGACCTTCCAGATGTCCTCTGACCTCAATGTTTCCTCAGTCAGTGCTGCAGACTGGTGGAAATATGACTGTGTTTTCCAGCTCCTTGACGCTGAAGACAAAATCATCCTCAGACTGGATGAAGCAGTGATCAAAACCAACAAGCGTAAGAATAAATATCTCAAATTTTTATATGTTCTTGTTCTCTCTAGTGCTTTTAAAATAAAACAGTATTATTATTAAAACTGGTATGTTAAAGTTTGTTTGATAAATATTAAAACTAGTCTGTATTTAGGCATAACAAATTCCTCTAATATAAATTAGCCACAGATTTATTTCCAGACTGCCGGTTTTAATATTGAGTTCAACACTTTTTGCGTATTTTAACAGATATTAATAGATAGTTTGCCTCAGTTTCTCTTTATTTCACCATTTCTTTAAACAGTGATTAAATGTACAGACAAAATAGTATCAGAAATACAAAATGTTGGTGAAAAGGTGAATTTCCATCTGTCAAAATATATATATATTTTCTGTCTTAACAGTGAATCCTAGTAACAACGCCATCTTCATCACCGTTGGAATATTAACTTGTGCTTTAATTGCCTTGGTTATCACATATCTATCCATTAAAAGGAGAAAAGGTGAATATTTAGTTGTTTTTGACACAATTTGTTGTTTTTCTGATTCCTACTTTAAAATATCAGTCATTACACAATATTAATTAAGTGATCACAATAGAGATATTATGACAATGTGTGAAGGCAGCAATAGGGACATAATTCAAAATTAGATTATGTGTATCATAGTAATAAGTAGAAAATAATCAATCATATTCTGATCTTTACATGTTAAAGCAACATTTTTCATCTGGTTCTTTATCTTTTAATCTTGCAGCTTGTCAGCGACTCTGTGCGAGTCTGAGCACTTAAAGAACTCTGAGGACTCTGATAACTCTGAGATGTAGAACCTAAAGCAGTGAACCTCCAACTCAAGGAGTGGATTTACTTTTGTGAAATTCATTTTTCTTGGCTTTTTCTTGGGTTTCCTGTGTAGCTTAAATTAATTGTTAATGGTAAATAATCTCTCTTTGTATAGCTGAGCAAAGACCTGAGACTGGGATCCACTGAATTTTACAATCCTAATTATAATTTATTAAGTCTATTAAGCAAAGTTGTCTTTTGATGTAGAAATATTTATGAATGTCAGAACAAGTTTTGTCTTTGCTCAGGGAGTTTGTTACCATTTTTGGAAGACACTTTAATCCACTCGTTATAATCGTATTACTGTTGGTTAAACTTACCATACATTTCAGTTTATGAAATTGTTAATTAGGGAGGATACAAATAATTGATTGTTTTACAAGTTTTTTGTAGAGTTTGTATTGTAGTGTCATACTTTTTTCTGTTTTATAGCTACCACTAACTAAACTTTAATCCTGAAGGGGGAAAAAGTTTAAAAAATGTTTGTTAATTTTCTCTTTTATTACTATAAGAATCTATGTTTATTTATGCTTTGTTATGCTCCCATGTCCCAAACTGCTTTCTGCATTTAAATGCACAACAAAACATCCCTAACAAAATAGATATTTAAAAAAAACTTGGATGCTGTAGACTTAACTTGTTTTTGTCTCTAGGAACAGAGGGAGCAGTTCTTCAAAAGAGATTCAAAAATAGTTCCATAAAAGATGATATTGTTAATAAAAACAAGAGCAAAAACTTGTAATATACTAAAACATAATGTGTATTTAATCTAAGTTATCTTCAAGGCCAGACAAAGTTAATGCTTCTGGAGTTTTTTTGAAGACCAAAAACAGGCACATGGCAACTGACCAGTCAGTCTTTTAGCAGCACAGAGTCATTTTTATTTATTATCTGTCATTTATTATTATTGTCATTTATTATCTGCAGATAGAAATGTAAACACTAAATTCCAACTGCATTCAAGAAGCTGATAGTACATTTGAAAATGTATTACTCCTCACACTACACCTGTAATGTGTTAACTGACTTAAAAAACTTCCCCAAAGCCAAAGGTTGTTTCTTAGATTAGCCACAAATCTAGTGTGTTTTTTCTAAACAAAGTTACTGTATTTAATCTGTGTAAATTCACCTCCATATAAATAGTTTCAACCACTCAGAACCAAATCCGTCATTGGATTAAATCTGTTCTAACAAGTTTAAACTTTTTCTGATCTGCGGTTTGATAAATAGATTTTAACAAAAACAAAAATCTAGTTTCACTTCATAAGTATTAGGTGTTAATCCCTACATACCTGATGTAATGACATACAGTATCTCACATAAAGAAATGATGAATGGTTTGCTCATCAGGTGTCTGGATTCAGCTACTTATTGAGCACACAGGAGCTAAAGAAGATGAATAGTAACAGCAGTAATATCGGGAAATTAGTGCAATAATTGATGCACTTCACAAAAACCTCCTTTGTTATATTGTAGATTGTATATTGTATATATGTATATTGTAGATTATTCTGAAGATGAACTCTTTTTGTTTTTACCTTCCAGCTCCCATCAACAGCATTGAATTGTCTGAGAGACTCAACCAAGAGACCAGACTGAAGTCAAATCTGGGCTCTAACAGTTAAAACAAGTTCAAAGCAGAGAAAATTATCCTGTTCAGCAAATTTGTTTGTACGAACCAAATTTGCATTCAACACATTTTGAGTCCTTTATTGCAAGTCTGTATTAAACTCAGCCTAATTTAACAATGTCATTTATTTTGTATTGTATTGACTTTGTATTGTAGGTGCTGGAAGTGTTTTTTTCTATTAAATACATAAAACAATTTTACTGTTTTTTCTTTGTCTGTGTAGCAATGATTTAAACATTCAATATGTTGATTGAATAAAGTACAATGAAAAGTAAGTTCAATAGGTGTCATTACACAAGTACAGGTATTTTGAGGCTATTTTCTCACCCTGTGACTGGGAACACTATTTTTATTTCCTGCTTTCCTTCTAGGCCGATTCTTCTTTTGACAAAGTCCCTGTTGGCTAGAATACTTCTGGTTCAAATTACAAAGTCCCATGTATTTTATTAGAAATCATAATATACAAGTTTGTAGCTAATCCTTAATCCACCACTGGACAAATGGAGGATCAGACCGATCAATCTGCAAGAATTGGAATAAACCAGATTTGAAGGAAACTTGTGGAATACTGCTGGCTTAATTCAACAAAATGAAAGCATCAACCAGATGTAGGAAATACTGGTTTTACTTCACTATGTTTGCTTGACTACTTTTTGTTATTTATATAAGACACAGCAATCTTGTGTTAACTTTTTTACTTTTGTTTTTAGCAAAAATAATCTAGTTTAGATGTCGGTTTTGTTAAAACATTTAAAAAGACAAAATTCATTTACATGAATTTCATGTACATGAATTTGTTGAGGCATTAACATTTATATCATGTGTAAAATATAAGATATAATAGAAACTTCTACTTAATAATTTAAGACATAAAGTCTTTTTTATTTTAATTTTCTATTTTTATGTTGTTATTATTAAGTTGTTATTATTAAGTTGTTCCATTATACCATAAAAACACTCATCCATCCATCCATCTATCCATCCATCCATCCATCCATCCATCATCCGTATTTATGTATGTATACATACATACATACATACATACATACATTCATACATACATACATACATACATACATGCTCATTTAACTTTTATCCTGGACACAACAAACATGTGGAAGAAACTCTGGTCATTTGAAACCTAAACTTACTTTTTTGTTTTTGGCCTACATGCAAAATGATGCATATGGAGGAAAACTGACTCTGTGCAACCTGAATTCACCATTTCTAGGATAAAACAGTTGGAGCAGCATGGTGTGGGTATGGTGGATTGATTTTATGGGTAGATTTGTAGAGTTAAAAATGCAGCTAAATACATCAGAGTTGCAAGAAAACTTGTTAGAGGCTGCAAAATAGTTTAGGCTGGGGCAAAGGTTAGTCTTCCACCAGGACAATGACTCTAAATATCAACCAGAACTACAGTGGAATGGCTTAGGGAGGCATGGTCCAGTCAAAGTACTTCAATTTAACTAAGAATCTGTGGCAAAACTTGACAACTGATGTTAACAGATATTCTTCATTTTATCTTTCAACCTTGAGCTATTCTGAAAAGAGGCATTTGTAAAATCTTCATTCTTGAAATGAGAATTCATTTAGAGAATAAATCTTCACACCTGAAAACTGCACACATTGTCCCAACTTTCTGACCCACTCTAAGCTTTTTCCTGTTTCTGTGTTGTTGCCATATCCTCTAACAACAACTTACATGATTATATATTCTGGGACGTTTGGGACCCCAAATTTCAGCACGAGATCAAACCTTAAAAAGAATTTTACTGTGAAGCAAACAGAGGGGAATTTTTCAAATAAATGTTTTTACTTTTATTCTTTTAGAACATTCACAAACAATTTGTACATTTAGTCATGTTTCAGTTTCTCATTTCTGTATTTTTAGATTCTTTTCATCTTAGATTTAGCATCTGTTCAATTAATATTTGACAGTGTACATGTCATTTAAAGAGAAACATTACTTTAAATGTAAATGGTTTTGAAGATATAACTTTCCTATTTATTAAGCAGTCAATTGGGGCAACACAACACAATTGTTAATACAGAAAAAAACAGAAGTAAAAGTCAAAGAAACATCTTAGGTAGAATTATTAAAGTCTTGAGAAGTACATTGTTACCGCCAGTGGCCTTGTGTATGTTTTCTTTTCCCTTTTTGTATATCTGCAGCTTCTAATCAAGTTGACTCCACTTGGAAGTGGATGCAGCCCTGCCTTCCTGTGCCACTCCCTGAGGCCTACAGCGATTGGCTCACCAATTGCCTGCTCCACCAGTCCCTGAAGAGGCCTCCCCTTTAAAAACCGAGGACTTCCTGGGAGAAGGCGTGGCTGATCCTTTGTTTGGAAAGCTTGCCACTTTGCTGTGTGTTCTGATTGACTGCTGTAAATTTGTTTTACTAACTTTGATGGCTTTTGCTAGATCTTGCAAACTTGTCTTGTCCCTGTGGGGGACCTTTGAATCTCGGGTAGAGATTTGTAGTTTGTTTTTGTTTAAGGTCTTTGATTTACAACTCTGTTTTGTGGATTTTGTTTCATTAGAAGCTTCCATTTCATGTTTTCATAGTTTTATAACATTAGGAACAAGTGGATTTCTTTAAAAACATAGTGAAACAATCAGCTTGATTGATGACAGGTGAACAGCAAATATGCTTAGACAAGAACATTCATAAAATTAAAGAAAATGTTGAAGAATGTCTTTCTATTGTACTTTTGTATTCAACAGCAAATACAAAAGACTAACACCTGAACCTTCATTAACAAATGTGTGTTGAAAATAGAAATGAAAAACAAACATTTTCAGACATAAAAATCTAAATGAACTGACCCATAAGTTTCAATATAAATCAGTTTCTTGTTTTATTCCACATCTATTTTAGACTCAATTACTAAATAACAAATTTATAAGTCTTACTCCTTATCAAAAGAGTTTGTGATTTAATTAAACTGTCATTTGTGTTCTATTAAAGAAAGCTTAAAAACAAGTTTTATGATATTTTGTGTTCCCCGTTGCTTCTTTTTCTGTCGTGTACTTTCATGTGTCGTCTCATTTTATCACGAAGCTTTTGAAGAAGTCCATGTTTTCTTTTGGATAATGGCTGACTGCTTCTGCAGTAGTTGAAAACAGCAATTCTGTCTCCATATGAAGGGAGGTAGTTTTCAAGTGTTGCATCGTCCATGAGACGTATGACATCACAGTCAATCTGCACACAAACAGATGAGAAAGGACAATTATTTACACTGCAAATCAACGTTAAAGTTACAGTTTAACACAGCAGACATGTTATTTAGAAGGTGGCTGACATACAGCTAAACCTTAGCTTCATTATAAAACATTCAAACAGAAGAACAATAAAATAAACGCATCAAACACTTACGGGACAGTTCCAGCAATCAACAGCTGTTTCATCCTTTGTTCAGCTGTTTGATTCAACATTATAAATCAGCTTATTCCCATAACCGCGTAAGCTAACAAACATGCTAACAACTAACTAGCCATAACCGTTCGTATTTAGAGACCAAACTATCTCATTTGATTTACAAACCTTTTGTTCTTCCAGTAGTCCGATGGAAGCTTTTAAAACTCCTCTGGCACGTAAAAAGTCACTTAAATCAGACATCTTTCTCCAAAACGTTAGTTAGTTGTCCGCCACAACTCGCATCTGTGGATCTGAAGCTGGTTGCTTGTCTGGGTCTCTTTTTTTTCCCCTATGAATTCTGAAAAAAAAAAAAAAAAAATTGGGCCACTGATTTTTTTTAACCAATCCCTTGAATTCAGAAAAAAATAACGATGTAACGTATTTTACTTGTAATTTTCAGCTTATCAAGCTCAAATGTTTTTGCTGACTGAATTTTTAAACAACTTTTCCCTTAGTAACACACACTCATGTTCATGGCTGTGGGTTCTTCTGGACTTCCGAACTTGCCGACGTCTTGGGGAAATATAGAAATTGACGAGATCCGAGTGGCTTACTGTGACAGTAACAGAAAAACCCTTAACTCAACATTCGACTCCTCGTACATTGAATTTTGTTTTGATCTCCATGGTATCTTCACCAACAAGCTTAATGATTTAAGAAAATTTTCAATATGAAGGTAGCAGGGTTTTTAAATGTTTCATTTGCTTAAATATGATCATCATCATTTACAAATGTTTGCGTGTTTCAGCTGTTCACCGGGGGCGGAGCTATGGGGGGGGGGGGGGGGGGGGGGCGGGCGGTTGCCACCCCGAACCAGGCCGGTGGGGGCCCGGGTCTGGAGGAGCCAGGGAGGGAGGAATGGATTCAAGTCGCTCGAATGTCGGACTATAGACCGAGAAAGTGAGAAAGTGCGCCCCCGCCGGTGATTGGTCAGGGGGCCCGGAAATTTGCCCCGCCCCCCGGACCGAAGCCGACTTGTTCCGCCACTGCTGTTCACATTTTACAGATTATAACCGGCTGTGAATGGAATGACGTGACTGGAGAAGTTGGCATTTTTATGAAATTTGCATATAATGGAGAAGATCTTTTTGATTTGGATGTAAAGAACTTGACATGGATCGCTAAAAATCATCAGGGTGTCATGATCAAGGACAAATGGAAAAATGACCAGGATGCCCGTTTAGAAATCAGTCTACCCTTACTGATGAATGTTTGCCCTGAGAGTCTGAAGAAGTATGTGACACGTGGTGACGATTCTCAGCAGAAAAGAGGTCAGGTTAAAAACATCCATAAGAGTAAAATAACATGTCATGTCAATATTACTCAGTTTCTTTTCTTTCTTTCATGTGCATAGATTTGTATTGCTGCAGGTATAGTATAAAAATGTCCAGATAATCTTATTAAAAAATGATAATGGATTGCAAAATGTATACAGAAAAAAGGAAGAGAACATTATTCAGAGTTTTATTTGAGTTTAAATGTTCAGGTAACCTGATAAAGCTGAAAAATCTGAACTCTTTCACTTGAATACGTGGTCACAATTTATCGGTTTTATGCAAGAAAGAACATTGAAATAAATGCTTTCGTGGTGTTTTACCAATCTGCAGTTTCTGTGCTGGAGTTACTGCTTATACTAACAATATTTTACCTTCTTTCATTGTTTTACATCCCTTGATAATATCTTTTTATTTTATTTAATTTTATTTCAAGTGTCTTTTCCCTCATTTTACTCCAGAATCTGCTTCCTCGTTCCTGTGCCCATTTTCTAATTCCCTTTTCCTCCCTGTCTCTTTCCTTTTTATTGGCCCCTTCTTGTTCTCCAGCAGGTCTTCCATCAGTGTCTCTCCTCCAGAAAACTCCCTCTTCACCAATCAGATGCCACGTGACAGGCTTTTACCCAAACAGAGGGCAGTTATACTGGAGGAATAATGGAGAGGAGATTCATGAACATGTGGATCATGGAGAGATCCTTCCTAATCCTGATGGAACCTTTCAGATGAGTGTTGACTTCAATGTTTCCTCAATCCCACTTGAGGATTGGGGGAAGTACGACTGTGTGTATCAGCAGCCTGGGTTAGGAAACATCATAACCAAACTGGATAAAGCAGTAATTAGAACAAACAGAGGTAAGTTATATATCATTAGTTTAAATTAGAATATACATTTAAACTGATGTAGAATTGCTCTTCAGCTGCCACATGGTAGGTTTCTACTCAGAGGGGAATTAGTTTGGAGGAAAGATGGATAAAAATACAATTAGAAGATTTACTGAAATGGTGAAAGTTAGTTGGTGAGGGTACAGGATGAAAAAAATTGGACTAAATGGAGACAGATCATTCACATTGGGAACCCCTGAAGGGAAAAGCTGGAGGAAAATAAAATGCTGCTGTAGAAATAAAGTTTATTCCTGTTTTCTTTCCAGTTTCTCCCACAGATTTTCCTTCTCATGTTATCAGTGGAGTTGTTGTGGGACTTGTGTTGCTTGTAGCACTTTGCATATCTGGATTCATCTTCTGGAAAAATAAAAATAATGGTAGGCAAAATATGATCGTAATACGCAATTTTAGATTGAAATTTAATGTCCGTGTATTTTATTCACTTATTTATTATGAATCTGTCTACATTTATAAACAATGATTTATTCTTAAGCCTTCTCATTATTTCAGGATTTCAACCTGCAAACAGTAAGTACATCTATTCTAATTTTTCTTTTAATAGCAGATATTTATTCTGCCACTCTTCCAAAAGGACTAGAACTATAGATATTTCATGGTTTTGTTTACAGTTACAAAATAAAGGGGGCAAAATTCAAATTCAGGCCATTTTTTACTGCTTGTATAAAAGCTGTTTAATTCAGAGACACCAATTGTTTGGTTAACCTTTATTTATTTTTTAAATCTCTGTCTTCACAGGATCTGACCAAATAGAAGAAAACTCTGAACTTCAGAGTTTTAAAGATGAAGCCATAACTGTTGATGGTGACCAGACCAGTGAACAAATCCATAAAAAGGCAAATAGTGCTGAGCAATGACCTGAGACTGGGATCCACTGAATCCACTGGGATCCACTGAATCCCAGTCTCAGGGATTGTATAATTACAATCCTACTTACAATTTACTAAGTTTATGAAGCCAAATTGTCATCTTTTAATGTAAAAATATTTATAAACGTTATAACAAATTATGCTCGGGGACTTATTACAATTTTTGGAGGACACTTTAATGCACTTGTTAATCATATTACTGGTCTGGTGCTTAATCTTATATTTTTCTTAATTATATTTGTTTGGTATACTCTTTTGTAGTGTTTATATTGCAATGTTATTCTCTTTCCGTTTTACAATGACCACTTGGAAGCTTCTAATCCTGTTGAGAAAATGAATGTATTTTTTAAAATGTTCTGAAAATTTGGAAATGTGTTTACAATATTTTCTCTTTTTATTGTATTGAGAATGTATGTATATTTATGCTTTGTGTGTCTTCCCTGAACGGATCCTTTTTGTATTTAAATCCACAACAAAATTATATATATAAAAAAACAACCTTCAATATTTTTTGTCCACACTTCAACAATTACAAAACATTTATTTCTACAAATGACACTGCTTAATGTATTAAAAACAAGAGCAAAAGCCTGTGGTACACAAAACCATCAGATCTACTAAACCTAATCTATTTTCGAGGTCAGACAAAGTGCTGCTGTTTTTTGTTTCAAGACCAAAAATAGGGACATCACAACCTGACCAGTCAGACTGGTAGCAGCTAAAAATGACTCAGAGCCAGATAGAAACGCAAAAATAAAATTCCAACTGCATTCAAGAAGCTAAGCTGATAGTACATCTGATAACATAGGACTCACACCTCTTCTGTAACGTGGGAACAGGCTTAAAAAAACTTCCCCAAAGCCAAAGGTTGTTTCTTAGCCTCAAGTCTAAAGTGTGTGATTTTTCTAAACAAAGTTGTTTTAAACTGTGTAAATTCACCTCCATGTAAATAGTGTTAAGGAAATTTCATTATCAAGGAATGAGAATCTGTTTCAATAAGTAGAGAAAGAGTAATCTTTGTCTTTAAGTTTCTTTATTCGAAGGTAAAGCATTCGAAGACCCCTTTCACCGAGCGCAGTCAGGAGAAGAACACAATTCACATCGTTATATAGTCACAGCAAGACAAAGACCGTCCCAAAGCCTGATGTTATCTCTACTACCAGATGGACCACAGAGACAATCCTGACCCCCACCTCATGAACTATCTCTCACCTCTTGGAGGGGATGATTTTATAGCAGGAAAGAGAGCTGATAAGGATTTCAGGGGGAACTTCTAACACTTCTTTGTCAATTCGTCATAGGTTCAGGTCAAATAAGGTTGCAAACTACATTCCACACATCAGTCCTTTAAGACAATCACCAGATCAAGCATTTTACCCAAGATGTCTTCAGGTCTCTTCTGCTATCACAACTGTGGAAATACCTAAAACATCTGCAAACTTATTTAATGGACAAACACATCTTATAGAAATACAAAAACAAAGCAGATATAATCCGTAAATAAATGATAAAAATGTATCATCAATTCCTTCAAAATTTTCTATTACAATAGTTTCAACCACTCAGAAACAAAACCGTCATCGGATTAAATCTGTTTCAACAAGCCTAAACTTTATCTGATCTGCGGTTTGATAAACAGGTTTTAACAAAGACAACAATCTGGTTTCACTTCATAAGTGTTCATGCATAAAGCCCTACATTTGTGATGCAATTATAAAACACTGTATCTCACATAAAGAAATGATGAATGGTTTGTGGATCATGTGTGGATTCAGCTTCTTAGTGAGCTCAAAGCCACATGGGAGCTGAAAGGAAATAAATAGCAGGAATATTGGTAAATTAGTGCAAGGATTGATGCACTTCACAAAAAACTCCTTTGTTTGTCTGTTTCTTTATCAGATCCTCTGTTGTTCTCTGTCACCAGTTGGCCCCTGTCTCCTCAGCTCTCATTAAAATCCTTTACATCCCTAACGAAACAAAAACACCACAGACAGATCACCCAGGCAACAGTAGGTAAGGTGACATGAGGAGATACTGTAGATCAAAAGATTACTTTCTAAATACAAACCTTTTACATGATAACTGCAAGTTACATGGCTTGTACATGGACAAATCTATTAACGCCACTTTCAACTGACAGAAATTATGAAAATGACAAAAATTCTGCAAATCATGACATAAACAATTCAGTGATTTTACATCTGGTACAGATAAGATATGCACATTATTCTCCAAACATAAAATGTTGACGTAGGGCACTGCTTGCATAAATGTATGCCAGGGGTTCACCTAGGATTAGTATTTAAACATAACTTCCTCATTTCATCAGGGCAGGAAAAGAATGGTTGCTAAGGTGACAAACAGGCTTCACAGCAAATGTTTTGTGAATAACAGAACAAAGTCTGATGCTGATGAGCCAGAACACTGCAAAACATTTCAGTAACATTTAGTTGTGTCTACTATCTTCTACTCTTTAAGTAAAATAAATTTATCAGATCCGAGTTTTAGATTTTGAAACTAATTGTGTAAGTTTGTGAAAAGATAAACTTACAGTAGTACGATGTGTTACCTATTTATTAATTTATCAAAACCCAAGAGCCGATTAAACCTTTAGGTTTTATGTTAGCATAAAAACAAACAGAAAGAAGAGAAAGACGGGAGAGGGGACTATTTCCCAGAATGTTTAGCGGCATGTTTTGCGTTACATGGATCTGACTCTTGTTTGTTATTAAGGCAAATGTTTATTTTAATACAGCTGACAGTTTGCAAAGCTTGAGAATAATGACCTGTTCACACTAAATGTTTCTGAGCAGAATTCATCATGATGTTTAATGAAATTCATTATATGATCAGAACAAGAATTGAAATTAAGTAAATTAAGTTACTTTAACTTGATATTGTGAGTAAACATAATAGAGAAATTTGTTCTCTTTAACTAGGAAAGGCAGTTTTTTTTTCTTGCATATTGTGAAATAATTACTTGGTTTAAAATACAGCATTAAGTTAAAACTCACAATTCAACATTAATTGTTGAATTGTGAATTGTTGAATGTTTAGAGAACTTGTTTCTTGTTGTTAAATCAACTTCACAAACTTTAATTTCCTTAGAGTTAAAACCAAAACAATTTTCTTGTTGACTTAAATTGCATGTTCAAGGCAGCAGATGGACTTTCATTTGCAAGTTAAACCACCTTCAAGTGTTTTCCAGTAAAGCGTGTTCTCTGTCGGTGCCTGGTGGTGAGAGGCCGTCTTTCAAGAAAGCAGCTGTTCTTTGTTCTAGGAAACCATAAAGACAGAAGACTGGATCATCCAAAATGACGCTCCAGATGTGGCGCTGATGCTCATCAGCTTGGGCAATTTATATAACCAGTTTCATCCATTTTCTTACTGGTTGTTGCACATTTTCTATTTTACAAAGGATTCTCAAAAGAACATTCTTCTCTTTTTAGATTAACAGTTTCTGAGGAAAAGTAAATGATTTCTCTCCTGACATCACAACTTATCTTTTAACAACATGAAGATGTTATTTTTACTGCTTTTATGTGGCGTTTCATCACCAGGTAAGCTTTTGCTTGTTGTGTTGTCTATTTTTATTCCTTGTAGTTTATCTTGACTTTCATAATTTGCTCCATTCAAAAACCTGCTGAAGTCAAACATGTCTGCATCCAGTTGAACATTTAACTGTCTCTCCTAGAAAAACACTCACTGATGGTTTTGGTCACTGCCTCCTCTGGACTTCCACATTTTCCAGACTTCATAATCACCACCCAGGTGGACAAGCTGCCAACAAGTTACTGCGACATCAACAAAAATATTAGAACAAACCCAAAATATGGACAAAAATTAATGAACATTAAGTCACAGATTGCTGATTGGTATATTGAACAGTGTTTTGAAATAATGTCTGATTATCTCAAGGCTAAAATGGGAATCTTAAAGGACCTGAACCAAAGTGAAGGTATAAAGACAATCATATTAATAATTGAGCTGCAACAGCTTAGCATTATTAAATTTGATTTATAATCTCAGTTTCTGTTTTCTCCTTCAGCTGCTCACATTTTACAGGTTATTATTGGCTGTGAATGGGAGGAAAAGACCAAAGAAACAACCTCATTTTTACAGTTTGGATATAATGGAGCAGATTTTATTAAATTTGAACCAAAGAAGTTGATATGGATTCCTCAAACTCCACAGGCTGTCAGCATCAAACCAAAATGGGAAGCTGATGAATCTACATACCATTTGAAGCACAATGACTTCTTAAATCATATATGCCCTGATTGGCTGGAGAAATATATGGCCAATAACCAAGGCCCTCTGAAGAGCACAGGTGAGACGGAGCAGCATGATGTGATCAAACATTTTACATTCACCAGGTAGAGATAGAGCAGCATGAATAGGAAAACCTTAAGACCTGGGAAAAAGTGGTCACATCTCTAGTGTCATTTACTTTCATGATGTTTTGTTTCATTTATTCCCTTTGTCATGATTTTTGTTGATTATACTGTTTGTGAATTTTTGTGCATCTATCTCAGGGCTAAATATTTCATGAAAAAAGTGATGCTGTTTTTGTGTCTTTAACTGTTTTAAGAGTTTTTCATAACCTCTACTTTTTTAAAATTCTCTTTTACATAATAGAAGATTATTTAATTGTAGATCTCAAGCTGCCATCTGTCTCCTCAGTTCTTCCCTCGGTGTTTCTCCTCCAGACGTCTCCTGACTCTCCAGTCAGCTGCTTCGCTACTGGTTTCTATCCCAACAAAGCTGCGATGTTCTGGAGAAAGGATGGAGAGGAGATTCAGGACGGTGTGGACAAAACAGAGATCCTCTGTAACCAGGATAACACCTTCCAGATGAGAGCAGACATTAATGTTTCATGTGTTAACCCTGAAGACTGGGAAAGATATGAGTGTGTGTTTCATCTGGTGGACGTCAGAGATGATGTTGTCAGCAGACTGGAGAAAGAAAAGATCCAAACCAACTGGGGAAAGAGACAGAAACATAATGATGAGGGTAAGAAAATATGCTCTGTTTGTTGCAATGTTTATAATTAACACAAACTTTTCAACAACATCTCTGTTTTTTTTAAAGGTTGCTGTTTTTAGTTATTTTAACCAGGTTTCCCAGATAACTCTTGCTCTGAAAAAAGGCTTTATCTGGCATTCATATGCAACCTTATTCTCCTGCATTATTGAACCTATTCAAAATATGTTACAATTACTTTATAAATTCAGTAGCAGACTTTAAACATATTTTTCCCTACTACTATAATATACTGATTTCTTAGCAGTTTTCAGTATAATCTACACTTTATGCATCTCTTAGTTAGCATGTTTATTTGCACCTGTTGTCTTTTTTTTGTCCAGAAAAGCCCATTGGATTGATAGTTGGGATCACTGCTGCAGTGGTTTTTCTTGTCATTGTTGCTGCTGTTGGATTTGCAGTCATCAAAAGTAGGAAAGGTAAATAAACATCCAGTGATGAGCTGAACAAGACTCATAATCTGAACTAAAAACTAAACTTGTTTTATTAAAATTATGACATATACAAACACAAAAATAATTTCAGGATTCTATATTTTCCATTTTCAGTACAAATCATGAGTGAAGCTCAGATGAAGTGTAAATCTTTTATTGTACTGATTTGCTTATTTTTTCTCATTTTAACACTTCTTAAAAATGTGATGAATCTTGCAGTTTCATTTATTAACGAACTCCCTGCCCTTTCTTGTTTATCGCTTGTTGAGACAAAAAATTATGTTGTAAATTATTCTGAAGATTAACTCTTTTTGTTTTTACCTTCCAGCTCCCATCAACAGCATTGAATTGTCTGAGAGACTCAATCAAGAAGCCAGACTGAAGTCAAATCTGGGCTCTAACAGTTAAAACAGTCAAATTTACTGATTCATACAATCAGTAAATTTGATTGTATGAACCAAATTTGCATTCACACAATTTGAGTCCTTCATTGCAAGTCTGTATTAAACTCAGCCTAATTTAACAATTCCATTTATTTTGTATTGTAATGACATTGTAGTTGCTGGAAGTGTTTTTTTCTATTAAATACATTAACATTTTTTGCTGTTTTTTCTTTGTCTGTGTAGCAATGATTTAAACATTCAATATGTTGATTGAACAAAGTACAATAAAAAGTAAGTTCAAAAGGTGTCAGTACACAAGTACAGGCATTTTGAGACTATTTTCTCACCCTGTGACTGGGAACACTATTTTTATTTCCTGCTTTTCTTCTAGGCTGATTCTTCTTTTGACAAAGTCCCTGTTGGCTAGAATACTTCTGGTTCAAATTACATAGTCCCATGTATTTTATTTGAAATCATAATCTACAAGTTTGTTGCTAATCTTTAATGGACCTTACCACAGCCCGACCTTTTCATTGGCTAATGCCCATTTGACGTCACAGCGTCAAATGGGCAATGAACAATTGTTCAGTACCGGACCGACAGAAGGTTTTTGATAGAGGACTCAAACAATGGTTCTCTGTCAGTGGGGAATCTGTACAGGTGATGTCAGGTATCCTGATCATGTTTGTGGAACTAAAATTCACAGATTTCCAAAATCTGAAACGGAAAGCCTTACTTGGATTTAACTTTTTCACTGCATCTGCAGCTCAACTGTCATAGGATCAATAAGAACAAAGGAGTGTCTGCTGCGTAAGTATTACTTTGCTTTCTTTGTGTTTAGTGAATAAAAATAATAGTCAATAATAAACACGTCCATTATGAAAACCTTTTAGCCACGTACAGCATAATGGCAGCACCGATACAACTTCTACACCTTGAATCCTGTCTGTTGCAGTCTTACGTAAGTTGAACAGATCAATATGCAATGTGTACCGTATCTGACATACATTAAAGATTTTATTTTACCTGAAAAGGCTTTTTACTAAACTGTAATCGTGTTATCCACGCTAATCGTGTTAGTCACCGAGTACCGAGTGCTAGCAGCTGCTGTCCTATCAGAGCAGACCGAGACACATTGAACATTTGTGAACAACAAAAATCACTCATTTCAAAATCACCCTCTAAACCATGAATGTCCGACTTACCCAGCCTTGTTAGAACAATAGGCGTCAGTGATCTTGTCCACAGCTATATTTATACTGAGGGTCTGAGGATCTGCTGTGTTCCTCATTGACCGGTAGCATTTAGCTGCGACGCCACAATGTTGGAGGCTAAAACCAGGGGCGGAGCTATAGGGGGGGCTGGGGGGGCGGTTGCCCCCCCGAACCAGGCCGGTGGGGGCCCGGGTCTGGAGGAGCCAGGGAGGGAGGAATGGATTCAAGTCGCTCGAATGTCGGACTATAGACCGAGAAAGTGAGAAAGTGCGCCCCCGCCTGTTGAGAAAGGTGTATCAATGTCAGTAGTTGTCCGTCCGCTCCGCCACTGGCTAAAACACTTTGACATCGTCCAAAAAAGATGACATGAACTTGTTGGTTCCCCTGTCTATTGTCGTGGCTGATATTTTTTGAAAATCCGGCAGAAATAAAACACTAATCGATTCAGAAATACTCTGTAGAAAGTCAGTCGACACCATGTTAAGTAAACCTGGCTTAGCTTGAATGTGAGACATGTAGTCCGTGGGACTGTGGAGGGGCGTTTCTGGGCGGGGCTTGGTAAGGTCCATTCTCCACTGGACGAATGGAGGATCAGACAGATCAATCTGCAAGAATTGGAATAAACCAGATTTGAAGGAAACTTGTGAAATGCTGCTGGCTTAATTCAACAAAATGAAAGCATCAACCAGATGTAGGAAATATGTACTGGTTTTACTTCACTATGTGTGACTACTTTTTGTTATTTATGCAAGACACAGCAATCTTGTGTTAACTTTACTACTTTTGTTTTTAGCAAAAATAATCTAGTTCAGATGTCGGTTTTGTTAAAACATTTAAAAAGACAAATTCATGTACATGAATCTGTATTTGTTGAGGCATTAATGTTTCTATCATGTGTAAAATAAAAAAGATGCAATAGAAACTTCTACCTAATAATTCAAGACATAAAGTCTTTTTTATTATAATTTTCTATTTTTATGGATAAAGTTGTTCCATTATACCATGAAAACATCCATCCATCCATCCATCCATCCATCCATCCATCCATCCATGCCCTTTTAACCTTGCAAGGTTATCCTGGGAATTTCATATCAGCAAGGAATATTTCTTGATAATAAAATGATCTCTCAAGGATTTTTCACCTGAAGCTATCAACTCCGAAGAAAAATTACTTGACAAGTGAAAAGAAATAAGTAACAGTTTAAATAAATGGTGGAGTTGCTGCAATTTGTTTATCATGCTGTTGGCCATGTCATCCATCTTTTGTCTGAGCAGCTGGTTCCTGTCTTCAGTGGTCATTGAGTGAGACATTGGATACTTGACGCCCTGGACAGGTTGCCAGTTCATCGCAAGGGAAATAAGACACAGACAGAAGAGATAGTCATGCAAACCCCCTCATCCCACACACACAAACTTATTCTTCAGCTAGCGGAGAATTTGGAACAAACTCCTTGCAGTTCCCAGGTACTGAAACATAACTAAAAGAGAAGTTAGCTCCCCATTCACACACACAGTAGCAACAGCAAAAAAAACCAGAAGGGGGCAGTCAACTGCCAAAATTTTAAAGATTTGAAAAGGAAATAAAATAGTTCTGTGTTTATGACAATTGCACAATTAAAGTGTTTTAGGTTTTGGCGATGCCTGCTCAATTAGATGTGTTGGAACACTAATTTAGTGAAATACATTTGATTAGGATGCTGAATGTCCATGGTTTAAAAATATTTGAGTGGAACTTGAAAGCCTGGGAGTGACTTTGACGTCATGCTTCAGTGTTTCTTTGGGTTTGAGTCAGTCACACCCAGTGGATCAGTTCTGATTTAGTTTTCCAACAGAGTTTCCAAAATTCATCAGTCAGGAGACTTTATCACAACATCAAAATGATAAGGTTGTTGTGTTTGCTTCTGCTCTGCAGCACTTTTTTAGCAGGTGAGATTAGTTTGATTTTCTTGATCTTCGCTGATTCTATTTTCATTTTGTCTGTGTATTAACCTTTCCTCTATCATGTCTACGTTTTAGTAGTTATTTGTTCTGATTTGATCTTTTCACATTAATTTGGTCATTCATTTCTTTATGTTTTCACTTATGTATACTCTGACCTGTATTAAAACTTTTTTCTGTTCCCAAAGAAATTCATGTCCTAAACATTTACTACACTGCATCATCTAAAGCCAAGAACAACACAGAGTATGAACTTGTTTTGGATATTGATGGCAATGTGGTTGGCTTCTGCAACAACGATAAAGTGAAGCCAATCTATGAATGGGGAAAAAAGTTGCTCAATGAGTCTCGTGAGATACATGAATATTTCACAGATCAGTGTTTTCAGATTTTGCCCGGATTTTTTGATTATCACATTTCTTCTGTGAGGAAGGATTCCAACCAGTCTGAAGGTATGAAGAAGAAACTTGATTTAATTAGTTAATGTACATTTCTACATGACTGAAACAAACTGAACTGAAATTGCATACATTATAATGTTTAAATAAGCCATTTAGTATTCTATTTTTACGACAGCAAAGTCCCAAAATTTGGGTTAATTTTTATCTATATCAGGTGTGAGTGAACCATGACCTGTTGCCTGTTTATGAAGCTTTGTGACCTTCAATCCAGTTTAGTGAATATTGAAACAGAATTGTTCAAGTTGAGCTGATTGTCCAAATTGCTTTTCTTTGATTTTGAGTCTTCTCTTAATCCATCTGCAGCGATGAATGAACCAAAGATAAAAAGTTGAGACTGAGTGTCAAGTATTAACAAGAAGTGGATAAATAAAAAAAGAACATAGTGTTGCATTTTTTAAAGAAACCAACATCACCCATCACTTTTCCACCAAACGGAGCCAGTTTACAGATTCAGAAAACACATTTCCCCTGGAAGTTACCTATCAAGCATTAAGGAAAGTTGCTAGCATTAAAAATAGGAAGGATCAGGAAGCCTCCTATCTTTGAAAGGGAGTTTTCGACATAGTGCATGGCAGAGACAGCATGTATGTAGTGTCCTGAGTGTGAAAACAGAAAAGTACTTCATCATGCAGGGCAGTGACTTACCATGTTGAGATAATTGAGGAAGACTAAGGTGGTTTAATGAAAAAGCTGGAATATATATCATTGGTATTTTGACATAATGAAATTTTGCATTTTATTTAATCTAGCATTTTTATTTCTCTGTCTTTCCACTCTGTCTCATCCAGGTGTTGATATTTTCCAGAGGATTGATAGATGTAGCTTTGATGAGGACACTGAAGAGGTTGACTTTTCTATGCGGTATGGGTATAATGGAGAAGACTTCCTTGAGCTGGATCTTGATAAATTGTCATGGGTTGCTTTAAGCCCTCTAGCTGCTCAAACCAAGAGTGCATGGGATAGAGATATTGGTGAGCTACTCTTCAACAAAAGACTCCTCACTTACAGGTGCATTTTGTGGCTGAAAACATCTCTGGATTACGGGAAAGGTGTGCTAAGGAGAACAGGTAATTATGTGCAATAATATAAAATATGCAAAAATATTATTTAATGGATAAATTAGTGGTGCTACTTTCATGAATTGTGGAGTTCTAGTGGTGAGGATCGATGTCAGTAGACCCAAGTAGATGAGGAAGTGTACAGAAATCCAGGCAGCACAGGTGAGCATAGGCAAGGAGCTCAGACTCTGGCAGCAACTGGTAAACAGTAAACAAAAGGAAACAATGACAAGAAACAACACAACAAGGATTCGACAAGGAGCAGGAGACACAGGTGGGATTAGATTAAATACACAGGGGATAATCAATCAATAATCAAGGGAAACAAGAAACAGCTGGAATCAGGGCAGGAAGCCGCGACAAGACAGAGACTCAAACTAGAAATATACACAAAAAACAAATCCTTACATATACAGTGTTATACTTATTTTAGTTTTTATAATTTTCTCAGAATATTCATAGTTTCAGTCTATGACTGAGAAGATTAAATTTGAAATTAATTAATAGAGCAAATAATTCTATTCATCAATAAAAAGTTTGATTATTATGGATGTTGGGGTCTATTAAGTATATGATGAATTAATTATATACTTTTATTTTTAGTTTGTCGAGACCCTCCTCAGAAACTACTCTGACATTCATTTTTTGGGGTCTATTTGTGATACAAGAGTAGCCCAGACATTGAAATTCCCGAGGTCTGAGTTTGTCAGTGCCAGTAATTAATGCAGTAAATTTTCAACCTGCTTGGAAGTTAATGTTCCACTTTGTTCTTAATGTGCTCATACCGGTTTAACAACCACGAGTTAGGAACATGATATCATTATGAGTTAGTGATTCATCTTAAAAAAATGTGTGACATTTGTCCATGGTGCAAATCTGTGACGGTCACATCTTGTGTTGAACATTGTTAAGGTTATGTTCTGCTTTACAGATTTATAGTAGATGCTGGATATGTTCAAGCTAATTTGATTTAGCATAATTATGGCATCTTATTGCTTTTCAAATTGAATAATATTTTGATTTTATCCATCAACTCTGACTCAATCTTTCATTTACAACCTTTTGGGCCTTCCCAGATCTTCCTTCAGTGTCTCTCCTCCAGAAAACTCCTTCCTCTCCCATCAGATGCCACGCCACAGGTTTTTACCCCTACGGAGCCAATCTGTTCTGGAGGAAAGATGGACAAGAGACTCATGAAGATGTGGAACATGGCGATATTCTGCCTAATGATGATGGGTCCTTCCAGATGATGACTAATCTGAATGTTTCCTCTATTAATATTGAAGATTGGGGGAGGTTTGACTGTGTGTTTCACTTTTCCAGTGCAGCGGACAAAGTTATTGTCAAACTGGATAAATCAGTTATAAAAACCAACTATGGTAAGAATTTGTCTTTTATTGTATTTAAAAGTTCAATAGACCTTTAAAACTTAATACTGCTGAAAGAGATTAGACGGGCAATCAGTAAATGTTATGAGGAGCTTCTTTGTTTTAATTAAAACAAACGTTTTACTGTTTTTATTTAATAAACTTGAAATCTTACAAAGCAGTTTTTAAAATCAGGACAACATTGCTTTAGTAATATTTATCAAGTGTCAATGCTCTGAAGCTCTGTTGTAAAGAAGACAGGACAACATTGATCTTTTAAATAATTCATATATGGAAAATAACTACTGATAATTGCTGGTGCAACAGTTTTTAGAAACTGCTGTGACATGAGGTATGTTTAGTTTTATTATTTCTATTTTTAGCTTTATTTAAAACAATGCAGAACCTGAACCTGATCCCTCATTTTGCTTACTTCAAAAAGTGTGGGATTTAAATATGCAAAACATATAATTTCATTGTGCCCTCTTAAACTCAAAAATAATTAATAAAAATGTGCACTTGCTTCTTTACTACATACAGAAAAGTCTAAAGTCAAATTCATAATTGATAGCACATCAACAAATCTTGTGCCAAATGCAAAAAAGTACAAATGGTTACACAAATATCATTCTGCTTGAATTAATCTTATGTTTGTTCTTTTCTTGATTTCTTAACAGTGAGATCTCATCGAAAAACTGCTCCCGTAGTTGCTACAGTACTTATTTTTGGAGCTGTCGCCATTGCTGTGGGTATATTTGCAGTTTGTAAAATAAAAAAGTAAGTTCTTTGAATTTTTATTTGCTTTTCCTGATACAAGCAATAGCTGTCTGAATCTCAGATGCAGGAACAAACATCGTACTCATAAAATCTGAAAATGATAGCATATTGTTGTGGCATCAAGATTAATAAGGCAAATCAGGTTTATTTACATAGCACCATTCATACATAAGAAAACACAAAGTCCTTTATTGGAAAAGAAATAGCTTAAAAACATTGCATAGAAGAAAAATATGTTAAAATAAAATAAACAACTGAATTTAACAAATATTCACACAGCAGAAGAAGCAATGATCATAATCATAGATTTTTATTTTATCAGTTGAAATGTAACAAATGTAGAAATAAATTAATGAAATCCATTTATATTCTATAATCAATATTTTGATTTCAGAAAGAGGACTGATCTTCGGTGAGTAAAATGTTTATTTTTCAAAAAGTTTAACCTAATTATGTTTCTATAATAATTTTTGTCATTGTATTTTTCTGAACTGTATGTTTTTGACAGCACCTTTGGGAATGTGACCTACTCCAGCAGCCATGAAGTCAGTTTTTAGATCTTTAATTCAAAAAGATAATATGTGGTTTCTCTGTACATCTTTAAACTAAACTTTTAGTTTAGTTTTTTTTTTTGTTGACACTTGCACCATGTTCAAAGCTGTGCTAAAACATTGTCACGCTGAATTAGTGAAAACTTCTGTTTATGCTTAAAAAATGGAAAATTCAATAGTTATAAATCAAGATTTGTATTCATGGAGGTTTTGCTTTAAATCTGATGAGTGTAAGAAAAACTGTTCTTGAAAATGTGTTGTTTAAATAAAATTGCCTTACCTTTCCTGTACAATTTTAACAGCAATCTGAAATGCTTATAGAGTCTTCTATTTAGGGGATTAAATTAATATAAATTTAAATTAATTTACAAACTTTTAAGCATTTTGAGAGAAAAAATGTAGTACCTGCTTGGAATTAGTGGGCCATTTTTCTAGTTTTGCAAAAACAGTCTAGTGTGCAAGTATCTACACGTCTTAATGACTTTGAGAGGAGCCTGTATATTTAAAATGTACAGGCTATAAAGAAGTGAGAACTTAAGTACACGACTTTTAGTTTACCAGTATATTTTAATTCCTGACACCACACCATGGCAAGCAGTTGGCAAAAGAATAAAACTTCAATTTCAGTCAGCTGAAATGACTTTCTGCTGCAGGGAGACTTGGCTCAACTTTGAAGTGATGAACTAAGCTTTTGATACAGTGGTTTTAAGATAGTAGTGATGCTAATTGCTAATCTTAAAAAAAATGGAGAACCAAGTCAGCTCAAAGCATTTCTCTGTGGCTAATTGTTATCTTCTGCAAGGCATCTTGTCAAACATAATTTAATGCCAAACCACATGGTACACAAATTTTCTGACCTAGTGTCACTCTTTTCATACAGCAAAAACCTCCTATATACACACTGTAAATGACAAAGTTTAATAATTTACTGGATTATAAATGCTAAATTATTTGCTTGGTGTTATACTGTATTTGTATTTCTTATTATTAGACAGAGAGACAGGGAAAGGGGAAATTAGATTCAAACTAACTCACTGCAGATGATTTAATTTTACAGAGTGAAAGGACATGCTGGGAGAAGAAAAAACTGGTTTTACTGCACTGTGTTTGGCAATCTACTTTTTCTTATATAAACAGCAATCTTGTGTTCACTTTGTTGCTTATATATCTCACAAAATAATGTAAGGTAGATTGTTTTGTTCAACCTTCTGAAAGACATATGAAGCAGTTTATGTACATAACTTGTTGCTGAAGGAAAGTGATTTTATTTCTTACAAAGTAAAAAATAAAGACTTTCTGAGTGCAAAAGACTCAAAAAACTGTATTTCTCTAACTTTTAAAAATCACATTAACAGGTTTTGCTGTTTTCTGGGAGAATGAATGCTGGAACAATGGACCTGGTTTCTTTAACTAACTTACTGCAGGTGTGAAGGGATCGAAAAAGAGAAAGTAGGATGAGGGCTAGATAATATAATTAAAACTCCGCGGAGCCTCGAGCGGCCCTCGCAGCAAACGCCGCTCCGGCCTATAGCCACCGCGGGGGATCCAGCACCGCCACCTGCCTGCCACCGCGCATGCTCACCAAGTCATATGCAGCAGTGAGATCAGTATGGTTCCCTGGCAACACAACCCAAATTTCATTCAGATCGGTCAATGTAGAGAGGAGATAGCTGATGTGGTGGCGTAGGGGATGCAGTAGAGTCAAATTACATTTCAATCCTGTTGGGCTCTTCAGCGGGGGAACAAAGGTCATACGTATCCAGTTTTGTGCCAATCGGAAGGTTCATGTGTGATTTACAGACAATCATGTGCATATGGCGAGGGACAGCCAGTTGGCCACGCCCCCATGGGTCAGCCAGCATTGACTGAGTTTTTCATCAGTTTGCAGAGAATTAATTCCATATGAATAACACATTAAAAATAAGAAATACGGTAGAAAACATGTTACTTCCTGTAGAAAGTGGGCGGGGCTAAGGTGAGGTCATCATCTGACCATGACAATCTGATGAGAGTGGGTGTGTAGTCAGATATAGGAAGTGTTATGCAGCTGTGACCTTCTATGTGGAAGTTATGTCACTTTGATGTTTTATGGCGAATAGTCAAAGTTTGGGACTTAGCCACGCCCACATGCTTTGATGTACAAATATTCCTGTGATAACTTTTGACCATTAATGTCTGAACTCTCTACTGACTGAGTTTGAAGTCTATATGTCAAACGCTGTAGGAGGAGTTCGATCAGATTCGACGTCTCTGACAAACAGACAATGGCATATTTGATCCAAAATGGCCGACTTCCTTTTGGGTTTAGTGCATGGCTCCAAGAGACTTTGTTGTAGATCTTGACAAGATACACATGTGTACCAAGTTTCATAATTCTAGGTTAAAGCATGGCTTGGGGCTGTTTATTTAAAATATTCTAGGGGGCGCTATAGAGAAATTAGGCCACGCCCACAAAATATTCTTATGGATTTCTGTCGAGTGGACCACAAGGATTGATCCCAGTGAGTTTGGTGCAGCTGGGCTTTAAACTGTGGAATTCACGGTCAAACATAAGAAGATGACGTTACAGGTCACTTCGCCACGCAGCCACGCCCACCTACTCCATCAAAAACAAACAGGGTTTGAATCTCTAACACACCAACATGTTTTCTGTCTGTGGACACACTTTCATCTTGATTAGGTCAAAGGGGTCAGATAGTGACTGTTCAGAGTAAAACATGACACTTCCTGTTCTCAGGGGGCGTGGCCTAAGTGATGTCATCATTTGACCATTGATTATTCTAGGGGACCTGATGATAATCAATCACTGAAAGTTTGGTGCCAATGTCTGCTTTTGTGTAAGAGTTATAACAGTTTTGTGTTTCATGGCGAATAGGTGAACTTTGACCCCTGGTATGACCCCTTCAGCATACACGAAAACTCACCGTTTTGATAACTTTTAATCGGCCATCCCTTATGAACGATCTGACAGAGTTTGAAGCTGATCGATTGAAATCCCTAGGTGGAGTTCGATCAAATGCAACGTCTATAAACGGCCAAAATGGGGTCAAAATCGGACGTTCAATCCAAGATGGCCGACTTCCTGTCATACTTGCACTATGACAATAATTGTAAATTCTGAGTGTTTTGGGGAGTTCTACAACTGTACCGAACTTCAAGTCTCTACGATAAAGTAAGTGAATAGGAAAGGGTCTTTTGAAAGTTGCTAGGGGGCGCCCTTGAGCCGTTTCTCTTACGATTTTTGGGAGGACCTTAAAATACTTAATTTTTACGCAGATTTGACGTGTCTGCCAACTTTGGTGAGTTTTTGAATATGGGTGAGTTTTTGAATATGATAAAGCCCCCAAAAAGCCAATTCATTTGGCGGAAGCATAATAATAAACAGTACAATTACAATAGGCCTTCGCAGCGCTTAGCTGCTCGGGCCTAATACTGAAGAATTAATAATTCTAAGAAACATAATTATACAAGAGTAACAAAGAATAATCAGAGACAAAAAATGAACTAGAATTACCTCATGATAACATTTTATTTGAAGGGGAGTGAATAAGACTGATATATATTTAGGCCCGAGCAGCTAAGCGCTGCGAAGGCCTATTGTAATTGTACTGTTTCTTCTTCTTCTTCTTATTATGCTTCCGTCAAATGAATTGGCTTTTTGGGGGCTTTATCATATTCAAAAACTCACCAAACTTGGTGGGCGCATAGAGCCTGGTGAAAATTTATGTATTTTAAGGTCCTCCCAAAAATCGCAAAAGAAACGGCTCAAGGGCGCCCCCTAGAAATTTTCAAAAGACCCATTCCTATTCACTTACTTTATCGTAGAGACTTGAAATTTGGTGTGCTTGTAGAACTCCCCAAGACAGTCAGAATTTACAATTAATGTCATAGTGCAAGTATGACAGGATGTCGGCCATCTTGGATTGAAATTCCGATTTTGACCCCATTTTGGCCGTTTATAGACGTTGCATTTGATCGAACTCCTCCTAGGGATTTCGATCGATCGGCTTCAAACTTGGTCAGATTCTTCATAAGAGACGGCCGATCAAAAGTTATCAAAACGGTGAGTTTTCGTGCATGCTGAAGGGGTCATACCAGGGGTCAAAGTTCACCTACTCGTTTCCAATTCATCAACTTTATCGTACAGACTTCAAATTTGGTACACTTGTAGAGCTCCCCAAGACAGTCAGAATTCAAATTTAATGTTATTTTCCAACTATGACAGGAAGTCGGCCATTTTGGATTGAAATTCCGATTTTGCCAGTTTTAGACGTCGAATTAGATCGAACTCCTCCTAGGGATTTCGATCGATCAGCTTCAAACTCAGTCAGATTATTCATAAGGCATTGGGTTATAAAAGTTATCAAAATGGTGAGTTTTCGTACATGCTGAAGAGGTCATAGCAGAGGTCAAAGTTCACCGACTCGCCATGAAACACGAAACTGTTATAACTCTTACACAAACTGTTATAACTCTTACACAAAAGCTCACAGAGACACCAAAATATCAGTGATTGATCACCATCGGGTGCCCTACAAGACCCAAAGGTCAAATGACGACATCACTTAGGCCACGCCCCCTGACAACAGGAAGTGTCATGTTTTGTTCTGAACAGTCGTTATCTGACATCTTCGACTGAATCAACATGAAACTGTGTCCACAGACAGAAAACATGTTGTTTTCTTATGGATTCCAAACCCGTTTTTTTTAGGTGGAGTAGGTGGGCGTGGCGGCGTGGCGAAGTGACCTTTAACGCCGTGTCCATACGTTTGGCTATAAATTCCACAATTTTCAGCCCAGCTTCACCAAACTTGACATGAGTGATCCTGGTGGGATGCCTAACGATCCTATGTCCTCATATTCTGACGTCATCTAAGCCCTGCCCCCTCAGAACAGGAAGTGTTTTTTTTTACCTTGGAAAGCTCCATCTTTGGCTCTCTCAACCTAATCAGGATGATTCTGTGTTGCATGACAAATAACAAGTTGGTCTCACATGCTTTAAAGCGCCAACAGTTTTCAGTAGAGGGCGTGTCCATGGAATGCGGCGAAACAGAGCTCACGCCACCACCATACGTTTGGCTGTAAATTCCATATTTTTGACCTGAGCTTCTCCAAACTTGACAAGAGTCATCCTGGTGGGACGCCCAACGATCCTATGTCATCATATTGTGACGTCACTTTAGCCCCGCCCACTTTTAACAGGAAGTAGCATGTTTTTTACTGAATTTCTTATTTTTAATCTTTGTTTCATATGGAATTAGTTGTCTGCAAACTGATGATGAACTCAGTCAATGCTGGCTGACCCGTGGGGGCGTGGCCAAATGTCAGTCCCTCGCCAAATGCACACGTTTGTCTCTAAATCACACACGCACCTTCCGATTGGGACCAAACTGGAGACGTATGACCTTTGTTCACCGCTGAAGAGCCCAACAGTATTAAAATGTAATTGAGTCCACTGCGCCCACTAGGTCATTACATCAGCTATATCTCCTCTCTACATTGACCGATCCGAATGAAATTTGGTGTGTGTGGCCAGGGAATGATGCCGAACTCAACGCTGCGTATGACATGGTGGACGTGCGCTTCAACTCTGCAAGACTGTACGCGGTGGAAGGCAGGTGGCGGTGCTGGATAAAACGCGGTGGCTATAGGCCGAAGCAGCGCTAGCTGCGAGGGCCGCTCGAGGCTCCGCGGAGCTTTAATTGTTCTAAAATTATTACTGATTGCACTTAAAAAATTAGGTAACTTTATGTTATTATAGGTAAAGTTAAAACAACAATGATTTCTTGGTTAATGTCAAGTTGTCCTAACAAAGACATTTTGAATAATGTCAACTTTGTATTAGTGTCATAATTTACAGAATGACGCTTTATGACAACAGTCATAAATATTCATGAAGGCTTATTGATGTTCATGACAGGAGTTATGTTATGTTTATGAAAGTATCAGGAATTCTAATATTTTCTCTTTTTATTGCAATGACATATATGGCCCTTTTTGTATTTAAATCCACAACAAAACATCCCGAACAAAATATATATTTTTAAAAAAAGCTTTAATGCTGTAGACTTAAATTGTTGTTGTCTCTAGGAAAAGAGGGAGCAGTTCCTCAACATAGATTCAAAAATAGTTAAAAGAATATGTACATATGGACATATCCATCAACTCCACCTTCAACTGATAGAAATGATGAAAATGCTGCAAATTATGACACAAACAATTCAGTGATTTTACATTAGTTACATCTGGTACAGATTAAATATGCTGATTATCTTCCAAATGCTGTGACAGACTGGCGACCTGTCCAGGGTGAACCCCGCCTCTCGCCCGGAACGTTAGCTGGAGATGGGCACCAGCAACCCTCCCGACCCCATTAAGGGACAAGGGTGTCAAGAAAATGGATGGATGGATGGATGGATGGTGTTGAGGAAATATAATCGTTTCTAGCATTTAGAAAATATAATCATTTTTTAGTGTTTGAGTTAGCTCTATCTTTTACTTAAAGTTAGGAGTTTTTGTGTCACTGAGGTTGTAAAATAATAAACCACAGGAGGTAGAAAATCAGATCCTGGTGAAAGCCATAAATCAGCAGGAGATCAGGAGAAGTTCTCCTTGGACAATAGGGACAAAATGGCTTTGGAGGAAGGGTCAGAGACAGGTCCTGGTTGGATGGGCAAAGTTCCACCCTATTTGAATAAATTAAAGAAAAGAGGATAAAACTTTACACACAGAGTAACAAATCAGATTTTGCTCTTTGCAACTTCTCCAAGGACGTTCTTGCTGTCTGTTTGTTATTTCCATCTTTTGTCTTTTCCTCTTCTCAGGTAAATGTATGTGTTTGTGCTCTGAGGTTTTCTGATGTTTGGTGATGTGCTTTTCTGGTGATAGTTTGCATCTGTCTTGAATAAATGCTGATTATTGTGACGCTGTTGTCGCTGCGTGGTCTCAGTCCTTCCGCACAGAATTTTTCTGAACCCTGGCAGAGAGGATAGAACGAGTAAAGTTTTTGCAAATTTTTATTCTCATAACAATGGATCTTCCAAATGTGAAATGTTGTCGTAGGCCACTTTTTGCACAACTGTTTGTCAGGGGTTCACTTAAGGTTAGTATTTAATCATAACTTCCTCATTTCATTAGGGCAAGATGAGAAAACTTGCTAAGGTGACAAACAGGCTTCACAACAAATGTTTTGTGGATGACAGAACAAAGTCCTAAAAATAAAAGGTGAAGTTGATGAGCCAGAATACTGCAAAACATTTCAGTCACATTTAGCAGTGTCTACTATCTTCTGATCAAAATAAATTTATCAGATCTGAGTTTTAGATTTTGAACTTAAATGTGTGAGTTTATGAAAAAATAAACTTCCCAAAATAAAAAAAGTAAATTTCCCAAACATGAAATGTGCTTAACAGTCAGGGACGTATGCCAGGGGTTCACTCAGGGTTAGTGTTTAACCATAACTTCCTCATTTCATCAGAATGGTTGCTATGGGGACAAACAGGCTTGTCTTTAAAACAACAGGTGTCACAACCAATGTTTTGTGAATGGCAGAGAGAATCCTAAAACTGAAAGGTGATGAGCCTAAAGCGGTTCTCTGTCGGTGCCTGGTGGTGAGAGGACGTCTTACAAGAAAGCAACTGTCCTTTAGGAAACCATGAAGACAGAGGACTGGATCATCTGAAATGATGCTACAGATGTGGGGCTGATGCTCATCAGTTTGGTCACTCATACAACCAGTTTCATCCCTTTTCTTGATGCATAGATTCTTTTTTTAAAAGCAGGTCTTCTCAAAATAACCTTTTTTTTCTTTTTAGATGAACAGTTTCTGGAGGAAAAGTAAATGATTTCTCTCCTGACATCACAACTTATCTTTTAACAACATGAAGATGTTAGTTTTACTGCTTTTATGTGGCGTTTCCTCACCAAGTAAGCTTTTGCTTTTCCCTTATTGAAAATGTTGTCTATTTGTATTCCTTGTAGTTTATCTTGACTTTCATAATTTGCTGCATTCAAAAACCTGCTGAAGTCAAACATGTCTGCATCCTGTTGAACATTTAACCGTCTCTCCTAGAAAAACACTCGCTGACGGTTTTGGTCACTGCCTCCTCTGGACTTCCACATTTTCCAGACTTCATAATCACCACCCAGGTGGACAAGCTGCCAACAAGTTACTGCGACATCAACAACAATATTAGAACAAACCCAAAAATTTAAGAACATTAAGTCACAGATTACTGATTGGTTTATTGAACATCCATCCATCCATCCATCCATCCATTTTCTTCCGCTTATCCGGGATCGGGTCGCGGGGGCAGCAGCTTCAGAAGGGAGGCCCAGACTTCCCTCTCCCCAGCCACTTCTTCCAGCTCCTCCGGGGGAACCCCAAGGCGTTCCCAGGCCAGCCGAGAGACATAGTCCCTCCAGCGTGTCCTGGGTCTTCCTCGGGGCCTCCTCCCGGTGGGACGTGCCCGGAACACCTCACCAGGGAGGCGTCCAGGAGGCATCCTGACCAGATGCCCGAGCCACCTCAACTGGCTCCTCTCGACGTGGAGGAGCAGCGGCTCTACTTTGAGTCCCTCCCGGATGACCGAGCTTCTCACCCTATCTCTAAGGGAGAGCCCGGCCACCCTGCGGAGGAAACCCATTTCGGCCGCTTGTATCCGTGATCTCGTTCTTTCGGTCATGACCCAAAGCTCATGACCATAGATGAGGGTGGGAACGTAGATCGACCGGTAAATCGAGAGCTTCGCCTTTTGACTCAGCTCTCTCTTCACCACGACGGACTGGTACAGCGCCCGCTTCAGACGCCGCCCCAATCCGCCTGTCGATCTCCTGCTCCCTTCTTCCCTCATTTGTGAACAAGATCCCCAGATACTTAAACTCCTCCACTTGAGGCAGAACGACCCCCCTGACCCGGAGAAGGCACTCTACCCTTTTCCGGCTCAAGACCATGGCCTCGGATTTGGAGGCACTGAGCCTCATCCCGGCCGCTTCACACTCGGCCGCGAACCGTTTCAGCGAGAGCCGCAGATCACGATCTGATGAAGCCATCAGGACCACATCATCCGCAAAAAGCAGAGATGCGATCCTAAGGCCACCAAAACGGATCCCCTCAACACCTCGGCTGCGCCTAGAAATTCTGTCCATGAAAGTAATGAACAGAATCGGTGACAAAGGGCAGCCTTGGCGGAGTCCAACTCTCACCGGAAACGAGCCCGACTTACTGCCGGCAATGCGAACCAGACTCTGACACCGGTCATACAGGGACCTGACAGCCCGTATCAAAGGGCCCGGTACCCCATACTCCCGGAGAACCCCCCACAAGGCCCCCCGAGGGACACGGTCGAACGCCTTCTCCAAGTCCACAAAACACATGTAGACTGGTTGGGCGAACTCCCATGCACCCTCCAGGACCCTGCTGAGGGTGTAGAGCTGGTCCAGTGTTCCACGACCAGGACGAAAACCACACTGCTCTTCCTGAATCCGAGGTTCGACTATCCGACGGACCCTCCTCTCCAGGACCCCTGAATAGACCTTTCCAGGGAGGCTTAAGAGTGTGACCCCTCTGTAATTGGAGCACACCCTCCGGTCCCCCTTTTTAAACAGGGGGACCACCACCCCGGTCTGCCAATCCAGAGGAACTGCCCCCGATGTCCATGCGATATTGCAGAGTCGTGTGAGCCAACACAACCCTACAACATCCAGAGCCTTAAGGAACTCCGGGCGGATCTCATCCACCCCCGGGGCCCTGCCACCGAGTAGTTTTTTGACCACCTCGGCGACTTCGTCCCCAGAGATTGGAGAGCCCAACCCAGGGTCCACAGGCTCAGCTTCTTCAACAGAAGGCATGTTGGTGGGATTGAGGAGGTCTTCGAAGTATTCCGCCCACCGACCCACAACATCCCCAGTCGAGGTCAGCAGCACACCATCCCCACTGTAAACAGTGTTGGTGCTGCACTGCTTCCCCTCCTGAGACGCCGGATGGTGGACCAGAATCGCCTCGAAGCCGTGCGGAAGTCTTTCTCCATGGCCTCGCCAAACTCCTCCCACGCCCGAGTTTTGGCCTCAGCGACCACCCGAGCCGCATGCCGCTTCGCCCGCCGGAACCCATCAGCTGCTTCTGGAGTCCCACAGGCCAAAAAGACCCCATAGGACTCCTTCTTCAGCTTGACAGCATCCCTCACCGAAGGTGTCCACCAACGGGTTCGGGGGTTGCCGCCACGACAGGCACCAACGACCTTGCAGCCACAGCTCCGATAAGCCGCCTCAGCGATGGAGGCACGGAACATGGTCCACTCAGACTCAATGTCCCCCACCTCCCTCGGAACGTGTTCGAAGTTCTGCCGGAGGTGGGAGTTGAAGCTCCGTCTCACAGGGGACTCCGCCAGACGTTCCCAGCAGACCCTCACTACACGTTTGGGCCTGCCAGGTCTGACCGGCTTCCTCCCCCACCACCGGAGCCAACTCACCACCAGGTAGTGGTCAGTGGACAGCTCCGCCCCTCTCTTCACCCGAGTGTCCAAGACATACGGCCGCAGATCCGATGAAACGACGACAAAATTGATCATCGAACTGCGGCCTAGGGTGTCCTGGTGCCAAGTGCACGTATGGACACCCTTATGCTTGAACATGGTGTTCGTGATGGACAGACCGTGACGAGCACAGAAGTCCAACAACAGAACACCACTCGAGTTCAGATCAGGGGGGCCGTTCCTCCCAACCACGCCCCTCCAGGTCTCACTGTCATTGCCCACGTGAGCGTTGAAGTCCCCCAGCAGAACAAGGGAGTCCCCAGGAGGGGCACTCTCCAGTACCCCCTCTAAGGACTCCAAGAAGGGTGGGTAATCTGAACTGTTGTTCGGCCCGTAAGCACAGACAACAGTCAGAACCCGTCCCCCCACCCGTAGGCGGAGGGAGGCTACCCTCTCGTTCACCGGGGTAAACCCCAACATGCAGGCGCCAAGATGGGGGGCAACAAGTATGCCCACTCCTGCCCGGCGCCTCTCGCCGTGGGCAACTCCAGAGTGGAAGTACGTCCAGCCCCTCTCAAGGAGACTGGTTCCGGAACCAGAGCCATGCGTCGAGGTGAGGCCGACTATTTCTAGCCGAAACCTCTCAGCCTCGCACACTAGCTCCGGCTCCTTCCCCACCAGAGAGGTGACGTTCCACGTCCCAAGAGCCAGCTTCTGCAGCCGGGGATCAGACCGCCAGGGTCCCCTCCCTCGGCCACCGCCCGTAACACATTGCACCCGACCCCTTTGGCCCCTCCGACAGGTGGTGAGCCCATTGGAAGGGGAATCCACGTCTCCTCTTCGGGCTGAGCCCGGCCGGGCTCCGTGGTTAAAAGCCCGGCCACCAGGCGCTCGCCATCGTGCCCCACCTCCAGGCCTGGCTCCAGAGTGGGACCCCGGTGACCCGCGTCCGGGCAAGGGAACGCCAAATTCAAAGTTTGTGTCCATCATAAAGGGTCTTCAGGCTGCGCTTTGTCTGGTTCCTCACCTAGGACCTGTCTGCCTTGGGTGACCCTACCAGGGGCATAAAGCCCCAGACAGCATAGCTCCCAGGATCATTGGGACACACAAACCCCTCCACCACGATAAGGTGGCAGCCCAAGGAGGAGGGTTTATTGAACAGTGTTTTGAAATAATGTCTGATTATCTCAAGGTTAAGATGGGAATATTAAAGGACCTGAACCAAAGTGAAGGTACAGTGAAGACAATCATATTAATAATTGAGCTGCAACAGCTTAATATTAAATTTGATTTATAATCTCAGTTTCTGTTTTCTCCTTCAGCTGCTCACATTTTGCAGGTTATTATTGGCTGTGAATGGGAGGAAAAGACTAAAGAAACAACCTCGTTTTTACAGTTTGGATATAATGGAGCAGATTTTATGAAATTTGACCCAAAGAAGTTGACATGGATTCCTCAAACTCCACAGGCTGTCAGCATCAAACCAAAATGGGAAGCTGATGAATCCACATACCATTTGAAGCACAATGACTTCTTAAATCATATATGCCCTGATTGGCTGGAGAAATATATGGCCAATAAAGTAGAAAAGAACAAATTATTTTCATTTCAAATGTAGAAGTAGTTTGCTTTTATATATATATATTTTTACAGTTTTATAATTTTATTATAATGAAAGCAAAACAAACAAAAATATTCAAAAATGTAATTTGTCATGTGTTTTCTCTGTATATTTTTAAACTAAACTTTTAGTTTAGGGTTTTTTTTTTCTCAGCACTTGCACCAAAACTGTGCTAAAACATTGTCACACTGAAATAGTGATAAGCTTTTGTCTATGCTCAAACCAACCAGTGCTGGAGGTTTTGAGAGGACATGTCTTAATGACTTTGAGAGGAGCCTGCATATTTAAAATGTACAGGCTATGCATATTTTTGTAAAGAAGGGAGAACTTAAACAAAGTACACAGCTTTTAGTTTACCAATATATTTTAATTCCACACCACACCATGGTAGGTAGTAGACAAAAGAATAAAACTTTAATTTCAGTCAGCTGAAATGACTTTCTGCTGCAGGGAGACTTGACTCAACTTTGAAGTGAGTTATCTAGATAACTCTAGAGTTATTTAGTATCACTCTTCTTTTCATAAAGCAAAAACCTCCTAGAACACATAGTGTAAATGACAGTTTAATAATTAACTGGATTAGAAATGCTAAACTATTAGTTTGGTATTATATTTTTATTTATTATTAGACAGACACACAGGGAAAGGGGAAATTAGATTCAAAGTAAATTTACTGCGGCTGAATTCATTTTACAGAGTGAAAAGACATACTAGGAGAAGAAAAACTGGTTGTACTGCACTGTGTTTGGTATTTTTCTCATATAAAGAAACAGCAATCTTGTGTTCACTTTGTTACTTGTATATCTGACAAAATAATGCAAGGTAGATGTTGGTTTTGTTCAACCTTTTAAAGGACATATTAAGCATTTTATGTACATAACTTGCTGATGAAGAATTATTTTTTGATCATAAGCTATAAAAAATGTTCTGGAAATTTCTGACCAAGCTTCCACTTCTGTGATGTAAAATATCAAAAGAAATCATAAAACAAAAATGCACAGCAAATTTAATTTTTGCATACAAAATTAAAGGGGCAGTATTACGTAAACCTGGTATTTAGTTGAGTGTTGCTTTGATTATTTTATACATGTTTGAGAACATAAAAGAATTAAATAAATATGTTTTTACTATCTAAAAACAGATGTGTTTTCTCAAACATTAAGAAAAGTAAAAACATCTCAGCGAGACGCTTTATCATTGACCACGTCTGAGTCACAATGCAAGCTTTAGCTTACTGCATTTTCTATATAACAAACAACTGGATTTCTCCAGAAGTTCTAATTTCCACATGGAAACTTCTTCTGCTTGAACAGATGATGTGTTTAGTGAAGTGGAAGAAGGTCAAAGCAGCAACAATTTGGCTCAACAACATGATGTTACAAACAGATTTTATCTGTCAAACGCTGCCCTCTGGTGTGCTGGTGAGGAAATTACAAATAACACTTTGAGACATTTATCATCTTTTCACAAAAGTTTGGAGTGCGTAACCAGTGCTGCTACCAGAACTAGTTCTGGCTCTTTAAAAAAATACAGTTCTTATGTAAACTGAGAGTCAAGTAACTCATTGTATGATTTAACTGTGTATTCTACCAAACCGATGCCATGATGGTAAATGGCCTGTACTTTTATAGAACTTTATCAAGCCCATAGAATCATCTAAGCACTTCACACTATATTCAGTTATTCAGGCATTCACTCACACATTCACACACTGATGGTGGCAAACTACATCAGTTGTTTGCCACCATGTTGTGTCTTGGGCACAGAGGCCCAAATGGAGCGGGACTGGAAGCATCAACCCACCTCTTAGAGAACAAACTCCTACTATCATTGCCCCAAAATAACATTTAGATTCCTCCACCCAAGAGGCAGTAAGCTTGTGTTCCTCTTTGCTAACCAGGCATATTTTATATTATGAAGTGAGGTTTTATATTATGAAGTGACAGTTCTACCTGAGGTAGAAATGTCACCTTTCTACATGATCAAATCATTGTGATCATGCAGTAAATGTAACTGGTGGACTGGTTGAAGGAAACACTGGTGTGCTGCAGAAGAAAGTGCAAATAACACTGAAACATTCCTCCATTCCAGAGTTAAACACACCCACAGGAACAAATGGGGGAGCTTCGTAGTCACAGAAGGATTATTATTGTTAGGGTCATTGACTATAACAACGGCAAAAATGAAGACGTTATTGTTTTACTTCTTTTGTCAGTTTTCATTAGCAGGTAAGATTAAACTTCATTTCTAATTTATACATGTAATTTTATAAGTTTTTACACATCAATCCTGTCTTACTTCCTCAACCAGAATATGTTCACACCTTGATGTTTGTTGTTAGGTTTGTTACGAGTTTTGGCTGTGCTATTGTGAAGTGAGTTACTTACTGGAATTTCATTTCTCCAAAGACAAACATTCTCTGAAGTTTTTCTTCACTGGATCGTCGGGACTCTTGAACTTCTCAGAATTAGAAGTTTTTGTGACGGTCGATGATAATTCAATCGCTTTCTGTGACGGCAGCAACAGGATAATGAAACTGAACTATGAATGGGTGAAAAAAATCCTCCTTGACGACCCTGAGCTGTCAGGGTGGTTTCATCAGCAGTGTTTTGATTATCAGCTGAACTTCTTCCAAGGTTTTATCGCTTCTTTGAAGGAGGGTTTCAAACAACCAGAAGGTATGTGATTACTGTCTCTCAATTTATTGCTGTCATTCTATTAAAATTATTTTATTTTTACCTTATTAGGAACAAATTATTCAGTCTTCTTACTGAAAGCAATGGAAGACATGAGACTGTTGCTTATTATTAATGGAACCTTTAGTGAAGTAATGAACACTTAACACATCATTGAACTTTATAAGATATTGCAAGTTAACTTCTTTGATCATTTTATGTCTTTCAATATAGTTATTAGCTTTTCTTTTTTTTAGTGCAGTATTTAGTCATAATAACAAAAACATGACAGATCATCACAGGCTACATTTTTGTAACTGTTAGAATAATATTAATGGCTACAGACAGTGTTGCTTATTTGCTTATTTGTCAATTGTTCCTCCATTTCTTTTGCAGGCATCCATATTTTACAGTTGTTCTATTCCTGTGACTGGGATGAGGACACTCAGAATGTTACTGCTGTTTTGAAGTATGGATATAATGGAGAAGACTTTATTACTCTGGATTTAGAGACTCTGACATGGATTGCTCTAAGACCAGAGGCCAACCAAACTAAACTGATGTTTGACTCTCAACAAGGCAGAGTGACGTTCAATAAGAAGATTCTTACTGAGATGTGTCCTAAGTGGCTTAAGATATCATTGAACAAAGGGAAGAGCATTTTGCTGAGAACAGGTAATAATATGACAAGATCAGATTTCAGAGATATCATTTTAAAAACTGACTAACACTGGGTTTATTTCACTTTTATTCTTTAGCCGAGTAATTGCACACATTAAAAGTTAATCTACCTTGCCACTGTTTGAATTTTGTGAAACAATAACTTTAAAGCTGTAAGATTTGAATTTTGGTAGTTTTAGGACCAAGTTTTTTTACTGCTTAAAAATTCATTCAATTGAAAATACTGTCTAAACCTCTATATTAGCATGTTTTGCTCTTAGTGAGTGGGTGAGATGGTAAAAGTCCAAGTATTTATTCTCTGTATTAACTGATGTGCTCCTACAAACTAAAATTACGGATCGTTTGAGGCATCCATTCTGAGGTACAGTATGATTATGGGTTAGATGTATGTGGCTATAATTCATTAAATCAATTTAACTACATACACCTCTAGGTCTACATGTCTGGAGCTAGAGCATAATGAAGATTTTGCTCTACATTGGTGCTTCATGAAACTGTATAGACAGTTGAGGCCATGTGTCACAGTGTGACATTAAATTAGACTAAATGTTTTCTAGCTTTTTGGTCAGTTAGGATTGATAAATGTATTTTTATTTAAATTGCTTGTTTCGAGTCAAAGGTTAACATACATTTTGGTAGCACTAGTCTCTTTTTGGATCACTTTCCGCATTTTGGCCCGGTCATTCTGATAGAATTGGTATATTCAGGTCAGGTTTGCAGGTTGTGATGTTCTCAAATATCTTCCTAGCTCTGCTCACACAGTTCTAAGAAGGATTCACATTCAGCCTTTTAGACTCAATATCCATAGAAATGAGTTTGCCATCTCTAATTTACCTAACAGGAAAAGTTTAGTATGATTTAATGTTAGACATGAAAAAAAGTCTATGTATGTTTTACATTCAGTGTGTGATTGTTGCATGAATGTCATACAGTGTTACATATATACAGTCTGGTTAGAACTGCTTGAGTATCACAATAAGTTAGATTTTTTGTTTCATCATCTTCATCCTTGTTTGCAATTGTTTCTCTATCAAGTTTGTACTAATCTGAACTTTGTTTATCAGCCCTCCCATTTCATCCTCTCCACCACCTGTTTTTCTTGTGTCCTTTCCCAGAGAATCCCTCTTTGTCTCTACTGCAGAAGACTCCTTCCAGTCCAGTCAGCTGCCACGCTACAGGTTTCTATCCTAACAGAGTCTTGATGTTCTGGAGGAAAGATGGGGAAGAGATTCATGAGGGTGTGGAACACAGAGAGATTCTTCCAAACAATGATGGGACCTTCCAGATAAAGATTTACCTGAACATTTCCTCTATTACTGTTGAAGACTGGAAGAAGTATGATTGTGTGTTTCAGCTCTTTGACAAAGAAGAAGTAATCCTTAAACTGGATGAGGCCATTATAATATCAAACAGAGGTAAAATGAAATGTGTCTGTTGATTTTTGTGTATTTTTTTTTTAAAAATGGCATGTTATCTGCCCCATGATTCTATTGGTCACGATTGGCTTCATGTCTTATTTTACCACAATTAGCTTTTTTAAAATCATATTTTACCTTATAAATTTTTGAGACAATTTTGAGTATTTCCTGCAGTTAATAAGTTTTCATAAAAGAACACATTTTAACTAAAAATTGTTAATAATATGGTTTTAATTGGTTTACTACATATTCTTGGACAGTTGAATAGGAAACTTGAGTTGTGTAGTAGAGGCCTGGATGATTAAGGGTTCCTTGTAGCTTAGCAATTTTCTTTTCTGCTCAAAGCTCTTTGAGGTAATTTTGGAAATAGTTTGAGACTCACAACTCTTTAGCTCTATTCTCAACACCAGAAGGGCTTTTCCTTCCCAGGGCTTTTCTCTGTGCTATTTGAAAGCTTATTATTTCTGGAGCCTCCACCTTATTTCTTGTTGTCAGTTGCTTGGTGTTGCCATGTATTCAAGTACTGACCTCTTCTCTATCAACCACATTATCTGATTTGTTAGCAACCACCTGCTTATGAGTCTGGCAGTTTCTCAGGATCTTACTTCTGTCATTTTCCTCCATCCTTCGTGTCTCTCCCACTTGGATTGTGTCCATTCTCAGACCAGATGTTCCTGTTCACGGTTCAAGCTTGTTGGTTGTGGTGTCTTCTGTTTGTCTTACCTTCCTGTATCTTATATCCTGCTATTTTGTGCCAGACTGCCTCATTTTTACCCAGTCTGCATTTTTGGACTTGTTGAAGTGTTGCTGGGCTCAACTGCTATTGCTCCTCTGCTAAACATTTGACTTTATTTTTCTATCATTAGTAGAAAAACAAATGTGTAGTTTTTCAGCTCAGTCTGTGTATGAAGATTTATGTGTTTTACTCTATAGAGACATATACAGCTAATATGAGGAAACAGGGAAAACAGTTTTAGTATTTAGTCTTAATCAATTTATGTACTTTGAAAATATCAGAGAAAAGATAAAACACTTTGAACTGTCAGTTAATTAAACGGTCATATCACAAATAAATGAACACTAAAGTATAGACAATTTACATTTCAACAAACTCATTCTTGTCTAAAATGAACAAATGAATAAGGAAGAAGAAAAACTCCTTTTCAGTGCCAGATTAGCCCTTAAACAATTCTTTTTTATTTTTATATTTTTTTACAATTTTTACATGATGACACAACAACCTATGAATACACATTTAAACACACAACAATCCACATGTATCAATCAATCAATCAATCAAATTTTATTTGTATAGCACATTTCAGCAGCAAGGCATTTCAAAGTGCTTTATACAATTTAAAATAAAAAATAAAAATGAAAACAGGAATAGACAGAGATTTTGAAAATGATTAGAAAAAGATAGAAACATTATTAAAAGTAAAAATTAAAAGAAAAAACATTTTAAAACATCTCAAACCTTGACATCATACAAGGATTCTCAAACCTCAGAGTTTTTGTATCTTACAAGGATTCAAAGTGCTTTACACAATTTAAAATTAAAATAAAAACAGAAAGAGACAGTGATTAATTAATTAAAATTAAAATAAAAACATGAAGAGATTGAGAGTTTGAAAAAGACTTAAAAAGATAAAAAGTAAAAATAAAAATAAAAATAAAAGCATTCAGCTTATCCATAAGCAACTCTAAACAGCATGGTTTTAATTTTAGATTTAAAGACACTCAGTGTTTCAGCTGTACACATATATAGACAAATACATCAGACACACTTACACTAACCTATACACAATCCTTTTTACAAAGATATTTTAAGATTTCTGTAATTCTTCACTGTGGCTGTTTTACAATACAAATAGAAATAAAAAGTTGCTTAAAGTGTTTGAGAGCTCAAAATGTAAAATCAGAATACAATTAGACAGGGTAAGATAAATGCAAAATTATACTTTTATACTGTTTTGTGTTTTCATATTGTTCTTCTTCGTTTGTTTGCCAGAGAAGCACCGCAACATAACAACCCCCATCATAGCGGCTGTGGTTGCTTTTATTCTTGTTTCCATTGCTGCTGCTGGATATGTGGCCTATAAAAATAAAACAGGTGAGCAACTTGAAATTAATGTCTGTGATCATATATATTTGATGCCTTCATCCAACACTGCTGATATAGAGCTACAAACTGAGGTTGTCACTGCACATTAACTAATTATTGGAGCTGAACGATAATACAAGAAGCAATATAAAAATAAAAATACAGTTTTAAGTTGTGGTTAACTAAATATATGGGTTAGGGTAGGGTTGGGTGCCCTAACCCTACCCTAAAAATATATGTGATATTTTTGAACAGATTCAGTCATTTGTTACATTAAACCTGGTATTTGTTTTACAGATGGACACAATCCAGTTCCATCACCCTGTAAGAAAAAAAAATCAACAAATATTTACTCTCAGCTAATTGTATATTACTTAGAGATTATGAGAATTGTATCATCCATAAATCCATATGCATTAACCCCTCATACGCTCACAACACATTTATTATATTAGAGATAAAAACTTCACCTCAGTTTCTTTTAAGACTTTCCTTCCTTTTGCAGTTTAGCACTACTTTAGTTTTTTTATTTACTCTGATTTCTACTTTTACCACTAATTACTCTGATTAGTGTATTTCTGTCTATTTCTGTTTTGATTTTTATTTTAAGTTGTCTAAAGCACTTTGAAATGCCTTGCTGCTGAAATGTGCTATACAAATAAAATTTGATTGATTGATTGATTGATTGATTGATTGATTGTTTCTGTCCTTGCAGCACTTGAGAAAAACATTGAACTCACCGAGAAGCTGAATCCAGACCAACAAGCCGTTGAGTGATTTGTGATTTTAGCATATTATTGTTGTTTTTTTCTAAGCAAAACTGACCAGATCAGTTTAGCTGATATGGTCTAGTAAAGTAGTTCACATTTACTTTAGTAGAAACACGGTACGGTGCATGTATCTCTATTTTTAGTTCTGCAGGTGTTTTATGCATATTTTATGCTGAGGAAAATTCTGAAACCAAACACAAACCTTTAGTAAACCGGTATATCTTCATTCCTAACCACACCCATTGCAAGAAGCTGTGGTTGATGACTAAATGAATAAAACTTAAACTTCAAGCAGCTAAAGTGAGCTTCCCCTACTGGGTGATTGAACTCACCTTTGAAGTGATGAATTCGGGTGACTGAAAGCATTTTTCTGTGGGTATTTTATTGGGTGGAATTAAAGCATGCTTCTGTATTACATAATACCAACATTAATTTGATGCCAAACACTTATTATATGAGATATTTTTATTTTTATATCTTGCTTTTCTTGCTGACTGTGTCATTCTTCTTTTGACAAAGAAACACTCTCTTGGCTGGAATACTTCTGGTTTAAATTGCATGGTGTAATAGTTTATTCAATTATAAATTACATGCTATAAGTTTGTTGATAAATTTAATTGAACGGATGGATCAATCTGCAGAGACTGGGAAAAACCAGATTTGAAGGAAACTTGTGAAATGCTGCTGGCTTCATTCATCAAAATGAAATCACCAACCAGATGTAGGAAAAACTGGTTTTACTGCACTGTGTTTACTAGTGTACGTTTTTAAAATATAATACACGAGAATCTTGTCTTAACTTTGTTACTTTTGTATTTAACAAAATAATCTAGCCCAGATTTTGGTTTTATTGAAACATTTTAAACGACAAATTAATGTACACAAAGGTCACCTATTTGTTGATTAATTAATGTTTTTATCATGTGTAAAACATAAAAAGATGCTATAAAGTGTTACCTAAAAATTCAAGAAATATTTTTTTTTGTTATTATATGTTGCTATTTTTATGGATTTGTGTCTCTGTAATCATATACAAGTAAATTTACAAGTAAGTTGCAGTCTATCAAGTTTGAGGTAATATCATGATAAATCCAAAATCTTACCATTTTTCCTTCTTGGAAGCAGTAAGTGCTAAATCAATGATTATGATGGAAATCACAATGGAAATGACATGATGATGATTTTTCTCTGAAATGAATCTTTTGGTGAAAGACAAATCACAAGAACTGATCAGGTAAGAGCAGCATGAATTGATTGAATTGAGTAATAAATGTTATGAGAATAACATATGACATTGTCATAGTGTTGTGATGGATATTACCTGGGATCTTATTTTTTCTTTTTAGGAAGAAGTAAATGTGTGTGAAACTGGCATCAGTTTGTGTTGCAAACAGCTCCTTCCAAAAGTATTTCTGGTGCTTTCCATGCAGAATATGTGTAGAATTCTCCTGATTTTCTACTTTAATCATCACACACACAGGAGGAGTTTATCCTGTAACCAATCAGTTACCAGTTTGAAACCGGCTCTGCTGTTTTCATTTCTGAATACAATTAATCTCCTCTTTATACAAAAAAAACCCACTTTAAATTAGAACTGATTCATTCTTAACCAGCACATTCAAGAATCCCTCACTGAAGAATTTTGACAATGTTGTACGTTTTTCTAAAAGTTGTTTACCATAGTTAAATTTTTAAAACAAAACAGAAGTGTAATGAAAACAAAAGTAATAAAAGGCAGGGAAGTGTTTTTTTAAACATGCTCAAAACTTTTCATGAAAACAATGTTTAACTTATCTTGAAAAGTGAACTACCTAAAGGTTTATCTATTATGCAAGTTTATCTATTTGTTTATTCCATGCATGTTTTTGGTATGTGACCAAATTTTCTCTTTTGGCTTTTCCCTTCAGCATTTGCCCACTAAATAAATCAGATTCCCTTTAGTTCAGTCCTCTCCATTGTCTACCTTTACACCATCGAACTTCATGTCCTCTTTCACCATAAATCTCCTTCTGGTCTCTCACCCTGTAGTTCCAACAACATGTCCTGATGAAATCATTGTATCTCCTCTGAACATGTCCAAACAACCTCAGTCTGGTCTCTCTATCTCCAAAACATCCAGCACAACTGTCTGAATAAAATAATACATTAGTGAAACTAAATTATTTCAACCAAACAACTGAGTCTTTAATGTCCCCAAGGTAATGACCCCAATAACAATATCAACCTATATAACACCTTACCATCTAGCACATCAAAAAACATTAAGAAATTTGTAACTGCAGGAAAAATAGCATTTTTTAAAACATTTTTGTTTTGTTCTACATTCGGGAAAAAGAAACCTACATCCAGATGGAACACACGTTTTGTGTAGTTTGTGCCATGCTACAAACTTATAGCATGGCAGTGGCCACAGAGATGACCAAACATATGGTTAGATCAAACTATGGAATCCTGCCCATGTTGGAATTGAAGGAAATGAGCTGACTGACAATTTTGCTAAAAGTGCTGAGAAAAAGATTTAAACGTTAAAATAAGTAAAATTGAGGTTAAGATTAGAGGAAAAATTGTACATTAGGAAAAAATGGCAAGAGCAATGACATAGGGGAGGAAATGCTTGATTTTCTTAAAGTATCCAAAAGAAAGTTGGAGAATTTAAAAAAAGTAATAGAATTAAAGAAGAAGAAGATATTGAGAATAAGATTTGGACATACAGGATTAAATCTTAAAATAATCAAACATGGTACAGGTTGTAATTATTTAGGAACAGTTCAACATACATTTTGCAATGTATGGAAATGAAAGAGGTGTTAATTAGAAATTTAAATAAAGTAAATTAGATGTAAGAAAATTGTTTCAAATATCATCTGGGGATGTGGTTTTTGTCAATATATTTAGTTTTTTTTTTTTAAAGTATAGGTATTTTGGGAAGAATATACATCCGATCCATTCTCCAATCTGGAAGGTGGCGGTAATGTATTTGAAGTTGTTTACCAATCGCCATAAAAAATAGAAGAAGAAGCAGCAGCAGCAGAAGAAGAAAAGGGCCGGGCGAGGAATTAAAACAAGTTTCGACTCATATTGAATCAGACGTAAGAGGCGCAGAAGGAGATCCTCTCAGTGGACAAGTTACGCGGCCCAATGACAAGGAAAACATGATAAAGTTATTATTGTTTCTTATCTTCTGTCACTTTTCATTTGCTGGTGAGATTTTTCTATTGTTCTCTATTATATTTATTAAGCACCGATTTGCAGTTTGTGCTGAAGTCTAAAGTTCATGTTTGAACATGCATATTTGGATTTGCTCATTCGCTCATTGGTTTCTTTATTCACATATTTGACTTTTCACACATAGCCTAAATGAAATCTTTGTGTGCCTCTAATAAAGAGCAGCACTTACTGAAGGTCTACCTTACGGGTTCTGCCGGACTCTCGGACTTCCCTGAGATTGAGGTTGTTGTGGAGGTCGATGGCTCTCAGCTGGTTTACTGCGACGGCACCAAGAAGGTCATCAAACTGAAGCATGACTTGGTGAAGAAACTATTTGATGACCATCCTCTAATGTTTCAGTGGGTCACTGAGCAGTGTTTTCAGATCCTGCCGTTCCTCTTCAAAACCAGAATATCTGCTCTGCGGGAGAGCTTCAAACAACCTGAAGGTATAGTAGATAAATAAATGTAAAGCATGGAAAAAAACCGAGAAAGCTGAGAATGGATGCTGAAATATACCAAAGACTAGGTTCAATTTGAAAACTGAACTTGGACATCAATTCATAACGCTGCTAACGTCCGAAAAAAATGTCCTACTTGAACTCTAATTAAATTTCAAATAGGAAACCAATGTCTATTTATCAAGTGAGAAGAAGCCAGGAGAGATTTTGTCTGAGTACAATACCTATGAGACCAAGTAAACAGGTGCCTAAATGGGAATATACAGTAAAAGCATGTGGTTTTGAGCCCAGTTTGCCTGTCATAATTGCAAATGTTTTGCTCCCTCATTGTTATGCAAATAAACGTGTTGCATTCCTTCTATCAGAGGAAGTATTTCACAAGAATGGCTCACTTTGCATTAATGAGTTCAAGGATTGTGCATTTTGCAAAGTTTGTATTGTTATTCAGAAGTAAAGATTATTATTATAATTAATGATCCATTTTTGGATAACGGGAACAACACCTAAGAGAAGGGTGGATGTTGTGTTGCTAACGTTCTTTCAATATAGTTTCTTTCTAATCTGTCTGCCTTTCTCTCTTGGTCTCCTTTAGGTGTTCACATTCTTCAACGAATTGATCACTGTAGCCTTGATGGAAAAACTGGAGAGATTGTCACATCTACACAGTATGGGTATGATGGAGAAGACTTTATTTCCTTGGATCTTAAGGCATTGATATGGATTGCTCTAAAACAACAAGCTGTCCCCACCAAGCTGGCATGGGACACTGACAAAAGTCGAATGAACTTCTATAAGATGCTTCTCACCCAAAATTACCCTGAGTGGCTGAAAGGATTTTTGCATTATGGAAAGGACATTCTCCTGAGAACAGGTACATGACCAGACATACAATATAAACCTGCAATTGTGTACATTTGCAATTTGTCCCTTAAATTTTACTCTGAAAACTCTTAAATGTTTTCAGAGTAAAATTCAGAGTAACACTAATGTCCTTATGATAGTTAAGACACTTTAAAAATAAGAGAATTTGCTGTGGCTATCTCCGTAAAAACAAATCTGACTTTTTCTTAATTACTACGTTTTGTGCTACAAGCTTCTCAAAACACTTACAACTTTATAATTTTTTAATTATTGATCATCTGCATCAAGTAAGTGATGGATTTTTACAGATTACTGATGAAAGACAACCAAACGGCATCAGTGGTTGAAATGTTAGTTTTGGATGGTTTTGGTTATAAATGGCAGTATAAAAATGTGGGATTCATTGCTCAAGTGAGCTGCTGATTGTAGAAACATTCCTATGATGTTGGCATATGGACCAGAAATGATTTAACGTCCAACTTAAAAACGTTTTCTTTGTATTTTTACTGTTTGGATCACTCTACTTTTAAAAAAAATATTATCTGGATTTTCATGTCTTTGTTTTCCAATTTAACTCATGTTCAAATCTGTTTTATTTAAAATCGTGTATATGCCATGTCAGTCTGTAAGTTTTTTTCTTAGACTGATTTCTTCCATCTAATGCTCTAATATTGTTTGCGTCCCTTCTATCCTTTATTTATCTATCCCATTTTTACCTCATTACTTATCTTGTAAATTCTAAGAGCTCCCCTCAGTGTCTCTCCTTCAGAAGCTTCCCTCCTCCCCCATCACCTGTCATGCTACAGGTTTCTACCCCAACAGAGCTGAGATCTTCTGGAGAAAAGATGGAGAACAGACTCATGAGTTTGTGGATTATGGAGAAACACTTCTTAACAATGATGGGACCTTCCAGATGAGTGTTGACCTGAACATTTCCTCCATTAGTCTTGATGAGTGGAAGAAGTACGACTGCATGTTTAAGCTCTCTGATACTGACGACCAAATCGTCATCCAGTTGGATAAAGGAGTGATAAAAACCAACTGGGGTAAGGAATTGTAGTCTAATTAATCAATTATTAAACCTAGATGTTTCTTCTGCTTAAGCATAATTTAGGTAATTTTTATTTCATTTCACCAATGATCATGTATATATTTATATATTATATATATATATATATTATATATATATATATACAACTTTATTTTATTACCTTACATGTGTTAAATATTGTACTTTAGATTGAAATGGATTATGCTACCCCCTCTATAGGTATAGTGTAAAAAAATAATATTCAAACTTAAAATTTCCTTCATGCAGTCTTTTTTTTTTTTACTGTTTTCTGTGATTTTCTGCTCCACAGAGGAACCAGCAACATAAGCATTCCCATTGTGGCTGCAGTCGCAGCACTCGCTGTCATTGCTTCAGCTGCTGGATGTGTGGCCTACAGAAAAATAAAAGGTTAGTGAGTTTTTAATACACAGACAGCTTTCAATTCTGCTCAGACATTCATCGGTGTTGGCTCTTAGAGCCAGAAAGTAAGGGAGTGCTGATAAGTAGTTTTGCTGGAAGAAATAAAAGTGAGAAATGCAGTGCCAATCAGACATTTACAGGCACTCATCAGCAACAGTGATATGTTAATTTTGTATTTTTAATGGTCATTTGAAGAGTTTTCACTTCCCCTTGCCACCAGATGGCTCCGTGAAATAGTGGGTCCCCAAAGCTGGTGTATGTTCACTTGTGATCAGATCTCTTCCTGGGCCACTGGTTCTACATATGTACATGTGAAGTCAGTTGTTCAAAGAGGTCCTTGGAAACAACATATTGATTTGTAAGTGCTGTGATGAAATATAGCTGTCATATTCCTGTGGGTGCAGGTCAGGCACACTGAGCAGAGCTTGGTCAGAGTTTTAAGTGTTTTTTTACTTTAAATAATATCATAATATAATTAAAGCTAACAAATGAGCGCACATGTTTTAATATTTTGTGGCTTTTCTCTGACCGCAGAGCTCAAATCATCCATACAGGCTCATGTATATACACCGTTACTAACATTTGGTCAATAATAATTAATGACATTTATTTTGTGTAGTGATTGGGTCCATCCCAAAAGCTTAATGTCAGCCTTCTCTGATGTCATTTTGGTCCTGTTGGAAGACCTTTAGCTGTTGATTTATGGTGAAGTTGAAAGATATAGAGACCATTCTATATATTAATTATTCCATCCAATTCATGCATGCCTCAGACCTGTGTGGAACAAAGAAAATCAAATAAATATAAATTGTGCACCTAATTCTATTTTTTATCATTCATAAATACAGGTGCTGGTCATAAAATTAGAATATAATGAAAAAGTAGATTTATTTCAGTAATTCCATTTAAAAAGTGAAACTTGTATATTATATTCATACATTACATACAAGCTCATATATTTCAAATGTTTATTTCGTTTAATTGGAGATGCAGATTTCATTTTCCAACAGGACTTGGCACCTGCACACAGTGCCAAAGCTACCAGTACCTGGTTGAAGGACCATGGTATCCCTGGTCTTAATTGGCCAGCAAACTCTCCTGACCTTAACCCCATAGAAAATCTATGGGGTATTGTGAAGAAGATGCAATACACCAGACCCAACAATTCAGAAGAGCTAAAAGCCACTATTAGAGCAACCTGGGCATCATAACACCTGAGCAGTGCCACAGACTGATCGACTCCATGCCACGCCGCATTGCTGCAGTAATACAGGCCAAAGGAGCCCCAACTAAATACTGAGTGCTGTACATGCTCATACTTTTCATGTTCATACTTTTCAGTTGGCCAACATTTCTATAAATCCTTTGTTTTTATTGGTCTTCAGTAATATTCTAATTTTCTGATATGATGAATTTGAGATTTTCATTTGTTGTCATTTGTAATCATCAAAATTAAATGAAATAAACATTTGAAATATATGAGTTTGTATGTAATGTATGAATATAATATACAAGTTTCACTTTTTAAATGGAATTACTGAAATAAATCTACTTTTTCATTACATTCTAATTTTATGACCAGCACCTGTATGTTTGGTATGTTTCAAATGTATCATTAAAAGTGCCCAAATAGTATGACAGACATGTCAATGATAAATCTACATAAACTTCTGCATACAAAATTATACAATGTGATTTTTTTTTCCAGATTCCCACTAGAGATGAGTTTAGTTAATCACATTTGGAAATGTATATTTAGAACCAAAGTTAACAATTTTTCTTTTGGTTTTCAGAAACCAACCATCAATCCTGTGAGTGTAGCATATTTGATCTGAACTTGAACTTAATGTTTTAAGTATACTGTTTTAACTCTCATTTCTTTCTGACCTTTTAGCTCCTGAGGTTTTAAACCCTCTGAGAAGTATTCAGCAACCTAACCAACCCGAATTCAACAACCTGACCAGCAAACATGTCCAGAAGTAATTGGTTTTTAATAGGTTCTATAAACATAGTTGGAATTATTTCATCATGCATATCATACACTAGTTAAATTATATAGTTGTGAGGAGTTGAATAATGCAGCCAGTTTTGAAAAACCTAACAAATGTGGATGGTTATGTTTTGTGTAGGTTTTTTGGTATAGTTGAAATTATGACAGCTAGATAATAATTTTAGGTTATGTAAAGAGAAGTGGAAACTTACTAACATTCAGATTGCACTGAAATATTTTTCTAGAAGAAGTTATAGTGAAACTGAACTGCTGTTTTTGCTAAGCAGTTTTTATTTTTACCAATGATGTGTAGGGACTTATAGAACCTGAATGGTAGGTTTTGGATCTGAAAAGGTCAAACTATTCACATGAAGTTGTCATGATCTGTGGTTTGTGGTGGTGAGAAAACAAACGCTGACGACTCAGGTTGTTATGAAGATGATAAATTTAATAATGAATGTAACTCAAAACAGTCCAGATCAGGCAGCACGGCAGAGACAATACCACACAGCTAAATACCAGTAGCAATTGACAAAAGACTGTTCACGGAGCAAGGTAGCCTCAAGACTATCCAGTTCAACTGAGAACTACAGACTACAACTGACAACAACAAATGATTTACGACTAGGACCCGACAAGAGACAAAGACAACAGATGGGTTTAAATACACAGGGAGGATAATCAGGAAAACTAGCTGGGATCAATCAACAGGGAGGACAGGACATCACAGAGACTCACAGGGAACAAGGACACAGAAAAAAACAAGAAATAAATACACAAAAACACAGATCGTCCCAGAAGTTGAGTCGCAATTAATTTATTTTTGTTAGTGCAGTTCATGTTGAGCAGATTTACTGCAAATATGTTTTCATAGATAGCCTGTAAACATTTTATGAATTTGCTCTTTATTTTATTTCACTGACACTGAAGTCTGCTATCTTGGTGCACAGATATCCTCACTCTTTGATTTGTGGAACAATAAATGTGTTTTATTAAAAGTATTTTGCTCATTTTTACTCTGCAGTTTGAGATTCAACAAACCCCTCACCACTAAGTAGCTTGATCTGTTAAACACAAAAAAGTTAAGACAATTCTTTTACTGTTGCTGAAATATAGACTCTCTCTCTCTCTCTCCATATAAAAAAATTCCCTTCTCACCCTCTGCGTGTGGTCTCTTTCATCCTCTGAGCTCGGGTCCTCTACCAGAGGCCTGGGAGCTTGAGGGTTCTGCGCAGTATCTTGGCTGTGCCTAGTACTGCACATTTCTGGACTGAGATGTCTGATGTTGTTCCTGGGATCTGTTTTAGCCACTGCTCCAGTTTGGGGGTTTCTGCCCCGAGGGCCCCGATGACCACAGGCACCACTGTGGTCTTCACCTTCCAGTTCTTTTCCAGTTCCTCCCTGAGGCCCTGGTATTTCTCCAGTTTCTCATGCTCCTTTTTCCTGATGTTGTAGTCACTTGGTATAGCTACATCCACCACAACGGCTTTCCTCTGTTCTTTATCCACCACCACAATGTCCGGTTGGTTCGCCATTACCATCTTGTCTGTCTGGATCTGGAAGTCCCACAGGATCTTAGCTCGGTCATTCTCCACCACCTTTGGGGGTGTTTCCCACTTCGATCTCGGGGCTTCCAGTCCATATTCTGCACAGATGTTCCTGTACACTATGGCCGCCACCTGGTTATGTCGTTCCATGTACGCTTTCCCTGCCAGCATCTTGCACCCTGCGTTATGTGCTGGACTGTCTCAGGGGCCTCCTTGCACAACCTATACCTTGGGTCTTGTCTGGTGTGGTAGATCTGAGCCTCTATTGCTCTGGTGTTTAGGGCCTGTTCCTGTGCAGCCAGGATGAGAGCCTCTGTGCTGTCCTTGAGTCCAGCTTTGTCCAGCCATTGGTAGGATTTCCTGATATCAGCCACTTCAGTTATTTGTCGGTGGTACATCCCATGTAGGGGCTTGTTCTCCCATGATGGAACCTCGAGCCCCTCATCCTCTGTTCCCCATTGCCTGAGACATTCGCTGAGCATATCGTCCGTTGAGGCTTTGTCCTTGATGTATTTATGAATCTTGGATGTTTCATCCTGGACAGTGGCTCTCACACTCGCTAGTCCTCTGCCTCCTTCCTTACGGCTCGTGTACAGTCTCAGGGTGCTGGATTTGGGGTGGAACCCTCCATGCATGGTTAGTAACTTCCGAGTCTTAACATCGGTGGCCTTTATCTCTTCTATTGGCCAGCTAATTATTCCGGCAGGGTATCTGATTACTGGTAAGGCATAGCTGTTTATTGCACGGATCTTGTTCTTGCCATTGAGTTGGTTCTCAGGACTTGCCTTATTCGTTGGAGGTATTTTGCTGTGGCTCCTTTCCTTGTGACCTCGTCGAGGTTGCCATTTGTTTGTGGTATTCCCAGGTACTTGTAACTGTGCTCTATGTCTGTTATTGTTCCTTCTGGTAGTGAAACCCCTTCTGTGCGGACGACCTTCCCTCTCTTTGTAACCATCCGACCACACTTTTCTAGTCCGAATGACATCCCAATGTCAGTGCTGTATATCCTGGTGGTGTGGATCAGTGAGTCGATGTCTCGCTCACTCTTAGCGTACAGCTTGATGTCATCCATGTAGAGGAGGTGACTGATTGTGGCCCCATTCTTCAGTCGGTATCCGTAGCCAGTCTTGTTGATGATTTGGCTGAGGGGGTTCAGGCCTATGCAGAACAGCAGTGGGGACAGAGCATCTCCTTGGTATATGCCACATTTGATGGACACTTGTGCAAGTGGTTTGCAGTTGGCTTCAAGGGTGGTTTTCCACAGCCCCATCGAGTTTGCAATGAAGGCTCTTAGAGTCCTATTGATGTTGTACATCTCTAAGCATTCAATGATCCAAGTATGTGGCATTGAGTCATAGGCTTTCTTGTAATCTATCCAAGCGGTGCACAGGTTGGTGTGTCGGGTTTTGCAGTCTCGGGCGACTGTGTGGTCTACAAGGAGTTGGTGTTTGGCTCCTCTGCTATTTTTGCCAATGCCCTTCTGTGCCGTACTCATGTATTTATCCATGTGACCACTTATCTTAGCCGCTACGATGCCTGATATGAGCTTCCATGTTGTAGAGACAGGTTATTGGCCGATAGTTGGATGGGATTGAACCCTTTGAGGGATCCTTCTGTATCAGGATTGTGCGACCTTCAGTTAACCATTCAGGGTGAGTCCCATTTTGTAGCAGCTGGTTCATTTGAGCTGCCAGTCGCTCATGGAGGGCAGTGAGTTTCTTTAGCCAGTAGGCATGGATCATGTCAGGTCCTGGTGCTGTTTTTCATACCCGAGACTCTTTCTTGGACATCTGCCACAGTGATGGTTACTGGGGCTTGTTCAGGGAGGTTGCTGTGTTCCTCTCGTAGAGAGGTCAGCCACTTTGCATTGCTGTTGTGTGGAAGGCTTCATTCTCTCTTGTGTATCTCTTCAGACGGCTGGCCAAGGCTTGGAGCCTTTGTTTGGCAGTTTCGAGTGCTTCAGGTATGGACATCTGGCTGTACTTCTTGTGTACTGATCTTTTCATTGCACTCCTTTGGAGCTCTGACAGTTGGCTAACTTCCCTCCTTGTTATCTTGATCTTAGCCTCTAACCGTCTTTTCCATGGTGGGTATTGGGTCTCATGATTGGCACTTGGAGGAAGCAACATGAGATGATTTACTTGCAGGTTTCCAGATATCATCTCAGATTTTTCTGCTAGAAAAGAACAAGAATAAAATCAGGATGTGGACTTTTTGTGCTGTCACAAATCTCTCTAAGATGTATACCTGACTTTAAAAGGAGGTAATGTAGCCAAAGTATGTTCTCTGCCTACATCCACCCAAATGTCAGCTAGTACTTACATCTTGTTTTGTCCCAAATACACAATATTATCTTGACTTCTTAAGTGTTAAATGATAAACTGACTGCAGTCATTTTTACCACTACAAAAATCTCTTCTAGTGCTTCAGTTTCTTAGAAAAGTCTAAAAATCAAAACAGAAAAAGTGACATATTCAGATCTAATTTCCAGCTTGTATGAATTATAAAAGGCACAGTGTTAAATAATAAGTGTTGAATCACCTTTAAAAAATCCAAATATCAAAATCAGAATTCCTTTACTGATAAACGGCCTAATTACGATATTTGGAGTTCCATCTCTATATTTCTATGTTTCTTTGCACATGCTGACTTTTTTGTGTGAATTTGTTTCACCCAAAGATGTTGCGACTTATGTGGTATAAGTACTACAGATTCCTGTTGTAATACCTGTTTTTGTCCTCATAAAAAATAAAGACAAATATAAAGAAAGAAAATGATTCTGGTAGGTCAGTAATTAAGGCCACAAAGTTTATGAGTAAACAACTGTGCTTATTTTTGCAGACCACACTATGGACAAAGGTGTAAGAAAATGGATGAATGTAAAGAAAACAAAACTAACGCCACCCTGACTTAAGGAGACGGGATGGTCAGCAGGTGACATGAATGCAGATGTGGCTGATCTATGGGGGGACAGATGACGAAGTGGGAGGAGAAGCAGCTGGAGAAGCTTCTGGGTCTTTCCTTCTTCTGAAAAGACTGAGAGGATGAGACAACAGGAACCAGATCAAGCACTATGACCGTCTCTTCCTGGTTCTCTGGTATCATCATTGGATGCTCCTCAGTAAACATCCCAGGCTGCTCCTGACCTATGACCTCTATGGTCTCTGTTTGTTCAAAGATCAGGTTCTCAGCTCTTTACTTCTCTTCATCTGGCTGGAAACAGCAATAAATAACACAGAAAGAAATTTGCCTGTATTGATGCAAGTTCGTTTTTAATTCAAGTAAATGATCAATCAGTGAATCCAGACATGGATCATAAACAAAACTTTAAAGATCATCACAGCCTATAGGGGCACTGATGTTTTAAGCAACCCTCCAATTTTACAAAGTGGCAACAACAAGCATGACTATAAATACTATCATATGACTCTACCATGGCTAATTAAACGTATTAAATACAGGTACAGTTTACAGGTACAATTAGCCTCCAGGAGGCTAATGTAGCTTAGCTTCCACCGTAGATTCTCCGGCAAAAAAAAATGTTACAAACGTGTCTTCAACCATTCGCATCACAGTCCTACTGCCATTAAGTCCTAAAACTACCATCAATAACTTTATAACGTAACGCTTAGGAGTTATTATTGGTTTTAGAGTAAAAAACATTTTGACAGGTGCAGATTTTTATTCACCGGAGTGTCGCATAGGATGACGTCAGCTTATTCTTCTTCTTGGGTTTTTGTGGGATCCGTCCTTATTTTTATTATTTCAATCAAAAATATTAAACGTTTACAGAACAGTTTGCATGCAATCACAAAAGAAAATACATCTTAATTTTTCTTAAATTTATTTGGTGTAAATCATTGATATCATACTCAAAAATTGTTGGTAAATAAAAAAAAGGCTTTTAAATCAAGTTCCAACCACAACAAAAACCCTCCGGTTTTATATCTTACTGAGTTATTTTAAATACCGAATTAAAATCCTTTGACCGATACGTCTGACGTGTATTTGTAGCAAATATTCTTAATATCCTGTTCAAACTAGCACATAAATTGTAAATAAAGGTTTTTAAAAAAATAGAATAGACGCCATATTGTTGACTCGAAGGGGGAAAGCAGGGCGTCAATATGTGACGCGGAGGGAGTGAGAATGTGTTGGAAATGCTTATAGAGTCTGCTAGTTAGGGCATTAAATTGATAGAATTTTAAATTAATTTACAAACTTGGTTCTTTTAAGCTTTTTGAGAGAGAAAAATTTTTTAGTAGCTGCTTGGAAATAGTAGGCCATTTTCTAGTTTAGCAAAAACAGTCTAGTGTGCATGTACTGTATCTACATGTCTTAATGACTTTGAGAGGAGCCTGTATATTTAAAATGTACAGGCTATGCATATTTTTATAAAGAAGGGAGAACTTAAACAAAGTACACGACTTTTAGTTTACCAGTATATTTTAATTCCTGACACCACACCATGGCAAGCAGTTGGCAAAAGAATAAAACTTCAATTTCAGTCAGCTGAAATGACTTTCTGCTGCAGGGAGACTTGACTCAACTTTGAAGTGATGAACTAAGCTTTTGATACAGTGGTTTTAAGATCTAGTAGGGATGATAATTGCTAATCTTGAAAAAAAATGGAGAACAAAGTCAGCTCAAAGCATTTCTCTATGGATAATTCTTGTTTTTTTTTTGTGTGGCATTAAACTTTATTTTCTTCTGCACTGCATCTTGTCAAACATAATTTAATGCCAAACCACATGGTACACAAATTTTCTGACCTAGTGTCACTCTTTTCATAAAGCAAAAACCTCCTAGAATACACAGTGTAAATGACACAGTTTAATAATTTACTGGATTATAAATGCTAAACTATTAGTTTGGTGTTATATTTTTATTTATTATTATTAGACAGACAGACAGGGAAAGGGGAGATTAGATTCAAACTAAAGTCACTGCAGCTGATTTATTTTTACAGAGTGAAAGGACATACTAGCTAGAAAAACTGGTTTTACTGCACTGTGTTTGGAAAGCTACTTCTTATATAAACAGCAATCTTGTGTACACTTTGTTGCTTGTATATCTCACAAAATAATGCAAGGTAGATGTTGGTTTTGTTCAACTTTTTAAAGGACATATGAAGCATTTTATGTACATAACTTGTTGCTGAAGAATAGTGATTTTATCTCTTAAAAAGTAAAAAATAAAGACTTTTTCTGAGTGCAAAAGACTCAAAAAACTGTATTTCTCAAACTTTTAAAAATCACATTAGCAGGTTTTGCTGTTTTCTGGACTTTATGTGGAGTGAGGTGGTTCAGGAGGAAAGAGTTTGTCCTGTAACCAGTCAATTACCAGTTTGAACCCTGCTCTTGTTTATTAAAAACTATTTAAACACAATTATGCTCCTCTTGTATGAAAAAGACTTTAAATTAGAACTGTTAGGTATTTTCTTAAACCTACAATAAAAAAGAGAACCACAGACAACGTATATGATATGAGTGTTTAACCAAACTTCTGCAGAAGGAGAAGACACAGTGAACTGATCTTCCAAGCTGCTCACCATGTGTTCTGCCAAACTTCAGTTTGTTTGTCTCTTTTATTAGCAGGGAAGATAAGGTGTGAACAGGACTGGGGGGGTGAAACCCACATCCTATCTTCATAGTAGAATGTGAATTCAGACAGACAGAGGGGAGACACAGATACTCAATTAACACATAGACATGTTTTACAGCTCAGGACTATCCCAGGAAGATCTAAGTCACCATCTGTAAACACATGCTTGATTAAGGAAGATTTAATTGTCTCCACAGTTTCAACAAATTTGAACACTAAACTTCTAAATAGCAAAACTAGTAAAATTACAAATGCAAGAATGATAACAAAGAGAACTACCTAAAAGTAATTGTCTATTCCATGCATGTTTTTGGTATGTGACCAAATCTTCTTCTCTTTTGACTTTTCCCTTCTGCATTTGCCCACTAAATAATCTGTTACCCTTTAGTCCTGTCCTCTCCATTGTCTACCTTTACACCATCTGACTTCATGTCCTCTTTCACCGTAAATCTCCTTCTGGTCTCTCACCCTGTGGCTCCAACATTGTGTCTTGATGAAATCACTGTATCTCCTCTGAACATGTCCAAACAATCTCAGTCTGGTCTCTTTAACTACAGTATATCTCCAAAACATCTAACAAAAGTGTTTGAATAAAATAATACATTAGTGAAACTAAATTATTTCAACTAACTGACTGTTCAATCAGTGTCTAATGAAGGGCCAAATATTGTGTAACACAGTGGGAATAAAAACACATTGGGTCATTTTACTGCAGGATTATATACTGTAATTTTTTAAAGCAGTGGACACCAACAGGAAAATACATTTTCAAACCCGTTCCATTTTCTTAAACAAAAACCTCTTACTAGTCCAAATGTTTTGAGCTTACATTTACATCTGTATCTGTTAAAGCAAAAAGAAAATTGACTTGTTTTGTTGGCTTGATAAGTACCTAAGTCCTGGTTCAATTTAACTTTCTGATCCCAGTAATCTTATCACTTTCTAGTTTTAGTTGGGGATTTGTGGTTTAGTTTTTTTTAACTTCTCACTTTCTGTATTTTGTGTTTTGTCTTGTGATTTTGCTCATATATGGCTTTAAAAACTCAACTGAGTCTGGCCTCATTTTCTTTCAGCAAAATCTGCTGTCAAGTGTGGTTAGTTGTAAGATTTGAATGCATGTTGTGATGTAAAATACTTTGAAATGTCTTGCTGCTGAAATGTGCTATACAAATATAATTTGATTTGATTTTGATGGGGATGTTTTCAGTTTAATAATAAACAAAGAAGACATACATACTGTCCTACTGTCAGATGTATCCCTTTGCCAATAAACCTGAATCAAATCAAATTGTTCATATCATCTACACACAATGCCTCACACTGACCAAAGTGCTTCACAAGTAAAAACAAATACACAATGTAATAAGACATAAATAGGAGTATGTAAAATGTAAAAAAGAAAAAAAAAGAAAGAAATCTTAGGTAAGACTAGCAACAGAAAAAATCAGTTCTCCCCTCAGTGTTTCTCAATTCTGGGCCTCAGGGACCACTGCCATTAAACAGGGGTTTCCCTGTTGCCAATCACCTGGCCTGAATGAATGGGGGCTTAACAGGCTTGGCAGAAGTATGGCATGCAGAAGCTAACGCTATGATTTTTAACAGGTTATGTCTAAACGTCACACCATTCTTCATTACATAAGTTAATTAATGTATTAATTAATGTGTTTTTTAATTTTTTAATTAATTAATGTTAATCAATTAGTTCCCACTGATCATGTTTAGTAAAAGGCTGCTCTTCTCTAATCCAGGCTCTGTTTTAGCAACTTTGACAGCAAGTCCCAGGTTGGACGAACATTGGATTATGTTTTTACTTGGATGCAACTCATTGGATAAACACCAGGTTTCTGGAGTCAACATCTAAATGAGCCCTGTGCTGTTGTCAGCATCTGTAGGGGCAGAGAAAAATGATCACAGGTTTTTGATAAAACATTGAAGATAAATTGAATGCAAATGGGTAAGTGTAACTTACATGTTCAAGCAAATGGGCCTGAAAAAACAAAAGAAAACCAAAACAACAAGTAACTTTAATTTTTGCAGAAAAATATACCAACATTTACACTTTAGCTGTCATGACTTTTCATCTTTGTTTTAAAGTGGGCAATTTGGTAGATTAAAATAATTAAAATATGTTTCCTTTTGTTTCTTACCTTTCTTCCTTTTGAAAGCCACATACGCAGTGATAGCTATGATGACAACAAACAGAGGTGATGCAGTGATGGGGACAACAACATTACTGGAGTGTTCTGTATAAAACAAACATTAAAGCTGAAGTTACATTACTGAGGACATAAAACAGATATAGAAACATTAATTTATTGCTCTGAGTAATTTTAGCAGTGAATTACTATCCAGTCAATCTAGTTACTAGTTTTCTGAAGAAAAAAACCCAAAACAATAAAACTCCTGTACATTGATGCACGTCTTCAATATAAATACTTTCAAGATGTTTTTGACATCTTGAAACTGACGTTTGCAAAAGTTATGGTGTGTGTTTGCAGATTGTATGTGGTTTTTAATGAAAAATGAAGGACAAAACCTTTCAACAAAAACATGGAGACACAGCGAATGTAGGGAGAAACAAGCTATTTAGCCCTGACCTGATGTACCTTCCTTCAGAGGGTGGGTGGGTGGTGGCGGGGCGCCGATTTATGTTTTCGCATCCACCTGAATAATGTGTAGTTGCACCACTGTTTATGACAAATTGACATTAACCAAGAAATCATTACTGATATAAATTTGTTATAAAATTATTACTGATTGCACTTTAAAAATTAGATAACTTTATGTTATTAAAGGTCAAGTTTAAACAATAATGATTTCTTGGTTAATGTCAAATTGTCATAACAAAGACATTTGGATAATGTCAACTTTGTTTTAAAAGTGTCATAATTTACCGAATGATGCTTTATGACAACAGTCATAAATATTCATGAAGGTTTATTCATGTTCATGACATGAGTTATGTCATGTTTATGACAGTGTCATGACAGTCTTATTCACCCCCTTCAAATAAAGTGTTACCAAAGGGCTGGACTAAATATAAAACACAAACAAGACTAATCAAAGATAGAGACTAAGGAACACAAAATAATTAACAAACCTCAAAGTAACCCAGGATCCTAACAGTCTCTTTAAAATATCCTTTCCTTTCCAACACTCCACTTTCAGCGCATCATCACAACAATTCTGAAGAACATTTAACTGAGAAATAGCTTGCATGATAGCAGATGTGCAGTTCCACCACCTAATTGCTGCTGCCACTAGTCTGATGGAGTCTACATGGGGAAGGGGTTCTGTGTAGGACTGGGGCCTGAAGCTCCAAGGCTCAACTTTTGAGAACTAGGCAGCACATTGCAGAAGATGTTAAAGCATCCCAAATGGATGCCACGGAAGATTCAACATGTATGACATATTCAGAGCAAGACTCCAGTTTTGTTTTTATTGAGGGAATAACATTATTGCATGAAAACATAAAACTCAAAAGTTTATTGTGCATAATACCTTCCCACTCTCTTTGAAAAACATATCTTTAACATTTTTTATTTTCTTCTTACCCCAATTGGTCCTGATTGCTCCTTTATTCAGTGGAGTTACAATGTCTCCACTGACTCCATAGAGCTGAAAGACACAGTCACATTTCCTCCAGTCTTTGGGTGGAATTACTGAGATGTTTAGCTCAACCATCATCTGGAACGTTCCATCGTTGTTTTGAAGGATTTCCCCATGTTCCACTCCTTCATGAATCTCCTCTTCCTCCCTCCTCCAGAACAGCAGAGCTCTGTCTGGGTAGAAACCTGTAGCATGACAGCTGACTGGGGAGGAAGGACTCTTCTGTAGCAGAGACACTGTAGGGAGAACTGTTGATGGAGATAGGAATTAGCTTTTTTTCTGTAGTTTGATTTTATCTCACAATAAACAAAATGTCATGTTGGTGTCGAGTTTTCTAACCCATATGCAGAAACACTCCAGAGACAGGGAATACAATGATGTGGTTTTATTTACAGTGAAACACAAATAATGATTAATTGAATCCTGGGTTCTCTTGGCGGATCTCAGGGCAACTGGGGAAGGACAGAGCTGATTAGTCAAATTTCCAGGGAATTCGCTGTCTGGTGGAGGTGGGTCACAATACCTGCCCAGGGGAAGTTTTAGTTCCAGGAGAGGACCCTGAAAGCTAGAGGCTGGTCAGCGGGTTGAAGGCTAGATCGGTGGCGATGGCGGAGGACGGACAGGTAAGACTCCAGGCGGGGAGGGATCTGTCTCAAGGGTGATTGCTGGTTTCGCATTTCAGAACGAGCAGCTGTAACACAGAAACAAGAGCGGTCAGGATCGGAGAATAACTCGAGGCAGAAGTTGTTCTAGGTTGGCCTGTACCATTACTGGCTAACACTCTGGCAGAGAAGTGTCAGCATCCTCCTCCACTTATACACCTCCAAATGAGTAGATTGCACACAGGTGTGCAGGCACCGACCCATGCCCTCAAGAGGACGGTCTCAGGCTCCCCCTAGTGGAAAAAACAGAGAGTCTCTAGAACCCAACAGTGCCTCCCCCTCAACGACCGCCACCCGGCAGTCCAAACGAACATGAGGGCAGGGAGGAACGAAGGACCAAAATAAAAGAACCCGGAACCCACATCCGGTCCTCTGGGCCGTAGCCCTCCCAGTCGACCAGGTACTGTGAGCCTCTGCCCCGACGACAGGAATCAACGACCCGGCGGACAGTGTAGGCTGGATGCCCACATATCTCACGGGGGGGTGTCCAACTCTGTTATTTTAACCATTGTTGACCGGTTCTCCAAGTCTGCTCATTTCGTAGCATTACCCAAGTTGCCTAGTGCCATGGAAACGGCCAACCTCCTGGTGCACCATGTGGTTCGCCTACATGGCATCCCCTTGGACATTGTTTCAGACTGGGGGCCCCAGTTCACATCCAGGGTCTGGCATGCCTTCTGTCAAGCTTTAGGTGCCACTGTGAGTGTTTCATCGGGTTTCCACCCATAAACCAACGGCCAGACTGAGAGGGTCAACCAGGAGTTGGAGGCAGGCCTGCGCTGTATAGTCATTAACAATCCTGCCTCTTGGTCTCAGTTTTTACCTTGGGTGGAATACTCTCACAACTCCCTGACCAGTTTTGCCACAGGTATGTCCCCATTTGAGGTGTCCTTGGGCTATCAGCCGCCTTTGTTTCCCTCTCAGGAAAAGGAACTCTCAGTACCATCTGTGCAGCATCACCTTCGCCGGTGTCATCGTCTGTGGCGACGGACCCGTGCAGCCCTCTCCCGGACGGCCGAACGCAATCGCCTGTTGGCCGATCGTCACAGGACCCCGGCTCCCAATTACCAACCTGGTCAAGATGTTTGGTTGTCCACAAGGAACATTCCTCTAAAAACTGACAGTAGGAAACTCTCACCTCGTTTTATTGGCCCGTTCACCATTTCCAAGATTATCAATCCAGTGACTGTTCGCCTTGACCTTCCTCGAACTATGAAGATCCACCCCTCGTTCCACGTGTCCCAGATTAAACCTGTTGTCTCTAGTCACCTTTGTTCCCCTGACCCCCCACCCCCTCCCCCTAGGATTGTTGATGGTGGCCCTGTTTACACTGTTCGCCGTCTCCTGGACGTGCGCCGTCGGGGGTGTGGCCTGTAGTACCTGGTGGACTGGGAAGGGTATGGTCCCAAAGAGCGGAGCTGGGAGGCACGTTCTGCTATCCTGGACCCTCGGCTCATCCGTGACTTCCACAGTCGTCGAGGAAACAGATGGCGGTCTTGAGGGGGGGGACCTGTCACAGCTGCTGCTGAGCTGTGACCACTCACACCTGAACATCACCACCCTGATCTCCAGCCGCTGCCATATAAGGACGGATCTTCCCCCTGCACGGCGTCAGATTGTTGTTTAACCCTCAGTGGTAACACGTTCAGGCCTGTTGCTAAGATTTGAGCTAACTGCCCAGTACTAACCTGTCTGTTCTCTTCCTTCTGCCCAGTTGCCTCTCCTGTCCCCGATCCTGACCCTCTCCACTGGATTTGGACCTCCTGGCTTTGACCCCCCGTCTGTCTGACCCTGAGATCTGGAACTCGTTTTTACCTGGATTTGGACCCACTGGCTCTGACCCCCGTCTGTCTGACCCGAGATCAGGAACCGCCTGACCCCGACTTGGATTCCCTGGTTCTGACCCTGGCCTGTCTGACTAAGATTGTGTGTTTCCCAATAAACACCCATTTTTATATTTTCTGTTCAGTCCCTGCGTCCATCAGCTCCTGCACGTGTCAAACGCTGTCAGAGTTGACTGCCGTTTGACTGCAATTTCTGATGAACCTTCGATAGAAATTGACAAACCCCAGAAACCCTTGAAGTTGTTTTCAGGAGTTGGGACAGGTGTCACAGCGTGACATTAAAATAGACTAAATGTTTTCACCTTTTTGGTCAGTTAGGATTGATAAATGTATTTTTATTTGTTAAATTGCTTGTTTTGAGTCAAAGGTTAACATACATTTTGGTAGCACTAGTCACTTTTTGGATCGATTTCTGCATTTTGGCCCAGTCATTCTGATAGAACTGGTGTATTCAGGTCAGGTTTGCAGGTTGTGATGTTCTCAAATATCTTCCTAGCTCTGCTCACACAGTTCTAAGAAGGATTCACATTCAGCCTTTTAGACTCAATATCCATAGAAATGAGTTTGCCAACTCTAATTTACCTAACAGGAAAAGTTTAGTATGATTTAATGTTAGACATGAAAAAAAGTCTATGTATGTTTTACATTCAGTGTGTGATTGTTGCATGAATGTCATACAGTGTTACATACATACAGTCTGGTTAGAACTGCTTGAGTATCACAATAAGTTAGATTTTTTGTTTTATCATCTTCATCCTTGTTTGCAATTGTTTCTCTATCAAGTTTGTCCTAATCTGAACTTTGTTTATCAGCCCTCCCATTTCATCCTCTCCACCACCTGTTTTTCTTGTGTCCTTTCCCAGAGAATCCCTCTTTGTCTCTACTGCAGAAGACTCCTTCCAGTCCAGTCAGCTGCCACGCTACAGGTTTCTATCCTAACAGAGTCTTGATGTTCTGGAGGAAAGATGGGGAAGAGATTCATGAGGGTGTGGAACACAGAGAGATTCTCCCAAACAATGATGGGACCTTCCAGATGAAGATTTACCTGAACATTTCCTCTATTACTCTTGAAGACTGGAAGAAGTATGATTGTGTGTTTCAGCTCTTTGACAAAGAAGAAGTAATCCTTAAACTGGATGAGGCCGTTATAATATTCAACAGAGGTAAAATGAAATGTGTCTGTTGATTTTTGTGTATTTTTTTTTTTAAAAATGGCATGTTATCTGCCCCATGATTCTATTGGTCACGATTGGCTTCATGTCTTATTTTACCACAATTAGCTTTTTTAAAATCATATTTTACCTTATAAATTTTTGAGACAATTTTGAGTATTTCCTGCAGTTAATAAGTTTTCATAAAAGAACACATTTTAACTAAAAATTGTTAATAATATGGTTTTAATTGGTTTACTACATATTCTTGGACAATTGAATAGGAAACTTGAGTTGTGTAGTAGAGGCCTGGATGATTAAGGGTTCCTTGTAGCTTAGCAATTTTCTTTTCTGCTTAAAGCTCCTTGAGGTAATTTTGGAAATAGTTTGAGACTCACAACTCTTTAGCTCTATTCTCAACATCAGAAGGGCTTTTCCTTCCCAGGGCTTTTCTCTGTGCTATTTGAAAGCTTATTATTCCTGGAGCCTCCACCTTATTCCTTGTTGTCAGTTGCTTGATGTTGCCATGTCTTCAAGTACTGACCTCTTTTCCATCAACCACATTATCTGATTTGTTAGCAACCACCTGCTTATGAGTCTGGCAGTTTCTCAGGATCTTACTTCTGTCATTTTCCTCCATCCTTCGTGTCTCTCCCACTTAGATTGTGTCCATTCTCAGACCAGATGTTCCTGTTCACTGTTCAAGCTTGTTGGTTGTGGTGTCCTCTGTTTGTCTTACCTTCCTGTATCTTATATCCTGCTATTTTGTGCCAGACTGCCTCATTTTTACCCAGTCTGCATTTTTGGACTTGTTGAAGTGTTGCTGGGCTCAACCGCTATTGCTCCTCTGCTAAACATTTGACTTTATTTTTCTATCATTAGTAGAAAAGCAAATTTGTAGTTTTTCAGCTCAGTCTGTTTATGAAGATTTATGTCTTTTACTCTATAGAGATATATACAGTTAATATGAGGAAAGAGGGAAAACAGTTTTAGTATTTAGTCTTAATCAATTTATGTACTTTGAAAATATCAGAGAAAAGATAAAACACTTTGAACTGTCAGTTAATTAAACGGTCATATCACAAATAAATGAACACTCTAAAACATAGACAATTTACATTTCTTGTCTTAAATGAATAAGGAAGAAGAAAAACTCATAAATCTTACTCAGCATTTTCAGTGTCAGATTAGCCCTTAAACAATTTTTTTTTTTTACAATTTTTACACAAAGACACAACAACAACCTGATATGAATACACATTTAGACACAATCCACATGTACAAAGATATTTTAAGATTTTTGTAATTCTTCACTGTGGCTGTTTTACAACACAAATAGAAATAAAAAGTTGCTTAAGCTGTTTGAGAGCTCAGAATTTAAAATCAGAATACAATTAGACAGAGTAAGATAAATGCAATTATACTTTTATACTGATTTGTGTTTTTATATTGTTCTTCTTCGTTTGTTTGCCAGAGAAGCATCGTAACATAACTCCCATCATAGCGGCTGTGGTTGCTTTTATTCTTGTTTCTGTTGCTGCTGCTGGACATGTGGCCTTTAAAAATAAAGTTGTCTAAAGCACTTTGAAATGCCTTGCTGCTGAAATGTGCTATACAAGTAAAATTTGATTGATTGATTGATTGTTTCTGTCCTTGCAGCACTTGAGAAAAACATTGAACTCACCGAGAAGCTGAATCCAGACCAACAAGCCGTTGAGTGATTTGTGATTTTAGCATATTATTGTTGTTTTTTTCTAAGCAAAACTGACCATATTATAACCTTTTTTGTCACTTTTTAGTTCACATTTACTTTAGTAGAAACACGGTTCGGTGCATGTATCTCTATTTTTAGTTCTGCAGGTGTTTTATGCTGGGGAAAAATATGAAACCAAACATAAAGCTTTTAGTATACTCGTATATCTTCATTCCTAACCACACCCATTGCAAGAAGCTGTGGTTGATGACTAAATGAATAAAACTTAAACTTCAAGCAGCTAAAGTGAGCTTCCCCTACTGGGTGATTGAACTCACCTTTGAAGTGATGAATTCGGGTGACTGAAAGCATTTTTCTGTGGGTATTTTATTGGGTGGAATTAAAGCATGCTTTTGTATTACATCCTGCCAACGTTAATTTGATGCCAAACACTTATTATATGAGATATTTTTATTTTTATATCTTGCTTTTCTTGCTGACTGTGCCATTCTTCTTTTGACAAAGAAACACTCTCTTGGCTGGAATACTTCTGGTTTAAACTGCATGGTGTAATAGTTTATTCAATTATAAAGCTCTAAGTTTTTTGGTAATTCACCATTGGACGGATGGATCGATCTGCAGAGACTGGGATAAACCAGATTTGAAGGAAACTTGTGAAATGCTGCTGGCTTCATTCATCAAAATGAAATCACCAACCAGATGTGGGAAAAACTTTGAACCATTGAAAAATAAGCCAAATTCAAAGTATATTTTACTTGGGCAGCTATTTATTTTAAAAAGTAAGATAGAAAAAAATCCAGACTGAGCCAAGAGAAAGAGCAGCAACAAATGAAACCAAAGTCAAGGTGGAGTAGGTTACCTGTTTGGCATCAAATCCAGTTTGATGAGATCAGGTGTAGAAGATATGAAGGACGCTCACTAGACAGTTCTAGGAAACATTCAAAGAGAAATCATTCATCAATGTCACTCTAACAGGAAAGCATAACACCATATGACTATGAAGACATTCCTAAGATTATTACAGGAAAATTGTTATTATCTCTTCCTTCTAGAACTATAACATGATCCAAAATAAGTCTTTACAATGGAAAAATGAGTTACATCTTCAGAAATCACTGTTAAACATAAAGCAGCATCTCATTGCTGAATAATGTTTCTGTTTCTATTCCTCCTCAAACGCTGTGGGAGGGGCAGGTGAAGGAACTGAAGGCGGCTCTTGTTTCAAGTATCTCATGTCGCTTTGCATTGATATGGAGCTAAAGCAGAAGTTCAAGCTGGAGGACTCCGCCCCCATCGTTCTCCCATCGATGTCATGCTCATCTCCGACCTCAGCGCTGGACCTCACCTGGCGCGTCCAATCAGCAATCAGGCTCTGCATAAAGGATCCACACTCAAGCTGCCATTCGCTTCCAAGCCGCCAGTCGCTTCCCAGCTGCGTTCAATCCCTTCATCTGCTCGCCACAGCTTCTCAGCCAGCACGTCTCAGTTTCTCCGCAGCTCCGTTATTCCTCGTCCTTCGATCTCTCATCCTGCCTCGGCCCTTTCATTTCCTCCTCAGACGCTCATCGCATGCTAAGATTTCTCCTGACCTCAGCCTCGATCGTTTGAAGACTACAGTGAAGTTAGTTTCAAGTTGGATATTCGATATTCGAGCTCCGCGGAGTAGGCGGCATTTAGTTCAAGGTTGATCCGATTTAAGAACGCTAATGTCGGCCAGCGGTTCTCTACAACTCCCGGCCCAAGCGCGCGAAGGTTCATTTAGGGACTGTCAACAAATTACCGAACCAAACACTCCTGTCAAAAACTTTTTAATAAATGCCTTGAATTGTAAGCAACTGACTAATTGTCGGTGCTAAATCATACTTTTACATGATATACAATATAATCTATATCATTTTAAATTCATAAACAATATTTTTAATAATTTTAATATTAAATAATATGTTTTCTTCAATAGCTTCCAGGTCATTTGATCTATTTACTCAAAATTTTAACAGGTAAAATTTCGCAAGGTAGAAGACCTTGCCCTGTCCCGGCATCGAGGGCCTGGTATCCTCTGGTAAAACGGACGGCGGAGTCCGGCGACGACAGGCGCTTAAATTCCGTAATGAAAGTGTGAGTGATTGGAGGTTTAAATACCACTCGGTATTTTACCTCATATAAAACGATAGGTTTATAAGCAGCAAACCTCTTCTGGATGCAAAGGCAAGATTCTCCCACTCGAAAGAGTTGAAGCGGGGAATACCACAACAAGGTATTTTTAATTGCTGGCCTACTGAAAAGAATCTCCAGTTCATAGGACTCCCTAGGAGTCAGCGAACCTGGACCAAATTTAAGCAAAAATGGGGAAAGGGATCAGCAAAAATAAACTGACCGACAGTTTATTTTTATTTATTATTATAGTTTATTAAAATATGTCATAGTCATTTGTTTGACTATGACATATTTTCAGTCATAGTCAAACAAATGACTGAAAATATGTCGAAAACAAGGATCCGCGCAAAATTAAACATTTGGATAAATGGATAACTTTTTACAACTTTGACGGCCGTCTAAATTCACAAAAATTAACGTTACTACAGGATAAAATAAAGCAGAAAACAAAGTCAAACCCAAAGAAAATGTGTGAAGAAGGGTATGATGATAAAGAATTTTGGTTAGAAGAAGCTTTAAAAAGAGAAGGAGGGATAAAACAATCTAGAAAAAATGCAAAACAAAGTGCAGAAGAGACCTTGCTGTTTCATAGAAAAGAAGACGACGAAACAGGGCCGGGGAGATATCAGACAGTGCAGCAGCAGGGAGGGGGTGGGGCAGTTAATTAAAGAATTAACTAAAAAACGTTTGCTTCACTAAAATGTGCTGGTTTTTTGTTCATCATTAAAATAAAACCAAATAAAATGCACCACATTGCACAAACCTGCAAAGGGTTTTCACACCAAGTCCTGCATTGTAACAGGACTTCACAGTAGGTGTCAAACACCTCACACTGTCACCCATAGTATAAAAAAAATGGAAAAGGAAAAGCTCATCTGCTAAAGACTGACTTTGTGTAAATTTTAGAGGAACCAGAAGAAGTTTCATATTTTTATCTGACAGGAGAGCAAACTGCAGTTTGACTAAAGTGAGATTCTCAACTATGAGATTGTTTTTCATATTGATGCAGTGAAGACGACTTGCTGATTTAAACTGAACATTTAACTCATTCCACAGTTCATCAAGTTGAGGACTACAAAAAAATGTCTTTGGAAAGCCGAACAGATGCAGTTGAAAATAAAAAAACTCAAATGTTCACTGGACCCTTCCTAGCAGACAAGAGTTAAAACTCAACTCGGAGTCAAAAACACATCATGCACGGTTTTTGTTTGTTTTTATTTTTATTTTTTGGTCACTATCTTTTGATTACATAGAACAGAATTTAACAGTACAAATTCACAACATAGATGAATTTGAAAGATCATACATTTTAGTAGAGAGAAAAAAAAACTTTGTTAGCATAATGCTTTTTTCTGACTTTACTGCATTCACATATTGACGAGCAAAAAAAAGACTGTCAACTACTTAAAAAAAAAAAACTTACTTGCAAAAAGGGAGAAGGTAACAGATGAAAGTTTGTGTCCTGTGTGGCTGTAAGTACATCCTTGACCATAAACTGAACATGTTTTTTTTTTTTTTTTTTTTTTCACCCATGCAAAAAACTTACATTAGACGAAGCAGAAGGAAGTTTACTGTGTGGTCATTAGCAGGTCAGGGTCTAAGCAAAGTCCTGCCTCTGTGGTAATAATAAAAAAATAATCTACTAAATGAACATTTCAGCTAACCCTAACCCAATCACCTTTTCATCCTCATGAAGTAAACTGTTGGTGATGACATATTGACTAAAGGGGTTTACTATTAAAAAAGGGTTCACTTGTTAGCTTACAAGAAAAACGATATGAAAATGATAAATGTTCCTTTGTGAAACTTTGTACTGATTTCAGTAACGAGAGAATTCAAAGTGCTAAAACAGACATGCAACTCGAGAAAAAACAGAGTACAATACAGGAGTGTAATACATGTAAGAAAGTAAATAACCACATATTTCAGTGTATTCCTTTTTTTTCCAATAGATTGACAATTATATGGGATACATGGTTTGTAAAGTTAAGGATTAGAAAGAAAAAAAAACATCATCTGAAAAGTGTGGTGGACTGGATCTACTGATGCAGTTTTACTTTCACAATTGCATTTGGAGACCAGGTCTGAGTGGATATGCTTCTGTGGTGATGTTTTCCTGTTGTTTTTTCCAACTTTTCTCCTTTCATGGAGGTTTATTTCTTCAACACTTGATGCTAGTACATAACTGCATGCATGTTCTTGCCCTGGTGTTTTGAAGATGGCAACCAGTAATTGAACCATAGATGGTACTAAATGGAAAGGTATTGAGAAAAATCTTTTTAAAATAGTTTTCCATAAACTAATATTAAACAAGACTCTTCTTTTTGTGTGTGTGTTTAAGCCTGACACACATGAACAAGAACATTCTTGTGCTCTGTCCTAATCTCTATGAAAATGTTTGTTCTTTACTTGTGTACTGGTGCTATGGTGTTTTTTTTTTCTTTTGGTTCCTCTAGATAGGAGAGGAGTTTAAAATGATAAATAGAAAAAACTACCAGACAGAAAGAAAAACAAAACCTAAAGACATGGTAAGCAATTCTAACTTAATTTAAAATGATTAACCTGAACTAATACTAATACTTTTGTGCATGTTTGATGGCTTAGTAAATACTTGTTGAGTTAGGGAACAATAGAACCAGATTTCCTTGACTTCATTTTTTTAACAAGCAGCAGCTTAAAGTGGCTGTTGGAGACAGACTGCTGAGTTACCTGATACAAGATGAGAGCAGCACAGAGAAAGAAACAGCAAAAAAAAGTTCATAGGATTAAATTATTGTAATAATTGTAAACAATGTGCTTGTCTTACTATTATTATTATTCTAAAATATATTGATGGTTGACAGTTTACTGGTTCCACATATGTTTGACTTTTACTATTTTCCATCCGTAGCTGGGGTAAAGTGACCGTTGGCTGGTGGGGTTTATCTGACTCAGGCTGCGCTCAGCAGCTGGTGCAGCGCAGAGAAAGAAAAGCTCTCAAAGTTAAAAATGTACATCAGTTGTCCACTAAATCAATCCATTCTCTTTTTATTTAAACTGCATTTTTTTTAATTTATTGCAAAAGCAAAATATTAGTTAATATGTTATGTTGCTTGACAATTTAGTAGATAGTGAGTCAAAATTATGTGGACCTTTATTCACCCCCGAGCCAAGTTGGTTGGTTGAAGTGACAGAGTGGAGGAGGGATTATTAGATATCAGCTGAGAGCAGCACAGAGAAAGAAACGGTGAGGAAGTTGAGCACAGATACATTGTTTTATTATTATTTGAAATTAATATAACAATTAACATGATTTACTAAATGCTTAACTATTGAGTACATAGTGACTATAATTTTCTTGACCTTAATTTCTTCATCAGCCTTGATTGGGATGAAGTGACTGAGAGTGGATCCAGGATTGGAGGTGGAGATAAAAGTTCTTTATTTGATTCAACTTACATGAATGACGACATAAAAAATGAGCAAACTTTGTCCAACTGTAATGATTTACTTCTTGGGGGTGATGCATGGAGCAGAGGGTCTGGTGGTTGGATTCCCGTCTGTTTTTTGAATCTTCAAGCTGTTGAGTTGGATGTTAGCAGACCAGCTTCTCCATCTCACTTCACAACCTGCTACCTTTTGTCTTCAGGTTTTCTCTTGCACAAAAAAAAGGGTGGACTTCTGGGAAGCATCCAATTTATGGACTGGAAATTTAATAGACCGAGCTTGGAATCTCACAGGGAACGGAGGTCCCACTGGATAACACTGGGTGGTCTTGGTTTTTTTCCCAAGATGGATGAAGGAGCTTCAGCAGAGTGGGATTCATTGGAGTCAGGCATAACATGCTTGGAGTCCTGGAAGGTGGGAATCTCATGCTGAACCGAGGATTTGAATGCCGCTGATGGAGGTGAGACCAGATTTGTATCCAGGAGTGTAGAGTTCATACTGTTGCTGGCTAGGATGTCCGGTTTGGCATCCATTGCAATTTTCTTGTAGGAGCTTTGCAGCAATGAGGTTCAATAGATGAAGCACAGCAGTTCTCACAGTTCCAATCAACTTAGTAGCAATTTAATCACCCAATCCATCAGTAGCAATCCATCAGTTCTTGCTTCACCATCTTGAGCATCACCTTGCTCTGGAGATCCCCATTTTCCAGACATTCCATAAGGTTTCAATGATCACTCCTGTTGCAGGACATGGCATGAAGGATTCCCAGAGGAATCAGGTGGAGCATCCTCAGAGTCCTGGAAGGTGGGAATCTCGTGCTGAATCGAGGATTCGAATGCTGATGGAGGTATGATCAGATTTCTACCCAGGAGTGTAGAGGATGAAGCATCAGCCATGGAGCAGGGTCTCATGATGGTATGACGGGGTCTCTGAAAAATATTTAAAGCAGAAAACCAGAAACCCCAACCCTTTATCTCTATTGGTCCATTCAAAGATAAACCCTAAAAGAGGGCTGGGTCACCATTGGATTTAAGAGAAGGTTCGAGAATCATGTCTGTTTTTAAAATGATAAGGACTTTTATATTAAATGATGTAACACGTAGAAGGTTCCAGAATGATGCAACACAGAAGTTTCTAGAATCCTGTCTGTTTTTATATGATAAGGACTTTTATATTAAATAATGACATGATGCAACACATAGAAGGTTCCAGAATGATGCAACACATAGAAGGTTCTAGAACCCTATCCGTTTTATTTAGATAAGAACTTAATTTGAATCAAAACATATGTTTTAATCTGATAAGGACTTATGCAACGTGATGCAACACATAGATGGTTCCAGAATGATGCAACACATAGAAGGTTCTAGAATCCTGTCCGTTTTATTTAGATAACTTAATTTGAATCAAAACATATGTTTTAATATGATAAGGACTTATACAACATTATTAAAACATGATGCAACACATAGAATGATGCAACACATAGAACATTCTAGAATCCTGTCTGTTTTATTTAGATAACAACCTAATTTAAATCAAAACATATGTTTTAATATGATAAGGACTTTATACAAACCTTATTAAAAACATGATGCAACACATAGAACATTCTAGAATCTTGTCTGTTTTATTTAGATAACTAAATAAAACAGAACTTAATTTGAATCAAAACATATGTTTTAATATGATAAGGACTTATGCAACGTGATGCAACACATAGATGGTTCCAGAATGATGCAACACATAGAAGGTTCTAGAATCCTGTCCGTTTTATTTAGATAACAATTTAATTTAAATCAAAACATATGTTTCAATATGATAAGGACTTGTACAACCTTATTAAAAAACATGATGCAACACATAGAATGATGCAACACATAGAACATTCTAGAATCCTGTATGTTTTATTTAGATAACAACTTAATTTCAAATCAAAACATATGTTTTAATATGATAATAGAATAGAAGTACTTTATTCATCCCAACCGGGAAATTACTGTGCAGTAGCAGCATACACAAACACAGAGATGAAGTTACCAATAAAAATAAAAATATAAAATACTATAAAAATGTAGAATGTAAGATGTAAGGTTCAGAAAATAATAATAAATAATAATCTATATGTTAATATGGATTAACATATAGATGTACTATGTACAATAGTGCTATGTGAACAATCTGTGTAATGGTGACTAACTATTGTTATATAAAGTGATGGCCTGTGGCAGGAAAGATTTCCTGTATCTGTCCTTACGACAACGGAGCTGAAGCCTCTGTGTGAGAAAGTGCTCCGCTGTCTGTCCACTGTGTGGTAGAGAGGGTGCAGCTCGTTGACCATGATAGACAACAGCTTCTTCAATGTCCTCCTCTCCACCACATTCTCCAGGGTCTCCAGTTTCAGTCCAAGTACAGAGCCAGCTTTCCTGATGACCCTGTTCAGTCTGTTAGTCGCTGGATCTGATGCTGCTTCCCCAACACACAACAGCAAAGAAAATGGCACCGGCAACAACGCTGTGGTAGAATATCTCCAACATCTTGCTGCACACATTGAAGGATCTCAGCTTCCTCAGGAAATAGAGTCTGCTCATCCCCTTCTTGTACACAGCGTCAATGTTGGATGTCCAGTCTAGTCTGTTGCCGATCACCACTCCCAGATATTTGTAATCCACCACCTCCTCCACCACCTCCCCCTTAATCTTCAGTGGCTGTGAAGGCGTCTTCCTCCTCCTGAAGTCGATCACCATCTCTCTGGTCTTACTAATGTTGAGCCTCAGGTGATTCTGTTCAGACCACTCCACAAAGCCGTCCACCAGTGTCCTGTACTCCCCCTCATCTCCATCTCTCAAACACCCGACAATCGCCGAGTCATCAGAAAACTTCTGTAGATGACATGACTCAGAGTTGTACTGAAAATCGTTGGTGTACAAGGTAAAGAGAAAAGGAGAGAGCACAGTTCCCTGCGGAGCTCCCACGTCACTGACCATTAGTGACAGTATTGAAGGCACTCGAGAAATCAAAGAATGTGATTCTCACCGTGTCTCCTCCACCATCAAGGTGCATATGGGCTCGTTGCAGCAGGAAGATGACAGCATCATCAACTCCTAAGTGGGGCTGGTAGGCAAATTGTAAAGGGTCAAGAAATGTCATCACCTGGGGCCTCAGATGGGCAAGGACCAGTCTCTCCATAACCTTCATCACATGGGATGTGAGAGCGACTGGTCTATAGTCCTCAGGGTTAGATGGTCTCGCCTTCTTGGGCACAGGAACTATGTGTGACGTCTTCCACAGCAACGGGACTCTCTCCAGACTCGAGCTCAGATTGTACAGATGTACCAGTACATGAGACAGCTGGCTGGCGCAGGTCCTTAAGACCCATGGTGTGATGCCATCCGGGCCTGCCGCCTTCCTCTGATGAAGTCTTTCAAGCTGCCTCATAACCTGGCCTGCGGTCACCGTTAGCTGAGAGTTGGTGTTATTGTCTGTAGTGGAGGAAGGTGAGGGAGTGGGAGGAGGGATGGGGTGAGCAGATGGGGGGATGTCGTGCAGGAGAAAGCTTGAAGGTGTTTGGAGCGGCTTGAGACGGTGTGGATGTGTGGGGAGATGGAGGTGACAGGGGAGTAGCAGGGGGTGAGCTAAACCTGTGGAAAAACTGGTTAAACTGGTTTGCCCTGTCCAAACTCCCTGCTGCCAGTGTGTCCTTCCCCTTCCACCCAGTGATGTGTTTTAAACCAATCCACACATCTCTCACACAGTTTTGCTCAAGTTTGGACTCAAGCTTCATCCTGTAGTTGTCCCTGCATGTCCTCAGTGTCTCTTTGAGTTCACGCTGCACTCTCCTCTGCTCCTCTCTGTCTCCAGACCTGAAAGCCATCTTCTTTTTGTTTAGAAGTGCCTTCAGGTCGCATGTAATCCAAGGTTTGTTATTAGGGAAGCAGCGTACGATCCGGGTACAAGTGACAGTGTCCACACAGAACCTGATGTAGTCTGTGATGCAATTGGTCATGGAATCGATGTCCTCCCCATGAGGCTCACAGAGTACCTTGTATAAGGACTTGTATATATACCTTGTATAAGGACTTATACAACCTTATTAAAAACACATGATGCAACACATAGAATGATGCAACACATAGAACATTCTAGAATCCTGTCTGTTTAATTTAGATAAGAACTTAATTTTAAAATCAAAACATATGTTTCAATATGATAAGGACCATCCATCCATTTTCCTACACCCTTGTCCCTTAATGGGGTCGGGAGGTGCTGGTGCCTATCTCCAGCTAGCGTTCCGGGCGAGAACGGTCCGCCCTGGACAGGTCGCCAGTCTGTCGCAGGGCAACACAGAGACACACACAGGACAAACAACCATGCACACACACACTCACACCTAGGGGCAATTTAGACAGACCAATTAACCTGACAGTCATGTTTTTGGACTGTGGGAGGAAACCGGAGTACCCGGAGAAAACCCACCATGCATAGGGAGAACATGCAAACTCCATGCAGAAAGGCCGGGGCCGGGAATTGAACCCAGAACCTTCTTGCTGCAAGGCAACAGCTCTACCAACTGCGCCACTGTGCAGCTATGATAAGGACTTATACAACCTTATTAAAAAACATGATGCAACACATAGAAGGTTCTAGAATCCTGTCTGTTTTATTTAGATAAGAACTTAATTTGAATCAAAGCATATGTTTTAATATAAGGATTATATGACGCAAGTATAACATATGTTTTATACGATAACAATTTTATGACGCAGGTTTAACATATGTTTTATACGATAAGCATTTTATAAGCAGATTAAACAGATGTTTGTGTGCGATGGCATCGATTCACCATATGTTTGTGTGCGATAAGACGCGATAAGATAGATTTTGATTTGGGCGTGGCATTTTAATCCATCAAACTCGATTAATTAAAATTTGACATAAGCTTACATGTATATTTTTTGATAGCTATATCCAGGGGGACCCACTGCATTCAGGGAACTGTACACATCCGGTTGGTGCCATGTTTCAGTAAGGCACATAAGGTCCAAATTCTTCTCCAGAATATGGTCAAGAATAACTCAGGATTTGTTGGATAATGATTGAACATTGAAAAGTTCTATTTTAACACTGGCTGGAGTAGAAACCTTTTGAAGAGGTTTCAGCAAACTGAAATCCACTTCATGCTTTCCTTGCCTCTTCATGCATTGTGTTGTTGCAGCCATAGACATAAAATAAGAGCAGACCCCGCATTGACTGCTCCGGCGCAGGAAATACGGCGGCCATCTTGGAGCGGTAGTCCCTCCTACTTTGCTCAATTAAAACAGAAGATGCCTCAGCACTGAGGGATATTATTGTTCGGATCTATGGATTATTGATGTGAGGCTCCACAGACAACATTTCACAAGCAAGATGGACATATTATTGTGTATATATTGTGATTATAATATTATTTTACTGTATTTATGTCCACCGGCGAGAAACCATCTAATATTAGCTACAGTGCTTGGTGTAATACGGGTTCAGCTACGAAGGATAACTGAGATTCTGTAAATCTAAAAAAAATTATTATTCTCTAACATTGACTTGGATTATCTGACACAAGAGCCTATATTAGAAATGAAACTATGCAACACATATTATAAAACTTATGTGTTATAACATTCACCAGAAAAGTTTTACACAGGTGGTAAAGACTATTATGTAATTCTTTCACTAGTAAGATACATCCTAAATCTTCCGATTTTGTTTTGAAAGTTTTATAAAGATGATGTGAGGAAGAAGAGGGAGAATCTATAAGAGAGACGGATTCACTGCAGCAGGATGGATCTCACATGGGATTTTGGAGTCAATCTCTGAAGCTAGAACTCGTCGGCTGAAAAATATATCTATATATATTGCATGCATACATACATACATACATGTATCCAATATATAATATGTAATATATATTGTATATATAATCATTATTTGTTTGTGTCTGTATAGTTATATAAATATGTATTGATATTACTAAATAATTTATTAAACTGAACGACTGTGTGCTTTGTAATATGCTCTTCATACATCGATATCAGAATATTAGATTCCTATTCTATTGTTATAGCCACTAATCATATTTAAATATGCTGAACTATGTATTAAAAACATACTTAAATAATACAATTATTTATAAATGTAGCTTTGATAGATGTTTAAATATGGTTTCCAGTAACACAAAGCGTGTTTTGTTCAATTAAATGCGCTGATACGTCATTTTACCTGCTAAACACATAATGCTGAGTGGAGTGGTCTACCTCTCTAAGATGGCCGCCCTAAATCTCGTCAGCGGCAATAGGCGAGAGCGGAGCATGAGGCGTCTATCCTTATATTATGTCTATGGTTGCAGAGCATATCACACATAGACAATATAAGAGCAGACCCCGCATTGGTTGCTCCTGCGCAGGAAATACGGCGGCCATCTTGGAGCGGTAGTCCCTCCTACTTTGCTCAATCAAAACAGAAGATGCCTCAGCACTGTGTCACGATCCGTGTTTCTGTATGTTTATTTTTGAGTTTTCTGTGTGTCATCCTGTTCCCTGTGAGTCCTGTGTCTAGGTGTATCTAGTTCCCTTGATTACCTTGTGTGTATTTAGTCTCCCCTGTTGTCTGTATTCCTCGTCGGATCCTCGTCGTGTGAACCTCTGTCTCCTTGTGCTCCCTGTGTGCTCAGTTCCGAGTTATTCAATAAATCATCATTTTCACCTACCTCCTGGGTCAGCCTGCATTCCTCCTCACCACCTCAACCCCAAATCATGACACACTGAGGGATATTGTTGTTCGGAACTATGTATTATTGATGCGAGGGCACAAACAACATTTCACAAGTAAGATGGACATATTATTGTGTATATATTGTGATTGGAATATTACTTTACTGTATTTATGTCCACTGGTGAGATACCAGCTAATATTAGCTACAGTGCTTGGTGTAATACCGGGTTCAGCCCCGAGAGACAGCCCTGCTGTCAGCCCCGCTATGAAGGCTAAGTGAGAGTCTGTAAATCTAAAAAAAATAATTATTCTCTAACATTGACTTAGATTATCTGACACAAGAGCCTATATTAGAAATGAAACCATGTAACACATATTATAAAACTTATATTATGTGTTATAACATTCACCAGCAAAGTTTACACAGGTGGTAAAGACTATTATGTAACTCTTTTAGTGACGTGCGGTCAGGGGAGGCCTGTCATCATGGAAAAATAATAGAAAATCATTTATATTACTATTTTCACTGTGTGGTTTTGTACTATAAAGTATCTATTTTTTACTTAGCTCAACCAATTCTGAATAGTTTTTCTTCAAAATCGCTGGATTTTCGCATTTTCCCATTCAAATGCTGACACGAAGCCGGTGAGGCAGCAGTGAGTTCAGCCTCACTTGGGATTACGCAATCGCTCGCTAACTGCACTGGCTGCCATTATATGACAGCATGTTCGTCCTGTCTGTACGTTGGCAATAAAATGGCTTAAAAACATTTAATATATGGACTGATTTTCCATAAATTCGCTTATGTATATAATGTACATGTTTTTTGTCACCACTGTGTGTGTATCATGTTTTATGTGCGGAGGAGCGAACAGAAACGGCAGAGAACAGACTCAAGGTGAGACAGGCAGTTCTCTTGCCTCATGGCAGGGGGCGCTCATGTTCACAGATATTGCGACTGCACAACTGCAGAGTAAGACACAGTGCTAGTGTGTGGCTAGCCATGGAGCTAAACACACAGTAAAGTACAGCGATATATTTGTTTTCTTATCTCTTCCGACGTCAACATGAAAGATTACATTTCTACACTTAAACAGTTTTCTAAAGTGAATTTTCAATTGAAGCAGGAGATGGTAACTAAAGGAAAACCAACACGAAGCTGAACGTTTTAACTTCAAGACAGTTTGATGATTCACAGAGTAGAAAAGACATGCCGAGGATAAACTTGGCTTTGGATGAACGGATATTTTTGTGCAGAATTAGCGTTGTACGGATTTCATTGACACGTAAAGGTAAGACAGCAATAAGATGTTTTTTGTTTAGTTTTTTAATTAAATGCGTTTTGTGGGCTACAGTTAATGTTTAAATAATTCAGTAAAGTAGAAGCGGTAACTAATCTACCACAGCAAGTATTTATTAATAAAACATTAAGCCTAAAACGAACTACAACAAACTAAATGTTCTGTTATGTGTGCAAAATTCTTGAATGTTTTTTGGTGTTAAATCCTAAAACATGAAGCGGCATTGTTGTCAGTTCCTATGGCAACGAATCTGCATAGCTTGGCGAATACAGATCATTTTGCTGTGGATCATAGTACGAAATTAATACCTGAATTTCTAAGTTTCACTGAGTTAACACGGCTATGGATGACATGTAAATGATTAGTCTTTTTGCCCCCCAGCGTTATATGCATGCGTGAAATTTCCTTAGGTCCAATAACATGGATGGTGTCTAAGTCAAAAGTCAGTGTCTCACCAGCAATGAACCTCACCGCACGTCACTGATCTGAGTTTATCTAGGTGTATCTGGGACTTCATTCTCATGCCTGGCCTCATAATGCCTCAACATTGAGGAGGTGGATTTATTCAAATAAGACAGTTTAGTCAAACATATACGACATTTAACCTGCAGAACATAATATGAAAGTAAACTAAGAGTCAATTTCAGCTGAATTTGGATTCAGATAGATCAAGCAGAAACTGACAAAAACTGGATGAAACAACAAAAATGAAAACAAATTTATTTTCCAATATAAGATCAAAATGGTCCCACACTGTGGAAACCTTTCCTTTGAAGCTGCTCCATAGTTGACGCTGTTCCGTAAGATCAAGAATTCGTTTGGCAAATGCATTTGACAGATTGACAGATTCGCTTCCCTATAAACAGTTGGGCGCGTTAATGTCATTTTGAAACAGTTCCTGTATCGGTCACGTGACTCCTATACTGTGGGAGTGACTGCAGCAGGTTACTACAGCCTTTCATGCTTATGTTTGTTTTCTGGTAATTCTGACATTAACTGAAACAGCTATGGACATTTAACAGTAGCAGACCTTTCCTAAAAATTGTACAGTAACTTGTAAAAAAAATATACAGGCTGAAATTTATGATTATCCTAGTTAGCACACATTTTTTTTGCTAAAATAGATTTACATCACACAGATTTGTAAACACACTATAATTGACCTCTTACTTTAAAATAGTTATCTATTCATGTCGGTATGGAGAGCCTTACAAAGCAAATTAGAAAAAACAATATAAGGTATAAATGACAATGTACTACAATTTCTTACCTGCAGTTGTGGTATGGCAGAACATGAGAAGCATCACTATCTTCATTTTGCTTAGAAAGCTTGCGTGCAAGTGAAGGTTTGAGGGGAAGTCTGACTTGCTTAACTTGTTTGCTAAATCTAGAAATGCTTTCTATTTAATTGTGCAATGTGATCTGTGAGAGTCAAGGCAGAGTTTCAGAAAGAGCAGGAGTTTTTAAAGCAACAGAAGCCTTATTTAAAAGTGTCAAATTACAAAGTCAAATTTCTTTGAAGTCATATTTGACCTATAAAGCATTTTCATATCAACTACTGAAAGTAACATAATCACTTGATTGTGCTATAAAATGGAATTATGTGCCTAGAAAACACATAATACTGCCCTTTAACCTTTGGGGACCACTGGTCTAAATTGTCCCTAGGTGTGAGTGTGTGTGCATGGTTGTTTTTCCTGTCTGTCTTTGCCCTGTGACAGACTGGCGACCTGTCCAGGGTGACCCCACCTCTCGCCTGGAACGTTAGCTGGAGAGGCACCAGCAACCCTCCTGGCCCCATTAAGGGACAAGGGTGTAAAGAAAATGGATGGATGTATAGTTTTAATTAATATAAACCCTTTTTTGTAACTTAAAAGGTGGAGAGATTGGAGTTTCTTTGTGTTCACACCTCAGTCAATGCATATTTGGATGAGTTGTTTGGAAATGACCATTTAGAAATTATCTTAAGGGCTTGTACTTTCCCAGACGTCACGTTGGAGAACAGAGCACAGATATTATTTCCTTGAGAGGTTGAAATTTAATTAACTGATGTATTAAACAGAACAAATTTTGAACTCTGTAGTTCTACTTCAGCATGAGAAAAACATCTCCTCGCCATCTACATATAGCTTGGAATTCATAGTATGTTCCAGCTGAACAGGTTTATGTTCATAAATGAAAGAAGAAAATGGAGGATGAGATGTGGTAAAAGGCTAAAACAAAGGCCAAGGTGGAGTGCATCATCTGATTTGGCATCAAATCCTGTTTGACAAGATTAAGTGCGGGAAACAAAAGGTATTTACTGAACCATTTCAAGTGAAACCAACCTCTTAGTATCATATTAAAACACAAAGCAGCTTTAAAAAATCACACTAGAAAATAATGAAGACATTTTTTAAAAAGATATAGAAAAGTTGTTTTTCTATCTTCTTTTTAGCATCCTTAATAAACACATTGGATTTATTTCATACTCCATCACTATTGATTTTGTCCTCACTTAATCACAGGGACATTTCAAACTTTTATTGAGAGAGGTGACGTCTGCCTGAGATTAATTGACTCAACATTAAACATCTATGAATGCTAATTATGCATGAAAAATAAAATAAAAGGGCACATTTTGAAGAAATCCTTTACTTTTAAATGCATGTGGTACATAGCTTTAACCATAGAGGGTCATTCTCAAAAAGTGAACAGTTAAGTTATCTCAATGAAGATGAATAACTTCTGAAAATAGTTATATTTTGCTGTCACTGCTGCAAAGTACAAAGTCCATAATGGTTTGCTTACTATCACTGTCTTTGGTGTCATTGTTAACAGTAGAAAAACATTCCTCATTTAATGATGTCTTTGCAGTTATCTTCAAATTGCCAAATGGGCAAGTGTTTACAATGGGAAATGAAAGCATGTACAAATCGAACCAAGAGGCTGGCCAAGAACAATATATTGCATTGAAAAGTTGATTCATAAAATTATAAATTACATTTTAAGAAACAAACAAATGAAAATGATGCATCTGTTAATATGTCATTGCTGAATTACACTTTGCTTTCCACAAACTCTTGTTGCTGCCCGTACTCCTCCTCAAACACTGTGGGAGGGGCAATTCAGCTAACTGACGGTGGTTCTTGTTTCAAGTGTCTGCAGTCATTTTTGTTTTAATCGTGGTTTGTACTCTCAGCTCAGTTTGAGAGGATTTAAAATCAACTTTCTGGGAAAGATGTGTATTTATGCAAACAAAATAGTAATATTGCTTCTTCTCTGCCAGGCTTCAACATCAGGTATAGTAGCCAGTTTTAAAGTCACTAAAATAACCATTTATGTATGGAGGAGGATTTTTTTAAACTGTTTATTCAATGTTATAAGACTCTGTGTTTCTGTTTTTAATGTTGTAAAGCACTTTGAAATGCCTTGATGCTGAAATGTGCTTTGCAAATACAATTTGATTGATTGATTGATTGATTGACCATATATCTTCCACTTTTTTTTTCCACAGTCAAAAATTCATTGACGATTTTTGCCATTATTTCGACTGGAATCAGGGATCTTCCAAACCTGTTTACAACAGTAATTGACGACATCCAGGTGGATTACTACGATGGCAACGGAATTAGAAAACAAAGCTCAATTCTCTGGAAGAACATATCAGATTCCTATTATTCGACAATATTCTCTAAAGAAGTATTAACCTATCTGGACTTTGGTTTTACTGTATACTTAAACAACCTGAGTACCTTAAATCCAGATGAAGGTACTGTGCAGATACTTCACACAATAAATGTTAAATACCTTTTTGTTAACAAACTACTATAATTTTTGCTGTTTGTCTTAGATGTCCATGTTTTACAGTGTATGGCCGGCTGTGAATTGGATGAAACGTCTGTTGAAGTTATCACTTTTCAGCAGTGTGGCTACAATGGAGAAGATTTTATGAAACTGGACTCCAAAAATAAGACATGGAATGCTCAACATCCTTTGGCTGAAAGATTAAAACCACTGTGGGACTCTGCCCAGGAGCAACTAAACAACATAACACAGTTTTTGACTCTGATTTGCCCTCTAATGCTAAAAGAGTTTGTGACTCTTAGTGCTGTGCAGAGAGAAGGTATGACAGTCAGTTTATTCAGTTTAACTTTCACATTCAATTTCTGATTTTTTGACAGTAAGATTTAACTTAGCACTAAGAATGCAATATATCTTACTACTGTTTATTATCTCATTTAATTTATGATAATCTTCAGTTAGACAAAATAAATACTAGCTTATAGTAGCAAAATAAAAAGGCCAGAAACCTTTAACTTTTGCACACAACTTTGTTTTTACATGAACAATTGCCAAATGTCATGTAAGATTTTGAATACATTAAGATTGAATCTTTCTTTTTTCTTTTATACCTCAAAATTATTCTTACACCTACTTTTCTCTTTTTGCTTACTGTGGTTCAGCATTGTGGTCATGGGTTGATTGGTGCATATTGTACTTCCAGCAATCAAAGGCTGGAGGCAGACTCAAGTAACGTCCATTTGTTATATGACTGCATTTCATTTCCTCTTTTGCCTCTCCACATTGTCTCCCTCATACAGACCTCACTTCTGTCGCTCTCCTCCAGAAGAACTCTTCCTCTCTTGTCAGATGTTTTGCCACAGGTTTCTACCCAAACTCAGCCCAGATGTTCTGGAGGAGAGATGGAGTGGAGATCCAAAATGATGAGCAGCCCAGTGAGATCCTCCCAAACCATGACAACACTTACCAGATGAGTGTTGAGCTGAATGTTTCAGCAATTGCATCTGAAGACTGGAAGAGATATGACTGTGTGTTCAAGCTCAATAATAAAACCATAGCAACCAGGCTGGAAAAGGAAACAATCATTACTCAGGATGGTAAACTCTCATCACAAAATACACAGATGAAATATCTACTCTGTAAACTTGTCATAAAAAGAATGTCTAATTCTAGCTTCAGATCCAGTGTCTCCTTCCTCTTCATCTTCCTCTTCCTTCAAGTTTCCTCTTGATTTGGCCATTGGACTTGTTGTTGGATTGATTCTGTTGTGCTTCTGCATAACTGGACTCTTTCTTTGGAAAAATTCTACAAACGGTAAACACTTGAACATTTTTTGTATTCTGATAATTAGCTTTTTTAAAACTTTACAACAAAAGATAAATATGAGTGAAAAAATCTTTATATATTTTTCAAGCCCCATTTATATTGACACCTGCTAAGTTAAAAGTTATTAATGTAATGTAAACCAAGCTATCATGCAAATATGTTGTGATAAAATACTAATGTTTTTTTTTCTACTAGCCTCACATTTCAATGACAGACCTTCATATCCCAACTATCCAAGTAAGTTCTTCAGTGCTCACACACTGATCCATATTTGCTAAAATATTTTTTATTTTGTTCATTGGACATGATGTGAATAAAACGTATTGCTTGAGTTCTGTGTATATGTTGAAGCAACAAAATTCTTAAACTAAAACATACTTTTTCAAAAAATGAGTTTTTCATTTGATCCTTTTTCTTTTTGTTCTTTTTTGACAGCCACCATACAAAATTGTCAACATCATTGTGATTTGGAGTAAGTTTGTGATCAAAGTTTGTGTTTTGAGTGGGATCAAAAGAACGGATACGGCGCAGGAATTACAAATAATGTTATTTAACCAACACTACCTGTGACTCCTTAATGATATTATGGTGTGACATCGCTTTCAGTGAACAGTTAAACAGGCAACATACTGGAAAATAATAACTTGTTACATATTTCGGTTTAACTTTTTTTAATGAATATTAAAGCAATCTTTTAATGAACAAAAAAGTTGTTTTTAAGTATCTTACCTGGTTGATTCAATGACTTGTTCTGCTCTATGTAGCCATGACTATCTTGAAATAATTTGGTTTGTATGGCAATTACAAAATCACTATATTTTCAGAATGATATAATTCTCAATTTACTTCTTCTTGTTCTATATTTTGATCAATGTTTCTGTTTAGTATATTATCAATAAAAGGGTATATGTTGTCATCATATAGTTTGCTTCCTGTCCTTGAGTTTCTTCAGTTGAGTATCCACATCCTAGTTAAAGACACAGTATGCAACTTTTATGAAATATATATTTTTCTACATATTTGTTAAAACTGTCACCATGTTGTGGACAATATAAGACAACTAATCAGTGAAAAGATCAATCTCCACCTCCTCCTCCCTGAGCTGCTATTGCCATGTGAAGAAACAACCAAAAACAGCCAATTAAGAAGAGTCTTAGCACAGTGGATCACTGTACTCACTGCTAAATGTGCTAATGGAAGAGAAACAACAAGAAAACCATTTATCTGTTGTGCTAACTAAACTGAGCATTCAAAACAGGTTATGCTAATTGCAGCTTAGCAGAGAGCAAGAGGGGATGGAGAGGGAAAGATGAGCAGTGCCATAGAATATTATGATTCACAGCGCTAAGTCCCACCCCCTGGCTCTGATTGGTTCCTTTTAGTTAGCACTAGGAGAAGGCTGATAGCAACTTCTGCATGGTTAGCATTTTACTCTACTTGGCTGTAAAAAAGATGGCGTAATATGAGTAAAAGTAATTTTATTTATACAGCACATTTTCAGCAACAAGGAAATACAAAGTGCTTTACAGGAATTAACAGGAGCAGTTTATCAATGAGCTGGAGCTTAGCAACTTTATTAGAAAAATAATGCAATAACTCCTGACTATTATTTTTTTGTGTGGATCCTCAGACAGAACATGTTTCAGTGAGCGGCTCTCATGGACACACATGTCCACTGTCAGGTTCTTCATAGTTTGCTTCGGGACGCCTCCAAAGCTACTAGCTGTGGTGCAAAGTGGGAAAACTGGTTTTACTGTAACACTAAAACCAGTAGGGCTAGTCTACTTTTTCTTGTTTATACAGACACAGCAATGCTGTGCTAACTTTGCAAGTTTTATATCTAATAAAATAATCTACCTCAGATCTTAACTTTGTTGACACATTTTAAAAGATTAAAATTTATGTAGATGAAGTTTACTTTTTTGTAGAGGATTTTTCATGTATAAGGTTTAAAAAGATGCTTTAGAAATGTCTACCTAATAGTTCAATACATTAAGTCTTTTTTTTGTCTTATTTGATATTTTTGAGGATGTGTGTTGCTGCAAACATGATAAGTAAATGTCTCCAGATGTTTCAATCTTCACAGGGAATCTTCTAGTTAATTCTGTGGAGCTTTCAGTGAACTGGTGCAAAATCAAGCCGAAAATATTTTGATCGACAATGTTAAATAATACAGATTGTATCTGTCCAATGCTGCCCTCTGGTGTCCTGCTGAAGAAAGTACAAATAACACTTTGGAACATTTCCATCAAGAAATTCCAATGCTTAACCAGGGCTGTAAATAGAACTGGTTCTTATTGTTCTGTTGAACAATAAGATCATTAAACCATTAAACCCGATATCCTTCCTATCAGATCCCATTAAACATTTAGATTCCAACACCTAAGAGACAACAAAGTTGTATTATTCTGATGCTAAACTGACATTTCAAAAAACATGAAATGAGGTTCAATACATTTATTATCAGCAGTTGGTCACTTAATAATATATCAAATCCATGTGATCTTGTAGAAAATCTAAATGGTTGAGAGTTTTAAGGACTCAGACTTAGGTATGCTGTACAAAAAGATAAAACATATAATTAGCACAAAAACAATATGACAAGATGATTCAGATGTAGTGGAAGAAAAACTATTCATAGTATGATGAAATAAAACATGCTTATAAATGAGAACTTTAAAAAAAACGATAGATAAGAGTTAACTATAACTACAGTAGTGTTTTACTGATCCATTAAATAAATTAAAATGTTATTTTAGAAACTTTATTACTGCAGCTAATTATTCAGATTAATTACACACAAATGGATTTTTGAAAGTATTTATTTCTGTTAATTATGATAATTTTCACAAAAACGTAATGAAAAGATGAAATTTAAAATTACAACATGTATCAGACAAAAAATAGAACAGAAACAGTCTTGATGGAAAATATGTTTTATAACTGCTTAACTGTAGATGTTTTCTAAATAAAATAGTAATAATGCAAAGACAATAATGGAGAATTAAATAAAACATTATGGCTTAAGCAGTGGAACCAAAGCAATATTAAAAATTTGCAAATCTTTATATTTGCACACATTGCAGTTTCACCTGCCCACAGAGATGAGAGAGGTGAAGCTGTGAAGGACTAGCTGGTGTTTCTCAGGTCAAAGTAGTGAAACTGTTTCTTCAAATCAAAGTGATGGAGGCTGCCTGTCCAAAGCAGAGGAACAAACTGAGGCTGTATAGTTTCCTTGTTCTTCCTGCAGCTTTTATAGCTGCACAGGCAGTGGAAACCCTCAGTAGACACACAGATGTTTGCTAATTGCTCCTGACTAGTCTGAAGGAGTTGAGTTGGGGAGGGTGTGGAAAGGGCTGCTCAATGAGATGGTGGCTCAGTAGCAGGCAAGCTGCAGCTCTGAGGAAGACCTTTGTCCTTGAAGTTGGTCCCATCAAGCATTTTGCACAGCTGAATAACTGCTAAGAGAGATTAAAAGATTTCTCAAACATGCATGAAAGAATCAAGGCAACACTCCATAATATTTGATGATTTACTGGAAACTTTCAGGCCTTTAGGGATCTTTATACTCGCAAAAGCAGGACTGTCATGTGAGAAAATCACCTCTGCAATGATGCTCAGAGGGCATTTCTTGATTATGCTTTTAACCTATTTGGTTACATAGTCATCATGTCTTAAGTTAGTTTTCTTTGATACACCCTTTTTTCATTATTAACTCCAGCATTGCCAAAGTCCATTTATTCTTGTTGTCAAGCAGTCTGTTGTCTTTCACACAACCTACATGGAGAGAGAGAGAATACAGAGACATTCAAATATTAAATACTCAAAATGTTACAAATGAAAGTTTACTAATTGTACAGTTAATTTTGATTTCATAAAATACAACCCTGGCACTAAATACATGTATTATTTTACATAAACTGGCATCTCTGGAAATCTGAACAAATATGTTATTTCACATTTGCTTTACTATTGTAATATGAGATAATTATAATTGTAGTTATGCTATAGGATAAACAAACAAACATGTAATTTACCATTTCCTCATTTTAGTCCAAAATACACAAACCACTGTCAGAAGAAGAAAAGAAGCTCCAATGACAGGAACCAAATATTCTTAAGAAGCCACCTGCTGAAACTACAAAACAAAAAAAGGAAAGGAAAACAGTTTTCTAATTAATTTTTAATATTGATTTTGGGAATGTGATTATTAAAACATACATTTTTAACTCATGTGCAGAAAATTCGTAACTTCTGAGGACAATAATATAAGTATCCTCTGCATTCACTCAGCATCCTTATGAAAGCTTATATAAGACAAAGTAAACTAGGAAAGTACTGAATGTCTAATGCAATGTTTAATGACTGTTGGCTTAGTAGGTATAATTAATCTAGATCTACTCAGATTCTGGAATAAATATAAATGGTAGAAACAAGATTTAGATGTTGGTAACCTGTGAAGGCTACATACAAATATTTCTTTTTAAATTATCCTTAATAGTGTTGGATGACCTCAGTTTTCCATTAATTGAAATTGGGAGACATCATCAAGATCGAAGATCTTCAGCAGTAATTGACAGACATCTCAAACAGGTGGAGTGTTGAGGGTAGAGACTCTCTGACTTTTAAATCAAGTTCTACATGAATGTGTCAAGTGCAACCCAGATCATTTGGAAACATTTTACATGGCCCCATGATTAGGTAAATTGTAGCCTCTTACTTCACTGATTATGATAGAGATGACCTACACCAGAAATGGTATTTCTCCCTGGCATTCCAGATGTACACAGGTCCCTGACCTTCAGCTCCCATTTGTCATTAAATTAGTGAGCAGTTGCTGTGATATTCATCCATAATGGAGATCGTCAGTAGATCCGTTGTGAGTGACACATTCTGATCTCTAACAATTTGCATTAGAGGTTCAGTGATATTAATTGCAGATGTGTTTTTTTTCTGGATTGTAAACTCCTTGGAAGTCTCCATGATGAGCTTGACAGTTCGAAGGCTAAGAAGGATGTCATTTGTTGTCATGTTTTAAGGGTTTTACACAACTATTTTGGTGTGATTATTTATCTAATATTTTAGCATTGGTTCAATTTGGTTTCAATCTGATGCCAGTTTCTATTTTTACAGTTTAATTATATCTTGTTTAGCTTTTTATGTCTATGAAATGCTTTGAGGTGTCATCATTTTATTTTCTCGCACACATGGTGGTGTTGTAAATAAGTACACCTTGAATTTTTGTTATTTTTCTAATCTAATTTATAAGCAGTCAAAATGTCTTATTTTCCTTTTAGATTTTCAATTAATTCTGTCTGTCTGGTAAGTTTCGGTTCTTCATTTGCTCCCTGTGCCTTTAAATTGCTTATGTGTGCAGATTTTTTAGTTTGTTTGTAGTTAAGACTTTATTCCATTTTCACTTGCCTGCCTGTAATTTCCCATGTCTTCTTTTAGATCCTTGGCCTTTATTTAAGACCTGTAATATTTATGATTTGTATTTATCTAACCTAATAGGGATGCAAGTCAGTGTAAATCTAGTGTGTTTACATTTGATTAATTAAAAACTTTGTTAAAATTTGTAAAATCAGTTAGCCAACACAAACATGAAACACTTGTATGCTTATTTAAATCTATGTCTTACCATAATTTGTCTTGATAATAGCTTTGTCCAGTGGGAAGCTGATGTTTTCTGAAAATTGGAAAACTGAAAAATGCAGTTAAACCTACTCCAGTCTTCACTTGTGAATGACACAATATTCAGGTTGACAGTCATTTGAAATGTCCCATCATTGTTGGGGAGAGACTCAAAGGGGTCAACATTCTCATGTATCTTTTCTCCATCTCTACTCCAGAATATGACGGCTTTGTTAGGATAGAAACCTGTTGCATGGCAGCTGACAGGAGAGGTAGGTGTTTTCTGGAGGAGAAACACTGAGGGTAAAACTGGAAGGAGAAGCAAAGAGAACCTTTAGCACAGTATTATCCAAGTGTTCCAGGATTGGTGATCATTTCTAAATGTAAAAAGTTTAATATAGAAATTTAGCTACACTGCTATTAATACTCCTGCAACAAATATTAATCCATGCATTCATTTTATGTAACTGCTTATTCATACACAAACCTGTACAGCTAAGTTAAAAAAAATCATCACTGAACGTAATGTCCATGTTTTAGGATTGTAGATGAAAACTGGAATATATATCAGAACATCAGGCATGTACAGAGAGAACATGTAAGTTCCAGACAAAACATGACATCAGCAAAACTTATTACCTGAAATGTTTAGCTGGTAAACCAACTACTTGTCTTACTTTATTGATTATTTCAATAAATACAGGTCTCAAGTACAAGCACTATAACATTTGTATCCTAAGTCATGTATGTCCCCAAATGCGCATTTTACAACATAACATAATTTAAGAACAATAAAACATCATAGTAAGATTAAAATGCTATGCATAACATAAAATCAAGTGATGTCGCCACATTGCACTGGCTGATCTGTTGAAAAATCTGCAGACAGTGAAGGATGTTGCTATTAATGATCAGTTTGTGTAATTAAAAGCTGAACTACAATCAATAAACAATAACCTGGAATAACACTTTGAAGCTGCTAATGTTTTCTGATTGTATTTATCAGTCAGTCTAACAACCAATGTACCTCTTCTCTTTTTAAACCATGAGGTCCAGGAGCTTTGCTGAGTTTAACTTTTACCATGGTGTCGGCAACCTTTGCTTCAGGTAGGATAATTAAAAAATTGCTATTATTCATGACATGTGAAATTGGGCGACTTATAAAAAGTACTGAGGTCGTTGGCAAAAGATAAGGATCTAAATGTTGTGATCCTTATTTCTTCCCCTACTCTGCTCATCACAATTAACCTTTTCCATGCCACCCTAGCATTACCAATAAATAACTGACTTTCCACCTAATCATTATATTTCCTTTTAGTCTTTTGTAAAATTGATCTGAAGTTGTTCCTTTTTTAGGCCCCCATTAATAAAGGCAACTCTCCTTTCTACGATCCATCAAGTTTCACACAAAACAGCAGATATAGATCACACAGAGTCCACCAAGTGAAGCTGTTGACAGCTGCAATAAGCCGCTGGAATGTGTATGTTGATGATGCAAATATTTTAAACACAGCAAATATGTTTATTATATTACTATACTACTATCTCACAGTGTATAGTTGTTATTGTCATATGACCCTGTGAAGGACTGGTGACCTTCCCAGGGAGTAACCTGCCTCTTGCTCATTGGCTGTAGTGACACACACCAGTTCCCTAACCTGAGGGGAGGCAATGAATGCAATAATGGTTGCATTTCTGCTTTAAATAAGATTTCCTTATTGCTCTTGAGTGACAGTATCATGGAAAGTGAAATAAGGAAGTCATATCTGCTAACCAAGTGGAGTGTGTGTAAGCTTACCTGGAGTCTGTAACGAGCTGTTTCCATAACGCAAATACAAATTAAATAAATGTCTGCAGTCATCTTTAAAAGTATTTGTCCAAAAAAACTTTTCCTGTCCATTTGTGTCCCAGTTAAGCTTGGTGATAACAGTATGATGTTTTGGGGTTATCCATGTCAGGGTGTCAAGATCAAAACTTATTAAGTCTTCACCATCGTAACCAAACTGAACAAAAGCGCTAATGGTTTCAGAATTATCATCCCAAGAACATCCAATAGTTCTTTGAAAAATGTGAACACCTGAGATAGGTAAAAGAGAATAATTAAAAAATTATTATTATTTTATTTAAAACAAAGGAATCAGTGTAAATATGTACAAATATTTACATTTCTGAAAGAAATTATTTAGGTTACATATCTGTCATATTGACAGTAGATTCAAAAGCAAATACACATTTTAAAATTCAAAGCAGAGTTTAATTACCAAAACCTAATAAGTCTACTGCAAATGTATTGAACCATTTAACACAGACATCACTTACCTTCAGACTGATTAAAACGCTCCATCAAACCTGTAACAGTGGAGATAAATTCATTTTTGTTTTTCTTGCACTTTTTACTTAACCATGATTGATGGTTAGGATGTTCTCTGAACACATTCTTCATCCAAGTGGTTCTTGGTTCAAGTTGTATTTTGTTGCTGTCACAATAACCAACTGGTATGTCATCAAGTATTCCAACAGTTACAAACTCAGGAACGTCTGGAGCTCCTGAGATGGCAAAAAGGATGCTACTTATGAGGTGTTGTGCTGTAGGAAAGACATACAATTAAATTAAGCTTTGTTAATTCACTTTTAAGTTCCAATGATTAACTAATTCACTATAATTACCTCTTTCTCTTCATATCTATATACATATTAATAATAATCTTTTGATTCACAAATGTAAAGGGATTCTTCCTTCACATTGTGCTGTGAAATCAGGCTGTTTTTCTCTTATGTGTCCAAGTATGGCTGGAATACAACTACAGGTGCTGGTCAAAACATTTTAACATCATGAACAGATTGATATATTTCAAATGCTTTCTTCTTTTAATGTTGATGATTGTAACTCACAACTAATTAAAACCCCAAATTCAATATCTCAGAAATGTGAATATTACTTCAGACCAATAGAAATGTTGGCCAACTGAATGTATGAATATGAAAAGTATGAATGAGCATGTGCAGCTCTCAGGTCTTAGTCGGGGCTTGTTTTGCCCAGATTACTGTAGCGATGCGGCGTGGCATGGAATCGATCAGTGTGTGGCGCTGCTCAGGTGTTGTTAGACCCCATGTTCTTCTGATAGTGGCCTTCAGCTCTTTTGAATTGTTGGGTCTAATGTATCATGTCTTCCTCTTGACAATACGCTATAGATTTTCTAAGAAAGTAAAGTCAGGAGAGTTTGCTGGCTTATTAAGAACAAGGTTACCATGGAAATTAAACCAGGTACTGTTGCTTTGGCACTTTGTGCAGGTGCTAAGTCCTGTTTGAAAATTAAATCTGTATATCCATAAAGTTGGACAGCAGTCAGAAATGCCCTAAAACTTTCTGGTAGATGGTTGCGCTGACCTTGGACCTCAGAAACTCAGCTCTCTAAAATGTGTGGAGGAGCAGATTATGAATGAACATTTTTGTGAATAGGTATTGGGTCTCATGGTTCATCAGCGGTGAATTTAATAGCAACCTTTGTTTGTGAAGACAGGTATTCCTCCTGAAATCATGCTGAATGCTGTATGCTCAAAGCTGAACGCTACATTCTGTCATAGGTGTTTGATGAATGGAATCATTGTAAAACATACATTTTCTGGCTTTGATAATCACTGCCGAGATGCAGAAAAAATAAAGGGATGGCCTGCAGAACAATCAAAGACGACTCTGATTTTAATTCAGCTGAAAAGGTAATCAACGCATCACCTTTCCCTTGGCACCACCTCAGTGGCTTAAAGCTTTGGCTGAACACAGAGGTCTGTGCACAGCCTGCCTGCCTCTTTAGCAATGACATTTGTGTCTTGCCCTCTTGTGCAAGGTGCCAAAGACTTTTGGCACCTTGTCACAACTGTCAGGTCAGCAGTCATCCCAATTATTGTGTAACCTACAAATCTGAACTGAGATAATTTAAAAGTCTTTGCAGGTGTTTTGAATTAATTAACTGATTAGTGTGTGGCACCAGGGGTTTTCAATGTTGAACTTTTTCACAATATTCTAATTTTCTGAGATACTGAATTTGGAGTTTTTGTTAGTCGTCAGTAATAATCGTGAACATTAGAAGAAACAAACATTTGAAATATATCAGTCTGTATGTAATGAATGAATATAATATACAAATTTTACTTTTTGAATGGGATTACTGGTTTAAATCAACTTTGACATGATCTATTTTTTTTACCAGCACCTGAACACAGCTGAGGGTTAGAGCATGAATTTTACTTTGTCAAAAAATAAAGTAAGTAAAAAGTGATACCTGGAGATACAACATGGCAGATGAAAAAAAAAGCAAAAATCTTCATCTTGTCTTTTGTTATTTTGATGAAATTCTGTTTATGGAGAAAACAAAACAGTCAACATATACATAGCACAATATACTGTGTCTCTCTAGGTTCCTGACTTTTGTTGTCTAAAACTAAATTTAACATTATTTACTTAATCAAATAACTTGTTGGTATCAATAAACCTTAATGAGAACAAAACTACTTTAAGATCTTTGAGTGCTAAGAAGACTGTATTTACACTGATTATAAAAGTGAAGTTAATCACCTTTTTAAATTAGTTTTTTTGTCTTATACTGGCTATCTTTAGACTTCACTCTTAAGAAATGAAATCCTGATGTTGCTTGTTTCATATTATGTTCATATTATGTTGTTTCATATTATGTTCATATTATGTTTTATGTTCAAATTAATACTTAAAATTACGTTTTTATGCTAAACATACTCGGTTATGTCAACTGGTTCCACTAAACTAACTTATTTATCTAGAATATGAGAATTCAGTCAACAAAATCACAGAACCTGCAATTTGTGGAAGAATAGAACTAAACTTAAGTCTAAAGTGTTGAATTTACTAAACTGAATTTATGTCTTTATTTAAATGATTATGTTAAAAGTATAACACCCTTTATTTTAATTAGCTTAGTGGAACCAGTTGACATAACTTGGTAAAATAAGTTGAACATTTCATTTCTTAGTGTCAGAGTTCAGAGTTCCCGTAAAAGAAAGAAAAAGTTTGAAAGCATAGTTTTAGGTAAAATATTAATAATAATAATAATAATAATAATAATAATAATAATAAATACCTGAACCCCCCATATGTCTTGCTTACTTGTGAAAGCAGATGCTAAATAAATTGCACCTGCTGTGTGATGGTTATTTTCTAACAATGTGTTATAAATCTATATTATATGACTTTCACTTTCTGAAATGAGTGATACAAATATTGAAGACTTTCATCATATTCATTTGATCTTTACTTGTATTATCTAATACTTGTAAAAAAGTATCATGTGAATTCCAAATTTGAGCCCCAACAAAGTGAAACTATAAATGACCTTTTTAGTACAAATGTTTTTCATAAGTATAACAAGACAGGAAGAAAAAAGTCAGACAACAAATATAGTACCTGGCAAATGACTGGGTCAAATTTTTATAGTTAGGTTTTATCTCACTACCTCATCATACCTGTTGCCATCAACCCTGTTCAATAATCCTGCTTCTTTCCAAAGATCTTCTGTCCTTGCCCCTCTCCTATTTACTCAGTTCCAATGTATTATTTCTTACTAGATTTAAACCTCAGTTTGACATACCATTGTAGATGCAGATTTAGAACACTTACCTGTTACGTTGTTCTTGGATATTTGTTGTAGGAAATAAAAGTCTGTCTAATTTTTAACAGCAGTTTTGTAACATACACAGTGACATAGCAGGTTGTTTGTCTTAAATGGAGAACTGAAAGCAGAAGTTACCATGGATCTTTTTTAGCCAATCAAAATCTGAGACATGATCACAGATCACATGATAGTCAGAGAGGTATCTGAGCTAAAATCTGTAAAATCTGTCGCTCATTTGGCAAGTTTTTTTTTCTTAGAAACCAAATATTTTTATACCATATTAAATAACTGATCTGGACTTTATTGTTTATGGAATGGGGGAGACAAAAAAATCAATGTTTGAGATTATTTTTAATTAAAGATTTATAAAGCATAACATCTTGATTTGGGTTTGCAGTCTCTGCGTATTGCTCATTAGTGTCACGATCGTAGAATGGTGAAGAAGACGCAGTGGACCCAGGCTTGTGGAATGAAACAATGATTTAATGACTAAGAGGTCAAAAATCCAGGCAGCACAGGCAGGAACTCAGAATTTGGTAGCAACTGGTAAAAGGTACTCAAAATGGGAACAAAGATGGCAGTGAACAAGATGAGGACCCGACAAGGAACAAGAGATATAGTTGGGATAAAATAGACAAAGGGTAATCGAGGGAGTGAGACACAGCTGGGATCAATCAAAGGGTAGACAGGACAACACAAGACTCAGTCGACCCAAAATAAACTAAGAAAAACTCAAATCCTCATAATTAATGTCCATTTTGGAAACAACCTAAGCTGCTAAAACATCATTATTGATGAAAACAGCAAAACCGTGGCACAAGATTGCACTTAAATCACATTATTATACTCAACATATCCAGATTTACTACCTCTTTAAATTATATACACTGTTACAAAACATAATGCAAACATCAGAAATATTTAATTGGGATATTGGTAAACTGGTATAATTTGGAAATAAGCTTAAAGCAAGGAGATAGGCATAGTATATCAATATCAGATGTAATACATTTTAAACATTTTACATAAAAAATGATCCAAAAAGTATCACCACTGCTGTCTTGGTAGTTACTTTCTCAGCATCCATTTCAAATAGTTTTAGCTGTAAAGCTTTGCTGCATGCCTATTAACTTAGACTCAATTCACATTTAAATGGTTATTTAGATTATCATTCACTAAAACACACACTTATATACATTAGTACATGTTCATAATACATTCACAAACTAACATTTTAATTTCTTCACATTTATTGGCTACATTAAGAAAAGGAATGTTATGAAATGTACATCCATTTAAAGTTGGCTTTTTTAAAGCTTTCAGTCCCAGTTATGGTTCTCCATCAAAATAGACATTTTGTCATGATCTGCAGGCGTGATGGTGAGGAGAAATGCAGACGAGCCCAGGTAGACATGTTTAAAGTTGATTTAATGTCAAAACCAGGTCACAATGTCCAAAGAAACGGGAAGCACAGGGGAATAGACAGCACAACATCTGACAATCGACAAGGAACAAAGACAAAGGATGGACTTGGGTGCGCAGGGAGGGTGAGGGCCCGAGAGGAAAGCTTGGTTTCAAGTTGCTTTAATGTCTGATTACAGACAGAGAAAGTGTGCCCTCACCTGTTCAGAAAGGCGTATGTAGTGTTAAAGCAACTGCCTCTCAAAGGAATATATAGTAGTCTGCCAAAGTGACTGTTTTACTCATGGTTTTGCCGATGTGCCCAAGTGCTGTCTGGGTAAAACAAACAACAAACGTGGATTGGTCTGGCACCTCCTGCCCCAACATGCAGCGCCAGCTATACACGTGAAGGGCCCGGTCATTGGCCCTGCCACCTGGCCCAACTCGGCTGGGGAAGGTAATTAGGGAACGAGACACACCTCGGAAGCAATCAAGGGAAGGAGACAGGACACCACAAGGACTCACAGGGGAACAGAACTAAATAAACACAGAAAAACCTCAAAATAAATAATAATTAAAAAAAAGCAGATCCCAATATTTATGTTAGAAGCTCAGGTTTCCCCCAGTGTATTATAAGCCTGGCGGCCCGCCATGCTTTACTAGCCCCGCCGCCAGGCTAAGCGTTGCTTGTTTACGAATCTAGGGGGGAAAAAAATTGCTTTTTTGTTTTTTTTTAAGCCGGGCTGCAAGTGTCTCTTTTGTCTTAGCATTTCACTAGCAGAGTAGATTTATTCTTAAAGGATAGGTTTATAATATATAATTTCGCGCCCTCTGGTCTGTAACGCATCACGCTGATCTTATATAATTTTTTTTTTTTTTAGTATAATTTTTTTCGGTTACATTTTCCATCAAACCATTTCAAATGTGTTGTCTACTTAGAGTAAATACGCACGGAGATCTGAGAAACTCGTCCCATGAACTCGACCAACCAGAATAGTTTCTGTGATGATTATTAAAAACTCAACAGATACGAAATGGAAGAGCTACTAAAACCACATTAGAAGCATTGAATTGAATCTCCCGTTTGTTGCGCATCGCTGCGCAGTGCAGCAGATTACAGGGCCGGTCCAAGGCTATATGAGGCCTTGAGCAGAATTTGATTTACGGGCCCCTTTTGTTGCAAAAAATATCAGCACCTCTAACAGCTTCTGTGTTTGATTTGGGGAAATATGGGAGAAGGGAGTAGTTTAATTGGCCAGCCTAAAAAGCAATAAGTTATATTCACATTTGTATTTGTAAATTCAAAGATTAAACTCCCAGCATCAGATTATTGCTATGGTAACAAAACAATCCAACTATGAATATTGTTCTTTGAAGTTTTACAAAGTAAACTTGCCAGCTCCTTATAATCTTGTATTTAAATGTTAAACAATTTAAAATCATTTATCTATCATCCATCCATCCATTTTCTTGACACCCTTGTCCCTTGGTGGGGTCGGGGGGGTTGCTGGTGCCTATCTCCGGCTGGCGTTCCGGGCGGGGGGCGGGGTTTGCTCTGGGCAGGTCGCCAGTCTGTCGCAGACACACAGGACAAACAACCATGCACACACACACTCACACCTAGGGACAATTTGGAGAAGACCAATTAGCCTAACGGTCATGCGGGGGGGGGGCCGGGGATCGAGTCCAGGGCCTTCTTGCTGCAAGGCAACAGCTCTACCAACTGCGCCACTGTGCAGCCCATTTATCTATCAATTGAATCAAATTTAGCAGCATTGATAATCTCAATGAACAAATGTTACATTTATGTATCTGTGGTCTGTTTTAAAATATTTGTGTTTATGGGGCCCCTGAAACACTGATGGAGCCACTGACTTAATTTGGATTAAACAGAAGTGAAAATTTGTTGTTTTTAGACTAGTTGTGGGTTTAAATAGCATTTCACTGAATATGTTTTCCCGTAACATATAATTACACAGTAATACTTTTCCATTTCCTGTCAACTTAACATCTTTTAATACAAAAACATGGTAGACCGCCGGTGGACCGACTCGATGCCCCGACCACTGGGCTTAGCAAGTTTTCTGGGGAAACCCTGAACCTTTTACTCATTTTTATCAACTGCTGCCAATGAATGTGGCTTGCAATACAAATGATGGTAATAAATGCAATATAGTATAAAATAATTTTCCAAAGAAGAAAAATATCATTTATGTGAACAAATTAAATGACCTATGCTACTTTGAATAAATCCGACTTACTGCTTAATTTGTGATCATAAAGACTTAAATGGCCACAATCCCATTAGGAGACCAGAGTTAGAGCAGGATGCTTCATTTCTCCATCTTGATTCTCAAGGCAGTTTCTCAGAGAGACATGTTTTCAGAGTCTGAAGAACAAAAACATGAAGTTGATCTTCTAATCTTAGAATTACTTCACAGATTATTTGGTGAAACATAAATTAAATGTCAGAAAAACAGTAATAAATGTTAGGACTTACCAGACATGAGTGATCTTTCTAAAACTAACAAAGACAATTTGGGTTTTAATATTTACACGTTACACGACTTTGAGAGAGAACACAATTTTATTGTATATGTTTCTATTTAATGTTACATTCAACCTAAAAGTAAATTTTGTCTGTCTCCTGCAGTTTGTACTCGATTAAGTTTGAGGAGAAGTCCAGCTTTAAGATGCTCTTACCATTCCTCTTTTTGTAGGCAGTAAATGCTAAAGTGATGATGATGATGATGATGGATATCAGAGCAGAAATGACAGCAATGATGGTGATTCTTATCTGAGGTGATTCATCTGTAAAGTCAAACAAAATAAACAGTTCACGTAAGAAAACAGCAGGAATTAGAAACCGATATATTAATATTAATGTGAATATGTTAATACTAAAAAACATCCACATTATTATTACATAATCATATTATTGTTATATAATATTACTGCTGATAATATATTTACAAAACTGTAAATATTTATTTCAGTATTTGACATATTGCTGTGTGGGAGACGATTTACAATAAGGGAAAATATTGATTTACAATAAGGAAAAATCCCAGAGGGGATCATAAATTTCTATTTATATCAAGCTATAGATGTTATAAAAACTGTTGTACATTTGAGAAAATGTCACATATAGGGATCTTATTTTTAATAAGTGCTAAACAAGATCAGCAATGTTGCAAACAAATTCTCTCCAAAAGCAGAATATGTTTATTGTTTTCCAAATTTTCTCATTTAAGCAGAATTTAGCATACACATTCAAAATACTGATAGTTATGATGCTGAAATATGGACATTTATCCTCACCCCAGTTGGTCTTGATTACTTTTTTATCCAACCTGATCAGGATTTTGTCCTCAGCTCCAATAAACTGAAACACACAGTCGTACCTCCCCCAGTCCGTAGATGGGATTGAAGAAATATCCAGATCAATACGATACTGGAATGTACTATCCTCATTGTTAAGGACTTCTCCAGGGTTCACACCCTCATGAATCTCCTCTCCATCCTTCCTCCAGAACATCAGGAAACTCTTTGGGTAGAAACCTGTAGCGTGACACCTGACTGGAGAGGAGGGAGTTTTCTGAAAGAGAGACACTGAGGGGTGATCTGAACATGATGGGGGGGAAACAGAAGAGGAAAGAGGTCATAAGTATATGCAATCAGAGGTTATGGCTGTGCTGATTTAATTATGTTTCTATAACAATACAGAGCAAGTTGGTTGGAAAAATGAGCAAAGTATTTTTACTTGAATGGCTTCAGTCAGAAATAACTGCAAAACAGTAGTGTTATTGAAAACATAATCTTAGAGATAACTCATGAGAGAGACAGAAACATAAAATTAATGTTGATGTTTCAGCTGACTGAATGGGAGGACATTCAGTCAGCTGAAGAACTGTGCCCATTTTCAACAAAAAGGTTTGTCCAGAGACCAATAAGGTATTAAATATCTCATAGAATAGATCTGTGAGCAGATAATGGTGAATAACTGTACCTGTTTTAAACAAAGAGCTTTGTCCAAAGACCAATGTGTCATTAAATATCTCATAGCATAGATCTGTGAGCAGATATTGGCGAAATTTAATATCTTCTGTATCTGTATCCCAAAGCTGTTTGAGAAAAACAGCCTCTTTTCTCAGAGCAATCCATTTCAGTCCATTTAAGTCAAATTCAAGAAAGTCGTCTCCATCATAACCGCACTTCAAAAAGCCCTTAAGCTCTTTAGTTTCAATGTTCAATCGACAACCTCCTAGCATCTGGAAAGTATGGATACCTGGAACAAAAATATTTTTTAATGCTTAAAAGTAGCATCAATACTGTAGTGCAATTTTAATAATATTAAATTGCTGAAGTGATAAAAGGGTGATAGAGAAGTACTATATTATGGCAGCAGTGTGTTGACAAATTGACAGATTAACAAACATACAGTACCTTCAGTTTGCTTGAAGTTCTTCATAAGCTTAGCGACTGTATATTTATAGAAGGCAGGATCTCTGACAAAGCAAGAATATTTGAGACGCTTAAATTGTTTTGGTTTATTACTAAGTAATTTCTTCACCCAGTCTACTTTTGAATCAATTGTTTTTTTGTTACAATGACATACATCAATGTCATCTAATCTTCCAACAGCTTCAAATGGAAGGAAGTTTGTGAGCCCAGAGGATCCAGTGAAGTAAGCCTGGATAACGTGTTTCTCTGCACAAAAAAAAGGTTTGTTTAGACAAAATGTATTACATGTTTTCATTATAAAAAGCATGTCCTCTTGCTGCAGTCTTTGAGTGAAAATCTTTTTTAATTTATATTTGCATTTTAAATCTCGAGTTCTGGAGGGAATTTATAAATCTCCCCATTTTGTCTCATGTTTCTTTCAGAAATAATGTCATGAATTTACCAGATTTACACATAGCTTAAGGTTAGACAAAAATGTTTAAATCCATGTAAAAACAGATAATTTTTACATAAAAACGAACACAAGACAGATGTACTTTCTTAAAACCATTTGTGTATTTAACAATTTGTTACAATATAAAATACAATCTAGCCAAAGTGAGGGGATTATGTACTCTCAAGAATTATCAACTAAAAAATCTATATAAATATACATCTGCTTTCTGTGTATGACAGATAAATAATTGGATGACTGTAAAAAAGGCCCAAATTCAGCACAGTTATATAAAGACAAATGTAGTATACAATTCAACATCAGTTATACAGAAAGATGCCCTATTTAATTTGAAAACTGATAATAAGTCAATAAATACTTGATGGGAATCAGTTCTTCGATGAACTGATTCCCATTGAGTGACAGCCGGTGTTCTTTGAAAACAGCCAAACTTTCCATAGAATCAACAATTAAACAATTAAAATATGTATTGAAGTTAAATTACGCTTTCAAAGCAACTCCAAACAGTTGGGTTTTTACTGTAGATCTAAAGCCAATACGTTTTCAACGATTTCGCAGAAACAACCTCCTTGCCAAAAGGTAGCAATTTCCACACTTCTTTTTCTATACGATATGGAAAAGCATAGGGATTTGAGCTTCATAGTTATTACAGTTTTAAAAAGTTAAAGAAGATTTGCATAACATCTCACAGATCTGAAAAGGAGACAAAACATGCAATGTTTTGCCTTTTCTTACCTGCAGATGAGCTGTGGCTAAACATGAGAAGTATCACTAACCACTTCATCTTTCTTAGAAAGGTGAAGTGTAAATAGAGACCTATGGGAACTTTCAGTGGTTGAACTTGTTGGTTAAGTCTAAAATGGCTTAAATACCCGCCCAATTGGGCGGGTTTAATGTGATCAGTGAGTCAATGCATGACTTAAACCTCCTGTTAGTTTGATAATATCTGTTATATCCACATGACCATCCAAAGAACTACAAGTAAAATAAAATATGATTTCCTTGTAGGTCTGTTTCTGCCATTGATGTTTTATCAGAACATTATATGAATCAGTATTGGTAGGTATTTTTCCTTGAACCTCCATTAAAAGAACCACAGACAACATATATGAATTTTATGTCCAAACTTCTGCAGAAGGAGAAGGCTGAGCGACCGTACCCCTCCGAGTAGATCACAGAGCATTCTGCCGTCTCTCTGCTCAAGCAGGACTTTTATTTGGAATAACAAAAGTCAGAAATGATAAACATTGAAGTCAGCGGAAATGATAAACAATGAGGTCAGCGACAGGCTGGCTGGCATTATCTAACTCACAGGTCATCTAGTTCTTTCAAACTCTGAAGGGAACAATCAATTTACAAGAACACAGATATTCTATACAGTAATCAAAAAGTATTCGCACAGCACGTCATTTACTGATTCACATTAGACTGAATGTTGATTAATATTAGACTGAATATGAACTAAAGAAATAGACAAAAATGATAATACCAAAAAATCTCTAACAAGTATGTTACCTTTCATAGTGTTTTACAGATCGCAGTTTAGAAAAAATACACAATGCACTTTCATCTGGTGATTAGATATTTCAAATGGAAATTTCTGCATAGATCTTTTATTCTTTTTTTTCTTAGTTGACTGAAAAAGTGTCTTTGTTATATCTTTGGAGTGGGGATTTCATCTTAGCAAAAGAATAAAAGTAGTAAAGAAGTAATTTATTCAGTGTCAGACTTAAATAACTGTATATTGTCAAATATATATTTTAAATGAACCAACAAATTCATGAATCCCTCATTAAAGAATTTTGAAAATCTTGAAAGTTTTCCAAAAGGTTGTTAACCATAGTTTAATTTTAAAAGCAAAACAGAATAAAAATGGAAGTAAAAAAGGACAGGGAAGTTCTGAACGTATTTTTGCACTTTCAAAAATTTTCATGAAAACAATGCTTTATTTCTCCAGAAAAAGTAAACTACCTAAAAGTAAGTATCTATTACATGCATGCTTAAGGTGTGTGACTGAATCTTCTTCTCTTGACCTTTTCCTTCTGCATTTGCCCAGTAAATAATATGTTTCAATATAGACCAGTTCTTTCCATTGTCTACCTTTTCACCATCTAACTTAATGTTCTCTTTCACCATAAATCTCCTTCTGGTCTCTCACCCTGAGGCTCCAACATCATGATGTAATCACTGTATCTCATCTGAACATGTCCAAATAATCTCAATCTGGTCTCTCTAACTATATCTCCAAAGTATCTAATATTAGTGGTACGTGTCTGAATAAAATAGTGAGACTGTTATGGTCTGTGTTTTCTGTTTAGTTATTTTGGGATTTTCTGTGTTTAGTCCTGCTTCCCCGAGTCTGTGTTGTCCTGTCAGCCCTTGATTGTTCCCAGGTGTGTCTCATCCCCTTGATCACTCCTGTGTGTATTTAAGTCCACCTGTTGTCTCAGTCTCTTGTCAGATCCTGGTAGCATATTGCATGTTTAACGTGTCTGTCAGTCAGTCAGTTTCCACAGTAGAACTGTGAAGTCCTGAGGTTCTTGTTTCAGTCTTTATGTCAGTTGCTACCGTTATTAGCTGTGTGCTAATTTGCTGCTGTGCTGCCTGATCAAGGACTGTGAGCTTTTTCATTAAAATTCATCATCATCTTCATCCTAACCTGGCTCTCCACGTTCATTATCACCAAAATCAACCACATCCTATGGCAGCAACTAAATTATTTCAACTGACCGTTCATTGAGTTATATAAGATCTTTAAGAGCTTTGTAAATACTGGAGTAGATGTGGGTTTTTTTTCATATATTTTTAATTTGTTCTGTTTGGGAAAAAGATACCTACATATGGATTACAGAGCAATCCCAAAGCTAGTTGGAGATAAAAACAGACATAATATAAATAGAACAAAGTCCTCTGTCTGCATGTTTTATGTCAACATGAAATATAATTATCTAAGAGTTAATAAAACATTCTGTAACACATCCCTCATTCAATAAGAACAGTTTAGTTTAAATCTATTTGAAGTTGGACAAGAGCAACCATGAAAGAATATAAAATACAATTTTAATAATCTCATAGTTTATATACATTTTACTAAAATTAGCTCACATAGCATAAGACTGTGAAAAACCTCTGAACAGGTGAGAAGGAATGGAGACCAAATGAATTTGATGTACTTTTTATTTTAAAAGAGAAAATGTAATAGAATGGTTCAATGCAGCTGCAAATAAAAAGATGTAAAGATCCTTATCAGACCTAAACAGAGACTCACTTTGTTTTTAATTTTGTTTGAAACTTTATTTTTTTTTACGGAGATAAAACTTTGTTTCATTGGAATAACCTAACAATGTAGTGTCATTGCTATGAAGTCAGTTAGACTTTGTTAATTTTCCCAATGATTATCCTTGTGGTGTAGCAGTAGAAAGTGTAGTGCTACTCATCCTTGTGGTTCCTCCTCCAGGCAACAAAAAGAACAATGCAGGCCAGTGTTGCTAAAAGCAGCAGAACCACTCTAATGGCAACACCAAGGTGATTTCCTAAAGAAAAACCTGGAACCACAGGAAAACATTTCAAATAACATACGTAATTTTTAATTGTGAGCTGTTTTAAGAGTTGCAGTAAAAAACAAAAACCAATGAAAATGATCCTTTCTTCTCTATTTGAATCCTACCTTGGTTTGTTCTGATCATGGTTCTGTCCAGCCTCGTGGTGATGTTGTCCTTCAAACCCAAGAACATAAAATTGCAGTCATATCTCCTCCAGTCTTCAGATGTGATTGAAGAAATATTGAGATCAACACTCATCTGGAAGGTCCCATCATTGTTAGGGAGGATTTCTCCTGTCTCCACGCCTTCATGGAGTTCCTGTCCGTCTTTCCCCCAAAACATTGTGGCTCTTTCAGGGTAGAAACCTGTAGCATGGCAGATGACCGCAGAGGAGGGAGTCTTCTGGAGGAGAGACACTGAGGGGCGAACTGAAAACACAAGCCAAAGAAATGTCAGCTAAAAAAGCAACAACTCAAGGAGAGGACATGAAAGCCAAAAACAAATGTATCCAAAAACGTGAAAAATGCAGGAATACATATGAAATTTAATTCATATTAAAAACCAAATAGGAGGTTGTTCAATATTCAATAGAACAACATGCTCTGACATTTTTAGTGCTGCATATTAAAATGTAATGATAAACTCCAAAAGCTATAAATAAACCATCACTAGGAGGTAAAAATATGTGTTTATATCCAAAAATGAACTACATGAGTGGAGGTTGTACCTGCTGTCTGTAAGGAACTTTTCCCATAATTCAAATACAGCTTAAGAAAATGTATGCAGTCCTCAGTCAAAGTATGCTTCCAAAACAGACTACTTCCATCACTGTCCCAGATGTGCTTATTAATGACAGTCTGATGTCTTGGACTGATCCATGTCAAGGTTTTCAGGTCGAATCTTATGAGGTCGTCACCATCATAACCGTATTCATTAAAGCCATCAAATTCTCCGGTTTCATCGTCCCAAATGCATCCATTTGTCCTCTGAAAAATATGGACACCTGAAATAAAAACATAAACTTAAATATTTGGATGTAGTGAAACGACATAAAAACAACAAGACATCTCTGATCAAAGACAAGTGAGTGTTGAGAGACACTGTCTAGTTTCTGTCAGCATATAAATGTGTCTGGTACAAAAAGAGAGTATCATAGATCATAGATTAAGGTCTGTATTTTGATCTTCATGTTTGGACTCATGTTTAAGACTTTTATTTTGAAATTAGAGAAAGTAGCTCTTGCATTGTAAACCTGTAGACAGAATAGTCTAATAAAGTCTTAATTAATATGGAGTTGATGGACAACCCTTAGTCAAGTCAACATCAGAAAAAAAATTTCCAAAACTAACTTATTTCTGCAGCAACATTTTCAGTACTCGATACAAAGGTACATATTAACAGAAATACTAGCTTGATGAATAACTGGCTGATTCCCCAAGGAGAAGGGTGCAGCTATGCTTTTTGAACTTGTTCTATTTAGGAGTATCACATTTCTGATCTGTTCACAGCTAAAGGTCTGTAGTCTGTGGGGTCAAGATGTCTGTTTACCTTCTGGTGTCCATTTCACTTTTGATATAGACAAGCATAAAACTGTAATGTAGTCAAACGTGGACATGAATATTTCACAATGATTACCTAGTTTTAAACTCTGGTTAACAAAATGTGGAACATTTGCTCTTTTGTGGAAACCAAAATAGAGATGCAATTAAACCAAATGTATTATTACAGTCTTAAGAACCAACATTTATAACGGTCCTACATATAATTAGGTATCTTGCAAAATCTGTCACTTACCCTCTGACTGGTTGAAGCGCTGCTTCAAGGTTATAATTGTTGCTTTAAAGTCCAAGCGGTTTAACAAGCACTTGTTATTCAACCACTGCACATGTTTCGGATCCTCTTCAAATAGTTTACTCATCCACTGTGTTTTGGGTTTCGGTTCCTTTAAGCTGTTGTCACAATATGCCACCACCACACCATCAACTACTGCAGATGCCAAAAACTCTGGAATATCTGAGATTCCTGTAGTGGCAGAGAGGATATACCAGAGGGAATGTGGTTCTGTGGGAGAAAAGCCATTCCCTGTAAATCATTTTCTTTACATGTATAAATCTTAGTAAAAATCTGTTTTTCTGCAAATGAACTTGCATGCAAGTTGTAGTTTACACTGGAAAAAAAGAAGTCATTCGTGCATCAAAACATGCAAACTGCAGAAAAAATGTCCACAGAGATTTAACCACATTATTGCAGTGAGCCACATTGCTAACCACTATGCAGCACCAATAGTCAAAGCCCAGTTAAGTTTCTAATAGTTATAATAATTTTATATTCTATTTGAAAACAGGAGAAACATCGTCTCACTGAACAACTCACTGCAGTTCATAAACCTTTTATTTTCTGTTTACGCAGAGCATCTGTTTCTAGGATCAGTCTCTACTGTGAAGTAATAAACCACCAGGCAGCTCCAAAAACAAATGTATGTTATTCAGAGGTCATGCTCACTTAATTTCCAATTATAAGTTAGCAAAGTAGCTTTATTGTTCAGTAATTATGATTTGGGAGTAGAAGAAGGAAGACTATACCCAGAGATGCAATGTGACATATGAGAAAAAAGGTAAAAAGCCTCTTCATCGTCTTACAGAGCTCCTGGATAAAAACATCTCTGCAATCAGAAAAGCATGAAATCTGTAAACATTCTTAGCATGTCAATTTACTTGCATGTAATTTTACTCAGCTGTGTTTACAATAACTTTTGTTGACACACTTATGGAGAAGAATTAGCTTCCTGTGTCCAGCAGCTTATTTGTGTTTATCCATGGAAATTAGACTTTGCTGCCATTAGAAATATAAAATGTAGATATGTTACAATTGTCATGTATTAATTAAGCCTATCAAAAGCCATGTCTTTTTTTAAATATGTAACCCAAATCACAATGCTTTTGTAAACAGCTACAGTGTTTACCACCAGAAAGACATAGTTGGATCTGCTTTGGTAAACAGGAAAATGACTAAAATCAAACAATAAACTCGTATTTGGCTTAAACAAAAAACAAAACATCTACACTCTGGGAGAAATAATTAAATAAAAACATAATTTTTTGATTTCATTAAACGTGGTGTCACCAGCTTGTGTTGACTCATTATGCTTGTAGAAATTTGCACACTCACCTTTTGCGTCATGCTGCATTTAGGAAAATTCTTTGTTGTAAATTAAAATTAACTCGTTTCTAGATTAGAAAACCATTACTGCGTCAGTCCAAAGCGTCTCTGTTACTGAAATGACAGAAGAACCGTGAAAGAGTGGTCACTTGACCAATAGAAGAGCAGGTTTCATTCATCTCACGTCATGCATTAAAAGGGAAGTGAAAGTAGGACTGTGTGTTAAAATCTCCTGACTACCAGGGAAAAAAAATATTGTCCTATCACCATTTTTTCTAAATACCACAGTCTTCATAGGATAATTAGTATAGTGACAACATATTTTTTTGAAAAACAGTTATTTTCAAATATGATGTGTCCACTACAGAGGACAATTTTTCAACTTTTAAATACTACAATAAAATAGTCAAAATAATTCATAGGTTTTAATTTGCTGCTGAGAGACTTATTTAGAAAACAATTTAAACCAAAATTTGCACAATAAAAAGTTTTATTCACTTACTTTGTCTCTTCCCATAAAATGTGTTATTACTGATGAACGCCATTTTTATGAATTAGAAAAAGGTACGTACAAAAGTCCCACCCCTTCACATGTGGTATCATTGAAAAGTCCTAAATGTCCTCTCCAGATACCAAAAGGAATTAATTCAGTAGAATGCAGGAGGTTGGAGATATTCAAATTTTGAAATGTCCTCTACAGAGGACAAAAATGAACTACTTGTAGTCAGGAGGTTAACAGCTGTCAGCTGTATATTTTAAGGACTGTGTTGATGCATGTGTAAGATAGAAAGATGTAAATAACCATCAGACTCATAACTGATATCTTACACCATAAAAATCTTTGCAAATCTATTACCAAAACGTTTTTAATTATCATTTTATTGTGGTTTTACGTTGACGTTTTTAAAGCCATTTTAACCCTTGTGTTTACAAATGAGTCCAATCGACTCAACACCCATATCATGTTTCGATGTTTCAGTGGTTTCTAATCAAAAATGAGCAATAACTGTTAGCTAGATAGGTGATTTCATGATATTTGTCTCCCTCTAGTGGAAAGTTGCTTAAACATACATTTACTATAAAGTCAAAACCATCTACAATTTATACATTTCGTTCCAGATACTGCAGAAGCTGCACAGTGCACATGCAATTTATTAAACATTAATTTGAAACAAACAAACAAACAAATAAACAGGAAACAAAACAAATTAACACTATGTTAAGAATTTGTATCAGTTTGCTAGGACCTTCTTTACTTATTTTGATTTCTCTCCCCAGGTGAAAAAAAATATTAAGTGTATTACCTATAAGTATATCTGAAGTATACCAAGAATACACTTGTACCAATTTCGAAATTAGAACTTTAAACATACTTAAACATAATTGTACGAAAATACACTTTTAATATATTAAATAAAAGTATACTTTAAGTGAACAAAATATGAATGAATATCTATGAACTTTTAAGTGCCTTAATAATCTTTTACTATTTATTAAAATTGCATACAATAAAAAGGTAATCATGGTTTTATTTTTAAGAAAGTACCCAATCAATTTTCAGATATGTGACGTAAAACCTTATAATCAACAGCATTAGCTCCAGTTCACACTCCAGACCAGATGGTAGCGGTATTGCACATTTTAATTTATTTAAAAAAATAAACCACAAAGAGAAGAAAAAACTTGAAGCAGGGAAGATAACGGACTGTTCAAATTTGCGTTTTACTCGCATAATATTGTCTTAAAAGTAGAGAAGACCTTGATAATAGTTACCAATTTTGTTAAATTTAAGCTGGTGATGTCCTCGTTCATCAATGATTTTATCTTCAATGTATGTTTGCAGTCTAACTAAGCAAATTAAGGTGAAAGAGGAAGCCAGAGAAATCAGGTGTTAGAAAACCTAAAGACTTTCTGTCTCAGAAGAAGCTCTGACTCAACAACCAGCTCTGAAGATGAGCCTCCACATCGGCTTAATTGATTTAAAGGTAACTGGAAAGAATTTTTCTCTTCTTGTTAATCTAACATTTATCTTTATTTGTTTTATTTATTGTTGACCTTCAGGACCCTGTTAGTGACCTGTCCAGGGTGAATCTGATGGCTGCTGGAGATGGGCATCATCAGCCCCCCTCACCACCCTGCAAGGATCATGTGTTCAGATTATGGATGGACAGATTTTAAGGTAGTTTGTCTCCTTAAGTCCACACTTAAAACAGCTTCATAGTTAATGCCAATATCAACTGACTCTATGACATTGCTGACCATTTTTTTCTACTTCCAACATAAACAGGCAAAGAATTTGAAGACACCCAGAAATGTTTTTCCACCTCAGGCAGTCGGTCCCAATGATCATCAGTTCTCATGATGTCACATACATGGCGAGTCCACAATGTCATGAAATTGTATTATTTTTATTTGTCATTTTTCTGTTCTCTTTAAATACAAATGCTTTCTCTGTTTAATTGCTTTATTCTTCTTTTTTGTAGGTTTCTGTAAGGTGCAGTGAACAGGAATGTTCTGTCGTTGATCCTCACTGTCATGTTTTATTGTCGCACTTAAATTTTCATGTTCATGTGTTCACTTTTGATGTGTAAACTGATCATTTATGTAAAGTTCATAAAGTTGTGAGCAAAATTGGACAATTTTAAAATGTCTGTAATAAAAAATATTTGAATTACCTTGGGGATCTTGTGTAATTAATCTTTCCATGTAATTTTAGCCTAAAACAATTTAAGTACTGTAGTGTAGTTATGCATGTCATTTACAAAATAGGTACATAGGAATAAAGAGAATTAAGAGTAATTAAAATTGTAGTTATCAAAAATAAAATCAAAAATAAAATTAAGTGTAATTTAAACACATTACTAATATAATAGTATATTTAAAATATATTTGAAGTATATTAAATATATAATTTTAATATAATTCTGAGACCTGATTATACACATTAATTACACACAAATGGATTTTTGAAAGTATTTATTTCTGTTAATTATAATTTTCACATAAAGGTAATGAAAACATGAAATTTAAAATTGTAACATACATCAGACTTATAAAAAACTAAGAAATAGAACAGAAACATTGACTTAATGGAAAATATGTTTTATAACTGCTTAACAATTTATGTTTTCTAAAGAAAATAATGCAAAGACAACAATGCAGAATTTCTCGTTTCTAAGACTGTTTTACCCTGCTGTTATTTCAATCTTGAACTTTTTTTGGTCTATTTCTTCAACTAACTTTGTGTACTTTCTGTCATTTTATAAGATTTACAACTAGCTCAGAGCTTTTTTGTTTGCTGTTTTGTCAGCTAGATGAAGATGGAGACACAAAAGTAACCACTCCTGCTATTTCTACCTTATTTTTATTTCTTTTGCCAAATGTATAATTGGATTTGTGCTTCTGTTTTTTGTGTATGCTCTGTCTTCTCTGGTAATCAAACAGCCACTTGCATTAATCATTTTTACTTTTAAAGAGGAGTTCTCCTCTGTTTCTACAAGCATGCTCACTGTGAGGGGTTGCTGCAAAGTCAATTACAGAGTGCAGATGACTGCCCAATAATGAGCTAATTGCTGCCTAATGCTCATATAGGAGAAGTGATTGCTGTGAAGTTTGTGCTCTATGTATGTGGCAGTTTTTTTTTTTTTTTTTTTTTGCAGAAACAAAACTTTTTTTCATTTCATACTAAAAAAACTGACCTTGTTTATTTTATGGTGGAACAAAAATGTCAAACTGGTCGGTAGATAATATTTAATTTAAATATTAGATTATATTTAAAGGTATAACACAGCTCAATTTAGGTTTACAGTTGCTTCACATTGCTCATAAAAGTCAATTTTGTAAATAAATCTCACTATGTAAGCTGCTAAAACATCAATGTTAAACTGATCAGCAAAAACATGTCAGAACATTGCATACACTTTCATTAGACATTATATAATTATGTAATTATATATTTTTCCTTGTTCTATTCAAACAGGTTTAGGAGACAGGCTTCTTTATGAAAAAAACATTACTTCAAAGCATTCCAAACATAGTAATGGCTGTGATGCATACAATATAAACATAGCTGCTGTTTTAACATAGGTGCAGTTTTAAGCTGTACACACAGAACTCAATAGGACACATTATAATCAACAGAATCTAACATAAGAAAGGATATTTCACAACATTTTCATTATTTCATTTATCCAGCATAATTTGTCAGAATAATTTGTGGAACTTTGACAGAGTATTTGCTAATTTAGAAAACACTGAAAGAATTTCAACACATCTGTGCTTTTATTTTGGATATATGTTTTCTTTGTATTGGTTGAAGACAAAAGAAGCGACAGAAAGCATAAAGTTATGATTACATTTTTCTGCTCATCTCTGCTTTACCCAAGAACCTCCAGCTGGTCCCACAGCTGGGGGTTTGGGAATGTTAGGTTTAAAGCAAGGGGGACGTGTAGTGCATCAATAGTAGGTCTGCATAAATACAGATATGCCAGCATATATCTGTGCAGGCATAGACAAACTGTGCTTACCATTAAACATATTACATACTTCATATGTCACTTCTACAAAAGTTAACACCACTGCTGTGTTGATTGTTACTTTCAGCATGCGTTTGAAACCGGTGTTTTTAGCAATAAAATTGTGTCTTTTAATTTAGACTCAATGCACATTGAATTAGTTATTTAAATTGGCATTCACCAGCATGCACATTTATATATGATAGTGCTTGTTTACATTTACAAACCAAATTTACATTTATTTACATCCATTGGGTAAAAAGTTAAAACAAATGCTGTTAAATGTACATCTATTAATGGTGGACTTTCTAAAGTTTTCAGTGCAAATTTTGCTTCTCCAACAAAATATACATTTATGTTAAGGCTATTTACTCTTCCTTAACTGCTGCCAATGGCTTGCAATATATATAGATAATATATAAAATACTGTATAAAAATATTTTCAAAAGAACAAAAAGACCGTTTATGTAGGAGTTCATTTGTAGAGTGATTGTATTTGTGCAAATTAAATTATCTAATAGTTTGAAAAGGCCAACTTATTCTTTCATTTGAGGTCATAATGGATTAAATACCAACAGTCCCATTAGGAGACCAAAGTCAGAGCAGGATGCTTCATTTTTCCATCTTGATTCTCAAGTCAGTTTCTCAGAGAGACATGTTTTCAGAATCTGAAGAATAAAAACATGATGATAATCTACTAATCTTAGAATTACTTCACAGATTATTTGGTGAAACATAAATTAAATGTCAGAAAAGAGTAACAAATGTTAGGACTTACCAGGGGTGAATGGTCTTTCTGAAACTAAGAGATAGTTTGGGTTTCAATATTCAAACATATAAACACAACTTTGAGAGAGAAAACATCTATATTTTTATGTTTCCCTATTTAATGTTACATTCAATTTAAGAGTACATATTTGCTGTCTTCTTCAGTTTGTACTTTATTACGTTTGTGGACAAGTCCAGGTTTAAGATGTTCTTACCATTCCTCTTCTTGTAGGCAGTAAATGCTAAAGCGATGATGGTGATGGATATCACACCAGAAACGACACCAATGACAATGATCCTTATCTGAGGTGATTCATCTGTAGAAAGTCAAACAAAATTAACAGTTTGATCTACATTAAGCCATAGATGTTATGAAAACTGTTATATGTTTGAGAAAATGTCATATAGAAATCTTATTTTTAAGATGTGCTAAACAAGATCAACAGTGTTGCAAACAAATCCTTTCTAAAAGTTTAAGTAAAGCTGTTATGATGCTTTCTGTGCAGAATGTTTGTTTTCCAGCTTTTCTGATTTAAGCAGAATTCATAAGCTGTAGCATACATGTCCAAATATGCTGAAATATGGATATTTATTCTCACCCTGGTTGGTCTTGATTACTTCTTTATCCAACCTGATCAGGATTTTGTCCTCAGCTCCAATAAACTGAAACACACAGTCGTACCTCCCCCAGTCCGTAGATGGGATAGATGAAATATCCAGATCAACACGATACTGGAATGTATTATCCTCATTGTTGAGAACTTCTCCAGGGTTCACACCCTCATGAATCTCCTCTCCATCCTTCCTCCAGAACATCAGGAAACTCTTTGGGTAGAAACCTGTAGCGTGACACCTGACTGGAGAGGAGGGAGTTTTCTGAAGGAGAGAAACTGAGGGGTGATCTGAACATGATGGGGGGGGAAACAGAAGAAGAAAGAGGTCATAAGTATATGCAATCAGAGGTTATGGCTGTGCTGATTTAATTATGCTTCTATAACAATACAGAGCAAGTTGGTTGCAAAATATGAGGAAAGAACTTTTAAACAAATGGCTTCAAAATCAGAAAAATCAGCAAAACATTATTGTTATTGAAAACATAATTTTAGAGATAACTCCTGAAAGAGAGAGACAGAAACATTAAATTAATGTTGATGCACTGAAAGTAAATTCAGTCAGCTGAAGAACTGTACCTGTTTTAAACAAAGAGCTTTGTCCAGAGACCAGCGAGGTATTAAAAAACCCATTGCATAGATCTGTGAGCAAATAATGGTGAAATTCAAGATCTTGTGTATCCGTGTCCCAAAGCTGTTTGAGAAAAACAGCCTCTTTTCTCAGAGCAATCCATTTCAGTCCATTTAAATCAAATTCAAGAAAGTCTTCTCCATCATAACCGTACTTCAAAAAGCCCTTAAGCTCTTTTGTTTCAATGTTCAGGTCACAGCCTCCTACCCTCTGGAGAGTATGGATACCTGAAAAAAAAAAATCATTTTTATTGTTTAAACCAGTGTTTCTCAACCCTGGTCCTCACCACCCCCCTTATCTGCAGGTTTTAGATGGGCCTCTATTCCAGAACAGCTGATTCAAATGATTGTGTGTCTATCAAGTACTGCAGAAGCCTGTTAATCACCCAGAGAAACAATTCAGGTGTATAGCAGAAGGGAAGTACCTAAAACACGCAGGACAGGGGACCTGAGGACCAGGGTTGAGAAACACTGTTTTAAACATAGCATTAATAATGTGGCACAGTTTTAAGCAGTAAATGTAAAAGTGATAAAGTAGTGATAATGTAATACTGTATTTAGGTAGCAAGTGTGTTGACACATTGACAGATTAACAAACATATAGAGTACCTTCAGTTTGATTGAAGTTCTTCATAAGTTCAGCGATTATATATGTAAAGAAGGCAGGATTAGTGATAAAACAAGTACTTTTGACAAACTCAAATAGCTTTGGATCGTCATTAAATGCTTTCTGCACCCAGTCTAATTTTACATCAATTATTTTCTTGTTACAATAAGCTATCTCGATGTCATCTAATCTTCCGACAACTTCAAATGCAGGGAAGTTTGTGAGCCCAGAAGATCCAGTGAAGTAAATCTTCAGAAAGTGTGTTTCTGTTTGCCAAAAGAAAAGTTAATTAAGACAAATTTCCACATTGCTTTTCAATGTGGAAATATGGAAATGCATAAGAACATGATCTTTATACTGTTTAAAAAAAGATGAAGAAGATTTACATATCATCTCACAGATTTGAAAAGGAGAACAAACAAACAAAAGAAAACATGTATATGCAATATTTTGCCTTTTCTTACCTGCAGATGAACTATGGCTGAACATGAAAAGTATCACTAACCACTTCATCTTGCTTAGAAAGCTAAAGAGAAAATGGAGATTTAATAGGAAGTTTCAGTTGTTGAACTTGTTAGTTAAGTATAAAAAGGCTTAGTCGTGCTTAAACCCGCCCAACTGTCTTTGGGCGGGTTTAATGTGAGTGAATGCTTGATTGAAATCTCTTGTCAGTTTGCCAATATCTGTTATATCCACATGACCTTCTAAAGAACACCTAATAAAGTAACATAAAATATGACTTCCTTGTAGGTCTGTCTGTGGTGGTGATTAGATATTTCAAACCGAAATTTCTGCGTAGATCTGTTTCTTAGTTGACTAAAAAAAGTGTCTTTGTTGTATTTTAGGAATGGGGATTTCATCTCATCAAAAGAATAAAAGGTAAGGAAGTAATTTATTCTGTGTCAAAGACTCAAATAACTGTATATTGTCAAATATAGGTTTTAAATGAACCAACAAATTCATGAATCCCTCATTAAAGAATTTATGAAAAACTTGTAAGTTTTCCTACAGGTTGTTTGCCATAGTTTAATTTTAAAAACAAAACAGAAGTAATAAAAACGGAAGTAAAAAAGGGCAGGGAAGTCTTGTTTTTGCACATGCTCAAAACTTTTCATGAAAACAATACTAAATTTCTCTTGAAAAGTGAACTACCTAAAAGTAATTGTCTATTCCATGAATGCTATGTAACAAAATCTTCTTCTCTGTCGACTTTTCCCTTCACCATTTGCCCACTAAATAATCTGTTACCCTTTAGTCCTGTCCTCTCCATTGTCTACATTTGCACCATCTGACTTCATGTCCTCTTTCACCGTAAATCTCCTTCTGGTCTCTCACCCTGTGGCTCCAACATCATGTCCTGATGAAATCATTGTATCTTCTCTGAACATGTCAAAATAATATCAGTCTGGCCGTATATCTCCAAAATATCTAATATTAGTGGTACGTGTCTGAATAAACTAATAGTGAGACTAAATTAATTCAACTGACCGATCATTCTTTAATGAAAGGCCAAATATTGTGCTACACACTGGGAATAAAAACAGTGAATCTCACATAACACATTATCATCCACACATAGGACAGAAAAACACATTGGGTCAGATAAGTTTGTAACTGAGCTTTGTAAATGCTGGATTAAATGATTTTTTTCTTTTAACACATTATATTTGTTCTACATTTGGGAAGAAGATACATACATATGGATCCCAGATCAATCACAAAGCCAGGTGGAGATAAAAGCAGGAATAATACTGTATAAATAGAAAAAAAAATCCTCTCTCTACGTTTTATGTCAACATGAAATATAATTATGTATTATCTTTAACAAACCCCTCTTTCAATAAGAACAGTTAAGTTGAGTTTAAATCTATTTGAAGTTGGACAAGAGCAACCCATCCATCCATCCATTTTCTTGACACCCTTTGTCCCTTGGTGGGGTCGGAAGGGTTGCTGGTGCCTCTCCAGCTAATGTTCCAGGCGAGAGGCGGGGTCACCCTGGACAGGTCGCCAGTCTGTCGCAGGGCAACACAGAGACACACAGGACAAACAACCATGCACACCTAGGGACAATTTGGAGAGACCAATTAACCTAACAGTTATGTTTTTGGACTGTGGGAGGAAACCAGAGTACCCGGAGAAAACCCACACATGCACAGGGAGAACATGCAAACTCCATGCAGAAGGGCCGGGCTGGGAATCGAACCCAGAACCTTCTTGCTGCAAAGCAACAGCTCTACCAACTGCACCACTGTGCAGCCTTCCATGAAAGAATATGAAATACAATTTTAATAATCCCGTAGTGTATACACATTTTACTAAAATTAGCTCACATAGCACAGGACTGTGAAAAACCTCTGTGAACAGGTGTGAAGCAATAAAGTCCAAACTTGAATCTGATATACTATTTATTTTAAAAGAGAAAATGTAATAAATGGTTCAAATGCAGCTGAAAATAAAAGCTGTACAGATAAATTCTTATCAGACCTAAACAGAGACTCACTTTGTTTTTAATTTTGTTTGAACCTTTATGTTTTTCAGGCAGATAAAACTCTTCTTAATTGGAATGTCCTAGCAATGCAACTATTATTAAAATTGGTCAAACACACATTTATCATTAAAAAGAGTATACTATGAAACAGCTTCCTCACACCCTTCACAGAGGTGGCAAAACCCACAATATTAGTACCAATAAGTGATGTATCTAGTCATTGGAGACTAAGCCAAGTCCAATTTCTCCTGTTGATTGTTTCCTATAATCAGAAATTCTCTCTATAGACACAAAATCGGATAAATTTTAAATAAAGTATACTTCAATTCTTTTTATTCTTCCAGGTCTTAAGTATTACTTTTATTGCAATGCTTGAAACTGCAAGAAAGTATTGCATCTACTTGTTTTCAAATCTACCTTTGTGACGTCACCAAGAAGTATTGGGCGAACTTGAAAGCGCTTCACATTCCCTTACCCAAAAGCCATAGATAGATTTATAAAAATAGCCATTAGGTATCTGAGCACATTCCAGTCATTGGAAAGTACCAATGTTTTATTTTCCTTGAGGTTTGTACCTTTCCAGCTTCCATGTTAAAGAACGCAGAACGTCCCTTATTATGCGTCATAAAACTTTCATCATTGTCATGTCTTTGGCTGCACATTAAGGTTTATAAGCTGTGCAGAACTAAAAAGACCACTGACAGGAAGGGACCCAATAGAAGACATGCTAATATAATCCCAAATTGTTGCATTTATATTAAACTGCGTAAAGGATATCTGGTTTATTTAAAAAATGTTCATTCAATTTGTCCCATATTGCACAGTACAACCTTCCAGACTCCAAACTAAAAGACAATTTTTTGTGTGACAGAATATATCTTCTTTTTGCTTCTATGTCAGTGCGCAGAACTGAAGTGAATGAAACCATGATATAACTGTCACTCTTGGATATTCAGTTGTATCATTGTGTTCTGTGTAAAACTAAAACTACATTTGCAGTGATTTTGCATTTATTTGTTCCAATAAAAACCATGTAAGTAATGTTACTAATAGTATTGAACAGGTTCAATTAAGTTTTGTAAATAGAATTTAAATACATAATTAAATATTCTGTCAGAATGAAAACTGGAATAGTTCTTGAAGAATACAGGTCATAACCAATTAACAAAACAAATGTGTAGTTTACCACTTTATTTGCCAACATTTCCTGTTTGACAAGCTCAGAAGTTGAAGGAGGCATTTCCTGGAAAATTACTGGAACGAATCCAAGTGAAAAAATTCCTCAGTACCACATCATCACAATCCTACACAAAAAGAAGAAAAAGAAGAAGATCTGACACCAAATGACGTTGAAAACATTCTGAGATAATTACACAAAATCTTTTTTTTGTCCTTTTTTTTTGCTATCCCTAAAAAAATGAACACACTCTGAATTTATGTAAGACTCCCTCACCAATGACGCAGTGTTCTCTCATTTTACAGAATTTCTTTTATGTTTTGCTGTGAAATGTAAAATTTCTGCATATGATTAAGTAGTCATTTACATGAAAAATCTGAAAACAGAAAATTATGTATGCTAAAAATTCAGTAAAAATTTAAACTTGTGGCTACTGTCCCTATTTCACTTAGTGTGATTATTGAAAATAGCTTTTAGAAAAATGTACTTGGTTTATTGTTGCCTTTGCAATTATTTTTATGAATTTTCCAACATAACCATTCAGATGGTCAAAAATAAATTTTTATTGCAAAAATGTGTACTGTTAACTGTTAAACAGATGAAGAGCAATATATATGCATTTCTTTTCATAAGATAAGTTATACCTTAAGAAATAAACAGATGACACAGATAAACATATATCAACTTATCATTGTTGAATTATGTTTGACCTTTTTTACATTATTTACAATTTGAAGATGTTTCTGCCTCTACTCCTCCTCAAGCGCAGTGGGAGGGGCAGCTAATGTCATTGAAACTCTGGTTTCAAGTATCTGTCGCTTTTCATTTATCTTTGGTTTGTGCTTTCAGTTTAACAGACATTTTCTTGAGAGGATTTAGCAGCTTGGTTTTCTAGAAAAGATGTGGCTTTATACAAACAAAATATTAATAGTGCTTCTTTTCAGCCAGGCTACATCTTCTGTTATGACTAATGCATAATTTATGCATGGATTGTTCATAACCATTATACATGGATAGAGATTTGTGTAGGTTCATATTGACCATATATCTTCAACATCTTTTTTCCACAGTCAAACATGCATTGACGATTTTTGCCATTATATCAGCTGGGATTAAAGATCTTCCAAACCTGTTTACAACAGTAATTGACAACATCTAAGTGGATTACTATAACAACAATGGAATTATAAAACAAAGCTCAATTCTCTGGAGAACATATCAGATTCCTATAATTCAACAATTTTCTCTAAAGAAGTATTAAACTATGTGGACTTTGGTTTGACCCTATACTTAAACAAGCTGGGAAACCTAAATCCAGATGAAGGTACTGTGCATATACCTTCATATAAATATTAAATAATTCTTTTATTTTTTTTAACAAACCACAAAAAAATTTTGCTGTATGTCTTAGCTGTCCATGTTTCACAGCTGTGAATTGGATGAAACGTCTGTTGAAGTTGTCACTTTTCAGCAGTGTGGCTACAATGGAGAAGATTTTATGAAACTAGACTCCAAAAATATGATGTGGGATGCTCAACTTTGGCTGAAAAATTACAACCACTGTGGGACACTGGCCAGGAGCAATCAAACAACATAACACTGTTTTTGACTCTGATTTGCCCTCTAATGCTAAAAGAGTTAGTGACTCTTAGTGCTCTGCAGAGAGAAGGTATGACAGTCAGTTTATTCAGTTTAACTTTCACATTCAATTTCTGATTTTTTGACAGTAAGATTTAATTTAGCACTAAGGATGCAATATATCCTACTACTGTTTATTATCTCATTTAATTTATGATAACCTTCAGTAAGACAAAAATAAATAGTAGCTTTAAGTAGCAAAATTAAAGGGCCAGAAACCTTTAACTTTTGCACGCAACTTTGTTTTTACAAGAACAATTGCCAAATGCCATTAAGATTTTGAATACATTGAGATTGAATCTTTCTTTTGTCTTTTATTTGTCTTTTATACCTCAAAATTTTTCTTAAACCTACTTTTCTATTTTTGCTTACTGTGGTTCAGCATTGTTGTCATGGGTTGACTGGTGCATATTGTACTTCCAGCAATAAAAGGCTAGAGGCAGACTCAAGTAACGTCTATCTATTTATTGTATGACTGCATTTCATTTCCTCTTTTGCCTTCACCCTCTGTCCTCTCCTCTCCACATTGTCTCCCTCATACAGACCTCACTTCTGTCGCTCTCCTCCAGAAGACCCCTTCCTCTCCTGTCAGCTGTTTTGCAACAGGTTTCTACCCAAACTCAGCCGAGATGTTCTGGAGGAGAGATGGAGTGGAGATCCAAAATGATGAGCAGCCCAGTGAGATCCTCCCAAACCACGACAACACTTACCAGATGAGTGTAGAGCTGAATGTTTCATCAATTGCATCTGAAGACTGGAAGAGATATGACTGTGTGTTTAAGCGCAATAATAAAATCATAGCAACCAGACTGGAAAAAGCAGCAATCAGTACCAACTGGGGTAAGCTGCAGATTAAGTATCTATTCTACAACTCAATGGATATATATGTCAGGTTTTTGAATTAAGAGTGTCCAAGAGCTCTATGCTGTTGTCAGAATCCGAATCTAAGTTTTTTGTAAAATTTTGAAGACAGAATATTAATAGGTTGGTGTAACTTTCAAGCTTGAAAGAATTTGACTGGGTAAACAAAAGTAAATTTAATTTCTCCAACAAAATAGACACCTAGAAATGTTTTTCCACCCCATGCATCCAGTCCCAATGATCATCAGTTCTGATGATGTCACATACATGGCGAGTCCACAACGTCTTGAAATTGTATTATTTTTATTTGTCATTTTTCTGTTCTCTTTAAATACAAATGCTTTCTCTGTTTAATTGCTCTATTGTTCTTTTTTGTAGGTTTCTGTAAGGTGCAGTGAACAGGAATGTTCTGTCGTTGATCCTCACTGTCATGTTTTATTCTCACACTTACATTTTCATGTTCATGTGTTCATTTTTGATGTGTAAACTGATAATTCATGTAAAGTTCATAAAGTTGTGAGTAAAATTGGACAATTTTAAAATGCCTGTAATAAAAAATATTTGAATTACCTTGGGCATCTTGTGTAATTAATCTTTCCATGTAATTTTAGCCTAAAACAATTTAAATAATGTAAGGTAGTTATGCATGTCATTTACAAAATAGGTACATAAGAATAAAGACAAATTGAGTAATTAAAATTGTAGTTACCAATAGCAGGAAATAAAAAATAACGATTAATTGTAATTTAAATAAATTATTTAATTAGTATATTTTAAATATATATTTTATATAATTTTGAGACATAATAATAATAACACTCATAATATAATAGTTATATCACAATTGTCATGTCGGGTTTAATATTCTGTGCCCACATGCAGAAACACTCACAGAGAGAGACTGGTGTAAAATACAATGGGTTTATTTTACTCAAACAAAAACGCAGTACAACTGATAATCAGGACAGGACTTCCTCACAGGGGCGCGGGGGTCCGGGAGCTTCCGCTCACTGAGGGAGAGAGATGAGGTGAGTACGAGGCAAGAAGAAGAAAATCAACTCAATAAAACGGGAACGGAAGCTCTTACTTGTGGAGGTCGGGAAGAGAACCGAGGAGGGGGGAAAGGCCAGGCGGTGGGTCTGTTCGAGGGTGATGCTGGGTGGAGAGGCGGAGTGTCGGCGGGCGGACAGGTAACCCTAGTCGGCAAGGAGGAGCAGTGGTGCTGGCTGCCAAGACGCCTCGAGAGGATCTTTTCCAAAGAAAGGGGAGACTCGGGCTTTCTGGAGGCTCTGATAATCGTCCAATTCAGGCTAACACTCTGGCGAAGATGTGCTGGCAGCCAGCTGCTCATATACGCCACCAGACGATGACAATTCCCTTCAGGTGCGTCTGGTTAGGACCTGTTGGCACGCCCTCCAGGACCCTGCTGTCAGCAGGCGCCCTCTGATGGATGATCTGAAAACAGAACCCAGCAGACCCACCAGCCTGGTACCTAACAACAATGTAATAATAAAGCTCTGAAATATGAAATTTAAAAAGTATACTTTAAGTACACTCTAAGTATACTTGAAGTTGTTCCAAAAAGGTAGGTGTAATATACTAAAGTATACTATTAATTGTAATTTTAAACAATTTAAATACTACTAAAGTATACTAAGTACAAAAAAAGTTGTTCCAAAATAGCAGAGTTCAAGTACATTGCTAAAAGTATGTTAAAATTTAGTATACCAAAGTATACTTTTTTTTTTACCAGGGCACTACAGAGGACAATTTTTTAACTTTTAAATACTACAATAAATTACAGTCAAATAATTCATAGAAGGTTTTAATATGCTGCTAAGAGACTTATTTAGAATATTCCAACAAAATGTTAGTCTTCGCTTGCACAAGGGTTAAGAGAACTGAATATATGGATGTTTCAGTGATTTCTAATAAAAAATGAGCAATAACTGTCAGCTAAACAGGTGATTTCATGTATGATATTTGTCTCCCTCTAGTCGAAAGTTGCTTAAACATACATTTAATATAAAGTCAAAACAATCTACAAATTATACATTTCGTTTCAGATACTGCAGTAGCTGCACAGTGCACATGCAATTTATTAAACATTAATCTGAAAAACAAACAGCAAACAAAAAAAAAGACTAAGTTAAGAATTTGTAACAGTTTTCTCCGACCTTATATACTTATTTTGATTTCCCTCCTCAGTTTAGAATATAATTAATTATGATTTTTATTTTTTTAAAGTGTCTACAAAAACAGAAACAAAGTTTCTTACAAAAATAGCCTTTGTAGAAATAGGTCAAAAATAAATATTTTCCTCAGACTATATAGAAAATTGGACTTGTGGGATTAGTAATTTGTATCTCCATATTCCCAAAATGTTTTCAACTTCCACTGGTGTGAAGTTGTCATCTTAAGTTTTTATAAATATAAGTACAATGACAAGAAATTCAGCAGAAGATTACTAATCATTTTTTTCTTTGTGGTTTCAATTGTTGGCTGGTCAGCATCCATCTATCCATCCATCCACGAATCGCGGGGTAGCAGCTTAAGAAGGGAGGCCCAGACTTCCCTCTCCTCAGCCACTTATTCCAGCTGGGAGGTGTTGCTGTGTGGTATCAGAATGTTTCAGTTATGCAGAATCAAAATATTCTTAAGTTTTAATAGCTTCGTTGTTACTTCTGACACAATTGTTTCACCTTTAGCTTCAAAGTTGTCCAAATTCTGACAAATGTTTGCAATCAACAACATTTGTGAAATAATATACATTTTACATGTGTTTGTACCAGGACATTTACAGCCGTTTCCTACTAAAGAGTTAGTCAGTTTTTTTTTTAGGACTTACTGTTTCCTTTTTTCACAAGCATGAAAGGTTTGTCTGATATCAAGAATTTATTTTAAAAAATGCAATGGGAGGTGAAAACAATTTATTTATCTGATATAAATTAATATGAAATTAAGATAACATGTTACACACATAAGATCTGCTAATATAAATACTTTTTATGAAAGAAGGGCCTGAACTTATATTGCACTTTCATCTACAATCAGATAAATTAGACACTAAGTGAAAGGGTCAATCTACAACAAAGCAATTCTAGAATAGAATAGAATAGAATAGAATAGAATCTTTATTGTCATTGTCACATGGGCGGGATTAAAAGTGCCATCAGCCAGTACAATACGGATGCAATAAAAAAGCTAAAATTTGCTAAAAAGACAGATATACACACATCATAGTATCGGCATAACATATCATTGATAAGAATTCCTCACTCATCATTTTCATGGTAGCGCACATCCCAGAAAGTTCTGACACAGTTTTTATGCGCAAAAGTGACTGAAAAAAATCAAACACCCAGCTAAGTGTTTAAGGTTCAATAAGCTCAAGGATCTATTAATCGGTGCATTCAGAGCATGCATATTTTCAGAATTAAATTTCATACAGTAATCATATACATATATAAAAAATAATAAATTGGCTCTCTGAACAGGTTTATCTCATTTTCAGTTGTTTATCTTTCACAACACTAGCCATGGGCGGGATTAAAAGTGCCATCAGCCAGTACAATATGGATGCAATAAAAAAGCTAAAATTTTCTAAAAAGACAGATATACACACATCATAGTATCGGCATAACATATCATTGATCAAGCTCCAAGATCAACAAAACAGCTGTTTGTGTTGTTGCATCAGAAAATGTTCATTCACAGCCCTCTAACTATGACTGATGACCAGACATGGCTGCACTATGTGGAGCTTATGTCTAATCCAGTGTTTTTGGCATCTTTGTTTGTATTTGCTGGACATGTTACCAGACTTAGCTTTCTTTGGATCTGAAGCCATTAAGAACTCAAAAATGTTTCCAAAAGGGTCAATTTATTCACTTTCCCCACAGTTAATCCTCATCCTTTAATCTTCTCCTGTAAAGACAAATTGTTATAATACATATGAACTCTTGTCTCTTGCAATAGATATAATAGCATTCACTCTTTCCAAAATATGTATCAGAAGACTATTAAATATAGTTAATTGGTGAATAGTTACCGTCAACAACCTGGAAACCTGAAATACAGACAATAAGCACCATAAATTAATTAGTGATCCACCAGTTAAAATATCTAAAACATAAATTTTGAATTCTGTCAATTAGCAAAATACAATTTTTCCTCACCAGAACGTTTCTTCAGCCAGAGGACAACTACAGCAATCACCAGAAGAAGAAGAAAACCGCCTGCAGTGCCTGCAACAGGAGCAACTGGAAACTCTGGAGGATAAACTGAGGAGAACCAAACAGTTACAGAATTAAGTAGTGCAGAGCAAAATGGCTTCTTTGTGACTGGATGTTGCTTTACAGAATGTGAGTTTAATGCAAAATTGCCCATCAAAGAAAAATAATGTTTTTAAATTTCTGAGTGAAACAAAATACTCTACTGTCTCTAAGCTGCAATATAATTACAGAAATGTAATATAAAAAAGTCAAATCTCTTGTAATGTAAACCTTTAAATATATTTGCACAACATTGGTAGAAAAGGGACAATCTCTCAATTATAATTGCCATTTATTATTCTTTTCAATGTGTCTTTGGCTTTAATATTTATAACGAGCCCTTGAAGACTTGTAATGCATGCAATATTGGGATCCCTCTTTTTTAACCATGCGTGTGCAGAAAGAGTATGTTTTTGAGGGAAACATAAGTTGCTCAAAAATCTCAGTTTGCTGTCCTACATACGTTGTACCACCACAGAGGTGTTTCTTACCCCAGTTTGTACGGATGACAGATTTATCCAGAGTGATTTTTATGTCGTCTCCAACACCAGAAAGCTGAAACACACAGTTGTATCTCCTCCAGCCATCAGGTGGGACTGATGAAACATTGAGTTCAACACTCATCTGGAAGGTCCCATCATTGTTGAGGAGGATCTCTCCTTTCTCCACATTCTCATGAATCTCCTCTCCATCTTTAGTCCAGAACATTTCAGCTCTGTCAGGGAAGAAACCTGTAGCGTGGCAGCTGACCACAGAGGAGGGAGTTTTCTGGAGCAGGGATATTGAGGGACTTTCTGCAGGAAGAAAATACTCATAAATAAAATATAACATCCATATAATATCTGCATATTTGGGCTTCACAGCTATGAATTAATCACTGTATAAACTGAATAAACATACCTGTCCTCTTTAGAAACCTCTTTCCATGGCGAATGTACTTTTTCAACCAGTCTGGACATTTGTAGATGTAATAGTTTTTATTATGTTCTAATCTAGCTTTCTCAGAATCCCATACAAGTTTTGTAACCACAGCTTGTGATTTTGGAGCAGTCCATGTCAGTGTCTTCAGGTCGAGGGCTAAGAAGTCATCACCATTATAACCATATTGATTAAACCCTGTAACTTCTCCTGTCTCATCATTCCACTCACAGCCGTTCATTCTCTGTAAAATGTGGGGACCTTAAAAAGAAGAAAGATTTAATAACAATAGAAGAACAGATTTTGTATTGACATCTTAAGACTGAAAAACATATGTATATAAAAATAATGAAAAATACATGCGAGACTGATTATAGATTTAGCATGTCACAGAAATTACAATAAACATTTTTAAAAGAAACCAAACTGATCAAATTAGACTGAATTTAGAAAGAAATTAAATCAACACATGGAGCTAAAATTAAGAGAAGAACATGGCATAAATTTGTCATGAATTACAAAGTAAAATGAAATGCTGGATTTTTTTTTTGATGGAGACATGCACAAAAAGGCAAAATCAATATTCCACAACCTAAAACTTGTCATGGGAGACATTGATTTTCTGTTTGTTTGCTGTAAGATTTATGTTACAACAATGGGATAAAAGAGACTGGATATACCAGAAGCACATATTATAATGTCTATTCTGCCTCAAACATGGCATATCTATCTACAGCCTATTTACTATGTGACTAATTCTTAAAATAATTCCCTTATACTGGTGCATCACTTTCCTTGTAGAAAGCAGGTCCTGTAGTGTTGATATTGTTTAAAAAAAGAATGGAAATACAAATAAAAGCAATGATAATAAAAATTCAAAATTCTCCAGATACTTTTATTTTACAACTATTTTTAAAGTCAAAAGTAAAGAGAAGATTGGCCGTAGGAGTGTGCAAAAACTTACCTCAGGCAGAGTTGCTACTTTATAAAAGTCCCTAGGAAGCATGTGAGTATAGCAAACTTTTTTATTGAAGTGGAGTAACATGTGAGTTAAATTGCAACAAAAGTCTTGGAAGCATGCATTTAAAAAGTAAAATTAAAATCTAAAACTACATATTCAGAATCCACATTTATATTCAGAGTCCATAGTCTTGAAAAGATTAGAATCAGTTCAAGACTGAAGACACTGCAAATATACGACAGATAAGGGAAACTCAGGAAAACTCTTTTTTTATTGTGTTTTTATTTAATTTACATTATTTTTTTAGTTATATTCATGGTTGATGTTTTAATTTTTGAGCTGAGTTACATCCTTCATCCATTTGTCAAGATTGATGGATAGACTCTACCAAAAAGTTCACATTGTGCAAGTGAGGAGTAAATATTTATATAGTCCACAGATTATTTTACTTTAAAATAACAACCAATCTAAATATGTGACAACACCTAGACATTATCAGGAAGGTGTGAAAAAGTAGTTAAAATTACACAGGACATTACCTTCAGTGAGGTTTAGGCGTCGCTTCAAAATATGAATGTTTGCCCTGAAGACATGCTGACTTCCAAGACACTTCTTAGAATACCATTCCAGGTGCTCAGGATCCCTTTCGATCAGTTTCATCATCCAGTCTTGTTTGGGCTTGGCTGTCTTGATGTTGCTGTCACAGTATCCCACCTGAACTTCATCTACTGTTGCAGCGCCAACAAACTCTGGAAAGTTTTGAACTCCATAGGTAGCGGTAAGAAAATATCTGAGAGAATGTTTCACTGAAGAAAATTCATATTATTAAAATAAGTAACTCAATACATACATTCACACATCAACAATGGGCACTTTTTTTGGTTCACAAACAAACATGACAACAATATTCTTTACCCAAAGAATTTCACAAAGTACATTATTCTATTATTATAGATAGGTCACATTGTTTACTGTTGAAACATAGCTATGTTTCACATTCTTAGCCAATGTCTCTCGCGGAACACACACTTTTGGTTTAATATGTATGTAATGGTAGCCAGGTTAGCTTGTTCCGGGTCAGAGTACCGTCTTCTAGAAAGTACATGAAGTATCTTGCTTTTATATTCGCTATAAAGGTAATGTCGAGATAAAAGAATGGATATGAAAAAAAAAAAACTTTTTTCTTTGCGAATAGGTGGCCATATGTGCAAGCGGTAGCTCTTAATGAACGTAAGATATTTTATAAGTAATATCAGAACTGCAGCAGTTTCCGTCTTGAATGGACAAACGCCAAGCAGACCAACCTTTGACTTAAAAATGAAACTATCAGAATATTGCGCTGTGACGGAAAACAACAAACAGTTGCAACATTGTCTTACCCGAAGAGGCAACGTGAAAGAGCAACAGGAGACCAAAGTAGTTCATGATTGGGATTTGTTCGAGCTCTCCAGAGGCAGAATAAGTCAGCTGTACAAACATAACGGAGCCAAAACAATCTGCCGGAAAGGGGCGTGTCCAGTTGAACTGACGCTGTCACGTCAAACGCGGAAAGTACCGTAAGCGCAAAGGTGAAGATTTAGGGGCAATAAAAAAGGTCACCATCAAGTGTGACTGACCCTTTTCACCTGTTGCAATTTGGATAGACACTTTTTGGTGAAGGTTGATCTACTCCTATATTTATTTATTAGTTTGTTTGTTTATTTAACGTTCTAGTGTTAAATACCTTATTCTGAGATGTATGTCATATTCCTCTCTTCTCAAAAGACAGAAAAAAACAATACTTTTAGTCACCATGGGACAGGGATTAACCAATCATCTTGAGATTTAGGTCGCTCAGTCCAACCATCACACATTCCATGAGAATTTGAAAACATTTACTTTACTTGCCAAAGTTAAATCCAGCTGTTTGAATATATTTCCCCATTATAACATGGGGACAAATTAATACTTTAATTGTTTTTATTCCTCTCATCATAGTCAATATAGATTTGTAAACATTTGCTCTTTATTTGCCAAAGTTAGGGTGCAAATAAGCTTAAAATATTATCTCTGCAGTTGTTATATTACATGTCTTGAGATAAGATTAACTGAAACAGGCCGTTCATTTGTAAGACCTTTTTACTCACATTAAACAGTTGATAAATTTCCAACATTCAGCAGATTGTGAAAAATGCTCTGCAAACGCCGCTGTTAAATGCAACTCCATCCTGTCCTTTTGGATGCTCCTGATGTTCATCTCGCGATATTTCGCATCCTCATTATCCTTTCTTTGTGTTCTTTAAATTACAGGTAAGATGTTGCATAAGTAGATTTAAACTTTCACATGTGTTCCTGTAAAGTAATTTTCTACTCTTAGTCATACATATATTTAATTTCCGGTGTGCATCGAATAGAGACGTAAACATGCCTGGAATGAATCGTGTCCCCGCGAGATTTTGAGGAGTTTAGTTGTGCAAATGCCACGTCTGACAAGTAGCATCAACGCAACGCAACTATCAGCACGTTTATCTCTCAGGACACAAAGTTCTTTAGTGGCAAAACGAGCCGAGATATTGAACACTATTTGGTGAGACTAGACTGATTGTTTTTCATTGTATTCCGGACTTTGTAGCGACGCTCAAGTAGCTGCATCAAGCTAGCAGATTCACTGGTTGTTAGCTTTCTAGCTAGCTTTGCTGCAGGCTCTGGAAACAGTTTGCAGAAACCGGTGGTGATTGTTTGGTGGTCGGATTTTACCGTTTACTGCGAGTTGAAAGGTGATTCTTTTCTAAGGGAATTAAAGAGATTATCTTTAGTCCCACAACAAATAAACAATCACAACTCAGAAATTACTACATCAGATTGAAGTGAGCAACGGTCAGTGATTGAATTAACGTTTTATATAGGCTAAACGTATTAGCTGGTTTCGTTAATTCGTTAATTAAAGATTTCTGAAAGCTGTACACAGATAACTTGTTGTATTTAAAGCTTAAATCAAAATCTTATGTAGTTTTTGGTTTAATGTTAATAGTTTCTCTTCAAGAGAAGAGAAGATTTCAGTGTTGATTCAACTAAATGTAAAGAGGAGGGATGACTTACAGTATTAAAATCTATCTCTGCTACTAAAACCATGCTGTGCTGTCCAGGTGTAGAAGCTATTAGAACTTGTCATTGATTGCAGTAGAAGATCTGAGTAAGATGTGAGTCTGGCAGATCGACTTGTTTCACATGCTCTTCATGTCACTTTGAATATTTTTGCTTTACGCCAGAAGGTCACAGACATCACAGAATACTGTTGCTCTGACTGATCTGTGTCTGTGCAGTTATATGCAAAATGATGTCATTTACTCCTATGTTCTGATATCCAAAATTATAATTTGTCTTGGTTGCATTTTTTTCTTTTGCTTATTTTGAATTTATTAACATAACATATGCATAAAAGTTGTCAAAAAACAGAAGACCGTCTTTAAGTTTATTATTATTTTTTCCTCATTTCTCTTTCTCATAGGGTCTAATATGGGCTGTTTACGTCTGTTGACACTGACACTGGCTGCGTCTGCTGCACTGCTGTTAACCTCTCAATTGGCCACTGCTCACAGCCATTCCCATGGCGACCATGGCGACAGTCACCATCACCATGGCCACTCCCACGGGGAGGATGATGAACACTCCCACGGCGCTCAGGTGAAGATGTTCCACGGAGCGAGCAAGTGGAGCGCTGAGGCCAACCTGCCTTCGCACGAAGAGGAGCATCACGGACACGCACATGATCACGGACACGCACACGATCACGGACACGATCACGGACATGGACATGCACACGATCACGGACATGGACATGCACACTCCCATGATCACGGACATCCTCATTCTCATGATCACGGACACGCACATGGATCAGAGAGAGCAAAGAGAGAAGCAGATGGAGTGAAGCGTGACTTAGTGGAGCTCTGGACTCAGGTACACTCAGAGGAATTTGTTGCTATAATCGTAAAAAAGTTAATTTTTTATAAATATAGCAACACAGTAAAAATGTTGCTCTAATAGTAACAAAGATGGAAAATCTTTCTTCGCTTTAAAAAGTAGAAGTTGTCACTTTGTCTACTTGATGAACCGTTTGGGGATTGATACCACATTTTTTTAATTGAAATGATCTAAAATCTATTTTTTTCTGGCTAAAAAACAATCTCACCACTAAGCTACGAGTATCGATCACTATCTTTGATCATGATCAATTCTACCTTTACAAACCCAGCCACTTCCCCACCATGTAACGTTTCTGAGGAACATCTGCCATTGAGTTGATTTCCATTGTCTGCAGGCCATCGGCGCCACCCTGCTGATCAGCGCGGCTCCTTTCCTCATCCTGTTTCTGATCCCAGTTCAGTCCAACAGCGACCAGCACCAGAACCTGCTGAAGGTGCTGCTGAGCTTTGCGTCTGGTGGACTGCTGGGCGACGCCTTCCTGCACCTCATACCACACGCTCTTGGTAGGTTCTCTTGTGCTTTGTTTCATAGCTTATGCAAATGTAAAGTTTTATTCAGAATTGTTTATATTTACACCATGGGAAAATCTTACTAAAAGTTTTAAATTAGAGTAAAAATAAAGTTTATATTTTGCTGTTTTATTGAATATAACAGCTCAGTCTTTCTGTTCTGTTTCTAAAATCCTTTATTTTGCAGATTAGAGCTGCAGACTTGGTGGTTTGACTTTTTAAATTTAATTCCTGTTTATGTCACTGTGTTCTGCATAGAGCCTCATTCCCATCATGGGAGGAAGATGAGGAACACGCTCATGCAAGCGAGGAGTCACATGACCACGGTCACTCCCATGGTATTCCTAGGAGCTCTTTTCATTCAGCTGCTATGCAATAAAGTCAGTGATATTCCATATCAATACTTTCCGCCTGTAAACTGAAACGTTTCCGACACAGGAGCCGCCCACGGTCACATGATGTCTGTCGGTCTCTGGGTTCTCGGGGGAATCATCGCCTTCCTGGTTGTTGAAAAATTTGTGCGTCTGCTGAAGGGAGGACATGGACACTCCCACAGTCACTCTCATGGTGGGAGAGAAATTTCTGAACAGGATTTTTTTTCTTAAAATTAATATTTAAAAATATTTTCAGATGTGTTTCTGCTGCTGATTGTTTCTGGTCCAGTGTGTGGATTTAAAGAAAATACTTATTTAATCAAATGCATTGTAGTGTATACAGTTATGAACAATAAGGCACTGATTAAACCAATCTTTAAGTCTGGACACTTTTAGTGGACAGAAAATAAATAAAGATGGCAAGTGTATTTACATCATCTTCCAATATTTGACCACTGGATGCCATCCTGAGCTGGATCACGTCTTTTAGGATAATTGATTCTTACCTTTGTGAGGTAAATTATACATTTCCTGGATATCCAACTTTCAGCTGCTGCCAAAGAAAAGGACAGTGATGGAGAAGAGAAGGAAAATAAGACAAAAGAGAAGAAACCAAACAAAGGTGCGAAGGCGGCAGAGCCTGTGGAGAAGAAGGGAACAGGTGAGTGATGTAATTTCCTGGATTTTTTCCACTACCTTTCTCTCCTCTCAGGTTCCCTGAGGACTTAACATAGGAGCTGCTTTACAGTTTTCCTCTTTGAAATGTGACACACTTTCAGGAAGCATGATCAGTTCTCAGCACAAAACATTTTTATAGTCCAATATTACCAAAAATGTTTTTTCTCATGAAAATAAAACTCACTATAGGTGTAGAAACGTTTTAACCTGCTATGCAATGATAATCTCCTACTGGCCCAAGAGCAACAAAAAAAACCATTTTATTTATTTTTTACAAACATCCAAAGGATTGACTTAAATATTCCCACAACTCTAATTACAGTAAAAGCAACAAAAAGGTATCAATTTATCAATTTCATTTTTTTTGTATATCTATGATTCTTAATAAAAGTGCACATATTTAAAAGTTGGCTTTTTAACTGTTCCTTTGAGAACATTAAAATGCATCAGAAGGAGGTTTGTCTAAATCTGGGTTACTTCCCTACAAATGGAATAACTTCATAAGGAAACAATTATAATTTAAAGAAAACATTCTGTGGCTCATCAGTTGTTTTTTTCTCTTTGCTCTTTTTTCTTTTTGGTTTGGTTAACTAAATCTTATTCATTAAAAAAAAAGTTGCATGTAGGAATAATTTTTGAAATTGAACCGACAGGCTACGTGTGGTTAAGCAGAGTTATTATTATACATATTCTTATCTGATGTACATAAAATTGCCATTTCTGTCTGGGGAAAAGTCTAAACCTGAGCTAGTGTTGCTTGAATTCATGTAACTTTTCAATTCTTGCGTTTTTCAGGTGTTGGATTCACCGGAACGTGTTATCAGTCATTATTAATAATGTTTCATGGTCATATATATAAGCTGTCAATAAGTATTATTTCTTGGTAAAACAGTTTCTTTTTCTCCATGGAAACAGAAATCAAGGTGTCTGGTTACCTGAACCTAGCAGCTGATTTCACACATAACTTCACCGATGGCCTGGCAATCGGAGCGTCATTCCTGGTCAGTCCAGCTGTTGGCACTGTCACCACCCTGACCATCCTGCTTCATGAGGTCCCACATGAGATTGGGGACTTTGCCATTCTTGTCCAGTCTGGCTGCACTAAAAAGAAGGTACTTACATTTTACATTATTTTGTCCTTTTTTATTAAGATGCCGTTTCAGATTGGTTGTATTTTCCTAAAAATGTAGAATTTGACACAAGCTCCATTAGTGTAAAGACAGGAACATTTTCTAAAATGCAGCAGGTTTGAATATGTATTGTATTATGTGCTTCTGCAGAACAGAACCTCTGTTTGTCTCAGATGTCAAACTCAGCAGATTCTCTCTGGAACGATTTATGTGCCCTTATTGTGTAACCAGGGTTTTACGTTGCAATTCCTGGTTCAAAGTTTTTGTGTGTTTTCTAAGTTAATCCAAAATTGTCAGGTTCCATTTAGGGATTACAATGGGCTTAAATTTGAGATTAGAATTAGTGAAATATTCTGAAATTTGTTGTTGCAGTTTTAGTTAAAATATAAAGATTTCTCTTTTTAAACAGAAAGTTGCACAATAAAATTGAGTATCAAGGTATAAAACGGTGAAGTATGTTTATGATAATGGAAGTAGGTTAAATATGTAGGAATTGGTAAAGGCGGTAATTAACCCACATTTCCCAATAGTCCCCTAATCATTTAAAACACATATGTACTAATAATATTGAATGATAAGTGTGTGTATGAGATAATGAAGCCGAGTTTCTGCTGTTCCTCTTTCAGGCTATGTGTCTGCAGCTGCTGACCGCAGTGGGAGCTCTGGCCGGGACGGCTTGCTCCCTGCTGGCTGAAGGTGTGGGCGCCACGGCGACCGCCTGGATCCTGCCCTTCACAGCTGGCGGGTTTGTTTACATCGCCACGGTGACGGTGCTCCCCGAGCTGCTGGTGGGCCGCTCCAGTTTCGGCCAGTCTCTGATGGAGATTCTGGCGCTGCTGTTTGGAGTCGGCATGATGGTGCTGATCGCAGAGTACGAATGAAGCACTTTTCTTATTTTTTTTTTGGAGCGAACCGAAACTTTTACAGCACAAGAGAAAGAGAACAGAGACACTGACAGGGAAAAATACGCAACATTTAAATGAATATTTTTTGTCTTTATTGCTTTTTTATTTCTTATCAAATTGAATTTATGTTGTTTTGTTATTTAACCAGAAGGGTTAATGTTTTCTGGAAGGAAAAAAAAGAGGTATGGAAATAGATTAGTGGTTAAAAACTGATATCGGGATAAGGAGTTCTGCAGCCGTGCAGCAGTACAGTCTGTAAATTCACCTGCCACTTATGTTAAAACAACCATCCAACTCTCAGTGTGACTGCTGCATAAAACGCAGAGCAGCTTCTCAGTACAAGAGAAGAAGGTTTGTTCCACGGTGACCTGCAACTATGAAATCGTATTGTTGGATACTGAATGTTAACTTTTTTTACATTCCATGCAACATGATGATGTTGCTTTTGTTGATGTGGTCAAATTGTGCATCACGCTTTAAATTTGCGTGAAGAAATATTTTTCAGTACCTTGTTTTCCTGAGATGAATTTTGCTGGATGTCCCCAAATAAAGACTCATTATTTTCCAAGTATTATCTGATTCTCAATAAATATTAAAATATGTAATTTAAGATCATTTATGTGACGGCACAAAAGTGTTTAGAACCTGATCAATCAAGGATCAAACCTATCCATGATCTGACCGGCCAAGCCATTGGAGGAACAAAAAATGACTAGTAAAAACTGAATCCCAGAATGCAAAGCGTTAACCCATTTTCATGCACGGCAGTAATCCCTGTGATGTAAAATGCAACAAAACTCTAGGCAGCAACAAGTTCCTCATTTAGATGAACATGTGTGTGAACCTCATCACCTCAGTTACAGAGTGAAAGAATGAATCATTGAAGAAACGTTGGATCCAAAATACATTATTTAAGAATAATCAAATAAATGTACAATGTGCAATGTTTTTAATAGCTAGATTTGCTTTTGGACCCAAATAATTTAATCCTGACAAATTTAAGAGTTAGAGATTAGTCCATAAAATTTTAAACACAGTATTTGAAATGTGAACTAATAAACATTCCTGGAACATTCCTTCTCCAGGAATGCTGGAAGGCCTTCTCCAGGAAATTCTTGTATTCCCATAACAGTAATGCACAATGATGATCAGGGTAATACATTCACAAAAGGAAGTGAAAGAAGATAAAATTTCAGGGAGAAAATCAAAACCTGCCGTTCCTCTTACGTTTCTTTCAGTTTTACAGTCTGCCACACCTGAAATCCAGGGGAGAGAAACGGATTATAAAAGGTTTTTGTGGAGGTGTGGAGCTTCTCCAGAAGTGGCTCCTCCTCCTCAGGACCACACATTTCAGTAATACTCTGACATAATTCCCTTACTCATGATAATAATAGTGACCCATTTCCTTTAGTTTTCTTTTCCGGTGAAAAGAGAACTTGGAGAATATTATGTCATCACTTTTTTTGATGAACGTCAGTTCATCCTGGTTAAACTCTCATCTTCTTTAAAGTTATGCTGCTACAGCCTTAGGCAAACAGAACACTTTTTCTCTCTTACTTCTCCAATTTGCATTATTTTCTGCTATTTCAATTGTAAATGTTTTGTTTTCTCAGTTGTTTTTCTCTCCATAGACGCTACCCCTGGCCTGCCATTCCGTTTGCCTGTGATAACATTCCTGGAGGAGGGAATTGGCTGAGATAATTTAACCGATAATTAAATGTTCTCTGATTAACTGTTATTTTTCTTTGACTTAGAAGGTACTTTTGCATCAGTTCTGCTTATTTTTTGTGTACATGCTCTGTCTTCTCAAACCCCCAGTCATTCATGACAGATGGCCCTGGAGGTTTCTTGCTGTTAAAGTGAATTTTTTCCTCTCCACTGTTGCTACATGCATTTTTCATGCTAGGTTTGAGGGATAGCTGTAAAGTTAACAACACAACATGAGATATTGTTTAGTGTCACAACTTGCTGGTCCAGAAGGAGCAAATGCTTCAATCCAGTGACATTTCCTTTGATAGCAAACGTTTTAAAATAATTTGAATAATACATCACCCTAGTGAACTGTTTGGCAACTAAGGTTAATTGGAATGTAGGTGTAATTGAGCTGATATAACTTTTTTTTTACGACTTATTTTGTTAATTCTGTTTTTGATTTTCTATCATGATGGCCGGAATTATATAAGGTGCCAAATACCTTTATTTAAATACCAAATACCTAGGTTTTGAACCAGTTCTTTTGTAGAAATAAAAGCCAAAGTCTCTGATTACAGAAACAAACCTAAAGCTCTTTATGTGTTTTATATTGCATTTCGTCAGCCAGTATATTGTTGCCTACAAAAGAAACCATTTGATACGCAAAGACGGTAAGCAGGCTGGTGTGCTTTACAGGAAGCATCACACTTCTCTTCTAATCCAGCCAAAGCAACTAATGGCAATTTTTTATTTAATAAATACACACCAAAAGCCAAAATATTTTGAAAATATGACTTCCTCCTTATGAAACTGTTAGTTTGTTTGGTATTAAAAATATTTTAAAGATGGATATAAATGTTCTACCTGCTGCTTCAATATTACCCATAACAAAGAAAGAAAATGTCTGGACTTGTTTGTAGAGCTAAACTAATTGCATACATTACATTACATTACAATCATTATTTCTGACTCAGAAGAGATTGGACATTACTCTCTAATCACAAAAAACATATCCCAAATCTTTTTAAATAATCTCTTCATGAACATCCTGGTTAAACATGATAGAAACACAATCAGTCACAATTTTAGTGTATTATTTCAATGCACACATTTTATTGCAGAAATGAGGATGCAGCATAAATATCAATTTTATGAGTAAAGCGTGGGGAGGAGGTAATCTTCTCCGAATTCATATCACATATTATGAATTCACTTACCTGAACTTGCTAAGCCCGTTACACACTTTCCAGGCATTTAATGCAGGCGGAGCTTAAAGTTATGTATACTTTAAGCTTAAGTTTAATAAATACACACCAAAAGCCAAAATATTTTGAAAATATGACTTCCTCCTTATGAAACTGTTAGTTTGTTTGGTATTAAAATATATTTAAAGATGGATATAAATGTTCTACCTGCTGTTTCAATATTACCCATAACAAAGAAAGAAAATGTCTGGACTTGTTTGTAGAGCTAAACTAATTGCATACATTACATTACATTACAATCATTATTTCTGACTCAGAAGAGATTGGACATTACTCTCTAATCACAAAAAACATATCCCAAATCTTGTTTAAATAATCTCTTCATGAACATCCTGGTTAAACATGATAGAAACACAATCAGTCACAATTTTAGTGTATTATTTCAATGCACACATTTTATTGCAGAAATGAGGATGCAGCATAAATATCAATTTTATGAGTAAAGCGTGGGGAGGAGGTAATCTTCTCCGAATTCATATCACATATTATGAATTCACTTACCTGAACTTGCTAAGCCTGTTACACACTTTCCAGGCATTTAATGCAGGCGGAGCTTAAAGTTATGAGTCATACAGGTGGGTCATAAAAGGATGAGAAACACTAGAGCACACAGATAGCATCCATAGCGGGAGGCACGATGAAGGGAAACGGAGAGCTCAAGTAAGTAATTTGTAAACTTGCACTTTATAGATGCTATGTCTGTAGTCGCAAATGGCAATATTGATCCAGAAATTAATATATTAACAAATATAAATTGATATATCTGTCTATCTACAGTGTCGTGAAAAAGTATTTGACCTCCTACTATGTATTTCCATTTTTGTTCCTCTTCAATGTCAATGTCTTCGACTGAATATCAACAAAATACAAAATGCTGTTTTCTTAAGATGATTTAATCTATTAAAGGAAAAATAATATACCAAATTTTCTTTATTAAAAAGTTATCATCTCCTAAACCTATGTACTATATTTTGCTACTCTTGACTGCAACAACTTGCGCCAAGTATTAATAACATGTTTTTACGTTGCTTGAAGATGCAAAAGCTTATTTTAGCCGCCATCCTTATCATGGTTTGACCTCATGCATCTGTTCCAGGAGGCCGTGGGACACATGTCGGGAGGTTCCTGTAATCGAAGACGAGCACACACCTTGGAAGTTGATAAAGCTTCTAAAGATCATCGCTTTGTTTGCAGTAGCTCTCATTGTGTTTGGATTGGCAATATGTAGCAAGGTTAGCTTCATTTTAAAGCTTTAAATTTGACTTCCTAATATGTTTCTGTTACACATACAATCCTATGCTGCTTGATATCATTGTAGAGAAATGAAGTAAATATAAGTGTAGTCACTGATTGTCATAGGGGATCTGAAGATCAAGAAGCACAAATTAAATAAAAGGTTGTTTCATACTTTTTGGTAAACGGTAACACAGAACATCCATATTGTCTAGTTTAGTTTCAAAGTGGCAAATACAAATTTTCAGCAGTCAGTTGTGGTACCACTGAACTTTTATTTTCCAGGCTTCTTTCCTTCTCCTCATCACTTTGTCTCATGAAAATACAAAGACCCTCCAAGCCGAGCAGAAACCCGTCGCACTGCTGTGTATTGGCTGCTCTCTCACTGCACCCACTGTTCTGCTGCTGCTGAAAAGCATCTGGAAAGCATGTTACAAATCATCAAAGCTGCCAAGAAAATCATCTATAGCCCTGGTAAGACAAGATAATAGTTTCAACTGTATCTGATCTGTAAATGATTCTTAAATATGATCTATTTCCTTGTTTCTGTGACATTTTATTTATTGAATTGAACTTTTTCTTTGTCCCTCAGGTTTTGTTCTTCGAGTTCCTTGTTTCTGTAGGGTTAGCAGTGCTTACCATTGTAGCAATGCCACACCTGGACATTGTGACCAATACGACCATCCTAAACAGTGTAGCTGTCCTCTCTGCATTCCTACAAGCAGTAACTCAGTGCACTGCCAAAAAGATGAACATCTTCCTGCTGCCTTCCATCATGTCCTTCCTGTTTATGGTTTTTGGTTTCTGCCTTTTTCTGGTCCTGTACATTTTGAAAGACCCCGCTGATGTGAAGACAGCCATCTGGGTGGGTCTTGCTGTTGGTGGGTCAATCTTAGTATCTTTCAACTGGTGGGAGAATTACTTCAGGGTGATCTGTGTGAATAGCAAATCCAACGTCCTCAAAAATCTGTTTGAAGACTTGAGCAAGTGTCAGAACATGCTGCACATCATATCCAGCGTACTGAGGATTGTGGTCACTGCCTGTGTGCTTGGTGTCTATGTTCCTCTGGCCAAGATGGACTGGGACATTGTGACCTCCATTCCAAGCAGGGAAACAAGAATAGTAGCCATCATCATTGGGGTCCAGCTGATCTCCTCTGCACTCTGCCATTGGTTTGCTTGGCAGCCTGTAAGATGCATGCTGTCCGCCGATGCTTCATCCTGCCTTTGTACCTGGCTTCACTGGCTGTGATGGTGCTGTTCATCGTCCCTGTTATTCTGGATTATCAGGACCACCAGTTGAGCTTGAACACAACTGAAAACTTCAACTTCACAAGTTACTGCACTGAAGCTGTGAATGTAAGAAATCAAAATCTGACTGGCAACCTGTTCCCACATCTGGTTTTGGATGTTGCCCAAACATTTCTGCTTCCTGGACATGTCCAACACAGCGAACATCTTCTTACTGACAGGTAAAAATATTTCTGTTATATTTCTTGTGCTGCTATAGGATAAAAATATAATAAAATGCAATAAAGTTAAGTCTTATCTAATTTTAAAAACTTATATTGGGGTCACTGCGGGTTTTTTGCTTAGTAGTAGTGATTTATTTTCTTGTTTCTTTTCTATCAGGTGCAGCAGCATCATGGTGGATTGGTCTTGTGCTGGCTACAGTCCATATATGGTATTTTAATATTTATCGTATCCAGAAGACACAAGACTTGTTTGTTCGGAGACTCTATGAGGGAGCCTTTATTGAGCAGTCCTTACTCCTCAACACCCGTTTCAACATCGAGGCCAGAAAACGCAAGAAAAGCAGTATGTCATTGTGTGCATGTGTTGTGCTGCATCTTCCATCTTCTTTATTTTAGACAGAAATTTCAGTTTCAGTATAAAGTAATAACATTACAATGGAAACAGTTTCTCATATTTGCAAATATTTTCATACTAAGGAATAAGGAGAACGCCACCCCTGCTATGTTGTATCTTTGTGCAACAATGTGGCATGAGACCTATGAGGAGATGATGAATATCATGGTCTCAATTTTCAGGTGAGTTAAACTCATGCCCACTTTACGACTCTGTGTTATTTATCTAATACTATCTGAAATTTATATCTAGGAAATAAATAAAATAAGGAATAAGAAAACTATTTTAATTTTAATCAAATGTTACATGGAAATTAGTTATAATTTCCAACCATTGTTATCTAAAAATGATAATTTCACTGTTTTTTATCATTAATTCATCCACACTTTGTGTTTGTCTCATCAAGACTGGACAAGTACAGGCCAAAAACAGAATCTAAGTTTGATGATTTCACCTTTGAAGCCCATATTTACTTTGATGATGCCTTTGAAAATGCCCAAGGAAATCAGGATCGTCATCTGAACACATATGCGAAGGATCTTGTACAGATAATCACTGAGGTTTATGGGTAAGAACCATGTTTGCAGATAGTTTATTGTATAACCTGAGCAGTTTGTGCGACATCTCATTAAGCTTGAATAAAGATCATGTTTTCTATAAAAATGACTTAATAGGTTGCTTTTGCTAGCAATTTTTAGCAAATTGAAAAAGTCAGTCAGTACTAGTTAACAATACAATAAATAAAGTTGATGTACAACTATTAAAAAGACATTAGCTGAATAGAGAACTGGATAGAAAACACATTTTTGAGACTAAATGTGTGAGTTTCTAGCAAATTTGTGCAGATCTTACATGTTCAAATATTATAAAATGCTGGTAATGGAGGAAGGTTTTGATTTCATTATGAGTTTGCTGTTCAAATATATCTCAGTAACATTCTGGTTAATGAGATAACGTCTATTACCCATTCATCTGTGTCATCTTATTAAATATAAAATGACATTTCTCCTGGCTGGCTCGCCACTCAGAATCTCCTCATAACTGAGTATTCAGCCTAATGACATAAATCTTGTGCCAATAATTTGAGTCCTTAGATGAAAAAATTCCAAGGTAAACTATTTATTGCTATCCCTTTTCTATATCATCAGCATCTTCAAGAACCTTAATAAAACATTCTTCGGAGTACAGCAGCAGATTCCAGATCAGTCAATCATAGAGACGCCATATGGAGCTAGACTTGTTGTTCAAATGCCTCATGGGAATAACATTGTAGTTCACTTCAAAGACAAACAGAAAATCCGGAACAAAAAGAGATGGTCTCAGGTAGGTAATAGCAAATGGATTATCTCAACACTTTAATCAAGAACCTTTAGTTTAACTGTTTATTGTCTGCAGGTGATGTATCTTTACTATCTGCTGGGTTGGAAACTCATGACCAAATATCACAGACGCTGGCAAAAGGGGTGCAATGAAAATGATCTGAGGAAAGAGTTCCAGGTGAGACAGAAGACACTTTCTAGGTATTTGTTAGAGCAAGCATGCTAATTTTACTTTCCAATGCATGGTCAAAGACAACTATGTTGAATGTATAAAAAACAAAACTGTGCATTTATTCCAGAGAGAGAAACACAACACCTACCTCTTGGCTTTGGATGGGGACACAGACTTCCAACCAGCTGCTCTAATGCTGCTCATTGATCGTCTGAAAATGTATCCCCGTGTTGGTGCAGCATGTGGCAGAATCCACCCCACTGGATCAGGTTGGGAGCAAACCAGGACTATTTTCCACGAGACAAAAGGCTATGATGAGGTTATAAACCAGTTGTCTATTTGATCTGCAGGTCCTGCTGTTTGGTTCCAGAAGTTTGAGTATGCTGTCAGTCACTGGCTGCAGAAGACAGCAGAGCATGTCTTTGGCTGTGTACTGTGCAGCCCTGGCTGCTTCAGTCTGTTCAGAGCAGAGGCACTAATGGATGACAATGTGATGAAAAAATACTCGACCAAATCCACAGAGCCCAGCCACTACATACAATATGACCAAGGTACAAGACTGAACACTGAAAATATTTTGGAATTACTGTTTTTTTATTATATATATAAAAAAATAATAATTTCACAATAAATAGTTTGTTTTTTTTTTACTATACGGTAGAAACTTTTTTCTCTTTGATTACTCAGGAAAAAGGTCCTAGATTAAGGTTTTATGTGGGAACTTTTCTTGTTCTCTACTTGTATGCATATGTTATTTCCCAAGGCTCAAAACATGCATGTTAAGTTAATTGCTGTTAAAATATGTTGGTCACATAGTTCATTGTTTTGCCATGTGATGAACTGGCAACCTGTCCATTGTGTTCATCATAGATCACTGTTGTTAGACCATCTGACCCAAGAGACGCTGCTTGGATAAATGGATGGATGAACAGATTTTATTATTCAATATAGACAAAATTCCTTTTCCGTCTTTGTGTTGACTTTCAAGCTTTCTCTTTACTATTCCAGCATCTAAATATAGATTTTGTATTTGTAGGTGAGGACCGCTGGCTGTGCACTCTGCTTCTGAAACAAGGCTGGAGAGTGGAATACAATGCAGCATCTGATGCCTACACCAACGCGCCACAGGACTTTAAAGAACTGTACAACCAGGTAAGTACATAAACAGTGCAGAACATATTTAATTGAATTATAATTCCAAATGTATTGATAATGATTACCAACAAAATGATCATCACCTACTAATGTTGACTTGGTTGCCTTTAAAATACAAATGCAATACAAGAACTAAGAATTAAATCCTTGGTTTCCTGTTAATTACGTAATTTGGCCACCACTGATGTCATCTGGTGGTTTAGTTAGCAAAACCTGAAACTCAATGTTAAACTCATTGAGATCTCTAAAAATATTTTTGTTATACTACTGTTCTGCCAAACAATGGATCTGACTGTGACTGTGACTTGGTTGATGCTCCAGTAAAAATCAGTCTTCATTATATTATTTCTCAGTTCTTTTTAAATTTCCGACCAATTTCACTAATTAATTTGATTTATGAAATTTGGGTGAATAAAAGATTTCGGAACAAAAAAAAAGTGGCACTAAAAATGACTACTGCTTTTCTTCTTAGCGGAAACGATGGGGCCCTTCCACGATGGCAAATGCTGTGGATCTGCTCGGTTCCACCAACCTGGTTTCCAAGAAGAATCCATCTATTTCTAAACCATTCATGTTCTACCAGCTGTTTGCCATGATTTCAGCCATTCTTGCTCCGGCCACCATCTGTCTCATGGTTGCAGGTAACTGTCGTTTTGTCCTCTGGACATGTACAACACTTATATTTAAGAAGCTTGTGGAATTAAAAAGATATTGTTTCTGCTGTACCCAGGGAGTCTGTCCTTCCTTTTGGACATACCATCTGCTGCTGCTCTGGTCATAGCTGTGATACCTCCTGCCATTTACTTGGGTCTCTGCTTTAAGCTGAAGGCAGACACTCAGATTACTATTGCAGCAGTGTTGAGTGTCATGTATGCATTCCTTATGATGGCGGTGACAATGTCCATTATTGGTAAGTACACAATTCTTTCCAAAAAACATATTTGGGTGTTGTTGTTTTAACTCCAAACATTGGTATTTGTTGTTTTCTGCCAGCCTCAATAATGAAGGAAAAGACCATTCTGACACCCAGCAGCATTTTCATCGTGGCCATGTCAATCATTTACATCGTCACTGCACTGCTGCATCCTCAAGAACTTCCTTTGATATTCTATGGCTTACTTTACATCATCTGCATCCCAAGCGCCTACCTCCTGCTCACCATCTACTCCATGGTCAACATGAACAGTGTATCTTGGGGAACCAGAGAAACAAAACCTGCTGCAGAGGCTGGAACAACTGGAGCCAACATCCAGCAAACTAAAACACAAAAAGGTAGATCAGAACCACTCTGAATGACTAGAACTGACCTTTCCGCAAAATAAACTGAAACAAATTTTTACCTTTGCAGCAAAAACTACATTCAAACGACTCTGTTCCTGGAAGAAATTTAAAAAATCCAACCAGCAAGAAGAAGACAATCAGCACGGCGTGAGACAGGAGATCCCAGAGTCTGTACAGCTTGAACCTCAACCCCAAAACAGTATTGTGGATGATTACCCCCAAGACGAAGAGTAGGTTTTAAAGATATGAAAAAACAAGTAAACTGCAAAGTATTAAAGAAATGGCTGATACTACTGTTTTTTCTTTTTCAGTGTTTCTTTTAGGGAAGAGGAGACCATGTTTGATTCTCCAGTTCAATGTAAGTGCAAGAAAATTGTTACTTTTATAGAGCTTAAATACTATAGAACTGCATTATAATACATTAGCAGTTTTTTTTCTCAAACACTTGAGAATATTATTTTTTTCAAACAATTTTCTGCTCTGCCCTGTTTCTTAGGTTGGAAAGCAGAAGTGGAGAGTTTGTCCAGTGACATTCAGCTGCAGGTGGATTCTCTTGATGAGGTGATGTCCTTTAGCTTAATAGAGACTTCACTCTTATAAATACTTACAGCCATTCATTTAATTCTTTGTTTACTCACTATATGATAAATAGGACCATTGTTCATCACTTGTTATTCACATATCTCAACAGTTCAAGGTGATATACTTGGTTTTAGAATTTGATAAATCCACCAGTAAACTGTATGTAATACTTATTAGATTATATTCACTCACTGACACTACGCTGAAACCTGCCAGCTAAATGTCAACAATGCCATGCTTCATTTGTTGTTGCAGGATGAGAACCAGTTTTGGAAGGAACTTATTGTAAAGTACCTGGAACCTCTGCAAAATGACAAAGAAAAACAGGAAAAGACTAAAAATGAGCTGCAAGAACTCAGAAACAAGGTAAGTCTGGATGACTGGAATATAATGTGTTTGAGATATGCTAGAAAATATACATATTTTAGGTTAACCTTTGTACTTCTTTCCTAACACAGATCAATTTTTCATTCTTCTTCTTGAATGCCCTGTGGCTGGTGGCAGCCTTCGTCGTTCAAGTCTTCAAGGTCTTTGAAATTCAGATTGACATTGTTGACTTGAACCTCAACGAAACTGGTGGAAAAGTCCAAATTGAGCCAATGAGCCTCATGTTCATCCTGGGCTTTGCTATTTCAGTTTTGCTTCAGTTCATTGGGATGTTGTGCCACAGGTGATCATTGATCAGATTACGCTTTTATCTAATATATTTCTGTAGCTAGACTCAATTAAAAGGAATCATGTAATATATTTTTTTCTCCTGCACTTTTAGAGTCTTCACCATCATTCATTATGTGGCATTTTTAGAAACGGAGCCAAAACAGCAGAAATCCGCTGAAATAAAACAGGTATTGTTTTTGTTTTTTACTCAAAGTAAACCTAAACATTGCTCACACTTCTGCTATGCTGTAACACCACAGATACTCCAATGCCAATTCATAATAAAAAAATGATCAGTACTGTCATGGCATGCTTTTGACAATTATGCAAAAATTACCTTCTCCAGCTCCAAACATTTTTCTCAAGTAAAGCATGACAAAGCAGTCATAAGTAGAAATGAATGTTGCTTCATTGAAAGGATAGTACTAAATTACATTAGAATCAACAAAGTGAGTAAGACCAGGTTCTTATCATAATTCTTAAATATGCCCAGTACAACAGTTTTCCTGTTGATGAATTCATGGAGTTATTACTTGGTGGATGTTCTCAAAGCCTTGCAGCATTTTTATCCACTAATGTTCCTTTGCTCTCCTTCCAGAATGACTCCGTGTCCAATGCAGATTCAAGCTCAGGCTTTTCTTCCGTTGTTGACCTTTACAACATCATAAAGGATGAAACTGAGCTTGAGTTAAGTGACGGGTGGGACAGCGGTAACGACTCTCCAGAGTTGGACTTTGAGGACGGAACTGAGGAGGTTTAAGTTTTAAACAAGATAGTTTTTTTTTAACACTTTTGGCACTTTGATGTATTTCATGTTTGATCATTTGAAATGATGCTGCAAAGCGTGACCATAACTGTACCATCAAGGTAACCTCAATATGAAGTATTTTATTTAATGTTGTGATTTCTTAACTATTTATGGCTTCTAAAATATAGTTCATGCCACAGTGTGTTTTTTATTTTGTTCCAAATGTTACTGTGTTATGTGCAGACTGAGCCTGGAAGTCGGTGGTTATTTATTTTGAATCAGCTCAATCAATTAATTAAAGATTATTATTGTTATTAATGTTTGTTTTATTCTTGTTATCTGCCATTTTCATTAACGCTGTAATTTCTGTTTATTAGTTTATAGAAGGTAAAAACTGAAGGATGAATTGATTTTGAATGTAAATTAATTGAGGTGTTGCTACTGTTTAAAAGTTAATCAAAAATGTTTTTCCTACGAATTCTGCTGGGATCACTAAGTGGATACATAAAGGTATTACCTTGAAAATTGTTTTGTTAAATTATTTTAGTTGTTTTTACGTTGCTTTGTGTGACCAGGAAATCATACACATTGTTTACAATATTTATTTCCTGTTGTCATTTCAGTGTCTTCTTTTTTCTTTTCTAACTGTTGAAATTTGTAAATATAAAATATTCAAAAATATTCATGGACTCTTGCCTGTCTGTAATTTGACAAGAAAACAAAACATAAATGCAAAACAAGAATATAAAGGAAAAAAAATGCAGAAAAGACTGGTTGACAAAGGCTGATGTTTTGTTGATGTGAAGGAATCTAAGGGGACATACTGTCTTATTTTATGGGAAATATGGTGCTTATTTTTATGGGAAATATGGTGGTTATTGCTACCTGTGCATGAATTAGTTCAGTCATTTTAAATGTTAACTATTTTTAACATTTGAATCCACCTTAGGATTTGCATTGAATGCTTGGGGGGAAAAAAAAGGTATCAGCTCCCAATATGCAATTTTGCCACTAGATGTCAGGCTAGGCTGGATTACATGTTTTAGAACAGTGGCACTGAGTCCAGTCCAGATCTGCCAGCTGACTTTCAGATGCTTTTCTTCTCCAACACACCTGGATCAGATGAATGGCTCGTCAGCAGGTGTGCGCAGAGATGAGCTACTGCTATTGAGAGAAGTCTGGCTTTTGACTCAGGCGTGTTGAATCAGGGATGCATGTAAAAGTTGCAGGGAAGGTGGCAGCTCTGGAGGACTGGAAGTGGGCTCCTCTGCTTTAAATCAATTGTTTTTTAAGATTACTTTTTGAGGTAAATAGTTAACTTTCTGAATGTCCAACAAGAAAAGGACAGTAATGGAGAGAATGAAAAAAAGGAGAAGACAAAAGAGAAAAAAACCAAGAATGATGCAAAGGTGACACAGACTGAGGAGAAAAGTAGTATTTCCTGCCACCTTTCTCTCCTGCCAGTATTCCTCTGGACTTAATTCAAGAAGAGATTCCATTGAGACATGTGACATAGTTTCAGGAAGCATGATCAGTTATATTTTCCAATTTTGTTACTTATAGGTGATAATTATCTATTCTGTGGCACATTTTTTAGCTGAGATAGAACTAAAATATCTTTTTCACATGGAGAAAAACACCCTCGCTTTTTTATTAATCAATGTTGTACATTGAGAATTTCATAATGGTCAAAGACCAACTATTTATTTAATTACTATTTATTTACTATACTTTATTTACTAATACTATTTATTTATTCAATTTTTCAAGGACTTTATTTAAGAATTCTCATAACTCTGATTGTCATAAAAAGAAACAAGAAGCAAGTAAACTCTTATGTTTATTTAAATATCTGTGAAACTTTAGAAAAGTGCACATATTTAAAAGTTGGCTTATAATGTTCCTATTATAACATACAAAAAAGGGAGGAGTGTCTAAATCTGGGTTACACATTTATAGAGGGAACTTCTTCATGAGGAAACATTTTTCTCTGAACTGGCTGTAATTATAACATCAGAGATTTTGGCGTTTATTTCCTCCACACCTGTTTTTGGTTTTGGCTTGATAAGCTAAAACATAATTAAAAATCTGTTGTCTGTAACAACAATTTGTGACTCTGAAGTGACAGACTACATGTGGTTAAACAAATTATGCAATATTTTATTGATGTAAATTGCAATTCAGTAAACAAAAATCAATTTAACTAATTTTTGTTAGTAATCAAGTTAACAACAAAAAGGAAGAGTGTCTAAATCTGGTTACAATTTATAGAGGGAACTTCTTCATGAAAACATTTTCTGAACTGCTGTAATTATAACATCAGAGATTTTGGCGTTTATTCCTCCACACCTGTTTTGGTTTGGCTTGATAAGCTAAAACATATTTAAAATCTGTTGTCGTAACAACAATTTGTGACTCTGAAGTGACAGACTACATGTGTTAAACAGAATTATTTTGCACATATTTTTTTGATGTAAAATTGCTAATTCAGTGAAAACAAATCAAGTTTAACTAAACTTGGGACAATGTTACCTGATCTTTGGCTGAAATTGGCGTAACATTTTATTATGTCCACACAGCATCCATCAGAATTTCCAGATAAATGTTTGAGTTTTGCAAATAAATGAGTACAAAAGCATATGAGGAAGTTTAATTAAACTCTAATTAGGACCTCATTATTGTTGCATTGTGATGCCTGGACAAAAACCTTATGAGATCATTAATTAATTTCTTTTTCCTGGCTGTGTGGTTTGGTCATTCATAACAGATTTATGTCCTCATTTATGACCTGATTCTGCATATGCGTGTGAACTTCTTGGCAACAGCAAAACTCCTGGCAGCAGCAGCCTGTTCCTTGTCTTTTCCCATAGCAACTATCACGTTTAAGGACACGTGATCTTCTTGACCTTAAAACACAGAGTCGGGGGCAGGAGCCAAAATCGCAACAAAAGATTTCGATGTGTGCAAATAAACGTTTATGTTTGGCAAATAACTTTTTAAGTTCACGAGACTAAAAATAAGTTATTTAATTTAAAAACAAGCTTTTTAAACAAAATGTTTTGTTTGCAAAAAAGAAATCATTACAATTCCAAACGTTTTGATTACAATTTAATTTTACTTAACTGAGGTTATTTATTTATTTATTTTTCATTTAATAATTGAAAAAAATTAACTTCATACTCTGCAAACCAGAATATGAACTTACTTGAAGCCTGGATTGAGCTTTTTCCCCTTCATTAATGACACAATTTTATTACATACATTATGTCTATCTTGGTAATTCAGGGTGAGATATTCTTAATTCTAAATAAATATCCTTGTTGGATTTTTATTTAAGTGCTATTCTCCTTCAAGATACATTTACCTAACGCCACAATAAATTAAATGTACATTATGCAGCAAAGAAAATTAGAAGACATACATATATCCATTATGGAGATGATCAGTTTTGGCTGGGCGATGTGCCCCTATTGCATAAACAATACCAGAGAATGACTGCTATCATTAACGATACAGAGAAGAAGCTTTTTAGTTATCTAGCTTTGCTAGCAAAGTCGTTAGCTAGCAGCTAGCTAATAGCACAACAACAACAACCTAATGTCTGTATGATAAAAATACTGAATCGATAGATAAGAATAGTTTCTCCTCACCTGACTGTCTCCTTCCGCTTAGTAGTTCTTCAGAGAAAGGCAGACGCAGAGGCCTGTCAGTGTCTGTTGTATTTATTACCTCTCTGCTTAAACTGGTACTCTGTGCTGAAGCAGAAACAATACTTCAACGTTTTCTGTCATCTGACAAGTAGCAAGTTTACTCTACTTTATTCACCAAAAAAGTTTTTTTTAATTCACCAAAAGCTGTTCTGTAATCTGGAACGTTTGTTACGTCGAGCCTTTAGTACATGTTATGTGTACGTATTATGTGTCAGAAGAGGGCTTAGAAAGTAATAATACCACAAAAAAAGGAAAATTGACCAAAAGGGCACTTGGGGGGCAAGGTGCAAAAGGGGCAGGTGATCAAGCACCAGTAGCCTCGGCCCCCCTGCCAAGCACCAGTAGCCTCGGCCCCCCTGCCCGTGCCTGCATAGATGAGAGGGACAGAAAGTTGTTAACCTAATTATTTTCAATAGCCAGGTGGCACCAACTTGGTAATTTTTAATAAAATCGCTATGTTAATTGTGTTTGGCATTTAAGAGTGCTATTAGTCAAATTAAGCCTATTGTTGTACAACTTCTGGGGAAGACGTGGGAAGAATGGTGAGTATTTGAGTTCTTGCGAAGAATCTAAGGTGTGCTCAGTGATCTGATAGTCCATTATTGTTGTCCAGTGTTTTGGTCTTCACAACTCAGTGTCTTCCATATTTTAGGCAGTGAAAAGATGCTTTAGCACAATCAACTTTAATTGAAGGCTGAATAACAAGCCTCTGCGGTACTTCAAATACATCACGCAAATGTGAGAAACCTCCTTTGAAAGCTAAAAGCCCTTCCAGTTAGACACAGTTTTAGCTACTGAAGTATTAAAGGGGTATTATGTAAATTTTTTGAGCTTTACATCATGTCATAATGCCATTCCCTCATGAAAGTCCGACGTGAAATGTTGCTTGGATTCTTTCATAAATGTTTGAGAATTTTGCCCCAAATAAAAAGCTCATTGTTTTGTAAATACTATTTGCTTCTCAATACATATTAAAATTAAGTGTATGACCTTTAAGTTAACTTATTGCATCTAAGTATTTAAAACTTATTTTCATATTTGCTCAAGAATCAAACCTATCCCTGATCAAACTGCTGGACATGGGAGGGAAAAGGACTAGAAAAAACTCTCAAAGCAAAGTATTAACTATTCATGTACTATTATTAATGTAATAATAGTACATGAATAGTATTATTAATTCATGTACAGCTGGGATCCTCATGGTGTTATAGTATTAATGCTATCTAAAAGTTCACATGGGACCTAAAGCTAGTAGTAGTAATGTGTTTTTACTGCCATCTTGGTAATCTATCACTCCATTCAGTTTCACAGTGAGGCGAGTTCACATGTGAACTTTCATTTTTTCTTCTGTTTGCTTTATCAACTCTCTGAACAAACATCGTTTGTTCCAGGTTAGTTTTGACGTTAGTTTGATTTCATTCCAAATTCTTCCAAACAAAAACTTGGTTCTTATGCATATTCACATTGAACTTAGATATTACTTGTTTTATTGGTTTTAGAATCATAATTGTTAATTTTTTCACTTTAGGTAATGCATTATTTTCATTTGTACCTATTGGTTTTGTTGAATTAGCCCAGTAGGATTTCTTACTTGAAGTTCAAATATTTTGTAAATACATTCTCTTATTTTGAAGAGATGTGGCTTTTCTATGTGTTTGTAGGACTTTCTACAAGCTCTTTCCTCCATCGATGTTTTAACACCACACCTCACCAGCCAGGTATTCCTACATTCATAATTGGCAGAAACAGAAAGCAGTTTAGTTAATTATCCTTAATAACTAGTTGGTTTCCAACTTAATATTTTGTAATAAAATTGCTATGTTAATTGTCTTTGGCACTTATTCATAGTCAGACTACACCTATTGCTGTACAACTTCAAGTCTGAGAAGGATGCTGAGTTTCTGTAAAGAATTGAAAGAGAAGTGATAGGTATTTTTTGTGAACCTACGTAAAAGAACCACAGACAACGAATATGAATTTTATGGCCAAACGTTTGCAAAAGGAGAAGACTTAGCGAGCTGCTCCTCTGTTCACAGAGCGTTCCTTCCTCTATCAGCTAGAGCAGGCCTTTTATTTGGGAACAGGAAGGATGTAAAAGATAAACGAGAACAGCAAGAGGCAGATGGCAAACTATGTCTACACACACAGGTCATCGAACTTTTTCTCTTGAGAGCAATTTCTCCCAAGGGTGGAGGGAACAATCAGTTCTCAGGAACACAGTATACTTGGTGCAACACAGCAATCAAAAGGTTTTAGCACAGACAAGAAAATCACGTGACTACTGACTAACATAAGACTGATTAATGAATAAATGTATGATATATACATATCAAATGTGCTATGCACATTTAAAACAACAGCTGTTTACCAAAGTTCTCACAAGCTGCACAAACCAATACAGCATAAATCAAACATTAAAACAATAAAAATAAAATACAAAGATCTTAAACAGCAAACAGGAAACAAGTCCAGTGTTTTCCAGTCCTGATCTCCGTGACACACTGACTTACATATTTTAGGTGTGTTCCTGCTTTGAAGAATGCCGAGTATTTGAAGTCCAGGCTTGACCTAAGGTGTGGATTACTGCTCCTGTGTGTCACCTGATGGCCCCTATATTTGAGTTAATGTCAAATATAAATGTTGTACATTTAAAACAACAGCAGCTGAACAATCTGCTTCACAATCTACACCAACCATCATAGCATAGAGATTAACACACACAAAAATCACATCAATATTAAACAGAAAACAAGTCCAGTTATGTGGACTGGATTAGTGATATTCCAGTGATACTTTTCTGCAGTGAGTCACTTGCAAGTACAGTTATCTAACTTCTTGGTGCTTCAGATGATACATCAGCATGAAGCACATAGTCAAGAGCTTGAAGGAAAAGGAAACATACCTTTTAAAAGGGTTTATAAAAAGAATTGAAACCTTGAGTTAATCAGCAATCCATAATCAATATTTTAAATAAATACCTTTCTCTGCAACCATAGCTGCAAGCTCCTGAGGTGTGTCCTCCACAGGTCTGTACATGCATCCATCATCATCTACCTGCTTTTCCTGCAGGATCGAAGGGTGGCCTCACTCCACTCGTCATTCCAATTAGCAGTTTGCAGAGACAAATCAACTTAATGGTCACGTTTGTAGATTGTTGGAGGAAACTAGAGTAAACAAGGCAAACTCCATACAGAGAGACCCAGGTCAGAACCTTTGTGTTGCAAGGCTACTAACTGTACAACCCATGGTTCCACTGTGCAGCCTGCTTTGCACATCTACACAGTGAAATGAATGCTCTTTCTAAATAAACCAGCTCAATTTCACTGGATAAAGAACCTCTGTGGACATCAATTTTCAAGTTTAGCCACACATTCTCATTATGTTTTAGGTCTTGACTGATTGCATCCTGGAGTGTTAAAGATGCCCTGCTTCAATGTAATCTCCACCTCAGTCTCAAGTTTTCTTGCAGCCTCTAACAGTTTCTTTTTGTTCCCTTGATTGCCCTTTGTGTAGTTTATTTTAATCTCCCATTATCTCTGAATCCCCTCGGTATGATGCAGCCACCAGCCCGTTTCACTGTGGGAGTGTCATGTTCAGGGTGATAATTATGTGTTTTGTTGTGTTTTATTATGGTCACACCTTACCACAGTGTCTTTGTTATAATCTCCAAAAGTGACGTCTTTTTGGCATTTTAAATATATTACTTTCTTCCATAAATGCCACATTGTAAAGTGTTGCTCTTGAAAGGTTGTCCCACCTGAGCTGTCAGTCACTGCAGCTCATTCTGACCCTCTTCATTGCTTCTCTGCTTGATGCTTTCCTTGTCCATCCAGTCAGTTTATATGGAGATTCACGGATTGGTGAGTTTATGATTGTGCCATACTCTTTTTATGTTTGGATGATGTATTGAACAAACCTCTGTGAGCTATCCTAAGCTTTGATATTGCTTTTTAACTTAGCTCTATTCTAAATGTCTCCACAACTTTCTCCCTGACTTGCCTGCTGTTCTCCTTGGTCTTCATGATGCTGTTTGTTCACTAATGTTCTCTAATAAACCTGTGAAGCCTTTAAGCGAATCTGGATTTATAGTAAATATGACTAAATGTGAACAAGTTTAAGGGCAGTAAAACTTTTGCAAGGCTTTCAGAATTCGGAGAAGAAATATAAGTAATTTATGTTATTATGGATGATATAATATTGAATTATCAGCCAAAAAATAGATTAAAGCAGTGGTCTCAAACTCCAGTCAAAATGCCAAAGGTTCTGCAACTTTTATGTGTTTAGTACGGTGAAACTGCCTCACCAGAAGCAGTCATGTCCACAGAGCTCTGCTCTGCCCTGCATAAGGACAGCATGCATGCTGAAGCAGAGAGAAATCTAAAAGTTGCAGGACACTGGAACTGCATTTTGAAATTACTGGATTAAAGCATACTTAAGCAGATTCTGAGCAAATAGAACATCAGACATTTTCTTTTGATAAAAAAGCACTGTTTGGAATATTCTTTAATTAAACATGTGAATTTAGATAAATTCAGTGTATCAGCCGGTTTTCAGGAAGCTTGCCTAAAAGTGAAATTTGAGTTCCGTTAAGGCACAGCCTGCACTCCTCGCTGCTTCAAACTGACCTGACAGGATCCCATGATACCATGTTATGAGATCAGGTTCTCATAAAATATATAATACATGCCAAGTGACTGAACTTTTTGCATTATCTCATTGTGATTGCAAATTGAGTTTTATCTGCCATCCTATAGACTGGAAACAGATGTTGAATCTAAAAGCACTCAGAGAACCTAGATGTTGTTTTTCCCGTCAGGGATTTGGTGCTGTATGAGTTATATCTAAAATATTAAATATTGTTTTTAGCAAAATAGTAACTTTTCAAATTAAGAATAATGTAATCAAATGAATGTACATGCAGTGCAATATTTTAGAAAAACTTTTTTAAAGCCTAGATTTGCTTTCAGTCTGAAAAATTTGAGATTAGTTTTTAACATTTTAAGTACAGTTTTTGAAATATTAACTGATTAGAAATGATGGATGACTTTAAATAAGTGTTTATGTTTGAGGCAGTTCTGGATGTCTGGTTCAATAATATGCTCCAACATTCCTGGAGAAGGAAAATCTTGTTTAATCAATCAATCAATCATCAAATTTTATTTGTATAGCACATTTCAGCAGCAAGGCATTTCAAAGTGCTTTACACCATTTAAAATGGAAATGAAAACAAAAATAGACAGATATTGAAAAAGATTAGAAGATAGAAACATTATTAAAAGTAAAACTTAAAAGTGAAAACATTTTAAAACATCTCAAACCTCGACATCATACAAGGATTCTCAAACCTCAGAGTTTTAGCAGAGCGACATCATACAAGGATTCAAACCTCAGAGTTTTAGCAGAGCGACATCATACAAGGATTCTCAAACCTCAGAGTTTTCAAGAAGGCATTTCAAAGTGCTTTTCACAATTTGAAATAAAAATAAAACAAAACAAGACAGAGTTTGAAAAAGATTTAGAGTTAAAATCATTATTAAAAGTAAAAACATTCTATCCAAGGCATTTCAAAGTGCTTTTCACAATTTGAAATAAAATAAAAACAGAACAAGACAGAGTTTGAAAAAGATTTAAAGAGTTAAAATCATTATTAAAAGTAAAAACATTCAGTCTATCCATAAGCAACTTTAAACAGGTGGGTTTTAATTTGAGATTTAAAGACACTCAGTGTTTCAGCTGTTTTACAGTTTTCTGGAAGTTTGTTCCAAATCTGTGGTGCATAGAAGCTGAATGCTGCTTCTCCTAGTCTCGTTCTGGTTCTGGGGATGCAGAGCAGAACCAGAACCAGAAGATCTGAGGGGTCCTAGACGGTTGGTACGGCACTAGCAGATCTTTAAGGTATTGTGGTGCTAAACCGTTCAGTGATTTATAAACTAACAACAGTATTTTATAGTCTATCCTTTGAGCTACAGGGAGCCAGTGTAGAGACTTTAAAACTGGTGTTATGTGCTCTATTTTCCTGGTTTTAGTGAGAATGTGAGCATTCTCACATTTAGTAGTTTAGGATGATCTTCAGGTTAAATGAAAACTTCCCAAAATCAATTAAACAGGTTTATTTGTATAGCACAGGTCAGCAAGGCGGTTCAAGGTGCTTCACATAATAAAAACACAAAATTACAAAGTTACAAGAGAAACACCATACTATCAACAATCAAACAAACATTACATTTGGATGAGTGCCATCACCTAAATCATACATTCAAATATGCTGGTCAATGTTTAATTTTTTTTGCTCAAAAGCAATTCTAAACATGAGGGTTTTTAGTTTGATTTTTAAAAAAAGAAGTGAAGAAGGATACATTTCTGATTGAAAAATCAAAACCTGCCATTAATGAGCCAATTTTTTTCTCTTATGTCATGTGTCATTTATTTTAATGGGCCGCCTTCGCCAAAAATCCACACAGAAGCTGATTTGTAACAGGTTTTTGTGAAGGCGTGGTGCTTCTTCAGAAGCTGCTGCCCCTCCTCATCATGACGAGTATTTTAGTATTTCTCTGAGAAAACGCCTTTACTCGTGACAATTACAGAGGCTTATTTATTTGGTCTCATCTTCTTTTCCAACTAGAAGAGAACGCCTGGAGAAAGAATGTCCATGAATCACCGTTCCAGTGAAATTCAGTCCAGAAAAACGTTTCTGCCTGGTTTATCTACTCTCATTCTATAGAGCTATTCTGCATTCTACAGAGTCACCTCCGTAGCTGCTGCTGTAACATAAGGACAAACTGATCCCCTTTTCTCACTTAATTTGTATACTACACTCAAATTTTCATTATTTTCTGCTATTTCAGCAGCTAACTTTATTTTCTCAGTTTTTATCTCTCTAAAGAAGCTACACCTGATCTGGCATTCTGTTTGCCTGTGATATGTTCCTGTTGGAGGGCATCAACTGAGATAATGCTGCTAAGAACTAAATTTCCTCCCTCTCCTATCAACATTTTATTTTTCTTTAACTCAGAGAGTGATCCCAAGACAGATCATTTCTTCTGTACCTTTCTTGTGGACCTGTTCTGTCTTCTCAATCTCCCAGTCGCATGGCAGGTGGACCATCTGAGACATGACCTGCTGGAGGTCTCTTCTAGTATTGTAGTCAAGACCACCTAACCCAAGACCAAGTCGAGCCCAATACCAGCACCTTGTGCTACAGAACACGATAAAATGTGAAATATGATCAAAATTGCTTCTTACATTGATCTGAAAGATTTATATTCTAGTAAAAACACCTAAATTTAAACAATATCATCATCAATTCAAACTCTTCTTCATTCTGCCTTGTTTCCATCTCTTGTCTCGTGCCATACCTAAAAAAAAACGCCCTGGGTGTTCGCTCATATCGCACATGTCAGAAACCACAACTTTCTGCACCATTAACACAGCAATTAACACATTGCCCCAACGGTGAACAATGCTCATCTATGAACACAGTGCAAGGCGCAACAAGCAAGAAGTAACCAAGCACAAGGCGCGCATCGTGACTCTTCTCACCCTCTGTCCTGCTGCATAAAGCCAGGCAGCTGCAATGTCTGCCACCATGACAGATGACAAAAAGAGCAATGAGCAGCTCTGTGTGCTCTGCTGTTATTGTGTTTAATTTCTTCACTTATTAAATAAATATCAACGTATATAATAAAATAAAATAATAATAGCTACTGCAGTGTACACAGAGTATTGCAAGCATTACAGTGAGGTTCCACTCCTATCTTTGTAAAGAACCGTTCAGAAGAATCGCATCGATCATGAATGTCACATCACGGTATTGCAGACTTTGGTCACAGCATTGTCCCATATATGCAACACATCAGTCAACACCTTCGCACAATAATTCAGAGCAGTGAGTGACAGCTTTTTTCATAGCAAATACTAATTCCCCAATACTAAGTCCCGACACAGCTAGCTTTGCTTACATCACGTCCACAGAGCTTACCATTCTTTGAGCTTCTTTTCTAAGTCAAAAGAAGCTTTCACTTAGAAAAGTAAGTTCTAAGTAAAAACTTAGTACTTACTTTCATGATGAGGGACATAGTCCCCGCCATCTGTGAAAGTGTTTCTAAATTTACATGTCGTCATTGGATTTCTTATGACTTATGTGGGATTCTACTACTGATGATTAGACAGTCAATCCACCAACGCCACATTGCCCCAGAGACTGTACAGCAGCTAACTGCTCTAATCCAGGTCTGTGAAACGATCCCTTAGGAGAACATCTTCCATCTCATTATTAGGCGTTGATGGGAGATTATTCAGACATGTGGAGGTCTCACACACATGCTGAGCCTCATTTAGAGTTGTTTTAAGTTATATTCACTGATGTTGAATCAGCCTATTGTGTTATTTTCCACTTTCATTTTGAGTATGAATCCAAATTCAGATTTCCATAGTGTAATAATTTTGATTTACATTGATAATTTTTATGTTTTCTTCTCATTCAATTCCACCATGTTAGCAGTAAAGATTTTCAATGACAATATTTAATTAAATGAGATTATTTTAGTGTTCCCTCTAATTTTGTGAGCAGTGTAATTTGAATAATGAACAGAAGCGGATACATTGTTTTGATAACCAGGATTAGTTGTTGATTGTTTTTGAATTGCAATATTTTTTGTGAAGTGCCTCAAGACAACATTTGTTGTTAATTCTGTCTCGGGTTTTTCATCATTATGGAGAGAATTATTCGATACCAAACGGTTTTGGTCCAACACCTTTAGGTCCCAGCTACGAAAGTGAAGATGAAGAGCATTTTTTTTGACATCTAAGGAAATTCAAGCATAAATTCAAATTCCAAACTTGTGACAAAGAAACAGAAGACAAAAAATAGAAAAGATGATTTGACAGGTTGGTATCGGGGTGTGGACACTTAGCCACGTTATCAGATTTTAAAATATTTTCCTTCGAACAGATTTATTTATTTTTCCGTTGAAGTGTATAGAATATATTTAGCAATATATGAGGGAAAGTTTTTACAATTACTTGGTCTATTTGTCACATATACACTTTTGAGAGCCCTCGTAGAACAAACATGTGACCCAGTATGGGTGAGATAAAATCCACAGTAAACAAAGGAAAAATCAACAGAAAAAAATCAAGCAGTTTGTATATTTAAAAGCCTTTGTCTATATTTATTGTTAAATATAGACAAATTACTAATAAAATCCATGAAAAAAGGATGCAAACACATTTGTTTTATTCCCTCCCATAAACGAAGTTTACATTTTTAAACAATTTTCAAATGACAAAAAGATTTAATTAAAACAAACAGAAATTCTTATTGGCACAAGACTGAAAATCCTGCAGTTTCTGAATAAGCCAATTCATATATTTAAAAGTTTTTGAAGTTGTATTTTGTATAACTACTCCACCATCGCAGTAGGAAAGGTTTAAACAAATCACTGAACATCAATTATCAATGATACTCATGACAAATGGATGTGGGAAATATTTTTTATTCCCTTCTTTAAAGCTTTGTCATTTGCATGAAGTGAATAAGAAAAACATTTTTGGTATTAGTCATTACTTGAACAATAGGATTTAGCATGAAGAAATGTATTCTTCTGCAGAAGTGACAACAAAAGCCTCTGACTACACAAACAAACCAAATCTAAGCAAAACAAATAAAGACCCTTTTTTAACCCTTTCACGCATGAATTATGATCCTTTGTGTCAGGATTTATTTCCTTTTTTTATTTTCTTAAGGCATTGTAAAAAAAAAAGTAATAATAATTTTTAGGTGATCAATTGTAATTTATCCAAATACAAAGTTGTTGTTTGAAAAATACATCAGTAGTATTGTTCTTTAGGGATTATCTGATGTCTGATTGCAGCTGATGGCTAGTATTTTATGATGCATTAGTGTCCACTTCAGTGGTCTGTGTGCATTTATGACATGCAAATCCACAAGAAGGACAAGAAAATGGCTTTTTGATAGCTGTCCACTGCTGAGCATGAAAGGGTTAATAAATACCGAAAGCAAAGCAATTATGGTTGTCATCTTGAGCTATGTCTTCCTCCTTTCATAATCAGCTTCAGTTTTTAATTAAACCAATCTTTTGCAGATGTCCGCCTTCTTCATCAACTTTCTACTTCTTGCTTCAGCAGAGGAACAATTTATCTGGACTTGTGTGTATAACTAAACTCATTGCATACATTACACCAGCTTATTTTTTCCTGGCTGAGAGGCCAATAATCACATCTGCTTTATCTAGTTTTCCTTGATAATACATTACATACAGGGTAATAATAGTTGTGAGGTTAATGAAATTATTACTCTATAAATGACTTTGTGTTTCATGGATATAGATTCTCTTCTTAAGTTGCATCCTGCCTCCAACACTGGCTTAGGGCTTACATGTAGAAGATTTTGTCACTGAAAATTATTGCTACAGAAAATTGTATGTTATGGTTTCCTTTTAGAAGTTTTCCTCATAAACACTTTGCTAATACTGTCTAATCACAAAAATAAAAACTGATAATGAATTAATGTACATTAACTAAATGCCACCTTACCTGGTAAAACATAATAAAAATATAATCATAGTCACAATTTTTAGTATATTACTTTAATGGCAGAAAATTACCATAGTGCTTCCTGAAAACAGTTATTTCCAAATGAAAAAAAATCTATATGTCTCTACTTCTAAAGACAACAAGACAGATATATCTTGATTACATTTCTTTACATTGTGACAAATGTGCAGTTTTCTTAGCAGGTTTAATTTAAAATGTCTTGTTTCTACATTTTTTTGGCAATCTTTTCTTAATTCACGTTGCTCATTGTGAATTTCACTTACCTGGACTTGCCTAACCTGTTACACATTTTCTAGGTACTTATTGCAGGTGGAGCTTAAGGTAGCTCATGAGTCATACAGGTGACTTAAAAGGTTGATGATGAAGGAGAAAACACCAGAGCACACAGAGAGCATCCATTAGTGGGAGGTACGATGGAGGAGGGAAACAGAGAGGAAAGCAGAGAGGAAAACAAAGAACTCAAGTAAGTAATTTGTTATTCTGGCTTGTTGTCACCAATGACAACTAACATATTAACAAAGATAGATCTATCTATCTATCATTATCTATCTATCTATCTATCTATCTATCTATCTATCTATCTATCTATCTATCTATCTATCTATCTATCTATCTATCTATCTATCTATCTATCTATCTATCTATCTATCTATCTATCTATCTATCTATCTATCTATCTATCTATCTATCTATCTATCTATCTAATCAAATAAAGGTTGTTTTCAAAGGATGATTAAAGTTAATTAAGAAAAATTGCTATTCAAACCATCCTAGCCTCATGAAAAAGTTATTGTCTTCAAATCCTATTTACTATATTGTGCTGTCGTTGTTGCAATAACGTTAATCAAGAATTTTTTTTATTTTTTTTTACGTGTTTGATGATGTAAAAGCTTGTTTTAGCAGCCATCCTTCTCACGGTTTGACCTCATGCATCTGTTCCAGGAGGCCGTGGGACACATGTCGGGAGGTTCCTGTAATCGAAGACGAGCACACACCTTGGAAGTTGTTAAAGCTTCTAAAGATCATCGCTTTGTTTGCAGTAGCTCTCATTGTGTTTGGATTGGCAATATGTAGCAAGGTTAGCTTCATTTTACGGATTTAAATTGTGAATTTCTAATATTTTTCTGTTGTACATAGAATCAAACTTTTCTTGATTTCATTGTTGAGATACAGTAATTAGAAATGTAGTCATTAGCTACCAGAGAAGGTTGAGAAAGTACAAACAGATACCACTGAAGTTGTTTGGGGATTGAGCCCACCTCATCCAAAAAGTATAATAATAGTAGATGTTCACTGGTTAAAGGTAACACAGAACATTTACATTGTTCAGTTTCAAAGTGGCAGATACAAATTCTCAACAGTCAGTTAAGATACCAGTGTCCTTCAAAGGCTTCTTTCATTTCCCAGGCTTCTTTCCTTCTCCTCATCACTTTGTCTCATGAAGATACAAAGACCCTCCAAGCAAAGCAGAAACCTCTCGCACTGCTGTGTATTGGCTGCTCTCTCATTGCACCCACTGTTCTTCTGCTGCTGAAAAGCATCTGGAAATCATGTTACAAAACATCAAAGCTGCCAACAAAATCATCTGTAGCCCTGGTAAGACAAGATAATATTTATTAACTCTATATTAAGTCGTATGGATCCCAAAAAAACAATTACTGATATGGCATGTTTCTGTGACATTTTGTTGAATTGAACTTTTTCTTTGTCCCTCAGGTTTTGTTCTTTGAGTTCCTTGTTTCTGTAGGGTTAGCACTGCTTACCATTGTAGCAATGCCACACCTGGACATTGTGACCAATACGACCATCCTAAACAGTGTAGCTGTCCTCTCTGGATTTCTGCAAGCAGTAACTCAGTGCACTGCCAAAAAGATAACATCTTCCTGCTGCCTTCCATCATGTCCTTCCTGTTTATGGTTGTTGGTTACTGTTTGTTTGTGGTCCTGTACATTTTGAAAGACCCCGCCGATGTGAAGACAGCCATCTGGGTGGGTCTTGCTGTTGGTGGGTCAATCTTGGTATCTTTCAACTGGTGGGAGAATTACTTCAGGGTGATCTGTGTCAATAGCAAATCCAACGTCCTCAAAAATCTGTTTGAAGACTTGAGCAAGTCTCAGAATATGCTGCACATCATGTCCAGCGTACTGAGGATTGTGGTCACTGCCTGTGTGCTTGGTGCCTATGTTCCTCTGGCCAAGATGGACTGGGACATTGTGACCTCCATTCCAAGCAGGGAAACAAGAATAGTAGCCTTCATCATTGGGGTCCAGCTGATCTCCTCTGCACTCTGCCATTGGTTTGCTTTGGCAGCCTGTAAGATGCATGCTGTCCGCCGATGCTTCATCCTGCCTTTGTACCTGGCTTCACTGGCTGTGATGGTGCTGTTCATCATCCCTGTTATTCTGGATTATCAGGACCACCAGTTGAGCTTGAACACAACTGAAAACTTCAACTTCACAAGTTACTGCACTGAAGCTGTGAATGTAAGAAATCAAAATCTGACTGGCAACCTGTTCCCACATCTGGTTTTGGATGTTGCCCAAACACTCTGCTTCCTGGACATGTCCAACACAGCCGACATCGGCTTATTGACAGGTAAAAAGAAAATAAAGAAATGCTGTTGTTGTTATCTGTGTATCTTGCTTTCTGGGGGTTATTTGTTTTTGGCTGTTTAAGTATTTAAGCTTTGGTAGTAGTAGTGACTTTTTTCTTTCTTTTCTTTCCTACCAGGTGCAGCAGCATCATGGTGGATTGGTCTTGTGCTGGCTACTATCCATATATGGTACTTTAGCATTTATCGTATCCAGAAGACACAAGACTTGTTTGTTCGGAGACTCTATGAGGGAGCCTTTATTGAGCAGTCCTTACTCCTCAACACGCGTTTCAGCATCCGGTCTAGAAAAAGCAAGAAGAAACCGTAAGTTAGTTAGTGTGTGCATTTGCTGTGCCACTCTTTCATCTTCTTTCTTTTGGGATGAAATTTCAGTTTCAGTATATAGTAGTAATCATAAAGCAATTACTCATATTTGCAAATATTGTCATATCAAGGAATAAGGAGCATGACACTCCTGCTCAGATTTATCTCTGTGCAACAATGTGGCATGAGACCTATGAGGAAATGATGAATATCATGATCTCAATTTTCAGGTGAACACCTTATGATTCTCTATTATATGTAAATTAAGTATTGTCTTACAATCTTTATTTGACTTTTTTTTCTAATGAATTCATTCACACTTCATGTTTGTTGCAAGACTGGACCAGTACAGACCAAAAGCAGGTTCCAAGTTTAATGATTTCACCTTTGAAGCCCATATCTACTTTGATGATGCCTTTGAAAATGCCAAAGGAAATCAGGATCGTCACCTGAACACATATGCAAAGGACCTTGTGCAAATAATCACTGAGGTTTATGGGTAAGAACCATGTTTACAGATAGCCTATTGTATAACCCGATAGCCAGCAGAGTTTGTCTGAAATGTTATCAGGTTTTAATAATGGTCATGTTTCCTACATAAATTACTTAATTACTAACATGTTAGAATAACTTGTTTCGCCAACAATTCTTGGAGGAGCGTTGTTTGAAAAATAAAGATGTTGATCACAATCTGTCTTAATTAATAAGTCAAGAAATAAACTTGATCCTCAGCTATTAAAATGACATTAACTGAGTATGGAACAGATCAGGCCATAAATAGAAAAATGTTTTTAAGATCAAATGTGTATTTTCTTGCATGTGAATTTCTAGCAAGTTTGTGTAGATTTGACATGTTAAGATAATATAGATTGCTGGTTATTTGTCAAAGTTTTAATATGGTTTGGAGTTTGCTGTTCAGATCTATGTTGGTGACATTCTGGTTAAATGAGATAGCATCTGTTACCTCCTACTCAGTGTCACCTACTTAAGTATAAGATTAGATCTCTCCTGGCTGGCTCACCACACAGAATCACCTCATTATTAATAATTCACTCCAAATAACATAAGTTTGTGCCAATTAATTTTACTCCCTAAAAGCAACAATTGAAACACTAGACATGAAAATGTTCCAAGGTAAATTATTTATCAGTATCATTTCTCTCTATCATCAGCATCTTCAAGAACCTTGATAAAACATTCTTCGGAGTACAGCAGCAGATTCCAGATCAGTCAATCATGGAGACGCCATATGGAGCTAGACTTGTTGTTCAAATGCCTCATGGGAATAACATTGTAGTTCACTTCAAAGACAAACAGAAAATCCGGAACAAAAAGAGATGGTCTCAGGTAGGTAATAGGATATGGATCAGCTCAACACTTTAGTCAAGAACCTTTAGTTTAACTGTTTATTGTCTGCAGGTGATGTATCTTTACTATCTATTGGGTTGGAAACTCATGACCAAATATCACAGACGCTGGAAGAGGGGGGAAAAGGAAATTGATCTAAAGAAAGATATCAAGGTGAAATAGAAGAAACTTTCTGTGTATTTTATGAAGTGCAAAAATGCTCATTTAATTTTCAGTGCACAGTCAAAGATAACAGAGTTGAATGTATAAAAAACAAAACTGTGCATTTATTCCAGAGAGAGAAACACAACACCTACCTCTTGGCTTTGGATGGGGACACAGACTTCCAACCAGCTGCTCTAATGCTGCTCATTGATCGTCTGAAAATGTATCCCCGTGTTGGTGCAGCATGTGGCAGAATCCACCCCACTGGATCAGGTTGGGAGCAAACCAGGACTATTTTCCACGAGACAAAAGGCCATGATGAGGTCATAAACCAGTTTTTTTTTGTGCTGCAGGACCTGCTGTTTGGTTCCAGAAGTTTGAGTATGCTGTCAGTCACTGGCTGCAGAAGACAGCAGAGCATGTCTTTGGCTGTGTACTGTGCAGCCCTGGTTGCTTCAGTCTGTTCAGAGCAGAGGCACTAATGGATGACAATGTGATGAAGAAATACTCAACCAAATCCACAGAACCCAGCCACTACATACAATATGACCAAGGTACAAAACTGAACTCCATTAAAACTTTTTGTTAACTTTCTTTGATATAATAGAATCTAGTTTAAGCAAATAATTTCACATTATATACTTTTATACTGCAAAGTGGAATAGCTGGTGTCTGTGCTTTTTCAGAAGTTATTCAGCTATCTGTGGAAACTTTGCATATACTCTACTTTCATCCACACGTTTCCTTCCAATGCTCCAAAGAATGCATTTTTATTTAATTGGTGCAACCTGCCCATTGTGTTGCTCATAGTCCACTCTCATTAGACAACTTCCCCAAAAGACCTGGCCTGGATTAAATGTTTAGAATGGATGGATTAATAGATCTAAATATCCAATAAATATACTATTCTTTCTCCATCTTTGCTTTGACTTTCAAGTTTTCTTAATTTTCCAACTTCTAAATATATATTTTTCAGGTGAGGACCGCTGGCTGTGCACTCTGCTGCTGAAACAAGGCTGGAGAGTGGAATACAATGCAGCATCTGATGCCTACACCAATGCACCAGAAAACTTCAAGGAGCTTTATAACCAGGTGAACTCATCAGTGTAGATCAAGTGAAGAGCTATAATTCAAAAATGTATTCATAATGATTACCCACACAACAAGAAATAAGAAATATCCTTTGCTTCCTGTGGATCAAGGTAATTTGTCCACTACTGATACCACCCAGTGTTTTAGTTTGCAAGACCTCAAACTCACAGTTATACTCATTGAGATCTCTAAAAAAATGTATTGTTGATTCTCAGTATGTTCTACCAGACAATAAATTTGTGATGTTGCTTGGTTGATGCTCCAGCAGTTATCAGTGTTGCTTATTTTACCCCTGAGTCATTTTTAAATTTTCAGTATTTGGATAAATTAATGGAATACCCATCGAATAAAAGGTTTCAGGACAAAAAGAGGTCATAACTTAATAATGACTACTGCTTTTCTATTTAGAGGAAACGATGGGGCCCTTCCACGATGGCAAACGTTGTAGATCTGATCGGTTCCACCAACCTGGTTTCAAAGAAGAATCCATCAATGTCCAAACCATTCATGTTCTACCAGCTGTTTGCCATGATTTCAGCCATCCTTGCTCCGGCCACCATCTGTCTCATGGTTGCAGGTAACTGTCACTGTGTCCTTTGGACTTTGTAAAGCACTATACAAGTACAATCCATTACCATTTATGTGTTATGAGTGTTCAACACTTGTACTACATTAATATTTAAGCAGCTTGTGAACATACCTTAAAATATATTGTTTCTGCTGTACCCAGGGAGTCTGTCCTTCCTTTTGAACATACCATCTGCTGCTGCTCTGGTCATAGCTGTGATACCTCCTGCCATTTACTTGGGTCTCTGCTTTAAGCTGAAGGCAGACACTCAGATCACTATTGCAGCAGTGTTGAGTGTCATGTATGCATTCCTTATGATGGTAGTGACAATGTCCATTATTGGTAAGTGCTCATTTATGTTTAATAAATGTGTAAAGATCTTTTGCTTTAACTCTAAACATTGGTATTCTTTGTTTCTGCCAGCCTCAATGGTGGAGGAAAAGACCATTCTGACACCCAGCAGCATTTTCATCGTGGCCATGTCAATCATTTACATCGTCACTGCACTGCTGCATCCTCAAGAACTTCCGTTGTTGTTCTATGGCTTACTCTACATTATCTGCATCCCGAGTGCCTACCTCCTGCTCACCATCTACTCCATGGTCAACATGAACAGTGTCTCTTGGGGAACCAGAGAAACAAAACCTGCTGCAGAGGCTGGAACAACTGGAGCCAACATCCAGCAAACTAAAACACAAAAAGGTAGATTGGTACGACTCTGATTGACTGGAGTTGATCTTTCTGCAAAATAAACTGAAACTTATCTTTACCTTCACAGCAAAAAACACCTTCAAACGACTCTGCTCACAGATGAAATGTTGTAAAAAATCCAACCAGCGAGTAGAAGATGAACAGATCACCATGAGACAGGAGATCCCAGAGTCTATACACCTTGAACCTCAACCCCAGAACAGTATTGTGGATGATTCCCCCCAAAGAGAACAAGAGTAAGTGTTAAAGATAGGAGAAACAAGTAAACTGCAAAGTAGCAAAGCAATGACTGATACTAATGCTTTTTTTTATTTTCCTTTTAGGCCAGAGGAGACCATTCTTTACACTCCAGTTCAATGTAAGTGCAAGGAAATTCTTGCTTTTATAGAGCTCTAGTACCACAGTAGATTATTACAATACATTAATAAAGTCTTTTCCAAACACTTAATAATGATTTTCTGTCCTGTTTTGTTGCTTAGGTTGGAAAGCACAAGTGGAGAGTTTGTCTAGCGACATTCAGCTGCAGGTGGATTCTCTCGATGAGGTGATGTCCTTTAGCTTAATAGAGACTTGACTCTTATAAATACTTACGATCATTTATTGAAGTTTTTGTTTTACTCACTATACGTATATAAAATAGCACCATTGTTCATCACTCATTATTCAGACATCCAAAGAGTCAAAGCTGAGTTATTTGATTTTAAAGAACAATTTAACCTGGTGATTATCAGGATTTGACTGATAAGTAAACTGTAGGTAGGAATTATGGGAGCATGTTCACTGAATGACATTGCCAATAATCAGCTAAAGGTCAACAAATATTAATAATCCTTTAAGTGGTTCATTTTTTGCCTTGTTCAGTTAAATGTAATTTTTCTATGGATTAAAAATGTTAACATTATCCCCAAATGTTTATCTTTGACTTTTTGTTAATTTTAGACATTGAACTAATGTGTTGTTGCAGGATGAGGACCAGTTTTGGAAGGAACTTATTGTAAAGTACCTGGAACCTCTGCAAAATGACAAAGAAAAACAGGAAAAGACTAAAAATGAGCTGCAAGATCTTAGAAACAAGGTAAAAGGGGAGACCTGTAATGTAATACATTTGACATTTGCTGGAAAATGTGTCATTTTTTAAGCTAACGTTGTACTTCTTTCCCAACACAGATCAATTTTTCATTCTTCTTCTTGAATGCCCTGTGGCTGGTGGCAACCTTTGTCTTTCAAGTCTTCAAGGTCTTTCAAATGAAGTTTGACATTGTTGACTTGAACCTCAACAAAACTGGCAAACAGTTCCAAGTTGAGCCAATGAGCCTCATGTTCATCCTGGGCTTTGCTCTGTCAGTTTTGCTCCAATTTATTGGGATGTTGTACCACAGGTAATCATTGATATTTTTTTTCTCAACTATATTAGAGTCTAACAACTAGAGTCTAACAAAAAGATGCGTATAATACAAAACTTTTCTTCTCCACTTATAGAATTATGACCCTCATTCATTATGTGGCATTTTTGGAAACGGAGCCAAAACAACAAAAGTCTGCAAGAAAAGAGGTAAATATTTTTTTTTATTATTCAAATTAAATGATTGGTCAGATGTCCACCATGTTATATCACCATAGATATCCCAACTGCCAAGAATGAATAAAATTATTATCACATTTTTTCAAAAGATTTTCATGAAATAACTCTGCTATCTCCCAAAGTTATTCCCTGTTCTTGTGAATTAAAATGGGAAGAGACTGTAGATGTGAGCACAAACAACAGATAGACTGTGTTTAGCAACTTTAAACTAAATTAAATTGTCAAATATGAAATATGATAAAAATCATCTTCAAACTATATACATTTTACATAGATGTAAATTACAACTGTGGATGTGGAAATTAACACTAAAATAATTAGAAAGACTCAGGCTTTGCGATGTTTGACACAAGTGAAGCTCCAAGAAACTCAATACTCAATATCAAATGATAGACAAAGTAACCCCTTTCTACCTCCCACAAAAACAAAACAAAACAAATAAAAAAAAACACAAAAATACACAAACAATGTGGCAGTGGATCTAGCCCCCTGTGCTGGACAATTTGCAGGCTGTAAGTACCTGCAAATGTTTTGGGACCTTCCACTGGTATTCTGGAAAAAAAAAAAAGAACGGTATTGGAATCCCAACAGATATTTACATCTCTCTACATACCCAAACTGGATAGATGTTGATAAAACAATGTGTCATTAGAAACTATCACATGGCTTAGACCCTACTGACCTTCCATTAAACAGTTGATTCAGAGCCTGTGTAAGAAATATTCACATGGTGGGAAACAATCCTGCAAGAAAAATCTAACTCTAGAAAGATATTTATGTGGAGCAAAGGCAGTAATGACGCCACAGGGTGGTGCTGTTGAGTCGTAAATGGGACTCTACATTTGTTGGTGGTGCAATAAAGGGATATGATGTACCTTTTTATAATTAATAAGACAATACACAATATTCTTTATTTTACTGAAAAACATTCAAATATGTCAACACACATATAGATTAAAATAATAATTTGAAAACTGTGTTGTTAACAATAGTGAATTGCTGCCATTTAAAATTATTGGTCAAGAGAAACATTTTTATTTGACAGGTTTTACAGAAAGCTCCAGGAGGAGTAAAGTTTCATTAAATTTTTATATTTGTGAAGTTAATATTACCCGTTCAATCATTTTCCATACTTCCGGATGAGTGATTCCCTGCTGTGCTCAAGGCGTTGCAGCATTTTTATCCAAAAATGTTTATTTGATCTCTTCCAGAATGCCTCCATGTCCAATGCAGATTCAAGCTCACTCTTCAACTCCGTGACTGACATGAGCATCGTCTCACAGGATGAAAGTGAATTTTATTTAAGTGATGAGGAGTGGGAGGATGAAAACTACTCTCTACAGGAGGTTGGGGATGGAACTCAGGAGATTTAGGTTTTTAACAAACTGTTTCTGCACCTAAACACTTTTAGCACTTTGATTTATCTGCTGTTGTACAGATCTTTTTAAATTGCACTGCAAAGTAGGACACATACCATGAAGGCACTCAAGATGAAGTATTTTATTTAAATGTTGTGACCTCTTAACTATTTATCATTTTGAAAAACAGAGGTCTTGTGACAGTTTTTTTTTATGTTGTTTATGTTTGTATAATATTTGTATGCATTATCTAGTGTGTAGATTGGTTCTTGAAATCAGTGATCAATATTTACTTTGAATCAAAACTGTCTAAGCTACTCAATCCATTAATGGAAGCTTCATAAATGTTGTGATAAATGTTTGATTTATTCTGTTTATCAGAATTTTTTATTAACTCAATAATTTTAATTTATTGCAGTTTATTGAAGGAAAAAAACTGAAGGATGAATTAATCTTGAAAGTACAACTACTACAGCATGTAACTATCAGAGTCTTACTTTGAAAAACCTGTAAAATCTGGTTGGTCACTACTGAATGTTAACCTTAAACTGTTTTGCTAAAAATGCAAAAGTTAAATTATCTTTATTCTTTTTGAATTGTTTGTGTGATCCAGAAAGCATCCACATTGTTTACAATATGTATTTCCTGTTGTCAGCATCTTTGTTTTTCTTTTAAAAATGTTAAAATGTGTAAGTTTAATATATTATAAAGTATTTGTGTTATGGCCTATTTTTTTATTTAACAAGAAAACAAAGAAATACGTATATAATAAAGGTATGAAAATAAAGAAAAACTGTGGTTAAATTGTCTTATTTGTTACAACTTGGTCAATGATCATTGGCCTGCATTCAGCTATAAAACTATGTCATTTGGACAAATTCCCTCATGGATAGTTGAGAGCAGGAACTGCAAGCATTGATTGATATCACTTCTGAGTTTCTCAACAGGGACAGCTAGTGCAGAAGGCTTGGTCTGCAGTCTCCAATTACCCTGACAAAAGTAGCTACATGTCTCTTGTTGCTTTTTGAAAAAAAAGCTGCACAATAAAGCAACAAGGTCCCTGAGATGGCAGCAATACTTTCCCTTGTCCACACTCCACAGATCATATACAGTATACTGCATTATTTTTTGTCACTGATTATTCAAAAATAATGTGAATTTATGTATCTATGAAAACCTGCTAAGTCTTCTCTTCAAGACTAACAGCTTTATCTTCTAACTCTTAAACTCCTGTCATCCAACGTGCTGCAGGTATGTCTCCGATGAGGAGAAACTGTGAACATGGATCCTGCTACATGTGGTCAGTTGCTGTCTGAGACAAGTAAGCAATATTTCCCTGAGCTTTAGGCATTTTATGTACCATCTCCAAAATAAAGACCAGGTTTCATATCATGGGAATGTCAGAGACAGGCGACTAAATGAGCAGTCAAATTGTCCCATGTGTCAAACTCCAGGCCTCTGTTGTTCTTCAGTTTTTAGGTTTACCACAGGTACAAAACACTGGAATGAAATGGTGTAATTACATCCTGTGTAGACAAGTTATCCAGTGCCTTGCAATGACCAGAATAATTAGGGGGCAACTGGGAAGAGTAGTCGTCTTGTGATTGGAAGGTTGTAGATTTGATTCCAGCTTCCTCCTGCCATGTGTCGATGTGCCCTTGGGCAAGGCACCTAACCCCAATTTGCCTACCGATCTGTGTATTGGTGTATGAATGTGTGAGCGTTTGTGAGTGCGAATGGGTGTATGTGACACTAGTGTAAAGTGCTTTGAGTGGTCAAAATGATTGGAAAAAGAGCTATATAGGTTCAGTCCATTACCATTCAGGTGTGGTGCAGCAGAGACACATCTAAAAGTTGCAGGGCGGTGGCCCTTGAGGACTGGAGTTTGACACATGTGAAACTGACCACATGTAGCAGGGTCCGTGTTCACAGAAAGAAACAGCAATGGTGCAAGCATCAGAGCTGAGAAGAATTGTTGCAAAAGAGAATTAATCAGTAAAACACACCACTCAGCTCATATAATGTAAATGCATTTTATGCACAGGATTCAGATTTTTTTAAAATAATTGAACGCATTGTGATTTATCCCTGGAAAAAGAGAAGCACAAACAATTCAACATTCAAGAGTGGCGAAAGTACATTTCAGACCTTTATCAATATATCTACACCATGGTAACATATTAAATTTTCATAAGCAGGTAATACTAAAAACATTTCCGCATGAGAGATTCGTGAGAGCTTGTAGAAAGGAGGAAGAAGGAAACGTTTTCCTTGGCAAACATTTCTCTACCTTTTGAATGAAGAATGAGACAATATTGTCAAACAATGACTATGTGAGGCATTGATCCTCAAACTAAAACAATGACATTTTAAGATGGTTTGGATGATGACCTGAAAACAAAAAAAACTACTTGACAGAACAAAACAATGCAAATACAATATAATTCAGCTGTACTACGGTATGTATAGAAACTAAACCTTAACAAGAGAAACCATTTTCTTTGTTTTTCATTTCAGCTCTTAGTCTCTTTCTCAGCACTTGAGTTGTGACACACCAGTAAAGGGACATAAAGTCATTGAGTCTATGTATTGATTCAAATGTGTTTTTGTTGCACAATAAGAAATAAATAAAACTGAAACACTCATGGTCTGTAAATTATTCACACCTGTTATTGTTTATTTTCATTAATAGATTAGTTATTTTTTCTTCTGCCTTCACTCTTAGTTGCCTGCGGTGATTTTCCAGACATTTTTTGACTAATCATACCAAACAAAGCTAAAAAGAAGCAAAGAAGGAAGTTTCTTCATAGTTTCTTTTTCTGTAAGATACAATTCACAGAAAAAATTAACTGCCCTCTGCCGTTAGACTTTTTTAATTTAATTTAATATTTAATTTCTTCATACTTTGTGTGACAGCCTTCAAAATTATGTTCGCAGGTTTTTGCATTTCATTCTGTTATATAACTTCAAGGAAGGAAACAGTCTACGTCCAGACTCATAGTAATTCATTTCTTAAAAATTATAATAATCATTACTGGTGCAGAAATCTGATTGTCTCATAAGTATATTGGATAATTTCGACAAAGCAACTGAAAAACATCAATATTAGTTGATTAGTTTATGTTAGCAATCAATAATAGATTTGGATTAAACCTGACGTAACCCTAAGAGCAGGGGGTTTTAGTTGTAATAATGTCTTGTGATGTAACAAGACCTAATTTAAAATCAATACCTGATTTTAAGACCTTTCTACTTCCTAACAAGTTTTGTCTATTATCCCAACGGGTATCTTTATTATTATTTATTATTATTTTTATTATTATTATTATTATATTATTATTATTATTATTATTATTATTATTATTATTATTATTATTATTATTATTATTATTATTATTATTATTATTATTATTATTATTATTATTATTATTATTAATTATTATTATTATTATCTGTCTTTTTTCAGTGCAGTTTGAGTTTTGAGTGACAGCCTTGGTTCCTACTCAATAGGAAAATTAACCACTCAAACAAACTATTAAAAGCCTAAAATTCCAATAAATTTCAAGTGGCATAATGTATGCAAATTTGTCCTTAACTGTATATTTAGATTATTCATGAAAAGTTATTTTTTCTTTTTTTATGTTTCATCACTCAGTCTATTTTTTTCTGGTTTTCAATATCTGATGACACTATTGTTTGGTTTTTTAATTTCTTTGACCTACGTTGGCAACCTGCCTGTTACGTGTCTGCAGGCACCAGGTGGGAGGGGTTAAGGTTTGGACTGAAGGGCTCATGAATCATGCAGGTAAAGAGATTATAAGGATGAGAGAGAAAATCAGAGAGCATAACTGGATCTACAATGGAGAAGGACAACAAGAGAAGAGAGCTCAAGTAAGTAATGCATTATTAAAAGTTCATTTGATTTTTAGCAAGATAAAACATTAAAAGTCTTCAATAAGGGTTTATTAAATTCCACTGTGAAAAAGGAAGAAAACTGACCTCAATAACCTCCATGTTAATAATAATCTATATTCCAGGTTAAAGGTTTATCTAAACTTGCAAGAGCAGAAATGCTAATCCATAAAGAACAGTTTGATCCTAAATAATTTCTTCTTTTCACCATCCTCCTTCCCCAAACTGTGGATTTTTGTGCTGTAATGCAGAAGGCCGTGGGACACATGTCGGGAGGTCCCTACCATTGAAGACGAGCACACACCCTGGAAGCTGCTTAAGCTTGTAAATACCATCGCTTTGTTTGCAGTAGCTATCATTATCTTTGGACTGGCAATATGCAGTAAGGTAAGCTGTGACTTTTTATGCTAAACAGATGAAACAAATACTTTTAAAAAACTTGAAAGTAGAAAAGACCATGTAAATACCCATAATATCTTTGAGGCCATTTCTTTAGAACATAATAAATTAATTGATCCCACTTCAACCAAAGAATACAAGTGAAATAAAGGATATTTAGTAAAATTTTACAGTACGTTTTTTATTGTGTTGTATTTATTGTTTTTTTATTTATTTTTATTATTAAAAGAGGTTAACTTGGTTTTGAAGAGGCAAATACAAATTCTCAACATTTACAGTACCAGTGATTTTACTTGATTTGCTTAATTTTCCAGGCTTCTTTCCTTCTCCTCGTCATTTTGTCCCACGAAGATACGAAAATAATCCAAGTTGAGCAGAAACCCGTCACACTGCTGTGTATTGGCTGCTCTGTCATTGCACCTCATGTTCTTCTGCTGCTCAAAAGCTTCTGGAAAGCATGTTACAAATCATCAAAGTTGCCAAGAAAAGCATCTGCAGCCCTGGTAAGACAAATGGATTTGATCTCCTGCTGATGCCAAAAACAATTAAATGTTTTGTTTTTGTTATTTTGTTGAATTCATCTGTCCATTCTTTTCTCTACAGGTTTTGTTCTTTGAGTTCTTGTTTCTGTAGGGTTAGCAGTGCTTACCATTGTAGCAATGCCACACCTGGACATTGTGACCAACGTGACCATCCTAAACAGTGTAGCTGTCCTCTCTGCATTCCTACAAGCAGTAACTCAGTGCACTGCCAAAAAGATGAACATCTTCCTGCTGCCTTCCATCATGGCCTTCCTGTTTATTGTTTTTGCTTTCTGCCTTTTTCTGGTCCTGTACATTTTGAAAGACCCCGCTGATGTGAAGACAGCCATTTGGGTGGGTCTTGCTGTTGGTGGGTCAATCTTGGTATCTTTCAACTGGTGGGAGAATTACTTCAGGGTGATCTGTGTGAATAGCAAATCCAACGTCCTCAAAAATCTGTTTGAAGACTTGAGCAAGTCTCAGAATATGCTGCACATCATGTCCAGCGTACTGAGGATTGTGGTCACTGCCTGTGTGCTTGGTGTCTATGTTCCTCTGGCCAAGATGGACTGGGACATTGTGACCTCCATTCCAAGCAGGGAAACAAGAATAGTAGCCATCATCATTGGGGTCCAGCTGATCTCCTCTGCACTCTGCCATTGGTTTGCTTTGGCAGCCTGTAAGATGCATGCTGTCCGCCGATGCTTCATCCTGCCTTTGTACCTGGCTTCACTGGCTGTGATGGTGCTGTTCATCGTCCCTGTTATTCTGGATTATCAGGACCACCAGTTAAGCTTGAACACAACTGAAAACTTCAACTTCACAAGTTACTGCGCTGAAGTTGTGAATGTAAGAAATCAAATTCTGAGAGGCGACGTGTTCCCACATCTGGTTTTGGATGTTGCCCAAACTCTCTGCTTCCTGAACATGTCCATGACATCTGATTTTGGCCTATTGACAGGTAAGAGTTTCTTGCCTATTTAAGTAAATTGTTTAATTAATTTTTTTATGTATTTGATTTAGTCCAGGTTTCAGTTAAGTCTAAAGTCAGTAAAATGGTCCACGATACATAAAATCTGCATTGAGCCAGAATATATATTTTATCAGTATCAAATTCCTTTTTCACATCTATCAGCCACTCTGCTTTGTGTGTATGTTTTTTTGCTGTATGAAGTGGTATTTAATGCTATTATACACTTTGTTTATACTGGACTCTCAGATTTTTAGAGGTTGTCTTATTCTCCTATCAGGTGCAGGAGTGTCATGGTGGATTGGTCTTGTGTTGGCCACCATCCATATTTGGTACCTAAACACCTGCCGCATCCAGAAGACTCAAGACCTGTTTGTGAGGAGACTGTATGAGGGAGCCCTTATTGAGCAATCCTTACTACTCAACACACGCTTCCAGATTCAGTGTAAAAACAGAAGGAAACGGTGAGTTTTGTATTTATTGTTTGCTATGCAACTTTTGTTTCTTTGAATTGCCTTCTAAGCATTAGTTTTAGGTTTTTGCAAATGGTACAAAGTTCTTGTGAAATTAAAGCTACTTGGACAGAAGATAGTTTTAAAACATGCAAATGTTATATCAAGTTTTAGAGAAGACACCACCCCTGCCATGGTTTATCTCTGCGCAACCATGTGGCATGAGACCTACGAGGAGATGATGAATATCATGATCTCAGTTTTCAGGTGAGTTACATTGACATGTTTTTGACCTTACTTTTCAGTCTTTTCAACACCAATGAATCACATAACTATATCACTATGACTCTAGAACTTGTTTGTATGCTGCTAGGTAACTCAGCTTTTTGATTCAGATGTATCAGACCAGGGTTACAGCTAAAATCCACAAGAGGAGTTATATTAAATATTTATGAAAGGCTTTGAGTGATTGATTAATTTCAAGCAAACTATGCTTAGTCATTAGTAATTTGTTCTACCAGAAGGATATTCTCTTAATATCCTTCTTTTTTCTTTTATAACAATGCACTTTTTTACATGTTCTCTTCCTGTGTTTCATCACTGAAGACTGGACCAATACAGACCAAAGAGTTTGACACAGCCACAGTTCAATGATTTCACCTTTGAAGCCCATATCTACTTTGACGATGCCTTCACAGATGTGACAGGAAGTCCACATCGTCATCTGAACACATATGCAAAGGACCTTGTGAGAATTATTGCAGATGTTTATGGGTAAGGACCAAGATGAAAGATGATATGATGTTACATTTCTCATGTGTCAAAACTGGATTTATGACCAGAGGCACATTTTCAATATGAATTATTTCAATTTTGATGTAATTATTTCTTTGTCACCAGAATTTTCAAGAACCTTGATAAAACATTCTTTGAGGTACAACAGCAAATTCCTGATCAGGCAATTATAAAGACACCTTATGGAGCTAGACTTGTTGTTGAAATGCCTCATGGGAATAACATTGTAGTTCACTTCAAAGACAAAGAGAAAATTCGGATCAAGAAGAGATGGTCTCAGGTAGGTAATATCTCACTGATGACATTGATGTCTCAGCAGGAAACACTTGCTTTGCTAACCGATCTTTAGTAATTTACAGGTGATGTATCTTTACTATCTCTTGGGTTGGAAACTGATGACCAAGTATTACAGATACTGGCTGGAAGGACAACATGAAAAGCATCTTAGGAGAGAGATCCAGGTAAGATAATGCATCTTTTCTGAATATTTTTGACTTTCTCAAACTTTAATCCATGCTTAAACACTGACCATCACGCAATGAATTGAGAAAAGGTAAATTTGCTTCTTTCAGAAAGAGAAGCACAACACCTACCTCTTGGCTTTGGATGGGGACACAGACTTCCAACCAGTGGCTGTGGTGCTGCTTATCGATCGTCTGAAAATGTATCCCTGTGTTGGTGCAGCATGTGGCAGAATCCACCCCACTGGATCAGGTTGGCACAAATAAAAATGTATCATTTTTCATTTGTGGCACTGTACATGGAGCCACAAGAAAAAAAAACCGAACACCTCTGCATTTGTCCTGCAGGTCCTGCTGTTTGGTTCCAGAAGTTTGAGTATGCTATCAGTCACTGGCTGCAGAAGACAGCAGAGCATGTCTTTGGCTGTGTACTGTGCAGCCCTGGTTGCTTCAGTCTGTTCAGAGCAGAGGCACTAATGGATGACAATGTGATGAAGAAATACTCAACCAAATCCACAGAGCCCAGTCAATACATACAGTATGACCAAGGTAATAGGTGCTGTATGAAAATCCATTTTCAATCTTCTGAAGTTAATAATTAAACCTTGCTTTAGATAAACCTCCATTACATAATGATAACATTCATCAAAGTGTGTACTTTCTCCCTGATAGTTTTGGATTTGTGCTAGATACCTTTCAGTGGGAAGTTTTCCTACATTAGTTTTCTTTTAATTGTAGGTGAGGACCGCTGGCTGTGCACTCTGCTGCTGAAACAAGGCTGGAGAGTGGAATACAATGCAGCATCTGATGCCTACACCAACGCACCAGAAAACTTCAAGGAGCTTTATAACCAGGTGAACTCAAGAGATAAAAAAGCATTTTTACCAAAACTGTAACAGCAAAATAATAAAATCTGATCACTGAAAGTGCTACCACCAACTTCACAATATACATTAATCATCGCTCCTAATTGTTTTTGTTTTTGTTTTGCGATTGATGTCATCTGATTCCATTTGAGTATTTATTTTGGATTCAGATTGTTGCAGACTCACTTCTGCCTTGTAAATAACTTTGTCTCCTAGTGTTGGGGAGCGTTTATGAGATGTGTGATGAATCTCCAGAAGGTCTGAGTTCTGGTTTGTTGTTATTTTTTAGCGCAAACGATGGGGGCCTTCGACAATGGCAAACGTTGTGGATCTGCTGGGCTCAACCAACATTGTCTCCAAAAGGAACTTATCCATGTCCAAACTGTTCATGTTCTACCAGCTGTTCGGCATGATCTCTGCCATTCTTGCTCCATCCACCATCTGCCTCATGGTTGCAGGTCAGCATTTGTCTGTCTATGTGTCTTTGAATGCAAAAATGAAGAAAATAATACAAATGAGATGTTCAAAGGTGAGAGCAGTGACACAAAAATGTTCCAGCCTGTTTCTTTTCCTCCAGGTAGTTTGTCCTTCATCTTGGAAACTCCTTCTACTGCTGCTCTGGTCATAGCTGTTATACCTCCTGCCGTTTACTTGGGTCTTTGCTTTAAACTCACGCCAGACACTCAGATCACTATTGCAGGGATTCTTAGTGTTGCATATGCATTCCTCATGGTGGTGGTGTCAATATCCATTATTGGTAAATATAAATGACATTTCTAACTAATGTATTTAAATCCTGTTGCTATTTTTTAATATGTGTTATCTTTTGCACCAGCCTCAATAATTAAGGAGAAGACCATTCTGACACCCAGCAGCATTTTCATCGTGGCCATGTCAGTCATTTACATTGTGACTGCACTGATGCATCCCCAGGAACTTCCTTTGTTGTTCTATGGCTTACTCTACATCATCTGCATCCCAAGTGCCTACCTCCTGCTCACCATCTACTCCATGGTCAACATGAACAGTGTCTCTTGGGGAACCAGAGAAACAAAACCGACTCCAGGGGCTGCAACGACAGCAGTCTCCACCCTCCAAGCAAAAACAAAAAAAGGTAGAACAGAAAAAGGTAATAATGCTGTTTATTCGCAACAAAACTAAAAGTTTTACCCTTGCAGCCAAAGGGATCTTCCAGCGACTCTGTTCAAGGATGAAATGTTGTAAAAAATCACGTTCGACATCAGAAGACACCCAGCCTCTGATAAATGCCCAGCCTCAGGAGAATTTGGTGCCTGAACCTCAAACCCAAGACACGGCTGCTAACGACGTCTCCGAAAAGGAACAAAAGTAGGTTCTAAACACAGGTTGAAATAACTCCAAAGTTTCCATCATATCAATAGATATTACCGCTTTTTTCTGAATTTGTTTTAGGCAAGAGACGACTGGTTTTGACTGTCCGGCTAAATGTGAGTTCAGAGGAATTTCTGTATTTTATCCCAGAATGTGGCAAGTTTTGAAATGTTCTTTTGTTTTGTTCTTCAGGTTGGATAAATGAACTGGAAAGTTTGTCCAATGACATACAGCTGCAGGAACATTTTCTGGACAAGGTGCAAATGTGCTTTTTTAAAATCTTTTATCTTAAATAGAGCTGTCTGTATCTAAATAACTGATTTTACGATTCAAAACGTGGCTTACAAATATCTTAAACTAAATTGTGCTGCTTCCCATCTAAGAATTGCACATTTAGAGTTTCTGTATTTGGCAACGTTTTGCTTCTTCTCCAAAATATCTGAGTAAAATTGGCCCCCAACACTTTCTTCAAATAAAATGAATTTGGTGTCAGTTGTTTGTGCTGATTTGTGCAGCAAAAATCTGTCTTTGTGTTGTCAACAGAGGTCATGAAAGGTCAACCAACCATTTCTCCCACCCCAACATTTACAAAATTTAACCAATTGTATGTACACAGTCCAGTCACATTAATGTGACCACCACGTACTTTCCACTTCAGAGTTAAATAACCAATCACAGAAGGCAGGTGGCAGCACAGTGCAGTTGAGCGTATATAAAGGGTGTGTGTGGGCTTCGGAAAACATTTCAATCGTTGGCGTAATGCAGAAACGAAGCGATTTATCCGACGTCCAAAAGGGCATGATCATTGGCTTTCGGGCCAAGGGTGGAAGCATTTCCGAAACGGCTGAGTTTGTGAACTGTTCGCGTGCCGCCGTGGTAAAAGTGTACCGTGCATGGCAAAATGGGACTGTCCAAAATCAACGACGTGGCAAATGTGGTGCACCACGGGCCATAGATGACAGAGGCGAACGACGGTTGCGGAGATGCGTTCGGGCAGATAGACGGGCTACCGTTGAGCAACTGACCACTAAAATGAACCAAGGGGCTACCACAAGTGTCTCCCAAACCACTATTCAGCGAACATTGCTGCGTCTGGGCCTCCGAAGCAGACGCCTGGTTCGTGCACCTATGCTGACTGGTGTTCATCGACGACGAAGGCTAGAATTTGCACGCCAGTACAGCAGCTGGACGTCCACTGAGTGGCGACAGGTAGCGTTTTCAGATGAATCGCGTTTTATGCTCCATCGGACAGATGGACGTTGGCGTATAAGGCGTGAAACCTCTGAAAGGAACCACCCTGCAACCATTGCAGGAACGGTCCAAGCTGGAGGCGGGAGCATTATGGTCTGGGGAATGTTTTCCTGGCATTCTCTGGGTTCACTGATTATTGTGGAAGGCACGATGGATCAATACAAGTACGCATCTGTCCTTGCGGACCATGTCCACCCCTACATGTGCATTGTTTTTCCTCAGGATGATGGCATCTTCCAGCAGGACAATGCGAGGTGCCATACAGCTGCCAGTGTACGTGCGTGGTTCGAAGAGCACCAGGATGAGTTTACCGTCCTCCCCTGGCCAGCAAACTCACCTGACTTAAACCCAATCGAGCATCTGTGGGACCATCTCGATCGAGTTGTTCGCGCCATGGATCCTCAACCGCGTAATCTAGCGCAGCTGGCCACGGCATTAGAGTCGGCATGGCTCAACATCCCAGAGAAGACCTTCAGGGACCTAAGTGACTCTCTTCCTGCACGTCTCGTAGCAGTTCGCTCTGCGAAAGGTGGTTATTCTGGCTTTTGACAGATGGTCACATTAATGTGACTGGACTGTGTATATTTACTATAGAAAACCTATTAGCTGATCTGGAGAAAAGACTGGTCAGGAGATGACCCAGGACTCTGGATGACCAAGAGAGATTGTGCAAATAAAGATGTCAAAGATCATTTCCTCCTTATGAACATTTTTTTAAATGGTACAGAAGTTGTGGTTTCAATAACAACATCAATGAGAGTGCCAAAAAAAATGTGGCAGCAGGAGTTTCCCCCCACTGAATACATTTGTTAAAATGACAAACATTTATTTATAAATGTTCTTTGACTTCCTCTCATTTTCCTTATCCATTGTTTTATTTTGTTTTGTTTTTTTGATCATTGCAGGATGAGGAGAACTTTTGGAATGAGCTCATCAATAAATACCTTGAACCTCTGAAAAATGACAAGGAAAAGCAAGAAAAGACCAAAAATGACTTACAGGAGCTGAGAAACAAGGTAAACATGAATAATTGAAATTATGAAATGATGCAGTCAACTTCACTTTGTTTTAACTTTGGATTTCTCTCCCAACATAGGTCAACTTTTCCTTCTTCTTCTTGAATGCCCTGTGGCTGATGGCAACGTTCGTCTTCCAGGGCTTTGATAACTTCTCCCTCAAGATCAATATTACTGACTTCTACCAGCAGGAAACTGGGGTGACGATCCAAATCGAACCCATGAGCCTCATGTTCATTCTGGGATTTGCCATTTCAGTTTTGCTTCAGTTTGTTGGCATGCTGCACCACAGGTGAACCCTCATTTCAAATGCCATCTTCTCCACAATGTTTTTAATGCTTGTGGTTGAAAATGTGACGTTGTTGTTTCTGTTGTTTTAGAATCTCCACCCTCATTCATTACATAGCGTTTCTGGAAACAGAGCCCAAACAACAGAAATGTGCAGATAATGAGGTACCAACTGTTTCTGTTGATGCTAAAATATTCTTAATTACTGGTTTTATTTCTTACATGGAATATCACCAGTTGATTTAATGGAATTAACACTTTTACTATTAATGATTAGTAGCTGTTTCTGTTGAGAGTTACTGTAAAAATGCTCCAAAGGTTTGTACATGAATCTGAACTCATATATTGTACTAAAATCATATTGTTCTGGCTGCATTTTTATCAAGTAATGACTTATTATTCTCTCTGCAGGTGGACTCTATTGCAGATACAAGTGATGAATCGGCCTACAACACAGACCTAAACTACGTGTCCCAGGAAAACCTGTCATCACAAGACTGGGAGTCCGAGTTTTACAATTCAAACCTGAACATTCAAGAGGACTTTGTTTGAACCAACACAATTTATTGAATCAAAAACCTTAAGACACTTTTAAGCTTTCACTATGTGGTAAATGTTTACAAATATAATAAATGTATTTACTTAGCTTGAATAAATTCTGCTACAGGTGGTTTTTATTTGACGTCTCATGAGTAAAAACAAAAAGATCTCAGTTTCTGCCCATTGAAGAAATTCTATGATACATCCACCTCCCTGCAGTGGCAAAAGCATTGATGCACTATTGTCGGGTTTCTTTGAAACGGAAAACAAAGATAGATAAATAAGTTTTCACAGTTCCTAATTATTGGAATGTCATGGTGATTTAATTTGCTTATGTGAATGAATCTGCTGGACAAGGTAGTTTTGTTTTCATTGACAAATATAAAGTTGTTTTTGCACTTAAAAGAAGGAAAATAAAATTTCTCATGAGTAAACTGAAGCCAACTGCTGTGATTTTATCTGCCTTGCCTGTGGCTGCATGAACACGCACATGGCTGTATTCCAATAAAGATTTGCATCTTGAGAAGGTTTGTTATAAAATCACTGAAAGAATGTAAATTCAACCCAGTACGATGCATTATTTCAACATCTCTGCAGTCAACTCTTCCATTGTCTTGTGCTGGCACAGTTTGTGTAAGCAAACACATTCTTCATGAGAATCAACTGCTTTACATTTCAGAGCAGAAGGTAGATTTCACAACAGTTCTTTAGTGTATGCTATGGACCTCTACCTCAGGTTTTTGGGAACTACTGTGCTACAACTTGGGCTGCACAATGGCACAATTGGTAGAGCTGTTGCCTTGCAGCAAGAACGTTCTGGGTTCAATTCCCAGCCCCAGTCTTTCTGCATGGAGTTTGCATGTTCTCCCTGTGCATGAGTGGGTTTTCTCCAGGTACTCCGGTTAGGTTAATTGCCCCTAGGTGTGAGTGTGTGTGTGCATGCGTGTCTCTGTGTTGCCCAGTGACAGCCTGGTGACCTGTCCAGGGTGACCCCGCCTCTCGCCCGGAACATTAGCTGGAGATAAGCACCAGCAACCCTCCCGACTCCACTAAGAGTCAAGGGTGTAAAGAAAATGGATGGATATGCTACAACGTTTAGGTGCATTCCCTCTCCAGCATGAACAGAAAACTAATAACTGAATGACCTCATCAGGAGTCGTTCAGCTCTGCAAAGGCCTGGAAACAAAACGTTCACCATTCAAGTTCACTTAAGAGACAGAATCTGACAGCCCTACAGCTATAAGCGCCTCCTTGTTTTCAACTGCAGTTGGCCAATGGGTGACACTGCCAAAATAAAAAATATTGCAATGGTCTAGTTGGGATGAAATGAAGGCATCTTTTCAAATTCACCAAAAAATTTACTTAACCTTTGCAATGATTTTTATCTGGAAAAAAAATGACTCTGTGGACAGCAATTTTTTTAATAGCGTTTGCAGTAAAATTGGCAAAAATAGACAATTCAAGTCTTTTATTGTATTTACAAAAGGATGTGGTTGTTTGAACAAATTACAGAAACTAACAAAACAAAGCTTTAAGTTACATATTCTACTGTTTCACAAACCATCAGTATTCTGCTGCAGCATAACATGATTAAAAGTCATTCTGTATGGTGACACAAACAGCAGTTGTATCATTTCAACATTTCAATGCTCACCGCATGAAACCAAATCTTAGAAAAACACTTAAGAACAAGAAGCAGTTCACTTTCCATACAACTTCATTTTATCTGCTCCTCTTGACCTTTGTCAGAACATACTGAATCATAAATAGGACTGATCTTCCTTGAAAACTTTCACTTCCCTCTGCTTTTTCATTCTTTCATCAACAGAAACTTTGACTTTCTCCCTTCATTATAAATCACAAGCACAAGAAAAAAGGAACTGGAAGGACATGTTTTGGTAAAAAGTGAGATGCTGAGCAGAGTATTTAGTTGAATTGAATATGTTGTACAACTCCATGTCACAAAGATTTAACATTTGGAATGTATGCAACATTTTCAGGAAGCCGGAGCCTAGCGACTAACAAGAATCACTTTGACGTGTGTTTTTTCTCCAAACACGTTTTATTTGGATGCACTGCTTTTTCAGCCATCTGATTGGGTCACCTGTTCTTCAGTATCAGTATCAGTCAGTGCTTTCTTACAAATTCCTGTTAGACTCCATCCCAGCTCAGGTTTAACATACAGTCCCATGAAGAAGTACAGCAGCGGATTCACGCAGCTGTTAAAGTAGGCAAAGGCATTGGCTAAAGGATGCCAGATTTTCAACACTGCATTATTTTTATCCACCATCTTCACAAGGAGCAGACTGTGGTAAGGACACCAGCACAAGAAGAATGCAATGACCAGCAATGGCAGGACACGCAGGGGGCGTGTCTTTCCTGCAAGGCGAGTGCGTCGGATGCCGATGGCAGCCATGATGTAACAGATCAGAATGACCATGAAGGGGAAAGCAAAGCCACACAAGAACCTGTTAAAATACAGAGCATATCTCAGTGTGCTGCTTTCCCCCTTCACCTCAAAAGCACATTTGCTCGTGTTGTTCTCTCCCAGGTAGACTTGGCGGTAGAACAAGTAGGGACTACTGAAGATGATGGCTGCGATCCAGACACAAACTGCCACCACTCTGGCAGCACACAGGGTTCGCCGTCGCTTTGCAAAGAAGGGCCTCCTCACACTGATCATCCTGTCCAAACTGATCACAGCCAACAGGAAGACGGAGCAGAACATGTTGGCGTATTTAATGAAGCCGTGAAACCTGCAGAAATATTCTCCAAAGGGCCAGTGGTCGAAGAAGAGCTTCTTGATCAGGGAGGAAACTCTTGTGATGCAGAAGATGAGGTCGGCTATTGCCAGATTCACCAGCCACACGTTGGTAACTTTTGGCTGCATTTTAAAACCAGAAAGAGAAACAAAAAGGAGAGAACAGAAGAGAAGAAATATATATTAAAAGTGAACCAGTTTAAACATTTGGCACCATTTTGTGAAAATAAATAAATAATAAATAAATAAAAATCTCTGTATTTGTCTTGTCATACAAACCAAAAAGAAAAAAAGAAAAAAAGCAATGAAACTTTTTCAGTAGTGTTTGTTTATCAATTAGAAATATCTTGGTTCATCACTATGTTCAATAACTTATATCCCACAATCTATTTTCTGCACATTTGACCCAGTGAGCCCTGAAATAAATTAAGGAACATGATGAAAATGACAAATCTAAATGCATGTTGAGATATTTTACCTTGAGCTTGATTCCTCCAACCCAGATCACCACAGAGTTCCCTGTGATCCCAAACAGAACGGTCAGTGTAAGGAGGACGGTGCTGATGTTCTCCATGATGGCTTCAATATTCACATTGTTGTGATTATCCTTACTGCTGGGAGGCAGCGAGGTGTTGGCAGACATTATGCTGCCGGGAAACAGAGAACACAACATATTCAAGCATTGTATCACTGTGTATGAAAAGAGAATATATATATAATTTGGAGTCTTTTAAAAAAGCATTGAAACGTTTTCCTTGAGGTGCACAAGCCACTTTACATTCCTTTGTTTTAAGGTAGGGTCAATCAAAGGGCAACACAGAGACACACAGGGCAAAATGTGTTATTATGCAAAAAAAGAAGCTTTTCAAAGCTGTATTTCAGAAAGCAAGTACTACACAACATTTATGATCAGGTAACTGTTCACATCTCAAAACTTTACAATATGTGGCTTACTGCATAACACACATATTGTGTCCATGTTGGGTTCCAGTTAAAATGAATCACTAGTTTATCATGTTTTTCCTACTGTTTATATTTCCAGGAAACTCAAGGGGGTTTGAGGGGGGGAGTTCCAGAGTACAATTAGTCAGTCAGTCTGTTATGTCTAAAAAGAAACGTCGAAAATATCTTATGCATGTCCAAAAGTTATAAAATAGGCTTCCAGATTGTGACTAAAATAACGTACTGAAAAATGATCCAAATTAAGAAAGGCACAACTTGTTTTTACCTGCCTGTGACAGTGAGCTCCACACACACAGACTCACTCACTCCTGGTCTTAGAAATATTAAACCTTGGCAGTTAAGTGCCATGTTTTTGTAAGATACTGCATAAACACTGTTTACATGGCATATAATTAATTGTTTAATTGCTTGTAGTTTAATGTTGTTTACATTGTTCAACCATCAAATCTCATTTTATACAATTCCCCCAAATTAAATGCAGGCAGAAAAACAAGCATTAAAACACAGCTTGTAAAAAGTATAAACACCAACAAAGATCAATATCTATTTTTACGTGCGTAGATCAAACTTTTTTATCTAAATGTTGATCTTTTGATCTTAAAACTGTGAAACTGATATATATAGTACATATACACATGGAGACTGCACTTTGAAAGCATAGATTTGTAGACAATTCCATTATCTTCATTATCATTATATTCGTCTGTCCAAACAAAAAGCATAAACTAGGTTAAGTTAAGAATAAAGTTAACCTTACCTGTGAACCTCTCTTGTAGAAGGACGTCTTGTCTTAAGCCAAAGCAATGCACCTGTGAAATGAACTGCAGCTGAATCTTCTGCTGGTGACTCTGAATCATTCTGTGTGAGTTTTCCTCTCAGTGACGTGGAATTTTAAGGAAATTTTTCTTGTGGTGACTTGCCTGAAGTAAAGTGCCGCTGGTTCTTAGGAACTATTGGCCAACACACAGGTTAACGATGCCGTAAAGTCATTTTTCCAAAGTCTACGGAAAAACTCAAGTAATTATAAGATTCATTCAAGTCTTTTGCACCAGTTTCAAATGTCTAAAATAAGCATTTTCTCATCAACTGGAAGCAACCAAATATAATGCTGCAGTAAGTTAGTAAGTCAAACCTTTCAAACTTTTTCTCCATTTGTCAATTTTAGCAAAAATAATATGAAAAGTATATTTAACTCAAAATGCAAAAACAGCTGCTTTTATTATTTTGAAAATAGCTCAAATGAATCTATTTGATCTATTAACTGGGTCAACCGTGGCTCAATGACACACTGGTCCTCCTTCAATTAGAATAATTTTCAATTTCAGCTTCCTGCTGTGACAGGACTCTCATGTGCCGTAAGGGAAGAGACTTAATTATATGTCACCAACCGAAGTGCATATTACTGTGTGTTTTTGAAAGCAAACAGGTAGCTTTAGTGTCAACTGCTTTGAGTTTTCTGCCTTTTGTTTGTATATAAGGAATTCGGCAATGTGACAATTAGAAAAAAAAGAAAATGGCAGCTGTATTGGGTAGATGGATGCATTTTATCTGCAGTTATGCAGATGTTGATTTTGTCTGTCATTCTGAAGAAATAGCTGAGCCACAAAGAAAAGCTGTTGGTTGACTGGTCAGTATATGATTGACCTTCATTATGAAAAACCAGTGGATGAAGTCAACATTTCAAGGGATTTAACCAAAACAACTAGTGTAATTAAAATCATTTCATGCATTGCAATGACATAAAATACAGATTACTTGTCAAATAATAAATTAAAAGGGATCATTCAGCAAAAAAATCACATCTACAATAAAATATGCAGAAATAAACAGTTTAAATACTTTATTTTATATTCACATTATATAATTTGTTGATTGAAGAAGTTACAGAACTCAAACGGAGCTTTAACTTTGTTACTTTGTAATTTCAAACTGCACAATGCACCAGCATGATGCTGTAGAAAGAACATAGATATGTTCCAGATAAACAGTCTCCTTCATCCCCCAGTGATGAGTCAGAACTCTGCACATTGAATTCTGCACTGTTGCTTTATGAGCTTGTTGCTAGGGGTGGATGGTGTTCATCAAACCATCGCACTTCCAGTACTTACATCTGTCTAGATTGAAATAAAAAATAACTGAAATTATTTAAAGCACAATTTAAAGAGCCAAGCTAAAAAATATATATCTTAAAAACAAAGTGTGTGTTTTCTCTTGAAAAGCATCAGACTTTCTATACAGTTTCAGTTCATCTGTTAGCTGAACTTCTACAAAAACAGACAGAGTCATGACTATTCCTGACTTTCCTGAAATAGTTTCACTTCCCTCTGTTTTTTTTATCTACCTTCCTCTAGACAGAACAGTTCCACCACATTTGCAGGAAAATTTGAGTTAAATACTGTAAAACTCTTGGTAAAGTCAGTTTTTTTTTTTTTTTTCTCAGCAGTAGGTAGCGTCGACATACAATATGTAAAAAATATCTGACATTATGTTAAGCACATGTTGGACTTCTTTGTACTGCTTACAAAAAACATATGCTTTTAAAAATACATATTTGTGATAGATAACTTTGCAAAAGCTTATTATACAGTAACATCACAAGTTGTGCCAAAAGTACCATGTGCAGAAAGATAAATTGTTATATAAATTATTTGTAAAAGATAAATGCTTATCATGTCAACTGGTTCACAAAACAGAAAACCTGCAGTGAAATATTGAAACATGTTGACTCTTTTCCATAACTACTATATAATACACCTCTAAATTACATGAGTCATCTTCTGGGAGCCAACAGCAGGGACTTAAACTTGAGTCCTTTCTGCCACCACAGCAGAATTGTACTTTGACCCGCAGCTGTCATCCAGAGAGCGGTCGTTAGACTGAAAAGTCTGTCCTTCTATGTCGTCAGCCAAAGCTTTCCTGTAAATGCCCATCAGGCTCTGTCTGAATTGCCCCCTCACCTCCAGCCCCATGCAGAAGTACAGCAGCGGGTTCACGCAGCTGTTAAAGTAGGCGAAGCCATTGGCCAAAGGCTGCCAGATTTTCAGCACTGGATTCTTTTTATCCACCATCTTCACAAGGAGCAGACAGTGGTAAGGACCCCAGCACAAGAAGAATGCAATGACCAGCGATGCCAGGATACGCAGGGGGCGTGTCTTTCCTGCAAGGCGAGTGCGTCGGATGCCGATGGCAGCCATGATGTAACAGATCAGAATGACCATGAAGGGGAAGACAAAGCCACACAGGAACCTGTTTAAATACAGAGCAAATTTGATGTTGTTGTCTCCCTCCTTTGACTCCTTCACCTCCAAAGAACATTTGCTCATGTTGTTTTTTCCCAGGTAGACTTGGCGATAGATGAAGTAGGGACTACTGAAGATGATGGCTGCGATCCAGACACAAACTGCCACCACTCTGGCAGCACACAGGGTTCGCCTTCGCTTTGTAAAGATGGGCCTCCACACACAGAGCATCCTGTCCAAACTGATCACAGCCAACAGGAAGACGGAGCAGAACATGTTGGCGTATTTAAAGAAGCCGTTGAACTTGCAGAGAAATTCTCCGAAGGGCCAATAGTCAAAGAAGAGCTTCTTGATCAGGGACAAAACTCTTGTGATGGAGAAGACGAGGTCGGCTATCGCCAGGTTCACCAGCCACACGTTGGTAACCTTTGGCTGCAATCAAAGTGAATAAAAACATTAAATGTTAACAATTCAACTCTTAAATACAAATTTTACCATTTTCTCATCTAATTATTGAATATCTTTCATCAAGAAATACAATCTTTATTTTACCAAATAGATCATATTTTATATAGTATCCATCTGATGGAACAGATGGATACTATATAAACTTTTTTTTACTTCTATTTCTAATTATTTACAAACATGTATCTCAAGTCATGTTTATTTGCTCATTTCAGCAACAAGGCTGTAACATAATAAAAACATTGTATATTCACCAATTATGAAACAAGCAATAAACATTACATGTTGTCAAATGCTGCCATCAAAATCATCAAGCAAATACACATCAATATGTTGATCCATGTTCCACTTTCTACTACTCAAAGCAGGTAGGCTTTTCGCCTTGATTTAAATTAACTCAGTGTTTCAACAGTCTTGGTTCCAGATACGAGGAGCAGAGAGACAAACACAAGAACATTGAACATCAGAAACTGTTCATCTACCCTGAGTTTGAATCCAGCCACCCAGATCACCAAAGAGTTTCCTGTGATCCCAAACACGACGGTCATTGTGAAGAGGACAATGCCGACATTTTCCATGACGGCTTCAACATCCACGTTTGTGTGGTCATCCTTGGAGGACTTGGCAGTCCAGGGAGGCAGAGAAGAGTTGGACATTGTGCAGCTGGAAAATAAATCATAAAAGAATATTTAATTTTCTTTTCAGCATTGAAGAACAGGACAAGGAATCAGGAATCAAATCAGTTTGATTGAGGCATTTGATAAAATACATTTGTTAAACCTAAAAAAGAAATTCTGAAATATTTACTGGTGTTTAAATGGAAGATAATTATTTTGTTGATTAGGATTTTTCTGTGAATCAGCTCTGATTTACAGATAACAGAAAAAGCAACTCATGTAGATCTACCAGATAAAGGATGTCAAAATTCAATAGATTTACAGAAAACTTAGTTAAAACTATCCAGGCTTTAAGCACATATTGAATGTAACATTTTTATTGCCTGTTCATTTGCAATACAAATTCTTTAATTTACATAAGGCAGAATGTACAGAAGGAACCATGTTGGTCAATCTAACTGAGAATGCTGACCTCATGCAATGGGAGCAAACCTCCGTAGACATGCAACCTATCTTAAATGTCACAGTATGAGTGTCCGTCAGACAGGCGTCACATGAACTCTGATATTTCACCATCTGACAATAAATGAGTGTGCACTGTCTGGTGGTAACCCTGGAAAATGTCTCATTAAATAAACAAGTTGGACCATTAAAGAGAACATATTAAACATGTACCCGTCAGTGATCCAACTAAAGTATTTGTAAAGATAATAAAGTGATATTCTTTCTAAATAAACATAGTCCTCGCCAGTTACATGCAGAAAATAACCGGAAACAAACTCTGATTTTATCTGCAATAAGTTTGTCAGATGAAAAAAATATGTTACCATCTGAACAAAGTGCTGGTGAGCATAGGTTGGGTTTACATAGTGTGCAGAAGCAACGCATCTTTACTCAGAAGAGGAAATTAGCATGAAACTGCAATAACTGTGCAGTTACCTCTAGCCTCAGATAAGAAAACACAATCTGGGCACAGAGCGGTGAATGGGGTCATGAGCAGACAGGACTCACATGCTGTGTGACTTTATTATGTCATATCACGGAAAAATGACGTTGGTTCAGATCTGTGAAAAGATTGGAAGAGTAAACATTTATATTTATGAAGTGCAACATGATCCTCATATGCAGGACAGATTGGGTCAGTCTTTATAGATAACTGTTCTCCTTTATGGGAAGGGATTGGACATAAGTTGGTAAACATTAATATAAAAAAAGTAAAAAAGTAATTCTAATAGTAGCTAAAAAGCAAGTGTACATCAAACAATGTTTAAAACACAAAGAACCGCAAGAGATAACAGAAAAACAGTCCAGGATTGATTCAATAATTCTGCATCTATGCTGTCACTTTCAGCATTTTCAAGAAGAAAAAATATTATTGTAAACTCAGCACTGCAACACAGTGCAATAAATGTATTCTGTAAAGTCATCTCAGAAAGTAAAGCCAGAAAACCATCACACAACCCAAAAATCTAAACTGCATCTGACCAGATTCTTCAGTCTAAAACCGCTGCCTCTTCTTTTTTAATATAAACTTTTAAGCTGCTACTGATGCTTCTTTGCATTTTTGCTAACCCAAGTCCCCAAACTTTCACAACACCCCTCTACATCACTTCATTTCTATTCACATTACAGCTAATCAAACCTTTGTGTTCGTAGGTGATAAAATGTAAAAAATGGCATAATGTAAATACATTAAATGTGACAGAAATAAAACAGCTGACATGTATATTTGTCAGACGCAAGTCTGATAATTATCAAACATGCTTTTTTTTCTTAGAACGGTCTCTGTTTCAATGAAACGTGGGGATGTTTGAGAGCTTCAGGGTCGTAAACAGACATTTTTTCGATGTTGAATCTGATAAAAAAGCTGCAGAAGTTCAACAGGAAGCTTACAAGATCTGGAACACATATTAGAAAGAATATTTGTGGTGCAATGAGAACTTTACACTGCAGCAACAGATCAAGTGTCAAGGCAAAGCTTTGGTACCATTTCTTGAGTTGAATCACTGAAAGGTCTTCAACTCTCTTTGTTAATCTCATTCATCGTTGCTAAAAGTTGGTAGTAGTATACTTCTCCTCCATTTCCCAGGAAACCTCTAACTGTAGACAACCGATTTGTTGCTCTACCTCCTTGAGATCTTAGCATCTCTTCTCGTCCACAGCTCCACCACTTTGTCTTCACTAATGTTTTGCACGTTTGTATTCACCAACCTTCCAAATGTCTTTTTCTGTTTTTCATTTTATTCATTCATCAGGTATTCAGCATACTCTTTTAATATTGTAAAAATACCTGGTCACCAATTTGTTAGTTTCTATCCATCTCTATTCTTAGTCACGTTAACTATCTTGCTCTATGTGTTTAACCAAATTGTAATGTCTTGGATTTGTGTTTCGGGTCTTTCTGCAGAATGCTGTGGTAGCCGTTTTGGTTCAGGGCGCCTCTGTACGAGTCAAAGAATACATCTTTTACTGAGTCATAACAAAAGTAAAAGAGTAAAAGATCCCCAAACCATCACACTTTCTTCTCCGTGCATGACAGATGAGGCCACACACCATGCAACCATCCATTCTTACGTAATGGATTGAACATTTCCCTTCATAATACCTTCTTCCCGACTTCAGGAGTCTGGTATCGGTGTTTCATGAACCAGACAAGCCTCTTTGTCTTATTCTGACTTTTTTTTAAACTTGTCCAGTAAAACCTGCAGCTCGATGTCTTCTCTTCACTGAGGAAACTGAAACAAGTTAAGAATAACCTGTGAATCACATACCACAAAAGTTATTAACCTTCAGAAACCTGTCCTCTGACTGAGTTGTGGCTTTGGTTCTTCAAGACTTCCTCTTGTTACAGTTTGCATCAGTTTCTCAGTATCTTTTGATGGTGAAGTAAATTGTCTTCACTGACACCTTGACCTTCTTTGCAATTTCTCTTTAGGAAAGACCTACATTTCTAAGTGTTATAATGGTCTGCCCTCTTCTCTTAACCTCTTCGGCACACAGCCTGTTTTTGAGAGACATGGCTGAAAATAACATGCCCAAAATGAATTGAATGTATCTGAAGAACTACAGAGTTTATTCTAAATGTTTTGGTATCAAAACAAAGGCAAGACCATAGAGAACATGTTACAGCTCTAAAAACCACCCTGCCTGTTACTGATCATGAATGAATATGATAAACAGCAGAAAATGCCTTTTTGTAGCAACACTACTTTCAGAAGAGTACTTTTCTAAAGGAAATGGCACCACAGCGTGTTCTAACCTTGATTTTATACACAAAAAGGTTGTAAATAATCCAATAAACACTTGTTGAAATTAGCAGCAACAACTTTTAAGGCTTTATCAACCATGCACTGGTTCAGAACAGCTTTAAACTGTTAACCCATTTTGTATTAACTTAAAAAGTCTTGTTCTATAATTCTGAAATGCACAATCAGTTTGGGCTAACCTAACCTTATTTTAATCCTCTGGAAGATCACTACTACTGTACCATTTCAAGCTCATCAATGGACTTACATTGCAAAAACTGGAAAAATCTGGGTGTTCTAAAACAAAAATTATATACAGAAATAATAAGAATATAAATAAGTTGCCCTGTTATCAGTGATCATTATGATGGAAGTGGTGAAACAAAGAAATAATCTCACCCCAAAAAAGACTTCCTGCTTCTTTGACAAGAGCAAACCTCAAAGTTGGTTCTGCCCTGTTGTGGTCTGTCGCAGCAAATGTTTCCTTGATACAGTCACATTAGAAAATGCCCTTTATTTGATCAAAAGACCTAAACCAGACTCCTCTACAAGGGTTTGGCACACAAGTGTCACAGACAAAGCTTAAGAACTGTTGTTTGATTTAATATTTTATCGAAAAAGTCTGTGAGCCAAATATTGTTAAAAAGTTCATTGCAAAACCAATTAGTGGCAGGGATGAGCCAGAGAAGCCAATTTATGTCACATCAAGGAAGATGCAGGCGTCTCATGTGAATCTGTGTTACTTGGAAATTGGAAGCATTTAGCTTTAAAGGCTCTTTTGCAGATCAGTTTATTATGATAACTGCTTTGAGGCTCTGTCTGGCCAAGTGACCAGTGTTTTCCAAACATTTATTTCCATTTTTCCTGCTCCTTTTTTACTACGTTCTCTAAATTTGGACAAAGCAGAGCTGACTTCTTAGAGTTTATACAAACTATACAACCATGCTGAAAATGACTATAATCAAATTACTTCAAAAGAAACAAGTCTACTATCGAAAGCTATTAAGAAACATATTTGTATCATTAAAAGTTAATGGGTTAGTTTGAGTTTTAACTCATTGACTTGTTTTATGCTACCGCAAGCGAAGAAGCACAAACACATAAATAAAAACCAAGAACCACTTCTGTACAAAACTCTAAAAGGATCAGCTCAACAAAAAAATATCAAGAAGGAATCTTGATAAATCTTGTAAATATTGTAGTATCATCAAGCAGAAATGAGAATGTCTCAAAATATACATGTAAAAGAAATCGAATCTGATAAAAAAGTCTTACCTGGAGAATTTAAACAGCTGTGACGGCTGTGTCAACTGCTTCAGGGGTAAATACAGGCAGAAATGAAACCCATGTATGGGATCCTCAACGTCACTGTTCCTTTAAGTGGTTTTATTGCTAAAACCATCTTGTTTGTCTGTCTCTTTCTGTTCTCTCTCTCTCTCTCTCTCTCTCTCTCTCTCTCTCTCCTGCCTTCCCCTTTCTCTCTAATTCAAACAGATGCAGAGTCACTTCTCTGATATATCATATCTGCCACTTTACCTTTCAGACTGCTTCTCTTTTCCTTGCACATCTCACTCTGAACTAAATGTCCTTGTCACAAATATAATTTGGTTAAAATACTTAAGAGCTGTTTCCAAATCAAAAGCCAAGTGTTATTTTAGCAGAGTCCATTTTTCAATGTTTCAATTAAACCCTCAAAACAGAATCTTGACTGTTTTGATGTTTGTTCCCAAATTTGTCTAATTTAATTTCCTGTTTTCTGTGTACATGTAAATTAGGTTTCCATCATATGAGAAAAGCAACATTATTAAGATAAGAACGAGTTGTAAAAAAAACTGACTTTAGCAGACACATTGTCCAAACTGAGGTCACGTGTGGATTTAATAACCTCCTTAGGAAAGAAGAGAACAGAGAAGGAAAGGAGAGACATAAACTGAGGAAGACGAGTACAACACTATTAACAACCTCGTTAAAAATAAAAAAGACAGCAAAGACAAAACATTGCATCTGGAAATGATGGAAACTTAATACTACAGAGTGACCTATAAAATAGTTTAAACATGACAAACAATGGTGTAATTAGATAAAGCAGTGCTACAGAACAAGTCTGACACAAGTTTAGCAGATTTATAAATAAAAGAGCAAAGATTTCCACATCATGACATTCACCTTTCAACCAGCAGAGAGCAGCAAAGCTTTTATTTAGTCTACTTTCCAATGCGGTTAATGGAGAAGAAAATCCTGAATTTTACTTTAAAAAATTAACTCTCTTTAAATGTTTGTTTATAACCGTCAAATATATAAAAAAATATTTTGTATCCTCCTTTTGTTTTGTGCTGGTTTCTAGTAATGTTGAAACTGCAGCTACTTCCTTCTTGCTGCTTCCTCTCAGGGTACTTGGGTCGTTGCATCAGCAGGGGATCATGAACTCATGACGAATGTTGAAATAGGTCATGTCTCAAAGCAATTAAATAATATTAAACTCTCTACTGCTGCTTTTGGTTAACAGGAACATATCTGACTTTTAAAAATATTTAAAATTGATGGTAAAAAATTAGATCGAAGAATAATAGAATAGAATAGAATAGAATAGAATACTTATTCATCAATGGAAAAATAACTGTGAGTAAGCTTATCATACACAAACACAGAATGAATGTTAGCACATAAAAAACAAGATATACTATAAAAATGTAGAATGTAAGATGTAAGGTTCAGAAAATAATAATAAATAATAATCTATATGTTAATAATATATACAATATGTACAATAGTGCTATGTGAACAATCTGTGTAATTTGTAGAAGGTAGACTTCTGATTAAATTCATTCATTAAGTGTGGTAAAACATTTAAATATTAAAAATGATCACAGAGCCTGTTCTAGAAAACTAACTGAGCTAAAATGACAACTGGAAAGGAAGGATGAAACTCCAAAGTGAGTTTGAAATGCAGAATTGTGGGTATAATAGAATTATTTCACACATAACAGTTAAAAATAAATAAATAGTGGTAAAATTACATAAAATAGTGTTGCCAAATAATTATCTTGCAGGTTTATCAGATTTTCAAAGGACAACAGCAGAAATGTTCACTGAAGGGCTGATATGCGATTCAACTTTCAACCAGCAGGGCGCAGCAAAGTTAATGTTATTTGTTTTATTTCCAATCTGCTTCAATGAGAGGAAAAAACAGCACTCTTCAAGAAACCATTTTTCAACATCTAGTCAACATTTTTTTTTATCATTTATTCTCCATTTTTATGCTGTTATTGAGAAATGTTGAACTGTTTAACCACTTCCTTATTTGCTCTTCTTCACGGCTCTTGGGTCATTGAAAAAGGCCTCATGAACTCAGAGTTTCGCAGTAGCTCATCGTGTGAACCATCATCCTGCAAGCAGAAGCATTTCAGCATTACAATTCACAATGTCTGGATATCCCCTTTTTACGAGATTAGTATAGTCTTTTAGTCTTAAAATGTTACTTTTATTATGAATTTGTTTAGTCAATTACTTGATTTTAATTCAGTGGTTTGTTTCTAATACAGCTGTGGTCATAAATTACCACATGTATACACATTAACTCATAATTGTGTTAATGTACAAAGCAATAAACTGATTACTGCTGACATTACTTAACACAGCATGTAAAGTCATTTTATATTCTGTCATTACACTATATAAAATATTTATTGCATATTTATTGTGGAATAAAAAAATTCTTTGTTCCTTGCACAAAGAAATCTATGATCATCCTACATGCAGCAATATAAATAAAATGCATAAAATGATGTTTTGGGAGACAGGGCTGCTGCTTAGGTAAAATCCAACCCAGGTCCATTAATTCAAGGCTAAAATAAAAAAAATGAATTCTTGATAAAGAGTGAACAATATAGAAAGAGCAAAGCTTTAAAAAATCTGATTTGTTAGTGGCATGTTATTATTTTGTAATCATTTCCTGGCCTGTGAAATCAAAGTCTGCCTTATCTGAAGGACATTAAATGGCAAAGCAAGAAGAGAACACAACAATTAAACTGAAAGAAAAAATGTCTGGAAATGTTCAACCAAAAGTCAGAATGTAACTCACGGAAACGGAAAACAGGAAGTGAACAAAACAACACACAAAAGAAACCAGACTGCCAAAATAAAAGAGAAACTGCAACATAAAGTAGAAACCAAAACATATGGAAAACCACAAAATGAACCAAAACTATTTTAGCCCCTGACTCCCTTATTCTTAAAGTGATGTGATAATGTAGCTGGTAAAGGAAGTTGAAGGGGAAAAAATACTGATGAAATACAATAAGGTAAAATCTGAGAGTTATTAAAAATCTGTTCACTTCCACTTCCTGTTCACTTCTACTGCTGATATCCTTTATCCCCTGCATTGTCATAAAAGAGTTGCTTTATTCCATAAGTTATTTCCTTAGTGTTTTTAAAGTCATTGTATAATATAAACTCTCTCATTACCAACATCAGATGGTCTTCATTTAGATCTAACACCTTAACAAAATATGAGTTTTATACTCTGATCAGACAGAGACACATCTGTTTGTCCACATTGAGAAGAATTACATTTGTGTAAGAACATTACAGCAACTGCTGAACATGGTTATGGTAATAGAATCATGCAGAGGGTTGTGTTGATGTCAGATCAATTGTACAAACTGGATTAACTTCTGGAAAGGAAATATCATAAAAGATCAATCAAAACATTCAAAGCCCAATATAAATGTACAACGAATAAACAACCAACTACAAAACCAACTGCACAAATGAGAAATGTCATATCTGTTTACCTTATCATCTTAAAAAGAATCAGATCCAGCAAACCACTGTCACTTTTAACATCAAAACTCAAGGATTGTTTTTCTGCAGATTTTCTGCAGATGTCCCATGCAAAGACACGAGGCATCTGTATGGTCCAGTAAGTCTTCTATATGCCCAAATTTAAACCTCTGTGGGTCTCATTAGTAATTATACACATTGCTTCAGAAAGATTAGGTATTTACTATTACAGTGACTCCATGTCCTCTAGTGGTGCCTGAGGGAACTCTGGTCAGGCCTGTTTAGTTTCAGTCCTGCTCCTTCCTCTGCCACAACCTCAAGTTTGCTCAGCAGTTTGAGCAGATGAGAAGAATAAGTGATTATGAGGTTTATTGTTTACCTTCATTATGTCATCAAGTCATGACCAGACATTTGCGCCTTTTGCAGTTTCACTTAAGTTACAGCAGAGGGCAGCAATAAACAGTCTGTCACTCCAACAAACTCATCAATGTTTCTCTGTTTTCACTTATATGAACAGGTGTTCTAACTATCTGTGCTACCCATTAATCCATCCTACCATGTAGTAACGCACATGCGCACATCAATGCTACGTCATATACTGCTTACTCAGCAGATTTCTTATCCTACCTGCTCACTAGCACCGGCAGATAGACATAAAGTCAGAATTCTGACTTTTTTTCAGTGGCACTAATCCCCTTCCGTACATTGCTATCTATTTACGCTATGGTAGAAAAATCTGACGAGAAGCAGCTTTGCGCTTGATTCATTTCAAATGTGGACACAGAAAAGGGTTCAGTTCATTTCAATTCAAATGTATTTAATCAAGGACAGCACATTAAACAATGCTACATGTGGAAAAATAGAGAAACTGTTGTTTTGTCTATAACAATGCACAATGTACCTTTATTTAAACACACTAATATCAAAAGTTAAAAATTCCTGTTATACACACAGACAACTGCATTTCTGTGACTATTAACTAGAAAAACATAAATATATATATCAGAGAAAGCTAATTCTCCATAACAATGTAAGTCAGTATTAATCAATCTTCACATATTTGCTTTTATTTTAGCCAGTGTTTTGTCTGCGAATAGAAAACTCTAAGATTAGTTTCCATTTTTACTCCCGAAGGTGGGGTCTCTCTCTCTCTCTCTCTCTCTCCTCTCTCTCCTCTCTCTCTCTCTCTCTCTCTCTCTCTCTCTCTCTCTCTCCTCTCTCTCTCTCTCTCTCTCTCTCTCTCTCTCTTGTGTGTGTGTGCAGGTGAGGTTTTCTGAATCAGGTGACTGTGGGACTGACCTCCTGTCAGAGCTCAGGGAAGTGGGACAGGCTCACGGCAACGTGGAATTCTGGCTCTTTTTAGAGAACAAGGCTCTTTTGGCTCGGATCGCTAAAAGAGTCGACTCTTTCGGCTCCAAAGCGGCTCATGAATGAGATCAGCTCATAGTTGCAGACAACTATATTGAACAGCTCTTATTCTGGGTTAGCATAACGTGAGATGTGAATTTTGAGTTTTAAAATAACATATGAGTTTTTATTTGGCTTTGATGATTACATTTACAGATTTGCTTATGAAAAATCAAAGGAACAGGAGCTTTTAATTCAGAGATCTTCCCATTTTGTCTGAAACTTGTTTGTACTGAGCCAGAAATACACAACAGTTTACTGCTCTGATTTAAAGGGTTTTAAATGTTTTCCATGCATGTGAAGTTTTAGACAGGTAACGGCAGACATAACTATCTATCCATACTACTGTAGCAAAACCTAACAAGGTAGCACAGATAGTCAGAACACCAGGAAAGAGACAGCGAACCTCATAAAACCAACAAAAATGAGTCTTTTAACAACTGGATGCTCCACTCACATTTTACTGATTAAGTTCATTCAGTAAACATTAAGTGCTGAAAATGACTTCCTCTTCCTTTATCTTCCTTCCTCCCTCCTGATGAAATGAAAGTTCAATTAACATAAAGACACAATAAAGTGTAACTGACATGATGCAGCATGTTTCCACATGCCAGAGGAATTAGTTTCTCTTTGTTCTGTTTTGTTGCACAGGCAGAATAATTTCTTTAAGTTACAGGCCCTTAAGCAACTAAACCCTTTCACAGCTGGTGTTGGTGAAGGTTTTACCTGAGAACATGGGAGATTACAGGTGTTTACACTGCACAACACGCCATTGTGTTCTGCCCAGAACTGATGAATATTTTGATTGTGCTAATTTCACTGACAGTGACAAAAAAAGCTTCAGACAAATTAAAACTCAATTCACTAAGTTACTTGAAAATACAAAACAAAATCAATATTGGCAGGAGAACAATTTCAGAGAAGAATAAAACTTTTTTTAGACAACATTTTGAATTCGCTGGAAAGATCCTAACTTACCTAAATGCTAATGAGACTTTTGTTTAAAAAGTTAAGTAAAATGATTAAAGCTGGGGAGTGAAATGAGACTTTAAAAAGAGTGACAACACTTGACATGATTTTTATATGGTATAGGAGTCATTCTGAAATATTGCTCTTTTGTTGCTGTTTTTACTAGCCTGATGCTCCAGGCCACACAGTCAGATCGCATCCAGTCAAGACTTTCACGTTTATGTGCCGCCAACTATAATTAAATGTTCACTACACTTTGAAAGACACAATTACATCTTATAAATGTATCTTATCTTGATAGTTTTCACCCACATTATTATCCAAGTGAGTATTGCCTTCTCTACCTATTCATAACCCATAATGCCACATTAATACATTTCAATTAATGATGATCTCCTCATTTTGTTGACATCAGCATGTGCTGTGTATTCACTCAGCATTCAGATGAATTACCTTCTGCTGTGATCTCAGTGACTCAGTTATAGATATCTCTCAACATTCACATCAACTGTCGGTGCAGATTCCAGATTACAGAATTTCATCACAAGGATGTGTTAACTTAACTTAAATATGGAGGAAAGAAACAGGAGGGAAAGTCCAGGACAGCTTCATTTTACCACAACGAAAATGATCGTCTGATGTAACATCTGTCTTTTAAGACACAGAACAAAGCTAAAGGATCAATGACAAATGAGAGCACTGTCTGAAAATAAAGAGTTTCCATGTCTGCCAGATGAATGTCCTGGGAATGACCAGGTCCATCTCATGATTCATGGCTTGTAGAGCCACCCATAATGCTTTGTAGCAGTGATTTGGGTGTGACTTTATCAGTATGTTGACCTATTCTTCTGCTGTTGCATATTTTCAGAACAAATTAGATCCACAGATGGTGAGACTCTGACCAAAAATGTCTATGTTGTGTGTCCAAAAGACATTGTTCCATAAATCTTGTGGTTCATCCAGATGCAACTTTGTAAGCTGAAGTTATATTCCTTTTTTTTTTCTTTTTTTTAAAGAAGGGAATAAACTTTAAACCTATTAAACAAATTACTGGTTCATGTTTTTTTTTCTGTTTTGTTGAATTTGGTAGACTGACAACTGTTTTAAATGTTTTCCACTTGGAAGCACGGTTTGTATCTTTAAAATAATGGACATAAAATAATTTGACTGTTTGACTATTGATAGTCATGCAAACTTCACTCAGGTTATTTCATGTGTTGAATCTGCCCTCAAGTGGGGTGGTGAAGAAACAGCAGGTGATGGAAACATGTTTGTTTCTCAAACTACAGAACAACTATTACTGCCCAAATCAAGAAACCATTAACAGCTAACAGTCTTTATTTTGGTGGAGGTACTCAGTTGATGTTGTAGATTACTGGAACAATGTTTGCTTGTTCCACTAATTTCCAACAATAAAGAAACATTTAACTGTGTCAACATCCATACGCACAAATAAGGCTCACAAAGAAAATGATTTCTTTTCTCAATTATACAGTGAAAAAAGGGCCCAGAACTATGTTCAAAAACTGACACTTGGGTTTATTAGTCATCCAGGAGAAAGGTTACAACAATCTATTAAGCATAGTGAATTATGCTTTAATCGTTTATAGCCTGATTTTATGGCTGATTTTCAAAAAGAGTAAAGAGTTATAAAGTTTGTTTACAGAATTGTATTTTGTGACCTACATTTTGACAGAACAGTGACCCTGAATCTAAGTGTTATGTGATGAGTTGCTCAACAAACAAGAGACCTCAGACTGACCTGGGATTCTTCGTCTTGAATATGTGCTAAAGATCATAACTTATGATTCAGAATCAATTGGTGAATATCGTGAACACAAGTCAGAAAATCCAGTTTTCTTAATAATGATTCACTTTCTGCTGATGCATAACGCTGTTTGGAAAAACAGATAAGAAGTAGAAATCAACTATCATCGCTGTCTGTTTGGCGTCCGTTTTCTTAGTAATGCTTCCTGCTCAGATGATAATGACTGATTAGTTGAAGTAAAGTTCAGTGTTAAAGTTTAGGGACAGATTAAAACAACCTGCAGTGAGGTGTCAAGGAAATGCCCTCCAGAGATGGTTTCACTCTAAGTAAGAACAGGAAAAAACTTGATATATTTGTGTGATATTGCACACAAATCGAACTTTTAATCTGAGAAAAAAATCATACATTTAAATTTTACAAACACACAGGTGGTGCTCTTCTTGACAGTTCCAATAGTGGAACAGGAAACATCGAAAACCTTATATGTAAAGGCTGATTGTGGAATGTTCCACTTCTAATGCATCGGTTGATTTGTCATGCCAATGTTAAGATGAAGACAAAAACAAGCATATTTTGAATATATTATATACATTATATGGTGGCATAGAAAAAGATTGAGGTGCTGGTAAATATTATGTGCACACTTCAACTTAATTGGGAAAGAAACAGTCAATTCAAGCTACCAGTTGAAGCCTGAGTTCTTCTAATGTTTTATGACAGTCTACCAGGAAAAACAGTAAAAAAAGGATTAAGCAACAACATAAATCTTTGTTTTAAAGTTAAAAAAACATTTAACAGTCTTTTAAAGGCCATAGCATGAATGTGAGCACATACAGTTAACAGCTTTGTTTAGGAGAAATGCAGGGCTTCATGAAACCCTTTATGTTGATTCTGGAATTTTTCTTTCCCTGACACTTACCAGGAAGTTTTCAACAATTTTCTGCTCAATTACATTGCCAATAAGTTAAGCGATACATCCTTGATGAAAACCCCTGCAATCCTTGGGCACATTTTGGAAATTTTCTCCCCACAGGTGAAAGACATAGTTTCCTGTTTCAACAAATCCTGAACAACATTCCAGTATAATGATTATCCCAGCAAATCATTTCCCAATACAAACATGATCTATGAGTCGGTGCACTCCACAGTTATCTAACACTCTGAAAGTTTAAAATAAAGTGCTGTTATGGAGACATTTGACCTGACCTGACTCTGATGCGTACTGCAGTTCAGTAAGTTTTAAAATGTTGTCACAATCTGGTTTACTTATGAGATAAACATGGGTCATAGTTTGATCCACATGTGTTTAATTATTTCTCTAAATGTAGATATGGGCAAGTTTAGGCTTGATTTGTTTTGAACTTGCTTAAATTTATGTTGTGTTTCGTAACAAATAGGCCTCTGTGTCGTTTCATTTTTTACCATTTTAAAACAAGAAGTCACAGATTAAAGAAACCTTAATCAACTGTTAAATTTTTTGGGTCATCCATCCATCCATCCATCCATCCACATCCATCCATCCATCCATCCATCCATCCATCCATTCCGGGATCGGGTCGCGGGGGCAGCAGCTTCTGAAGGGAGGCCCAGACTTCCCTCTCCCCAGCCACTTTCAGCTCCTCCAGAAACCCCAAGGCGTTCCCAGGTCAGCAGAGAGACATAGTCCCTCCAGCGTGTCCTGGGTCTTCCCCTCCTCCCGGTGGGACCTGAACTCCTCACCAGGGAGGCTCCATCCTGACCAGATGCCCGAGCCTCAACTGGCTCCTCTCGATGTGGAGGAGCAGCGGCTCGACTTTGAGTCCCTCCCTGATGACCGAGCTTCTCTCTCTAAGGGAGAGCCTGGCCACCCTGCGGAGGAAACCCATTTCAGCCACTTGGGTTACATTAGTTTTAATGGGAATTTGAGGGGTCTCGCATTTTTACATGCTAAGGCTTTTTACATGCCTTTACCAGGGTTGCCAACCATACGCAAGGTGCCGTTGGTGTAAAAGTGAAAGAGAAAGGCATACGGGTCACACTGACTACATCCATTACACATTCCACTTCAGGGTAAATAAACATGCTAAACAGCCCCGGGGCAGTTTGAAGATGTAAAGGGAGGAGTGTCTAGTATTTTTAAGCAGTCGGTGCCAAAGAAGCAGTAAAAGGAGAAAATTGTTCCATGTCGCACAGAGTGAGCCTCTGAGAAAAACTCAAAAGAAATGATTTCTGGTTTGACAAGAAACCCTTTATTAAATGTTTGTTGGAAACAGCATTTGTATTTTCCATCCATTCTATAAAATGTAATAAAGAGGATATAATTGCACATTTTATTTTATTGTGATGTGTTATGGATGACAAATATAGTCCAGTTTGGAGTACAGATGATCTCGAATCATATCACTGTTATCTAAAGCAGAAAAAAATAACCACAATTACACCAACGTTGAATAAACAAGTTACCAAAAAAATGTAGGAAAATCCCTGCAGACGTCTGGTCAAACACACACCTCATACTGAGGCAGCGTATTCACTGATGAAACACTCAAAACACTGAAGTAACGATGTAATACACCAGTCAGTTCAGTCTCGTTCCTCTGGAAACAAAAAACAAATGGTTCAATGAAATTTAAACCTAAGTAAACCAGGAAGCAAGAAGAGCTGAAGGAGGATGAATAAACTTTAAAAAGTACCCAACTGCGTAACAAAGAGGTACATTTGTTTAATGTTTCATAAAAAGATTTTCTCTGAAAAGAAACTGTATCCTAGTGGAAAAACAAAATATAAAGCCCTACTTGTTACAGTCGTTGCACATTGTTTTTATTAATCTTAATGTCTAACCTGCACTTTCAAAGAATCGTTTTCTTTCCTAGAAGACTCTATTTTATGCTATAAAATGAAATATGCACAGTTTAATAATTAGACCTATCTACAAAAGCATCTCAGTTCTCCACCAAGCCTTGCAGGCCCCAGTCCTGGGTTTGTATAACATTCCTCCTGTGTTTGTTTTCCCAACTCCTCCCAAGTCTTTCCAGGAGGCTGAAGGTAACCTGGAGGTAACCCGGAGCTTTCTGCTCCCAACAGAAGTTGACAGATGGGTTGAGTGCAGACAGCATGAATAATGGAGGACCTCATATATCAATCTGATAAGCAATTTGGACATGCATCTGCTGTCTGTGTCTAGTCACTGTCTCCTATCTGTGCCGAATCTGGCTAACTCCTATTGACTGCAGCAGGAAGTAGCAATGAGTAATGTTAAATTGTGTGAAATGTATTTTTTTTCCATTTAAGGAGAGTCTTGCATCAATCTCTTTCTTAAGAATTCAAAAATGTTTCAAATTATAAGTAAATAGTTTTGCATCTATGCAAGACATGTGAGATAAAGCTACGTCTGAGAAACTGTAGTTAGAAGGAAATTTGGCAGAAAGTTGATGATATATCAAAAAAGAAAACTGGATGTGGGGGGTGAATGCATCTACATTAAACTGATCATGCTAATGTGGAAATTCCCTGTAACAGTTTAGCTGGCATATCTTTAAGAAGAACCCAACTATAGATGATCAAGCAAACCATCAGGTGAAAACACATGATGCACATTTACATCCTGAAATCCAGAAAATACCAAAAGGTACTTAAATTCTTGCTGAAATGTTTGGAAAGCGTCTATACGGAAAATAAAAATTAATTCCACAGACGTTTGATGTAGGAAATACAACAAAAAATACAAAAGATGCAAAGTCATGTTCTGTTTGTACACAAAATGGCAATTTTTAAGAAACTTTAGAAGCTGTAGTGCTGAAACGAAATCAGTTTTACATGAGACCTCTAAGTCTTTAAAGTGTCTTCAACTCATAAGATGGCCGACATTTAAGTAAATGTTAAAACAGAGTTGATTCCAAATAAAATTCGGTCATTTTCTATTACAAACCAGTTTAATTCAATTCTGTTATTTTTTATAGTACCATGTCAGAAACAGAATAATCAGAAAGCTATTTGCACTTAAAAATGTAAAGTCATATCCAGTTATTTTGAATTGTTACTATATGGAGACGTCCTGGAAAGAAACAACACTGATCACAGGCAAATTTAACAAATTCAACTCAGTTGATGTCTTCATTCAGGAAAAAAACATGGACATATGAAAGTGCAAGACTGGGGGTACTTTCTATGGGAAACAAAAATAGAGTTAACAGTACTTTCTAGTAGTATTCAGAAAAAGTCCGAAGTGAGCTGCAAAAATAGGGAAGGTTCTCTTTACGTGGGAAAGAAAATAAAAGGAAGCAAGAAGGAAACGGCATCATAGGTACATCAGTATCTTCTTTCTCCAGAGAAACACACAGAGCATTGGCCAGGGGCACTTACTGTGGGAATGAAAAATACAGAGATTTCCCAAAATGAACAGCAACAACAGTTCAGCAGATGGCTTCTTTCAGGAAAGAGACAGGAAGCAAAAACACTGAGTCAGGAATGAGTTCTATGGAAAGGTTTTCATTAAAACGTCTTTTTATTTCATAGAAGAAGAATCAACTGAGCCAGATGAGACATGGTTGCTTCTCATGAAACAAGACAATGACAGACTGGCTTCCTTTCACTTCTCTTTTTTATAAATTCGTTATTGAGCAAATTGGCAAAATCCATGTTGTATTAAATTGTGCTTTTAAATCAGGAAATATTCCAACTTTACCTTAAAATGTTTTATATTTAAGCAACAATGTCAGAGTTCATTCAGGGCTGACCTTTCTATCAACCTTCTACTGTAACAAATTTGACTTTTTGCGTAAACTGGACAGAAAAGTATCAAATGAGGACAGGTTCAGGGTCCAGTCGGGGTGGCGAGTGGCAGCGAACCTCAAGTTCCTGGTTTAAGTCTCGTTCTTTCCTGGGAATAATCAGGGTGGCTTTGTCAAGAGGGGCAAACATCAGCAAAGTCTGCAGCAAAACAGAGGAGCTGTGGAAGAACAACTGTTCTGGTTTCCAATGAAGGTTTTATAGCATAACTTTATTGAGAGTTTTCAGCAACAACAATGAACTTTATTTAAAAATTCCTTGCTTTTGAAGTTTCTTTTTCAGACTGTCACCATCACAACATCACCAAGTGTGTATGACTTAAAAATGTGAAAAAGAAAAGGAAATGGTTTTGCATGAAATTTGTAATCTGCGATGGAATCATCCAAATAAGCTCATTTTCAGTCACAGACACTGAAGACTTTCTGGACAAGAAGCAGAAATAATTTGATCCAAACACGCCATGTGTTCCCCATGTGAAGATTGCTGTTAAGTTCACAACATGCCAAGAATGGGAAATGACTCCCTGTTGACTCTTTCTCTGTTAATGTCTTTAGCACATGTATCTGAATACATCCCAAAAGCTACTGGAGCAAAAACACAACAGAGGTCGACAGAAAGGGAAACGAAGCAGCATTTTTCTTTCACCAGCGTGTGCACTTTGAAGCAGATGAACGAAATGTTTCAGAGCATTTACTGTTAATTTACATCCTGTCTGTCAGTGTTCCAGGGATTCTAGCAACCAGATGGCTTAAGTGTCTTCAAGAGGTCCAGCCCGCAGGGAAGTGTTTCTGAAAAAAAGTTCACAGTTTATATAGAAGAAGCCGGAAGCCTGTTCATGTTCTAACATGTTTGAACATGTCTGATTTTATCCCAATTTAGCTGTAATAGGATATGTTTCCCATTTCTCCTGATGTTTTCACGCTGGGAAGCAGGAATTCAGAAAGTAAAAGGTCTCATCTCCTTTTTCAGTTATTTTTCTGTTGTTATCTAACCTTAATCTTCAGTATTCAGTGGAAAGAAAGCAGACTGCTCTCTGGGCCAATGGTAAATCTCTGCTTGAAGTGGAGGAATTCAGGTTTCTTGTGTTTTTCAGGACTGATTGTGTGATGGAGCAGTAGGTGGCCAGCTGGATTTGGACATCAGCTTCAGTAACACTGCCATATGTTGTGAACTGGTGCAATATGAAAATACTGAATTAAACTGAATAGACTCATAAAACTATTCTGTGATAAACCTCCAACGGTAGAGGGCATTACAAGTCCAAAGCAAAGAGAGTCACAGATTGTCACTTAGTATAAATTCTCCAAGCTAATTTTGCTCACCTTTCTACTCAATAAAACAAAAAGACCACATAAAATTACAAATTTTCCACATCAATGGAAAGTCAAATTAGCTCCAGAGGAGCTAATTCTCTCTCAATTTCCTGCCATTAGTCATTACCCTGCATGGAGCTGCATTTACTACAATCAACTTCAACTGAAATGTATTAACAAGCTTTGTTGTTTTATCATTAGAGTGTATGACCATGGTAAGATGACTTCCCCTAAATAACGTGAATGACTTGTGCAAATGTCTCTAGTTCTGTCACTCTGGTTATCACTTCAAACACAGACGGAGAATGAGTCATGGAAGATTTTCAGCATAGTGGCAATTAATTTGCAAGCCACATAACAAACTGCCAAAGGTTTCTTTAACCCCAAAGTTGCACTAATGTTGCGTAATAAGCAAAAGCAGGTCAAAAGTTGTGACCTATTTGGATGGAGAAGAAATCAGAGGATTTTTTATAACTCTTAATATTTCCATCTTTTGAGTTTTATAATGACCAGGTCAGAATTTGTTGGAATTCTTCAACATGATAAAATATGCAAGAGTCACATACTAACTCAGAACCAGTACGGGCTGGTTAGACTTGTAAACCAGTGATTTTCTAACTTTCGGTAGCTGTCAGCTGTGCTGCATCCCTAACTATAGTACGCATGCAAACAAGAACAACAGGTGGATATTTGTTTCAATGATCTCTTTGCAGGCATGATCAGTCTTCCTTTATGCTCCTCCAAAGAAATTCAAATTACAACGGAGTGAAAGTCTAACATTGACTTAATGAGGATGAGTTTGAAGGATGAGTTTCCATGGTTCTAATGTCGCTTTTTCTGGTAAAACTAACTGGTGTCTAAGTATTTTAAAAACCAAAACTAACAGAAATAAGCATAGGAACACTTTGGAGTAAAAGCCATATCTTTATTATTGTTTTTTTTACTTTAGCAGTGAGTTAAATGGACTAACGGGTCATCTCAAGAAAAAAAAGAGCTCTGCAGGTTGAACTCTGTAGTATCAGAAGGTGAATATTTTACTCACAGGAAAAGAATAATGGTGAAATCATCAGAAATATAGGCAGACTGATGTGAATGAAGAAATTAGCAAGTCAGCCACTTTCCTTCCCCGCTGGCTTCCATACAAGATTTTAACCAGACAAATGGCTTCAAAGGAGCTGCTGTGAGAAAAAAAATCCCTGTGTCACTTCGGCCTCATTAATTTGCTCTGATTTACAAGCAGGAAAGCTGAAGTCGGCAGTTCTTTTGATCTGTTTTGAGAAATCACCACTGTGCGTGTGATTGTTTATGGGTCATTTTTAACTTTCAGGCAACTTCCGGAGTGTCGTCAGGGAACAAACATAAAGCTTTCTGAAAGCACGGATTCATTATCTGTTCATTGATTAGGAATATTTCATTTACATTAAATAAGTAAGGAGACATACTACAGGGCAACCGTGGTTCTGTGGGTAGTAGTCGTCTTGCGGTCAGGAGGTTGCAGGTTCAATTCCAGCTTCCTCCTGCCACGTGTCAATGTGCCCTTGGGCAAGGCACTTAATCCCAAATTGCCTACCAAGCTGCATATCAGTGTATTAATGTGTAAGCAAATATGAATGGGTGAATGTGACTCTAGTGTAAAATGCTTCAAGTGGCCAAAATGATTGGATATAGCACTATATACAGTATGTTCAGTCCATTTACATGATTTGAAAATGTCCCTTACTGTGTGTGTGCAAATGAAATTTGTTTTTAACAGAATATATTCAGTCTTGTTGTCATGATCCAAAACCCCAGGATCTCCCTGAACATTTCTTACACTGTTGACAAAACTTGAAGAAAACAATTTTTGTGAAAATTGTTTAGATCAAAATAGAGCAAACTGCCATGATGCAACAATCTCCTTATACTGAGTGATAAAATGACTTTTTTGAACTGAAGTTTTAGTAATATTTTTATAGGGTCACTCAGTTCAGAGTGAGTGAATCTTCATCATTACAGACAAAGCGTCTGCATAATGGAGCAGCTAAAGAAAACATTCCAAACTTTAAACATATTTTCTTCTTATATTTTTATTCAAAATCTTACTATCTTTGTATATGTAACTAAGATGACATGCAGAAGGTTGTCCAGAGGATGAACATGTTAATATTTGAACCGTGATGGTTGTGTGACTTCAGCTGAAATTCCTTGCATGTTAACTATGCACCTTGGAAAAATCCCTTCATCCCCTGCATGGATGATGAATGCCTCAACGTCATCTGTTTTTGACTACATGACTTTAAAAAGGGCCAGTGGGACCTCTAAACTATTCTTTGGAAGCTTGGTCCCTTGTCCTTCTGCATCTAAAAATAGTTATTCATTACTTTGGCTGACGGTTTGGAATATTTGTCATTCTTCAGAAATGATTGGGGACCACTTAACCCAAACATGTGGTTTACATTTATCTACCTATATGTTTCCAAGACCTCAAATTCTTTCAGTAATGGTATAAAAGAAAAAAAGCAGCAGATGGAGAATTTTCTACATTCTTGTTCTATGAAACCTTACAGACAGGGAAAAGTGAAACACATGTCTGTCTTTGCTGGAAAATAGTAGCTTAAAAACATGTGTAATATTTATGTGTGATGACATAAACTTTTAGGGAAGAAATTTCAGGATGAGATCACGATAATGTTAGAGTTTCAGACAGAACATTAGATTCCCAAAGTGTAACAGATTAAAGGAAGGACTGTCGAGACTAGTTCCTTCTGCCTTTGCTTTGATGACATGCTTCAGTTGGTGTCTAAAGGGATATCAAGCGTTGGTTGTCATGGTAAATTCCCTCTAATTGAAGTGCCAGTTAAATTTTTGGGTTTCTGCAGAGGCCACAGGGAGTTGTAATCCCTAAAAATAGCCCTCAGGGTCAAAGTGTATGCACGCATTGTGCCACTGTGCCGTTTGAAGAGTCTGATAAAAGCCCTCTCGTTTTTGTATGAGGTCAAAAACTTTCAAAACTGTTTTTCCATTTCCAATTGAAACCTTCTCCTTGTCAAGAGTGATTTAGTAAAACCCTCCTTCAGGAATGTATAAACTTTGGGTGGTATAAATTTTTTTTTAAAAAAGAAAAAAACCTGGATCTGTCAGTGACTTGAATGATGTCTCCCCCGTTTTCCCATTCACAGCCGAATTCCTCACATTCCTCCATTCAGCAGAGGTCAGACAAGACAAAAAGAGCAGGAGCTCCAAAGTGAGAGAGACATCCGGAACGTGGTGGTTGGGAAATGATGAAACAAGTGAGTCTGACAGTGAAAACCCTTTATCCAGGACCAGCCCCCGTCGGCGCCCCGGACACACACACCCTCTCCATTACCCCATATGGAATCATCTGATGACAATAAACAAAAGGTCTGCTGCGTTATTACTTGTTTCCAGGCATACTTTCTCTGGGTTAAAGTTAATCTTCCCAGAATTGATAGAAAAACACAATCTAAAGCCCAAAAGGATTCATGTATTA